>OX638226.1:1616529-2866529 GCA_951805285.1 Thymelicus acteon | reverse complement strand
TTGCATTATTCAATTTATTTTTATTTTTGATACTTCAAACAATGCCATCTCATAGCCATATTTGTTTTTCTTAACTTCACCTATCTAAGAACACTTGGGTTATCAAGACAAATCTGAAGATATCTTAATTATATAAATCCATTTAACGGTTTAGAAGATACGAGGTAATAAAAAAATATTACACATATACATAAAAATATACAAGATACGCGCAAAAAGCATAACCCTTCCTTGGCAGTCGGGTAAAACCCATATAAAATAGCTAATCTTAAGGTTGATTTAGGACCAATATTTTTGTTTGGATAATTTTAAGTGTGAGCAAAGCCTAGGTACGGTTTATAGATCTGATCTTAACTCATCAACTGGGATATCTAAGACAGTGGAGCTGGATTTAAAGGCAAATCGAGTTCCGTAGCTTGTAATTTGAACCAAACGTGCACTGCTGTATCAGGAGACCTGCTTGCTACCAGGAGACCTGCTTGCTACCAGGAATTTATTGTAAACTTGGTTTGAGTGCACTGATAACAGTAGTTGCTATTTTGAGTATTGCATCTATAGAATTACATAACTTAATGTGAATCTCTATGGTACCTCTAGATAGAACTAGCGTTACCGTTTAGAAAATAATTATGAAGAATGTAATTAATTAAAAATGTTAAATGAATTTTTCTTGAATTGAAGGTTGCACTACATTATTCTTACTAAGTGCCTTAAGCTCAAGATATTTAATCCTAATAACTAGACATATTTTATATTATTACCTAGCATAGGGGTAAAACGAGTTTAGTAGTTCTTCAAAAAGATAACAAAAAGAGGTACATATCCCTATATTATATTGTTTCATTTTTTTATACCGAATAAGTTAGTGCTTGACCACAAAACCACCTGATGGTAAGCAGTAATGAAGCCATGGATGGTAAAGCACACTAACTTAGTAGAAGCCTATTCACTCTTGACAATACAGCTTTTAATTTAATTTTAATGGTGTGTATAATTTGATAAAGGTTGGCATTTTTATATCACATAATTTGTTTTTCCGGCAAATTTTTTTGGCCTACTATCTTAAAAGTCCCATAACAGGAGTTACAAAAGAAATTTTCTGTAATTGTTATTAAGAAGTTTTGAAGCACTTTGGCGCAGCTGGTACAGATAATAATGTCTTATGTAATTGATATCGTTGAATTTTTGACCAATGCCAACGATACAACGGAGTAGAATAAGATCCGGCTTCTATTCCCGGCCGAGACACAGATTAATGCTGTAACATTGTGTTTTTATAGGAAGTGATTTCAAAAGGAAAGGCCCGTTGGAACATTTTTACAAAAAGTAGTAGTTGATTTCTGTACTTACAGATTCTTTAAAGGTCAAAGAGTTCAACTATAATCAAAATTGTGTCAAAAAATACTACGCTCAGATAAATTGTTGATTGAATTACGGTTGAATTTCGACTGAAGGAAAGGCCTCTGGTTCTATTAAAATCCTACCAATGCTGCTGTTTTCTTTACCTTTACCACCTTTATTGATAAAATAGGCTCTAAATAGGCTGATCAGAAATGTCGTTCGTACGATTTTACGTAAACTTTAAAGCGTCACTTAGAATCACTGGTTACTTCGGGCCTCAGTTAGTTCATTCTGATTGGTTTTGTTAGGTTACTTTTACGTATGACTTAGGTAGGATAAGCGTTAACAGATTGGATGTATCGTATAATGTTGTCTAGTAGATACAATTTTGTACATTTGATTTTAATAATATATTTAACGTGCTAACTGAAGGGTTTTTGCAAAAACAAACTCAAAAGATCAGATTACCAGGGATTTTTATAAATACATCAAAACATCAAGCAAAAAGCAGATGACAGCGAATAACGTATAATATTTTGAATTAAAAAAAAATCTTTTTCATAGCAGTCAAGTGTGAGCCTTCCGGAACCCACTACAGATTGCAACTCTATTTATTTATCGACGAGTAACCGCCCTCGCTTTGCTTCGGTTTTCTTATTTTTTTACACCTTGGGTTACATTATTGGAGTTTTATTAAGGATCCCTAATGTTTTTGAAAATATAATATAGCCTATGTTACTCGGGGATAATGTAGCTTCCCAACAGTGAAAAAAATTTTGAAATCGGTTCAGTAGTTTCGGAGCCTATTCAATGCAAACAAAAAATTAAATCTTTCCTCTTTATAATATTAGTATAGATTAATAACACCAACACTAACTTTTCGTAACGGTACTAAAATACGTACAGTCGGCCGTAGAAGTAGCTTAACATTTTAGTACTTTGTAATAGTAACTGTTTCAACGGTTTCCTAGCAACATCTATGACAAATTCAAGAAATGTAATGTGACAAGGTACTAAAATGTTAAGCTACTTCTGCGGCCGACTGTACATAAGCTTATTAGTGGCAATTATACGAATAAAGGATTTAAAATTGAATTAACCGTAAGATCAATCGCTTTGTTTCTTTTTTCTTATATTTTATGTTTGTGACTGACCTGTCCCTGTATGTGTGTAGTGTTACTGATGTCCATGGGCAACGATGACCATTTGTTTTGCCCACATGGTTCGTGTTTTCGTTTGTCTGCTAGTAATAAAACTAGTATAAATCTATATATCTTTTATACAAATAAATAAAATTGGAGTGTCTGTTTGTAATATTTAAATAACGGCTTTTTACTAAGAGCATACCAAAACAACATTTTTTACAATTTTTGTCTGTCTGTTTGCTTCGGCTAATCTCTAAAATGGTTGAACCGATTTTGACGGAACTTTCACTGACAGATAGCTGATATAACAAGGAGTAACTTAGGCTACTTTTATTTTAGAAAAAAATAGCTTTAGAAAATAATAGGATCAATGAAAAATTTAATAATATTCGATTCAAATGGGGAAGTTGTATACATACATTATATACTGTAAAAGTTTAGTTAAAAGTATCACTACTTTCATTGATTCCCAGGCGATACGAAGTTCGCCGGGTCAGCTAGTCCAAAAATAAAAAAACCCGCGCGCTATCAAAAAAGGTATCATGATATTATATCTTTTTGAAATCCTTATGGTGAGTTCTTTAATTCGATACCCATATTGCATTATCCGATTTATTCTTATTTTTTGATACTTCAAACAATGGCAATGCACAGCCAAATATTTGTTTTTAATTTCACTTAAGAACACTTGGGTTATCAAGACGAATCTAATGATATCTTAATAATGTAAATCCGTTCAGTGGTTTGGAAGACATGAGGTAATAAAGAATATTACATGCATACATACATACATAGATACAGGATACGCCCTACAAACAAAACCCTTCCTGGCAGTCGGGTAAAAATATATTATACGAGTAACCGCCCTCGCTTTGCTTCGGTTTTCTTATTTTTTTTACACTTTGGGTTATATTATTGGAGTTTTATTAAGAATTCCTAATTTTTTTGAAAATATAATATAGCTTATGTAACTCGGGGATAGTGTAGCTTCCTAACAGTGAAAGAATTTTTGAAATCTGTTTAGTAGTTTTAGAGCCTATTCAAGCAAACAAAAAATCAAATCTTTCCTCTTTATATATTAGTATAGGTAACCGAATACTAGCCACGATAGTCCGATTCAAACCACCGTTTTCATTATACTTTATTTAATGTGACGGCTATATCAAATAGTAATGCCATGGTTTAAAGCATTCAATTCGTTTCGACGGTATGCGCGTGTTACCGCTAAGGCCTGGAGGCTTTGCGTCAATTCCCTATGAACGGTTTAGCAATACGGTTTGGGAATTTATCGCTGTTACGCAAGGAAGCTGGAATAACAATGTACTGTGGAGGATTTCGTCATATATACGCGTATTATATTCGTAGTACAGGAATGGTTTGCCTGATGTTCAGCTTTCTCTGTTATTAATTTGTGAAGATAATATAATAATATTATTATTGTAGTAGTTTGTGCCTACATAAGATAACATGCTTCAGTTATTAGCCGAAGTACCCTTCGATAATACTAGTGGACTGTAAAGATTTGAGCGAGAGACAGATAGCATGCAGAATCAGGCACAGACACGGTTACAATTACAAGAGGATTGATGCTGCTGCTACAGAAATAGGAGCAAACCTTTTGAAGTGCAAATAACGAGTCAAAGGATGTCATTTAGAGCGTTAGCCTGTATTAACACCAATGGCGGTCATTTCGAAAACGTTATGAATTTATTACTGTTTTTTTTAAGTAAATGACTTAAATTTGCACTTGTTTTTATTGTTTCCTTACATTTAAAATTATTCTATCAAAGGGCAAAAGGTATTTTTGATAGTAAGGCACTTAAATGTTCCACTAGCCTGGTTTTAATAGTCTAATCTACTTATTTTCGAAAATAGGTTGCATATTTCAAGAGTTTGTAGTTCGGTAAATGATTAAGATAACTACAAACATGTTCATGAGCTTTTGTAGCTAATAACATGTAATTTAATAATAATAATATTCATAGGGCATTTTCCCAACTTTTTAGCCAAATTAAATAAAATAGGGTAATTAAAAAAAAAATCAGTTAATGTCTTTAAAAAATATATCCTATTTAATTTTCGGTAGATTTTATACCTCGAATAGATAAACTATGATAACAACTAATAAAAAAAAAACAGAATGAAAATATATGTAAAAACAAAAAAAATATGTCGAAAATAGTGTAGCAAGTCAGGTTTTTTTTCCGAAAAAATTAAAAAGCTAATAAAAAAAAAACCAAACCGATTAGACCTGTACTTTATTAGTTTTTTGTTAATAGTTTTGTCCAAATAATCAATAGACGCCGGGCGGTCACTAGGCGCTGGGACACTCTGTATATGAGCTGACTGACGCTGCGCAGACTTACACCAGTGCTTCACTCTCCAAACTCCTTGATGATGGCCTCTAATAAATATTTGCAAAACGTTACAACCCTAGATCAATATAAAAAAGAAAGAAAGAAATTATTTGTTTTGTTAATGCAAACAAGTTATAAATTGTAGCTTAACATAATATCACGTCTTCTTCCGTTTTATTCAGTGACGTCTCGTTCGTCAGTTTAATTTATCACAGCCCCTTTTTTGGTTCGGAAGGTCAAGCAAACAGTATTGCGACCGCTATAAATCTTAATGGCTATCTATGTAAATTTAAATGATAATTATGTTCGTGACGGTTTATATGACAAGGTCTCTACAAAAAGGGGTTCGAACATTTTTGTATGGAACCTGGCAACTTACTTACTTACTTACAAATTCGCAATTTTGAAAAAACCTCGTTTCAGCAGCCAGTGATGAAACATATGCCAATAGATGGAGTAAGTGATTACGATCAAAAAGTATTCAGTAATGAAGTGTCGCAAATGATATACTTCCTGAGATGTTTGAGTTCAAAAATAAAAATAATTATTAATAAATTCAAATATCTTAGAAAGTATATCGCTTACGACATCTCATCACTGAATACTTTTTGATTGTAATCACTTACTTCGTCGATTGACGCATGTTTCATCACTGGCCGCCGAAACGAACATTTTTCAAAATGGCGGTTCTGGTAGGTATGCCAACTAGGTTCAATGCCCTTTCAGTGGTTTTCTTAATGTTCTGTGTATTATAAGATTTAAACAAGCAATTCGTAGTTGTCTGTTATCTTTGTTACTTAGTAAGATGTGAAATTGAAATTATCATAGTAAAAAGAATCCTGTTTCTTATTGCAGATTAAATTTTGGCACGAAAGAGTAACATACACTCTCACATACAAAGTTTTACTCTTATTATATTATTTAGTTGAAAGTAGAAAGGATTAGTTCTTACTTGGAAACAACTTTAATTAATTTATTTATTTATACTTTATTCGTTTACCGACTTATTAGCTTACTTATTAGCTGTTGTCCTACGCTTACTTACGCTCCAACTCAGAGTCACTAACGGTTACTTAAATTGCTCCTTAGTACAGAATTGGTATGGTGATTATTTACTAAGGAGCGATTAAAGTAATCGTTAGTGACTTTAAGTTGGGGTGTTATGTTGTATCACCTAAATGAGGTATGAGTATTTCAAGAAAATTCATGCAACGCTTCAATAGCTTTTACTACGAGTATATAGATAGCTACAAGGTAAAACAGCAGTAAATTATGATCAAATGTGGCCATTAATTACCAAGTTGAAGGCGCGGATGGCCGCGATGCGGCTATGAGATGGTGTTGACACGGAATACGTAGGGATAGAATGACTTTGAAGTTTAGTACAAAATCTTGTTGTATCACTACTTTATTTAGGTTTTAACACTGTTTATAGATTAGTTGCCTTTTACATTTTTATAATAAAATTATTAATATAAAAGTAGCGCTTTGCCCGCGGCTATGTCCGCGTTTTCTGCGTAGCCAATATCATAATTCAGATCATGCTCTACTTGTGATAGCAGTGATAGCCTAGCGGTTAGAACGTTGGTCTCCCGAAAGAAGGGGCCCGAGTTCAAATCCTGGCACCTCAAATTTTCAAATATTATGTGCATATTAGAATTTAATTATCACTTGCTTCGGTGAAGGAAAACATCGTGAGGAAACCTGCACACCGGAGAGTTCTACATAAAGTTCTCAAAGGTGTGTGAAGTCTACCAATCCGCACTTGGCCAGCGTGGTAGACTATGGCCTAATACCCCTCACATTGTGAGAGGAGACCCCGAGCCCAGCAGTGGGAGAATTATGGGTTGTTGCTTTGCTTTTTTTTTTTTTTGCTCTACTTGTGTGGTAAATTTGATAAATTTCGTTCAGTAGTTTTTGCGTGAAAGACAAACAAACATCCACAAAAACTTTCCCATTTATAATATTTTAGTACAATTCTGCAAAATATGTTACAATATTAATAGTTATCATTTAAAATAATACGATATAAACCTTTTTTTTTAATTCAGCTTAAATTCAGAAATTATCGATAAATACTATAATAATTACATCCTATTTTACGTTTTAAAATACACCTGGTTACATCTCGGGCGAAGTTTATTACTTGAACTACATTCTGTTAATACATATTCTGAGAGCGGCCTTGAAGTGATGAATTGATATGCGGAACAGAGGGTTCTCTGGAGAATTTAAGAAATTTAACAGATATTAAGTACATTAATAACTTACTCGTTTGATAAATTCTAAGACATATTTCTAACGGTATTTGAAGCAACCTTTGTAAAAGCCAAAAAACTGCCCAATAATATTTTATTTATTTTTTTATTTATTCAAATTTATGTCACCTTATACAAAAAGGATAAAAAAAGGGCAAATTTAATGCCTAATGGTCCACCAATTGTCCACCAGTAAACCCTTGGTGGATGTGGAAAGAACTGATGGCAGGTGTTAAAACTATATAAGAGAAAAAAAAATCTAAAAAAAAGAAAAACAAATACTTTTTACGTATAATATATACATAAAATAACATACTATAAATATCAATATAATACATAATATGTTAGATACGCATATACTCTTCAATATACATATTATATGTATATACACATACAATACGATAATACATAATACAACACGACAACTTTATTACATAAAGTTGTTTTTATGACATAACAATATTTTAAATGTTTTTACCTCAAAGTCAAAGTCAAAGTCAAAATATTTTATTCATATAGGTATCACTGATACACTTATGCACGTCATTATTTTTTTACCAGCTTTTCGGAAGGGTGCTTTGTCATGGAGGAGAAGAAAAGCCGAAAGAATCTCCTCGCACATCTTTTAAAAAAATATTACAAAAAAAGAAAATATTACAAAAATATTTACTAATCTGTGCGGAACTGGTTGCAGAACTGGTCATTTCCATGCATCTTTGTCATTTAAATACTCGTCTATTCTATAATATCCCTTGCCTAACAATTGTGTTTTTACACGTTTTTTGAAAGATTCTATTGGCAAGTCACGTATTGATTTTGGAATTTTATTATAGAAATGTACACCAAGCCCCATGAAAGCCCAAGCCCTCTATAATATATTATACTGATATTACATTTTGCACCCACAAAATTAAATATTAACACCACTTAATATTTGACGTAATGAAGTATGTTTCAAAATTATATTTAACATCAAAATATAAATAAAATAAAAATAAATCTTAAAAGTTCAAGAGCTAGGGAGAAGCATTGGCTGTAAGTTTGGATGTTGCAAAGGCCTTCGATAGGGTGTGGCGTAAGGCATTAATGTCTAAGCTGCCTTCCTACGGAGTACCCGAGAAATTGTGCAAATGGATTGCCAGTTTTATAACGGAGCGGAGTATCAAGTAATCGTCGTTGACGGAACATGCTCAGATACGAAGCCCATAAATGCTGGCGTCGCACAAGGCTCTGTGCTTTCACCTACACTGTTCATCATGCATATCAATGATATGCTGGACATCGGGGATATTCATTGCTATGCTGATGACAGCACGGGTGACGCCCGTTATACAGACCGAGCAAACCTTTCTCGGGTGCAGATTGAGGAGAAGAGGATGAAACTTGTGTCTGATGTCGAGACATCTCTGGAGCGGGTCTCAGAATGGGGCAGACTAAATTTAGTCCAGTTCATCCCCGAGAAGACATAAGTTTACGCGTTAACCGCTAAAAAACTCCATTCCATTCCAACCCCATTCCAGAACATTCCTCCTAACATCTCTAAATCGTTAAGTCGCGTAAATTTCCCACCTCCCACCTTTCCCAGCTCCCACCTTTGGGCCGGAGCCCCAGCTAGCCAAGTGCATCCGTTCAATCGAATTCAACGGCGAGCTATTTGTCTCGTCGACGATCCCAAGCTTACAGACGGACTAGAATCACTCGAGTTGAGGAGAGATATAGACTCTCTCTGCGTATAATATACTGTAAAATGGGGAATGTTCTGAAGAACTGTTTGGCTTAATACCTGCAGTTGGATTTCGTCACCGCACATCACGGTGTACCAGGTTCCACCAACATCACCTGGATACCTGGCAATCATCCACAGTTCGGTTCTCACGTAATTTCCTACCTCGTACGTGTAAATGGTGGAATAAACTTCCTGCATCGGTGTTCTCTCTAAGCTATGACATGGGGTCCTTCAAGAAGCAGAAGAAGCGG
Organism: Thymelicus acteon; assembly: GCA_951805285.1. Classification (NCBI taxonomy): domain Eukaryota; kingdom Metazoa; phylum Arthropoda; class Insecta; order Lepidoptera; family Hesperiidae; genus Thymelicus; species Thymelicus acteon. Next base: position 2,857,451 of record OX638226.1, on the reverse strand, counting down.
GTCTATCATCATCTTCTTAGCCGGCAACGCATTGGTGACGACCCCGGTGTTACTAATGTCCATGGGTGGCGATGATCACTTACCATCAGGTGACCCGTCTGCTCGTTTGCCTGCTAAAAGCAAAAAAAAGTTCCTGGCTAATTCATAAAAAACTTAAATATGCTTAAGGATACTCAACCTTAAACCTTAGAATTCGATCCTTATATCCACCCTTCACGTTACCCTTCGGTTATTGAGGTAAAAATAGGTTTACACCGACGACTGGTTCATTCATCGGGCTTTCAAGCGTTAAGCGGCGTGAAATCCAGCCTTCATCCGATATCTATTGAATTTATTAACTGGTCAGCCATATGGGATACTGTTCGTGTAAAATTACTATGTGTATGTTATTGAGACGCTGTAAAGATAGATAGTCTTTACATCGTATAATACGCAAAATTATGACTTCAACTTTAGAAGCTACTTGGTGTATTTATAAAAAAAACTTGTTCTTAACAAAGAACTAGTGTTCGTTTAGTAATATAGATCGGGCTACCTGGTCGATCACACACTCACTTCTACACTTCTACTACTATTTGAAGACTTCTAGATGCATATTATTCGTTATCAACATCATTTGACGACCTGTGTGGCGCGATAGTTACCATACCGGATCGCCGCACCAATTGTCCTGAGTTCGATTCCCAATTCAATTTGAATGATGAGTTTGAATTTCTTTTTAGGTCTGGGTGTGAATGTCCTTGTCTAGTGTATTGTCCATAGTATCCACGACACAGGGAATCCTAGTTTTGGGCTATGAGTGTGAACCGTTATTGTTTTTTATAATTTTATTGCCTTCATCATCATTATTATAGGCAGTCTTATTACTGAATTAGCAAACTATTCCAGACAAACTATTAAGCTAATAAAATAATTATTTTCGAAACAGGGTAGGGTGCACAATTAAAAATAAAAGTCCGTCATATCAGTCAGTTTAATGTAAGATGTCCTTCACATTAAAAAGATACATAAATTTTGATAAAGAATTAAGGTAAGTGTGTTATAGAGCAAACACTGTTCGTAGTAATAATTTATTAATACTTATTCCAGTTTCCATATTTCATTTTCGTGTACACACACGTAATGAAAAACGACAAGTATACAAAGTGAGCTTAGAGAGTGCAGTCATCAATATCCTTCGGCAAATCTCAAAAGAATTTTGATAGATCACCCGCAACTTACTTAGCTTTAGCACTATGAATCGTGAATTGAAACACCGGCGACGAAAGTTACATTTTTAGTATGTAAAAAAATTGTAAGGAAAAGTCAAAAACAAAAAATGTGCCTAATGCATTGTTTTTTTTAAGGAAATATCCGGCAAACGAGTTGATGATCCACCTGATGGTAAATGGCTATCGTCGCCCATGGACATCAGCAATATAAAAGGCATCACTGATGCGTTGCCGGCCAAGAAAGAGAGAAGAAAAAGAAATAAAGAACTGGCTCTCGAGCCCCCAGCCGGAACATGACGAGTCGTTTGGCGGCTGATTCATGCTCAAGGGTGGTAGCTATCCAGGCGAACCCTATCGAGAAATAATAATAGTAGTAATGGTATTAATTAACAATTAAAATTAATATTATCAATATAATCCGTCGAGGGGCCCTACCACCAGCGTGCCGGATTTAGTCGCATCTTACGACACCCATCCGGCGTGAGATTCTGGTTAGTAATCTAAGTCGCCCCAATATGGCTAAAATTTTATCTGAATCTAGGAAATTAAATTTATTTGAAGTTGGTTCTTACACACACACACACACACACACACACACACACACACACACACACACACACACACAATATACCATAGACAAACGGAACGGGTATAATAATACTTATGCATGAATTGTATTGTAATGAAATAATTTATGTTTGAAGGAAATGTTTTATTGAAAATATCATTACCGAAGCGGTAATTATTTATCAATCGGTCTTAAACACGAAACACACATTTTATCCAAATTCCCTCGTTTAAAACTCCTCACAAATGACGAAATTCCCATCGGAAAGTGCGGTACATTATACACTAAGGGATTTTAATACTTTATTCATCGTCGTAAGTGATTTTCGTTTCGGGTCCTATTAAAATGCCATTGAATTCCGTGAAAATTGTAAAGTAAAATAATGATGACATTTTGTGGAGGAATATTAGAATATAATATATTTTATCAATATCCATGCAAAACTTGCTTTGATATAATTTTGCTTGAAATAGGTTGGTCCGTTTACCCCCCCGGGGGTTGCCCGCCTTGTCGTGGCGGGGGGGCTTAGTAACCGTGGACTGGTCACCCACGGTGAAGCTAAGAGGCAACCAGGGCCGGCCTGTTTGGGTCGCCGGCTGGCCCGAGGAGGACGCGCTCCCAGCGGGCTGAACCAGTCCGCTGCGGACGCGCGTGGAGGTGGGACCGCAGAAGAAGAGGAGTGCCGGTATTACGGTGCGCCTATCTTCTGCGGCCGTGGAGGGATCGCAGGGGGAGAGGCGTGTTGGTATTACGGTGCGCCACTCTCCCTACCCCCTGCGAGCTGGCGGGGCCGTTCCGCCGAAACGGCACTGGTGGGGCCGCAGAGGAAGAGGCATGTCGGTATTGCGGTGCGCCGCTTGCCCTATCCTCTGCGGCCGAGTTGTGGTCGGTGGAAGAACCACAGACCTTATCTTCCACCGGGTACCAGTTATCTGGTACCCATGGCCTCCTAGTAGCAGACTCGGGGGGAGTCTGCTACAGTACTGGTGGAGGCCGAGGAGGGAGGCGCACCTTAACATCTGGTGCGCCCATCGTGGAGGGCCTTCGGGCTTTCGCGGTGGAGCCGCTAGTGGGCGGCTGCCGCCGGCGGGGTCGCGGATGTGTGCGAAAGCGTTCCCGTGACCCCGTCACAATGCGGCGAGGCGGAAGATGGGGGGGTTTTTAGTGGGTATACCGTGGGTCTCATTAGCCTAGACGGGAGTCCCACATAACCACTCGGGTGCCCCCTGTGCCCGGGTGGTATGCGTAATGCATTTTCCCCCCCGAAAAAAAAAAAAAAAAAAAAAAAAAAAAAAAAAAAAAAAAAAAAAAAAAAAAAAAAAAAAAAGTTGGTCCGTTTACCACTGAAGCTAAGAGACTTAACCAAAGTTACACTTCATATTCTTACAGAGCTTGTAGTAGGGGAGCCCAAGAAGGGATTTTTGGATTTTTTTATTGTGACTTCTATCAAAATAGAAAGAAGGGATCGATTGTTTGTACTGTTATTTTTGTCTTTTGCCTGTGTCAAATGACTGGAGTGAAGTTTGCCGCATCAAATTAACCAATAAGAGGGCTTTATATAGCTCAGTGCGTCCGCAAAGCCAAGTAATATAAGTATTAGAGATTCGACTGTGAAACAGAAGGCTTGCCATAACGAATGCACTGAGAAATGCCTTACTTCGCACAGCATTGCTTCTTTACTTATACAAGTATTATTCTTGAATACGGGTGTTAGAGTAACATGTTTATTACTTGCAAGATATCGTCAAATGAAGCACCACGAACAGTAGGCTGTAGATTCTGAGAGTACTAACCCTAGTAGCGTCGAGTCGTAATGAAAGTACCAAAAATGTTTCTCTTGTATTTTTATTTGGACAATACCCTATTTTCTTTTCTCCCTATATTGTCACAAACATGGTGCCACAATCTGTGACATAAAATGTATTGACGCCGGTTTCCAACAAGGTCTCCAGTGATTTCTTTCGTATATTTTCCTCATTCTGTCACTCAAATCTCTAAATTACATACAGAATTATAAGAGTAATAAGACACTTATCGATAAGTGACACCTTTCTGAATAAGTTATAAAAAGAGACCGCTTAAAGTTCAACTTTCAACTGTTTGTAAAATAGATCAATAACATATTATATAAAAATTTATATCACAAGACTAAGTGATACCAATGGCTATTATTTTAGAATGCGAGCAATATTCAAACGAACCTTTACATAAGATAAAAAGATACATGCACTTAAAGACATGGACAAAAAATATATAAGTTTTTTATTATTTGTCATTCAGGGAAGCAAATCGGAAAGTCTACAAGCCACACAATACCGCCTTCTATCGAGAATCGAACACAAAAAGTCGTTTCCCATCACCTCCAATTCATACTTTTCTATCGACTTCATATCTCAACTTCTTCTGTATGTAAGACCTATTCAGCCTGTCGTGGATTCAATAAACCACGGATTGTTTGGCTTCGGAGTTGGTTTGGAAAGATGAAATGGAATGAATTATTCATGCGGCTTGGCGACTTGTGAATTTTTTAACAAATTTTTGCAACATTCATAATGGTGGGTAACCTTGGGTTGTTCATTTCGAGTCGGCGAATGTAATTGAAGATTAAAAGTAAATGGAATGAAATAATGTTTGAATATCGGTTTAAATAATGACTTCTTTATTATGTAAATATTTGACCACATCGATGAGCTATAATAATGGTAATTTGTACCTGTATTGGTACAGGTACCGATACCTGTGAGTTTCTGGTTTACCCGTCGCTGGCCCAAAAATAGCTCAGGACTGAAACTTATCTGGCTACCCGATCATGAGTCCCTAGGAATAGCAACACATCTGGTCTAACTAGTAACTAGACGATTACTAATATTTACTAATAGTCTAAGATCTGAATTAGAGGCGTTGCGCACTGGTGCGTTGCCGGCCAAGAAAGATAAGAAAAAGAAAGAAAGATAGATCATGATAGAATGAAGGTCCCGCTCAGTTTCATAATAATATTTTGAGATAATATTATATTATGAGCATCAGGAAAAAACTACCGTGAATAAATTCTTGCTTATTTAAAAAAAAATGTTTACCGCAACCTTAAATACATAATTACATATAACATATTATCTGCCATATTCGTTACTGTCCATGGATGGCGAAGTGCCCATACATAATGGAAAATGTCCTTTGTTAGCATCCAATTCGTCGTGGTATTATTGGGTACCTAATTTTAAATTCAAATACAAGCAAATCATTTTTAACAATGTAATTAAATTAATCAATTTCCATTTTCAAATTTCGATTATAGTAATGTATCGATTATAATTGGTTTTATAAACGGTTTCCAGCTGTCACATCACCCTACGTCAGATTAGATTTAGGCTTCTTCATATAAGATTGTTTCAACGTCATATATTTTTATTAAATTTTGCATAAATTATAATGTCATGATGGGATTTTTACTAGAATTTAACGTATAATATGATTTATAATCAACGCCAATGAAAATGAGTAGGAATTTTTAACAAATTTTGGCAAAATCCTTTGTCCGCAAGTATTCAACTATTCATGTCAAGTAAATGTATATTCCATTTCGCTCAAAGACACCCATACAAGGTTAGTTCATATTAATAAATAGCAGCTATCATTATGGGCATCTTAGATAATTTTGACTATAATTAACTGTTACTTAGCTTCAATCAGTACAATTGGTTGTTATAATGGTAGTTATTGGTTTCGCTGACTTTCTCGTAGCGCTACAGACTACATCAGCTGCTACGGTGCTACGATGCTACGGCGTAGCATTTTAAACTACATATTATAATACTCGTCAAACTCAAGGGGCAAATTTTCTATGCATTGAATATTATTTTAAAAATTCGATTAAGGGCACTTCAATAACGTGTTAGAGCACAAAAATATTTTTTTTAGAATTATTGTCTGTTTGTCTGTCCGGGCATAACATGAAAACACTTTTTTTATGGAAGTAGCCGGCAAACGAGCTGACGTCACCCATGGACATCAGCAACACCAAAGACATTACTGATGCGTTGCCGTGCAAGAAAGAGAGAAGAAAAAAAAGAAAGAGCTGGCTCTCAAGCCTCCAGCCGTAACACGACGAGTCGTATGGCGGCTGACTCATGCTCAAGGGTGGCAGCTATCTGGGGGTACCCCATCGAGAAATAATAATAGTGATAATGGTATTAATCAACAATTAAAATCATTATTATCAATATAATCCCTCGAGGGGCCCTGCTGCTGGAGCGTGCTGGATTTAGTCGCCTCTTACGACACCCATCCGGCGTGGGATTGGGGTTAGTATTCTAAGCCGCCTTAATACGGCATATCTTATAATATCTTTAAAAAATGCCGGGCGCAAAATACTATAAGTCATGATGTTTTCAAAAAAAAGAAGAAGAAAATGTACATACCTTGGACCCAGGTAGAGGACTGAAAGTCAAACAACAACGTTATCGCTTTCAAACTTACTCTGCATAAACCGATAACCTTGACCAATACGACCTCGAAAACACCGTCGAATCTCTTCTTTCCCCATGACAAAAGCATTATGTATCATTATTGCTTGTAATGCAACCTTCGACCCTTCGAGTGACCTATACAGCGAGTCGGTCAAGCAAATATAATCACTAATAATATCCGTGATAGGGATCAAGATATTATTCAGATATTTTCTTGCGGTCGGGGTACCGCATACTGAATTATTAAATTATTCCAGCTATTATGCTCGTGCTGTGTTTAGTTTCACGTGAGAGGTAAGTATTCATAAGTAGCTGTCAGGCAAGTTATAATTTCAGTTTCGTATAGAATAGCATCAGGCATTTCTTAGCGGAAATCCTTTGTTATTAAGTTTATTTTTTTTTTTTAATCTTTTTTAAACCAAAAAAGTGGAACAATTGGCGGACTTAATGCTAAGTAGCATTTTCTAACAGTCAACCTTCAGGATCTGCAGAGAATGGTTGAAGGCGGTACAATAACCATATGAAATGAAATGAAATATTTTTATTGTAGAAATGTGGTTAAAGTTGGTCAAGTATTATGCAATCTGTCTCACATTTTCTTATATTATTATTATATTATTATATCGTATTAGTCTACTTTGCAACAACCCGCAGTTAACATGTATGGTGGTATGTACTTTAAGACATGCGTGGCACCTCCCACCCACAACGGTAACATGCACTACAATAATTAAAAGTATATACTAACATACATACCGGCACCAACATGTGTTTCGCCCCGAAACGGAGCATCATAAGAGTAAGTTGACTCTACGATGGTTGGTCGCAAAGTCTAAACTTTATAATTTCAGTTTCACTTTTTTAAAAACTATAATTATTATGTATCTGTTGCCACCATTTTAGTATTACGTATTTTTATGATGCCTGTGACATGCATAGCATGTACAGTGTATATTAGTTTCTAGTATATTGTATATCTGAGTCCTCATGGTTTGTAAATTTAGGTAAGATTTTTTTTAGATTTCTTAAATTTGGAATTGTTAGTTGCAAAAAAATAAGTATTAATATATTATTATAACTTATTTGAATACCTCATATTTTATTAGAGTGATGTCAGCCGCCAAACTCGTCTTGTTCTGGTCGGGGACTTGAGAAGCAGTTATTTCTTTCTTTTTGTCCGGCAACGCATCACTTATGCCTTTGGTGTCGCTGATGTGCATGGGCGATGATAGCCACTTACCATCAGGTGGATTGTCGGCTCGTTTGCCAGGTATTTTACAAAAAAAAAAACAAGAGAATTCCATCTGATTGATACATGGGTACATGAAATTAAATTATGAAATGATAAACTATTCACACTTTTCTTAGTTAATTATACAGCGGGCGTAAACTCCGAACTTATATACAACGAGTAACCGCCCTCGCTTTGCTTCGGTTTTCTTATTTTTTTACACCTTGGGTTACATTATTGGAATTTTATTAAGGATCTCTAATTTTTTTGACCATATAATATAGCCTATTTTACTCTTAAAACTGTTCACCGCTGCGTTGGAAGACGTGTTCAAGCTGATGGAGTGGAAACGACGCGGCATTAACATCAATGGCGAATACATCACACACCTGCGATATGCCGATGATATAGTCATCCTGGCGGGTTCCCTGGAAGAACTTGGTACAATGCTCGGGGACTTGAACAGCGCCTCAAAACAGGTGGGTCTTAAGATGAACATGGACAAGACGAAAATCATGTCAAATGTCCATGTCACACCCGTACCGGTTGTGGTTGACGGCGCTGCTCTTGAAGTTGTAGACGAATACAATTACCTGGGACAAGTGATCCAGATGGGTAAGTCCAACTTCGAGAAAGAAGTCACTCGTAGAATCCAACTCGGATGGGCTGCGTTCGGGAAACTGCGTCATATCTTGTCGTCCAAAACACTACCTCAGTGCCTGAAGTCGAAGGTGTTCGAGCAGTGTGTGTTGCCAGTGATGACATACGGATCCGAGACGTGGTGCTTTACTATTGGCCTGATCCACAAGCTCAGAGTTGCGCAGCGGGCTATGGAGAGGGCTATGCTCGGTATTTCTCTACGTGATCGCATCAGAAATGAGGAGATCCGTAGACGAACAAGGGTAACCGACATAGCTCAAAGAATTAGCCGGCTGAAGTGGCAATGGGCTGGCCACATAGTTCGAAGGACCGATAACCGTTGGGGAAGAAAGGTCCTCGAATGGCGCCCACGTCTCGGAAAAAGGAGCATAGGACGCCCCCCGACCAGGTGGACTGACGACCTGAAGAAGACAGCGGGCATCCGCTGGATTCAGAAGGCTCAGGACCGGTCAGAGTGGCGCAAGTTAGGGGAGGCCTATGTCCAGCAGTGGACCTCTAAGGGCTGATGGATGGGATGGGATGGATGATTTTACTCGGGGATAGTGTAGCTTCCCAACAGTGAAAGAATTTTTCAAACCGGTTCAGTAGTTTCGGAGCCTATTTAATGCAAACAAAAAATCAAATCTTTCCTCTTTATATATTAGTATAGAAGTATAGGTAAGTAACTCGTGCAAGTGGCTAACCAAATGTAATACAGTTAGCGGCAGCGCTCTGTTCTCACGCGTCGTATCGCCCCGAGGATAATGAAAGGGCCTTTTGGCCAAATTTGCGACCCTACCTGGCTTTTGTGCTTATGCCATACTTATATTTAGGGTTCAGGAGGCGTTTCATTACGAGGAATCATCGTTGGTTATAAATGAATTTATTTACTTGCAACGATTGGTATGGGTTTGAGATCTGATGGTTATTTAATGGATTTGTTTGGGCTGAGAAACTTTGATTAAAGACGTTGTTATACATCTATACTAATATATAAAGAGGAAAGATTAGATTTTTTGTTTGCATTGAATAGGCTCCGAAACTACTGAACCGATTTGAAAAATTATTTCACTGTTGGGAAGCTACACTACCCCCGGGTGACATAGGCTAATTATATTTTCAAAAAAATTAGGGATCCTTAATAAAACTCCAATAATGTATCCCAAGGTGTAAAAAATAAGAAAACCGAAGCAAAGCGAGGGCGGTTACTCGTATAATATAAAGTGGTGGTTGGGTCCAAGGTACGATGTTTCTCATTTAATAATTATGCACGATATCTTTGTTGAGTAACATGTTGAGTAACAATCAGCAAATTAAAGAGTCACTTAAATAAATAAAGTTCCATTAAATATTTTTTAAAATCGATTTTCAAATATAAGCTCATGATTTTTACTTGATTTATGATTTGTAAACTAAAATTTAAGTGTTTAAAAATTTGTAAGCGTAACTTGAAGGTCAAACTATGATTTTTTTCTTTAGTTTCTGTAAATTATTAAAACAATATTCTAAATTGTACAATACTGAAACATGAAACTGAACATCATGGCAATAAGACATTAGTTTCATACTTTTATAGATTTTATATCCATAATTGTAAGTACCTATGATATTTAAAATCACGTCTCGGGAGCGTGTGAAACTTATGAAAGCTGTGAAAGAAATGTTTGGCAGTTTGCCTCGTTAAACAACTCGTTACGCGCAAAACTGGAATTGTTTGCTTGCGCGGTGTTCCGCTCCGATAATAATGTGAGCGTTTATAACTACAGAGTAAGGCACCAAGTTGGGCGATTCAACACCCCAAACTACATCTGTAGGTACTAATTAGGTGAATTATTGTTAATTTCTAAAGAAATAATCAAAATTTTACTAACAAAAAATAACCGACTTCAAAATTACTCAAAAACTACTTGTCAGATCTCAATAACATTTAAGTGGGACCACATGACAAGCACCAGTTGAAAGTTCGGAGGTAACAAACCTAAAAAAAATTACTAATTGTCTCAAAAGACTAAAAAATTAATTATTATGTATACATCTTACAGACTACTGTGAATTACAGAATACTGTGATTTAGGAGAATATTTTAGCGATCAAATTGTGATTGAGAATAATGCTTGTAGTATAGAAATTTAATGTAAATAATCTAATTTAATTGTAATATTTAATGTTAATTATTTTATGTTGTCATACTGTTATTAATTCAGATGGTGAAAATAATATAACTTTATAAGATTTGTACGCTACGGTGGTTGTACCGGCAAAGTATGCTAGGATCTATATTATTCTTTCTTACGAACTTCATATGTACGTACCCATACTTAAACCTTTAATTAATTAATGAGTGAATGAATGAATGTATGTATGAATTATTTATTTGTTAAATTTATTTATTTGTTGTCATTAATAAGTGAGTAATTAATTAATTGATTCATTCATTCATTAAGCCACGAATTATATTCGCTTTTGTAAAAAAGCAGATAAGTTGATTGTTCGCTTGGACGATATAATTCGATTCCAACTGAAGCTTGATAAAAGCTAAAACGAGTACATTGGTTCGGCATGACCTAACGGATTGTGAGTGTTTTAGAAAAGAATATTGTGTTGCCAATGGATTTAGCTGGCTTTAGTGCTTTCGATACAAAAATGTATACAGTTTTATATATCGATTTTATAGACAATGGTTGATTTGTTTTGCGATATTTTGTTTTATATTGCTTGAAGCGAAGCCAAGTTTAAAAATATCTTAAACGAGTAACCGCCCTCGCTTTGCTTCGGTTTTCTTATTTTTTTACACCTTGGGTTACATTATTGGAGTTTTATTAAGGATCTCTAATTTTTTTGAAAATATAATATAGCCTATGTTACTTGGGGATAGTGTAGCTTCCCAACAGTGAAAGAATTTTTCAAATCGGTTCAGTAGTTTCGGAGCCTATTCAATGCAAACAAAAAATCAAATCTTTCCTCTTTATATATTAGTATAGATAATTATGTGTGGTGCGATGGACTAAATGGGAGTTCTAATTTTCAGATATTTCATTTCTTAGAAATTCTTGTGTCTATATATTTTGACTAGTTTGACTGCCCATAGCTTTCCAGGACTTTTTTAACCGACTTCAAGAAAGGAGGAAGAATTCAATTCGACTGTATTTTTTCATGTTTGTTACCTCAGAACTTTCGATTGGGTGAAAGGATTTTGATGATTTTTTTTTAATCGAAAGCTGGTGTTTTTCATGTAGTTCCACATAAATTTGAACGAGATTTGACGAGTAGTGTTTGAGTTATCCCTAATTTTGAAGTCGGTTATTTTTTTTGTCGAGAATTATATGTTATTCCAAATCATGGTATACCTCTATCATGTATGCTAAATACATGCAAAACAGGTCAGTAGTTTTTACGTGAAAGAGTAATAAACATTCATACATCTTCGCAAAAACTCGATAAGTAGGATAAACGTTACTCTCATAAGAGATCTCAAGAATAATCAAGGCCAACAATGAAATATTAATATTAATAATTATTAATAATATGCGACATAAAAAAATTCCGTTACCAATAATCTAACCAAAAGCCCCTCTTTCGGTAGTCAGAACCAATGCAGATTATTTTAAATTCCTCTTTAATACAATTCCAAGTTATTGTTTTAAACTTTTTGCACCAGATGTAGTAATAAAAATCGTGTATCGAATGTAATAAAATAAAACTACTATTGAATTTCTACGTGAAAATAAAGTTTATTTAAGAATATAAAAGCAAACAGCGACAAAATTGGAAACACTTCGACATATTGAGTTTAATCTGAATTCTGTCTGAAACATTCCGCTCTACGCCTTTGAAGTCTCACGGAATATCGACGAAAGAAAAGGCAGGAAGCGTTATTTGAAGTTAGGAGTCACGTGTCGAGACTCCAGCCATTATCACCGACGTGTAACGTTAATGCGACAAGATGCTTCATGTATGTTGAGGAATATTGCGATATTTCGTAAAAGGCGTTTTAGTGAGACTTATGCCTGCTGTCCAGGGGGTTCGTGCAATGCAAGCAAGCTGCGTATTGAAATATGAACAAATGCGATGCTGCTCCGTGGACAGATCGAAGTGGATAGCCCGTTCGAAGGTTCCTGAATCGATTCCCAATAAGGCGGAAATTTAAATAAGTTTAAATTTTTGTTTTTGGTCTCGGTGTATTGTGCTCTTGTCTTTGTGTATTATCCACGGCACCTGGTACCCTTCAAAGATAACACAGGGAACGACACAGGGAACCCTAGTGTGAGGCCCCACAGTGGGGCTAGCGTAGCGTTATTTTATTTAATTTTGTGGAAAGTGTTATGAACGTCCATGTATGCAGATGGTGATTTCCGGACGATCTGGCTACTTGTTTGTATAAATTGTTACATAATAAATCCTACAGACTAACAGTAATTTAATGTATTTAATGAAATAATTTGTATTTTAATTTTGAATGTAGCTAAGCACCGAGAATTTAATTTTTATTCGAACAAGGTATCTTTACTCTAAAAAAAGCCTACACGGGATTCTTAAGGTTGACATATTTTTTCTATTTGTGAACCGATTGAATTGAATCAAACACGAAATGTTACCCAAGCTTTAATGAAAAGTATCGAATGATTTGTAAAGTAAACATGTATTACGGTATATCCGTGAAAAGACGCGAAAATACCTATCCATTTTAATTCCACTGCAACGCCGTTGTGCTGTGGAACTATAAATAACTTGTAAAAGTCAAAGCATGATATCACCGCTTTGTTCTTATATTTCGCTCCGAAATAGATCAAAGAGTTCTCATTGATATTTCACGTGATAATCTGATATATGGAGCCTCGTACGGAAGAGCTCCCTCACCCTTTCGCTTATTTATTGTTCAAAGGCGCGGTGAGTATATCGGAGAAGTTTTCCAGCAAAATTTATATTTGACTCAATATGTCGAATAAGTTTGGTGGATATTTTCGTGAAATGTTGCCTATTTCTTGTACAACGTTCGATTTATTCTGACAGAATATTCTGTTTTATTGATATTGTAAAAGTAAACAGATGTTTTGGTAGATACTTTTACGAGTAACGTTAAAAACATTAATATTAAAAAAACTCAGTCTTTACGCAATGACCGATCCATTCATTATTTTATTAAAGCTAAAATCCTCTCTCCGTGCTTGCTTTTAGACTAGAAATAGAAGAGCCTGATGACATTTTGTAAGAACAAATTATGAACTTAAACTCCATAACCGAATGTACATTTTAATGCTTAATTTAGTGACCTTTTATAAGAACCTCACACCGTAAAACATATAATCTAAATTTTACTAACAAAAAATAACCGACTTCAAAGTTACTCAAAAACTACTTGTCAGATATCGTTCAAATTTATGTGAGATTACATGACAAGCACCTGCCTTCGATTAAAAAAAGAATCATCGAAATCGGTTGGCGTGATATTGAGTTATTCGTCCATTTGTCGCGCACATACTTAATACAAAAATACTTATATGGTTTTATCATGGATGCCATTGTCAGATCTCAATAAAATTTATATGGGACCACATGACAGCCACCAGCTTTCGATTAAAAAAAGAATCATCAAAATCGTTTCGTCCAGTCCAAAGTTCTAAGGTAACGAACATAAAAAAAAGAACAAAATACAGTCGAATTGAGAACCTCCTCCTTTTTTGAAGTCGGTTAAAAAGTTGGTAGTTTCCGTCGCTATGACGGCAGAAATCATGATTTTTCAGTGCATTGTATTTCGACAACCCTGTAGCCTAATTGGTAGCGACCCTGCCTGTGAAGAGAGGGATCCCGGGTTCGATTCCCAGCCGGGGCAGATATTTATATGACAGATAAATATTTGTATTCGGGTCATGGGTGTTATTGTGATGTGTTATAAGTGTTGTCTTGTGGGTATGAGTGTATGCCTTTATTTATTTATTGTAGTGATTTCAATCCACTTTCATAAAAAGCATGACTCGCGCAGGTCCTGCAGTCATTTTGGTGGCCTTTAGTGCTACAGCACGTGGGAAATGGTGACCACTTAGAATAGAGACGTGGCTCATCTGTCTAAAAATTCCTTTTTTAAACCGTTGAAATGTTTTGTACGTGTTTAGGTTGCAGTGTTGAACGTAGTTCTTTAAAACTTCACGGGGATCGAACCTTTAATTTAATACTTAGGTTAGTAATAAGAATAACCTTTAGTAATAATGAAGGTCTTCAGTAGTCAGTAATAATGACGGTCTCTGCTTCTTTCGGCGAAATGCGAGGGCGATGCTTTTCGTATTGATGTCCATGCGCAACGATGTCAACCAATAACTTTAGTTTCATGGAGTATAGAGGTAGAAGTAAGAGAAGAAGAAGGAGATAGAAGTCCTTTATACTCCATGTGAAGTCTTGATCACGTGATATTGGATGAACATTTCCACCAATCATAGGCCTGACTAGCTGACCCGGCGAACTTCGTATCACCTAACAAACATTTTTTTTTCTAAAATAAAAGTAGCCTAAGTTACTTCTTGTTACATTAGCTATCTGCCAGTGAAAGTCCTGTCAAAATCGGTCCAGACCTTTCAGAGATTAGCCGGAACAAACAGACAGACAGACAAACGGACAGACATACAGACGGACAGACAGACAGACAGACAGACAGACAGACAAAAATTGTAAAAAATGTTGTTTTGGTACATATAGCGTGTATACATCCAAATGAACTTAGTAAAAAGCGGTTATTTTAATATTACAAACAGACACTCCAATTTTATTTATTTGTATAGATTAATTTTGACCTTAAGACTCGTAGCCACTCCTGTGACGGTTTTAACTTCGACCAATGATAGGGCCCAATGTCACGTAATCCATCTTCAGATACCTTCGAATCTTGCCGTTCAGATGTAATAAAATTCTCGGCAACCACTTACAGTCAGGTGGCTTGGTGGCTCGGTCGGCCAGTTACATCAAGGTTCATACTATTAATTTGCTAATCTGTAACACAAGCGGGGCGAATTGTCTTAGTATAATGGGCGAAGGTTCATTATTAATTCTGTATGCGTCGTATCCACTTCGCTCCATTAAGGCCTACGGTGAAATTTAATCACCCTCTTAAGAGCACTTTGTTCCAGATATAATGAAAATAATACAGAAAGACTGCTTTCTTGGGTTCCGTACGGTGGACAAAAAAATTGTTCTTAAGCTGGATCGACTCATAGTAATGTATCTATCATAATTATTAATTTATAATTATTTTTATTTATTTATTTTTATTTATTTATGGATATTCAAAAAGATACATTAAGTATACACGAATATCTACATCAGACAAATATTTTAAGAGTTAAATGTTGCCTTATTATTATAGGTTACCACGCTATGCATCGTGGACGAAGAAATATAACATAAAAACTATTTCTAAAGATTATAATAGGTACCACGGACCTGAAAAAAAGACGGAAGTAACCTCGTCTAATCGAGAGTGAAGCATAGCAATGGCCGACCGCTTACCATGACATTGTGTGCGTAAATTTTGATTCGCGACTGAAGCAATATGGTGTCAATGTGTGGGTGTGTGTACTTGTACGAATAGAGCGTTGGTATTACTATATGTGCTTCACTGAATTTGTTCTTGGGATTACGTCCGTCTTTTTTTAGGTCCGAGATAGGTACTTAATCAACTAAACAACTTCATTTAAAATTGAGCATACAAAATAAAAATAAAAATTTAATGCTGACTGTTGCTTAGACACTAAGATTAGATTTTTTTGAAATAATTGATCGTCAAGTGTCTATCCTGACATAATGAAATTAAACGCCTAATAATAATAAAGGACGGCTAGGAAATAAAGGCGTTTTATATTTTTTTAATATCTACGACGACATAAAATTATAGCACTGCGACTGACAGACGAAATGATATTACACAGACTTTGTTATGACATTTTACTGTTGTGAAAACTTTCCGTTATCTACATGACGATTTCCAGACACAACATGGATTGCTCCCAGTTACATCCTACCTAAAGACATGTGAAGAATTTTGGCCCCAAAGAAAATCAAGTGAATCAATGGAACTACGCGTTAGTTAGCTTGCAAAAATCAGTGAGTATTGCCACCTTAAGTACCAGATGCTGTCTTATAATGATACTATTGCTCTATAATTATTCTACAAGGGCCTATTCCACTCGGTTCCATTAAGGGTCTCGGTGAAATATAATCGTTCTCTCAGGACTGCTTTGTTTAGTTTCTGAGTGTTCCTTTAGTCTTGTGGATAATAATAGGCTATGAAAGTATCTTTTGAATATTTGAAGTATTTATTAATTTATTTCTGGTAAAATTATTATAGGAGAGAGCTTTGATTTATCGCTTATGTCTTGATCGTTTCTGTAATTCTCTTAAGTCCGGTTTAGACGTATTAAGTAGTTACTGAACTAAATTTTAACTAAATTTTAAGTGAATAATTTTTAGTGCGCGCCCAAACGTAATAATTTAGTAAAGCTCTTTAGTTAATATAATTCTTCACCACCTACTTAATTACTTAAACATTTTACTAAATTTTAACTAAAAAGTGCCTGTCCAAACGTGTTAGAAGCCCCGCCCACCTACTTAACAGAAAATAGAAAAAAAAAATTAAATAAATTAAATTGTCCGTTTACACGTATTAATTTACTTAAAATTTAGTTAACTACCTGAATAGGGTTGCCACCCGTACTATATAATATAGTATCGTGCTATATTTCAGTCAATCGTCCTATATGTTATAGAAAAAGAATATAACAAATACTCATGGAAAAATAAATAAGTACTAAAAATAAATGTGTACTATTTTTTTCCTTGAATTTCCCAATAGTACTATATTTTTTGCAATGTTTTGAAAAAAATACTATTTTACCTTCAAAAAAGGTGGCAACCCTACTTCTGAAACTCCTATGAAACACAGAACTCCTATCAATGAGCGAATGAGTAACTAACTAATTAGATAAACAAAAAAAAATGAATTATTAGGTCTCTTTTCCATTAAAACCCTATTTTATTAAAGGAATCCTGAAACAGCAATCACTGAATGAAACCACTGAGCAAGTGGCTTTGAGTAAACATCTCTTTATCGGGTCCCGAGAGCCCTTCGACGAATTTGTTATTATACTTAGAAGTCTTTTGTGCCATATTCCTTCCATATTGAATAGGCTCTTATCGGTCTTTGAGGCCCCTTCAGCAGTAATGCGTTTCGTCTACGAGAGACTTAATTTCTATGGAGCGTATGAAATGGGCATTCAATGCGAAGGACGTATTTTTATAATGTCCACCGTGCTATCGATACAAGTATTAAACGTTGAAAAAAATGCAGTGCAGTAATTAGTACAGGGATAACAATGGATGTACAAAGTATCTCATTAAAAAGGTTGATTTAATATCATTTAATAGCTTATGATTGTAGTTTATTGATTGTTACATACAATATTTTGTTTTTTAGAATCAATTTATAACGTGATAAAATAAACATATTTAAGCTATTCATGATGCACCCTGCAAACCACGGATGAGTCCATTGCATTAGGTACCTTTTTAACCGACTTCAAAAAAGGAGGAGGTATTCAATTTGACTGTATTTTTTTATGTTTGTTACCTCAGAACTTTCGACTGGGTAAACCGATTTTGATGATTATTTTTTTAATCGAAAGCTGGTGCTTGTCGCGTGATTCTATTTAAATTTGAGCTAGATCTGAGGAGTAGTTTTTGAGTAATTTTGAAGTCGGTTATTTTTTTCTTGGTAAAATTCAGATTATCTAAGTTGACCTCGGTTTACATGAAATATATCTTGTTAATTTTGGTATTGCTAATTGATTAGTCTAGTTCTAAAAATAAATTGGAAAACAGCTTAACTTGTAATGCTTTACGACTTAACTGAAGATAATATTAAGAAGTAGTGAGTTAGTTGAGCAGAGAAGTAAATTGAGAAGACAGAGTCCTTCTTCCTTCTTCTTTTTTTCTTCTTCGGCATCATTTATGTGACGGTTCATTGCAAGTACCTTGTAAGAGTAGATCTTGTTTACCTCTAATGACAATATAAATGAAGTTAACTTTGGTTCCGAAAAAAAAGAAATGCAATTTTACTCCAATTATTCATTCAATTTCGACCGACACGAGAATAGCACAAACAAAAGTGTTAAAAGGTTTAAGATTCTTACTTCTCAGAAGATTTACAATCGCTTATTGAGAAATTAAATGACACTAACTATACATACTTCATTAAGTAAATGAGTAAATACTACAATTAACATTATACATAAATGTGGGTACTTTAAAATTATTTTGTCATTTAGCTTGCCGTTGAACTCGGCGTCACTAGCAAGACGAATAGTCACACCGTGAGCGTTAACCACAAGTTAATCAACTGGTCCAGTTTCAACAATAATGCGTACTAGCTGACCCGGCGAACTTTGTATCGCCTAATAAACTATTTTTTTTATAAAATATAAGTAGCCTAAGTTACTCCTTGTTACATCAGCTATCTGCCAGTGAAAGTCCCGTCAAAATTGGACCAGCCATTTCAGAAATTAGCCGGAACAAACAGACAGACAGACAAACAAAAATTGTAAAAAATGTTGTTTTGGTATATGTACCGTGTATACATCTTAATGCACTTAGTAAAAAGCGGTTATTTTAATATTACAAACAGACATTCCAATTTTATTTATTTGTATAGATGGAACCTGAATGAAATATGTCTCTTCAGATTTATAGCAAGTGTTACACAAAATTGCATGAACAAAAGAATAGTATTCACTTGTTGTTTCAAGGCTCGAAACCGTTGAAGCGCGTAGGACAATACCGCGGAGACTCACTGTGCACTGACCTGAACTTCTGAAGGTCTCATTTATTTTTGGAGTTATTCGGATTAACGCGAAAAAACAAACTACGTAAAACTTGTCCCTTATCTGATTTATTGTTTTTAACATCATACGCTGTTAATTAATTATTTCCAATGATTCAATGTTTCCGGTTTTGGTTTAATTAACTTGGATGACTTTGGGGCTAAGTTGTGTCTTTACTATTGATGCCTTAATAAACGGAAAAAATAATGACTTTCATAACACATTGTAGCTACAAATGGTAACTATACGGTTCTTTTCTTACATATCTATTATCTATACACATTAAAAATAACAGTTCAACGACTCCCTCTACTTCCTTTATTACACCTATAGCTTGTCTCGCAAATATCGTAAATCTATTAATATATTAATCTAACTACATATGTACTTGATACACTATGCTATCACAGCATTCCTCACCGCATCAGATATCAAATCATTAAATTCTGGATATTCTCTACAGTTTATGATTTCGAAAGATCTGTCGCTCTTCCGCATATTGATTGGCATGGCGGGAGAAATGACAATAATAGTTTAATGTGCATGATCTTAATATAGACATCACTGTTGTGCCTTATGCAAAATACCGAAGAGTAAATAAGACCGCACCATACTATGGCCTTTACAGTATCACTGATATCGCATCCTCGAAGACTTCTGTGCGCCTAGTATACCCTTTAATTAATTGCTATTAGGTGAACAAATCCAATGAGAAATTTAATACCCCAGCTTTGTTTTGGCACACTTGCTTGCATGTTTTTGCTATCCTAGTACTGACTGCAAGTGGGCGGTGTCACCTTTTATTTCGTTACGGTTTTTCTTGATTCGCTCGCCGCGCTCAAGCCCGCGATAAAAGCTATGCAATAGCTTAAAAATCAAAGATAAAAAATACTTCCAAAGTCGTATCGGGAAAACTTATTATTAAAATAATAGTTTTCCCTAATAAAATAATAATAGCTAATTATACTAAAATAACTGCTCGCTCGGTACGCCACACGCCTGCGGGGCCGCTTCCGCCACCGCTTCCGCCACCGCTCCCGCCACCGCTCTCGCCACCGTTCCCGCTATTCAACATGAACAATGACTTGAAAGGCATAACTGAAGATATTCGACACGCAATACGCTGAAGTAGGCGACATCAAACATTATCTAACGTGAGATATACGAGTACAACATAGACAGACAGCCGCCCGGAGTGAAGTCATGAATTACGACGACGATATTTGATATGAGTGGTTCGCTTTCAGTACAGGAATATATCATATGTTTTTAGGAGGCACATTTTCTGTCCTTATTCTTGCAATTATGGGAAAGTTAACCTATCATAATAATAACTGACTTGTATGCACGTATAGTGCTAAGCGTAAAAACTGTTATATCTTTCATTGAAAGTTTCATTAAAATCGAAACAGCCATTCCGGAGACACAGTAGAAAAGTAAAAGACTAAGATTATTTTTGGGTACATCATAAATAAATATGGTTCCATGCACGTTAAGAATTGCAGTTTAAAATCGAGAAGCAACACCCTTTTTATTTAAATACAAGTAATCGCCTTCGTTTTGCTTCGGTTTTCTTATTTTTTTATACCTTGGATTACATTATTGGAGTTTTATTAAGGATCCCTAATTTTTTTGAAAATGTAATAGCCTATGTCACCTGGGGATAGTGTAGCTTACCAAAAGTGAAAGAATTTTTCAAATCGGTTCAGTAATTTCGGAGCCTATTCAATGCAAACAATCAAATCTTTCCTCTTTATAATATTAGTATAGATATACTTAAACATTTAACTTGATAAACATCTTAGTTATCTTACTCAATAACTGTAACAGAACTATAACTTATGGACATTCAACAATGTGCTATAACTCAGAACCCCATATGCAGTATAATCCTCGTTATGATAATTAGAATTACCTACCAAACTTATGAAACTGCAATGTAGGATATTTAGGATTATTGGTACATTAATTTATCTGTTAACTTCAATATAAGTTATTGAATTTCCGAAGCGGGTGTACATTATTAATACAATAGCGACCAACTGATACCTCACTGGTTCTACGTTATATATATAGTAGTACCCTGAACTATAAAGTCCCAAAGCAAATTAATACGGGACTTGCCAGTGGAATCTTAAGAAACGTGCAAAACTCAACTCGTAGAAAAGGTAATTATTGTAGGCATGGTAATTAATTAAGGAGATAGCATAGATTAATATTTAAATGATAAAGACGCACGGAAATGACCAGCTATGCAATCATTAATATACTAACGGCCAAGAGATACCTCACTGGTTCTACGTTATATATACATATAGTAGTACCCTGAACTATAAAGTCCCAAGGCAAATTAATACGGGACTTGCCAGTGAAATCTTAAGAAACGTGCAAAACTCAACTCGTAGAAAAGGTAATTATTGTAGGTATGGTAATTAATTAAGGAGATAGCATAGATTAATATTTAAATGATAAAGACGCATGGAAATGACCAGCTATGCAATCATTAATATACTAACGGCCAAGAGATACCTCACTGGTTCTACGTTATATATATACATATAGTAGTACCCTGAACCATAAAGTCCCAAGGCAAATTAATACGGGACTTGCCAGTTGAATCTTAAGAAACATGCAAAACTCAACTCGTAGAAAAGGTAATTATTGTAGGTATGGTAATTAATTAAGGAGATAGCATAGATTAATATTTAAATGATAAAGACGCATGGAAATGACCAGCTATGCAATCATTAATATACTAACGGCCAAGAGATATCTCACTGATTCTACGTTAAAAATATAGTAGTACCCTGAACTATAAAGTCCCAAGGCAAATTAATACGGGACTTGCCAGTGGAATCTTAAGAAACAAACTCATCTCGTAGAAAAAGGTAATTAATGTAAGGTAATTAAAGAAATAGTGAAGTTGAATATTTGAATAATAAGGACGCATGGAAATTACCAGCTATGCAACAATTACAAGCAAAACATTAGTTTTGTTTTAAAAGACGTGCTGAGGAGTTTTTCGCAGTTTTCTTCTCCTCCATGAAACACGTTTTCGATATGGTGGTAGCATAAAAAAAATACGTGCATTTATTGTATCAGGGATATGAATAAATTGATTTGAATTTTTGAACTTCTAGCATACTATTATTACATCAAAGCTTTAAAGTTGAGTATGGAGCGAAGTTAAGAAAGCAGACCATACTAGTCTGGAGGTTAACGGTGTCGGTAATAAATGTGAAATGGAGATAAACTCTTGTACGCCAGGGATATTTAAGTGACAATCGTGTCTAATAAAAATTATCTTGATGTGACAACCCTAACCACAAAAAATCCGGATATAACTTTAATCAGTTATTACTTTTGAATAACACGGAATTAGAATATGATTTCGACTTCTGAAATACTTATATTTCAATTATTTTATTCGAAGATAATTTTATAGTGATTTTCTATTTTCGCCGCCCATGGACATCAGTAACCCAAAAGCATTACCAACGCGTTTTTAGTCAAGAATAAAACTCCCTCAAACTTAATTTTACCGTGCAATATAGATAAGGGACTATTAAATACATAAATAAATAAACGCTTACATACTCACTACCCCAAACAGTAGGTTATTACCTGTGTCGTGGGTGGTATGGACGACACATATAACACATCATAATAACACCCATGACCCAGAATAAATATTTACCTGTCACGTAAATATCTGCCCCGGCCGGGATCCGAACCTGGGACTCCTAGCTTCGCAGGCAGTGTCACTACCAAGGTCGATAAGGTCGTCAGTAAACTCGGTGAGTAAATTATAAAATACAGACTTGAGTGGCCTTTTATGTCATTCAGAATGGTTCACCATAAGCAGAAGAATTTATATACAACTTACGAAAAGTTGAAGTTCATACACCCATTGACTGATATATTTTCTATTTCGTAAGAACAGGGCCAACGCGCGCAAAACGTGGCATTTACACTAGTCTAATCGGAATAATGTTCATTACATATTATTCGACGCGACGACACTGATCTTAAGTTCGTAAGAGAGAGGAAGATATGGCTATAATGTTTGCTAATATAAAGAACACTTGTGTGAGATTATTATTACTTTTAAAATCATTGCTTGCCCTTGATTTTTAACCGACTTCAAAAAAAGGAGGAGGTTCTCAATTCGACTGTACTTTTTTATGTTTGTTACCTCAGAACTTTCGAATGGGTAAACCGATTTTGGTGATTATTTATAGTATATTATATTTTTTTAAACGAAAGCTGGTGCTTGTCATGTGATCCCACATAAATTTGAATGAAATCTGACAAGTAGTTTTTGAGTAATTTTGAGGTAGGTTATTTTTTGTTAGTAAAATTTAGGGTTTTTTTTTGTATTTTCTATTACAGTTGGTAATCCCTTTTTTATATCACTAACAGTTATTTCTACTGCCGTTTTAACTTTCAAATACAGACTATTGAAGCAAAATAATCAGTAATTTTGGATTTCAGGTCACGTAGACATACGCATAAATACAAGACACGTACTCGCGAAAACATATAAGTAAATCTCTTTCGCGGGGTAACTGAGAAGGAACAACGACCGTAGGCCCCATAAAATGTTAAATTAGGGCGAAAACAATGTTTGTACGCTTTACGAAGCCTTTTCCCTGCTTTGCAGACATAATATGTTAGATAAATTTTAGTAACAAAAAATAACCGACTTCAAAGTTACTCTAAAACAACTTGTCAAATCTCGTTCAAATTTATGTGGGATTACGTGACAAATACCTGCTTTCGATTAAAAAGGAATCATTGAAATCGGTTGGTTGTATTGAGTTATTCGTCCATTTGTCGCGCTCTCTAAATACAAATTTAAGACTTATAAGGTTTTATCATGGATGCCAGTGTCAGATCTCAATAAAATTTATATGGGACCATATGACAGCCATCAGCTTTCGATTAAAAAAAAATCATCAAAATCGGTTTGCCCAGTCCAAAGTTCTGAGGTAACGAACATAAAAAAAATACAGTCGAATTGAGAACCTCCTCCTTTTTTGAAGTCGGTTAAAAAGAAAATAATATTTGTCGCTTGTTTTTTTTATATCAATTTTTTTTGGTATCACTATTAATACGTAGTAATAAATTTATTTATTAAAAAAAACAAAAATCCGACTGCGTAAAAAAACTAAAAAGAAAAAACAAGCCCAGTAGTTCAGAATGTTGTTAGAAGTAATACTAAACAACTAAACCATAAAAGGATTAACATCATACATGAATAAAACTGTGAACGTTGATCGGGTTCAGTAATAAGGTTGGTCATTGTGTGTTTTGTTTAAACCGGTTTAAAAAATGTATCAAATTAAGAAATTATTTTTAAATATTTTGTGCGTAACACTGCTTACCTTCTCTTACTCTAAAGTATCACGAAACGAAGCGAGCGCAGTTACTAAATAAATTAATGGTAAAAAAAAAAATTTAAAAACCAGCTTTCATTTAATTGCCCTAAAAAGAAGAAAATAAACTTTAAATAAATTCAAACCCATCAATTTAGTACACGTATTACACAATTTATTGAATGATATAAAAGCTTATGATAAAATGATATAAAACGGATGACCATGATTTTATTTCGAAACCGTAACAACGTGTATATATCCTTCAAATACACCTAAGAGAGGTATTCACACAACATATTCAGTTGAAATATAAATAAACGTTACTCAATTTCAATTGAGATAAAAATGTAGAACGCAGCGCCATACATTCACAACGCCTGCACTGAAACAATGAGTTATCGCCATCACGTAGGATTGAACTACTGCGCCTCGCTGGTCCATTGTTTATTCTGTTCTTTTTAGGCATTTACTAGCTATACTTTTCTGTATAGACTTTGTTACCGTAGTCCGAAACATAATATTTTTACACGCTTTATATTAGCTTCACCTGTATGTTTGTTTGTAACTTGTAATTTGTAACTTGTAACCGACTCCTTTGGACTTGATTTTGACCCACTTCAAACGGTCAGATTTCTTTCAAACTTCGTAGACTTATCGAGAACCGATAGCAATTCAATATTTAAAGAAAAAAGAAAGAAATAAATAAATAAAAAACCAAAATTTTATTTCAAAAATCAAACTAAAAATTAAAAATAAATAATAGTTAAAAAAAAAAACTAAAAAACACGCTTTTATAGAACATCCAACTAAAAAATAGAAAGTAAAGGAGGTGGCCAACATGTGCCCCGGAAATGGTTAAAATACGTTTATTTGTACAAGGTTTTAGTCCTCAGAAAAGACATGTTTTCCGTTTATTATAATATAACTAGAATTTTAATTTTCTTCTGAACTCCGCAGTGAGTAGTTATAATAAATTAACAATAATAATAAGTTGTGTTGTATACACTGCTCTGGAAATGGTTAAAATACGTTTATTTGTACAAGGTTTTAGTCCTCAGAAAAGACATGTTTTCCGTTTATTATAACATAACTAGAATATTAATTTTCTTCTGAACTCCGCAGTGAGTAGTTATATTAAATTAACAATAATAATAAGTTGTGTTGTATACACTTAATCTTCTACTACCTCCATTGCTATCATTGGAGGTTGACAATTGACTGACAGAAATACGAATATATGCTATATTGCCATTTGTCAAATGCCAAAAGAAGATTTTTGAGTTTGATTTCTAAAAAATAATAATTGTGTTTGATTTTTTGTCATGAGGTGCATTAATTGTGCGGTTGATATTGAGCGCATGGCACGTCACTCAATATCTTCGCTAGCAAGAAACCTTCAATCCATATTGGTAGAATCTGCGAATATTTATATGTTCGCAGGGTAGAATGGATCACTGCAGTACAGGTATGGCATTTTCATGTGATTACATTAGTTTGGTATTTGGGGTGGGCACGTCATAATTAAAGTAAAATAAATAAATGAATTATCCAAAAGATAAATAGTTTGTATTTAATATAAAAATCTCTCTTTAAAACACTTTTTCACGATTACTTATGTTTATCAAACTGTCAACCTACAAGAGCTAAAACTGCTCGTAAAAGAAGAATTCCGAGTTTTACAGATTTTTATTGATAAAATTATCAAAGTAGATATTGTAAGCTTTAATGTAAGGTAAAAATAAAATGTGTACATCATACTTCACAAGTGGGGCAAACGCCCATACAGATGTTGGCCACCTCCTTTGAATTAAGAACCGTGTACTTGTAATAAAAGCGTGAGGTGCATGGTGTTAATGAGTAGAAGGGATAATATCTTAATAAAAAAGCACCCCACGCTTTTTTTACAATTACACGATTCTTAATTCAAATTTATTTTCTATTTTTTAGTTGGATTTTCTATAAAAGCGTTTTTTAGTTTTTTTTTACCTATTATTTATTTCGAAATTGTTTCTTGGAAGGGCTTTGCGTAAGAAATGGTTTCAACCCATTAAATGCCCCCCATCGCCGGGATATAAACACAAGGATATAAAAATATATTACTAATAAAAATATATTAGGTACTTAAATATTATATGTATAAACATGTACCTACTTATTAATTATTACTGTTAATTCTTATTTATTAGATCACTAGTTTATAACATGCACGTCTTTTTTTACGTAAATAGAAGTAATGTAGAATTCGAACTAAGGTACTGTGCGAGAAATCCGCTCTCGAGGCAATAAACCAACAATGATTTATATTTTGCTTCATAATATAATTACTGAGCTAACAATTAGAAGTACGAATAGTAACGAATTTATCCCCAATGCAATAAAGCTGCGATTCACATGCTAACTTTAAGACAAGTTGGGCGTGCTCCAATTAAGCAAGTATGTTTGAGGTTTGTGGTACACTGAGAAGTGTTTTAACTTCGTAATTCGCTCTGGGATTCAATGTTCAAGAAAGGTCGAGACTTTAATTTTACTTGTATGCTACTAAATATACCTAGTCATACATACATAGTCGTAGTACATTATACTATTCGATGTGAATTATTAATGATTACTCTAATGATAGGTGACCCGATTAATGATATCCGATGTTTTATGAATACAATTTATAGTTTTTATTTGATCGTTCGAATTTATTTTATTCAGCAGCCATTACCGCTCAAGATTTCATTAACATCATTGTATTCGACTTATAAAATTATTCTTCAATCATGCAAAGATAATAATAATTATACCTTGATGTTAAATTATAATACAATCAGCAGATTCGTGATAATTTTTATGAAACTGTATTTATAAAAATCAATCTTGCGCTGGTTTAAACAGTGAATGTCAATTTAGATTTAATATAAAAAAAAATCCTTATATCCATAGTTTGTCTATCAGCCCTTGGAGGTCCACTACTGGATATAGATCTACCTAAATTGCGATACTCTGACCGGTTCTGAGCCTACTGAATCCAGCGGATGCCCGCTGTCTTCTTTAGTTCGTCAGTTCACCTGGTCGGGGGTGACCTATACTCCTTTTTCTAAGACGCGTACACAATTCGAGGACCTTTCTTCCCTAACTGTTATCTCACCATCACCAAAATAAACATACATCACCGGTGTACCACTACCCTAAATGCATGCGCCGTGTGGTGCGAAAGCTCATGAGTCATTACGCCAACTTGCTGCCGAATTAAATAAATGTGTTTATTTTATGTGTTTGTGTGAGTGCTCAGCTGTTAGCAGTTCTGTTATGAAATAGTTTCGAGCGATATTAATCTTCCGTAGAGTATGTTCAAGTTTTTGATGTATTTATTACTCTAAAAATATTCTTTGAAAAGTAAATACTAACTTCATATTGTTTTTTAGTTTATTTAGTTTAGTTTAAGTGGTTTTAGTTTAGTTTTTAGTTTATAATAAGTTACAGTAAAAGTTATACTATAATAAGTCTGATGTTGTAATAGAAAAGAATAGAAAAGAACATACATATTTTATTTCCATCAAAACTTTCGCCGTATTGGGGCGGCTCAGAATACTAACCCCAATCCCACGCCGGATGGGTGTCGTAAAAGGCGACTAAATTCGGCCCGCTCGTGGTAGGACCCCTCGAGGGATTATATTAGTAATATTGATTTTAATTATTAATTAATACCATTATTACTATTATTGTTTCTCCATGGGGTTCGCCTGAATAGCTACCACCCTTGAGCATGAGTCAGCCGCCAAACGACTCGTCGTGTTCCGGCTGGGGGCTTGAGAGCCAGTTCTTTCTTTCTTTTTCTTCTCTCTTTCTTGGCCGGCAACGCATCAGTGATGCCTTTGGTGTTGCTGATGTCCATGGGCGACGATAGCCACTTAACATCAGGTGGATCGTCAGCTCGTTTGCCGGCTATTTCCATAAAAAAAAAACTGAAATATTAGTAAAATACAGTACAGAGTAAGCTTACAACACTTAAGACGTACATAAGATAATATTATACTTACCTGGCAAATAAGTTTTCACTTATTGTCAACAAACGACGTTAGGAATACACAAGTTACGATAATCAGTATAGTCTACGATGTATTTATTAAACAGGTAATTTATATCCGTCTTCAGCAAGCCACAGACAAGGGAAATGCCATTACTATGGAAATTCGCACCTGACGCTACACGGCACACGCTCAGATAGCCAAATGTTTATGTCGTAAATAATACAACAGAAGACATACGTATAATACCTATTATACGTATAATAATGTTTATGTTCCACTACGCTAAAAACTTTTCTGATGAGAACGACTGATTAATGTTTTTGTGTTGAAGTTGAAGCGCGATCTTTAGATATTATGTTCAAATTGTTGTATGGGAAAAGCAGAAAATCTACTTTATCGACGGACCGAATGTGCCTAATGCGTTGTTTAAGTGGTCTCAAACCATGTTCGGATTATTACCTTTCAAATGAAATCATTTTGAGGCATATCGGTTGGATGGTTTCAGAGTCTATAAAGGACATCCATGCAAACATTTTTTGTAACAGATTGGCTTCAACCCATTAATGGCCCACTACTGGGTACTGGTCTCTCCTCTTGAGGAGGCCTAGAGCATACTCCACCACGCTGCTCCAGTGCGGATTGGTGGAGGGGTTAGTGGCCAACCCAAGTGTCGGAAGTTTTCAAACCGCCCGAGGGCCTTCGACGTAGTAATAGATTAAGGTGCATAAAATTAACAATAAAAAAATGTCCCACTGCTGCGTTCGGGTCTCCTCTCACAATGTGAAGGGTACAGACCATAGCCACGCTGGCCAAGTGCGGATTGGCAGACTTCACACCACACACAATAAGAATATTATGGAGAACTCTCGGGTGTGCAGGTTTCCTCAAGATGTTTTCCTTCACCGAAGCAAGTGATAATTGCAATACGCACATAATATTTGAAATTAGAAGCGCATGCCAGGATTTGAACTCAGACCCCCACATTCGAGAGACCAACGTTCAAACCGCTAGGCTATCACTACTGGAAATAGGTAGGGGTATACGAGTACTAGGACATAATTATTATGTTAACAAATATATATTTGTTATAGTTTCGTTGGTGCTTCTAAGAATGATTTTTATTGCCATCTGCGTCACAGGGAATCCTATTTCACCTAATTAGCAAAGGTTAAAGATGTGTTTGTGACATCTTCTCATCATTAATTAGAGCTTAAGACTATCACTAATTAAACACAACTCCAAATTCACATACAGCAATTGTATTTCGTGGATAGACCGACTATTGTTAGTCTGTCTATAATCTTACAAACTGTAAATCTAATCCACGAATACTCTGAGTTAATTAAACCTCCAAATCCGTTCTAATTAGTCACCTTTCAAAATATATCAATATAACAGATTATACATGTCAGAACATGCCTGGAATCTTTATAACTGAGATATATTGATATTACGAGTATATTTGTAGGGTAATTTTCATTTCCTTTTTCATCATAATAATCATCATCATGTTTGGCCGTCTGTTTGGCGGCCGTAGCATAGCGCCGAGACACTTAGTGGTAGAAAGTTGTAAGTACAAAATGGTAGAATAAAATCATAAAAAATATTTTTTTCAGAAAAGTGGGATTCCTATTTCTTCCTCATTATGTTTCTTCAATATGTATTTTGAGTCTAACATAACATTTTAGTGTAGATAAATACAAAGGTTTTGCTTTCCGCAAAATTTCCGTTTCCTCAACTTATTTCAACGCCAAAAACAAATTGAAGCCGCGGGTAGAATGTATAAAATAATTCTCTCAAAGCTGCATGAATTTATATTACTTACAAAACACCTCCAGTAATTTCACTTGTACAAACTTATCTCGCTTTAAAAACCAAATTCCTAACCACACTAGAATTAATTTAAACTTCATGTAGCTCTTATTTTGAGCACTATTTTGGAACGAACAAAGTAATTTCAACGGAAATTCTTAAATCACACATGCACGTAAAGTTCAAATTGTTTTTCCCGTCGTGTTTCCTTTTACTATAAAAGCTAACTCATGTCATAGTAACACTGACTGAATCGGATTTTTCAAAAAATCGTATAGCGTATTAAACGTGTGAGAGTGCTTGTAAAAATGGTGCCGTCGACTGTATTCACTTGAGTTAATTCACCCAGGTGTCTTAAGTCTACTTTTAGTGTACTTTATTCACCTATGCATCCAGGTGATTTAAATCTACTGATAGAGGTGAATTTGATATAAGTAGACTTAATTCACCTATCATTTTAGTCAATGCAATTAGTGATGTTGGAATGCTATTCCAATTCAACTTTGTAAAACAATCGATTTTATTTATGAAGAAGTTTTAATCGATTTAACATAACACTATTCGTTGATTTATTAGATAACATAATATTTTATTACATACGTGTAAAAATGCTCGCCGTCTAGTCTGTTACTTATGATAGTGAAGACTCGATAAAAATTTACAATGTACAGAGATATGAAGTGTTTAGGATTGGACTGTACAATACAATGAACAGTGTATTCCCCCAACATGGTGTCAGCAAACTTAAGCGAAGGTCAAAGTCACGTGATCCGTTTTCAAATACCTCTTCGAAGTTCTTGGTGACGACCATCAGGTGACTTGTTGATTTTAAATTGTATGTAATAAACGTTGTTGTGCAAATAATAATATAATATCTTTTGTTGCATATACCTACGCTAAAACTCGTATTTGTTTTTTTTAATACGCTTTTATTAGCTTCAGACGTATGTTAGTATGTATGTAATCGTGTAACGGAATCTTTGAACATGATTTTGACCCACTTTAAACGGTCAGATTTCTTTCAATCTTCGTAGACTTATCGAGGATTGATGACAATTCAATATTTAAAGAAAAAAAGAAAGAAAGAAAAAAAAACTAAATTTCATTTCAAAAAATCAAACTAAAAATGAAAAAATAAATAATAGTTTAAAAAAACTAAAAAATACGCTTTTATAGAAAATCCAACTAAAAAAAATAGAAAATAAATTTGCATTAAAAATCGTGTAATTGTAATAAAAGCGTGGGGTGCTTTTAAAGACATTATCCCTTCTACTCATTGACACCATGCACCCCACGCTTTTATTACAATTACACGATTCTTAATTCAAATTTATTTTCTATTTTTTTTAAGTTGGATTTTCTATAAAAGCGTATTTTTTAGTTTTTTTTTTAACTATTATTTATTTATAAAACATATCTTGACAAAGAAAACCAATTTGTTCTCCATTACAGCAGAATCTACCGTATCTGTGCGAACGAAACTCAATTAGCATAACGTAATTATATTGTACCATAACGGAATTACTTTCCACGACTTTGCACACATGTCGTGCATCGACCAAAATAATCTCCTTTTGTTATTTTAAACTAGCATTCTGCCCGCGATTTTGCGTTTCCCGGAATATTAAGTACTCTTTTTTTATTCATGTAGGTATCACTGATACATTTATGCTCGTCATTTTTTTAATGTACTAGCTTTTCGGTGCTTTGTCATGGAGAAGAAAAGCCGTAAAGAAACTCCTCAGCACATCTTTTAAAAATAAAGAGAGGAGAAATTAGAGGATTAAATTGCGCATGCTTGTGTGAGTCTCGTGTACTCACGTCTAGTTGCCTGTGTATCACATACATAAACCTCAATTTCAAGATGCGGTAAGGATCATGTTCCAAAAAAAAGTCATGAAACAATATTATATTCAAGTTCGAAATATAAGTGCCATTTTAACAATGAGTACAGAAAAATTTCGCGTGCTATCTTTTAATTAATTTCCGCCTACTTTATTATATTCAAGTGAATTTCTTTAAGTACTCATAACGAGTCAAGGACATGAAAGCTTATCTTATCTTTAATAATAATGAACAATGGAAAGAAAAGAAAACAGGGGAATAAAAGGCATAGAATTAAAGTGCTTTATTCCGCCTTATCATTTAAATGGATTTATTTCATGAAATAATAGGTTTCATACTTTAATTCAACAAAATGCTATAGTGCGTACTATTCTTCATTTTATTAGCAGCCTACGAGAATCTTCTTCTAACTGAGGAGTTTTATTCTGTCTGAGGAGTTCTATCTTGCTTAACCAGTATGTGTCAGAGTTGAATATTATTAAACAACCCAAGTTTTACAGGTCTTAACGTCAACAGGTCACGATCAAACGGTTGCATCCTCTGAAGCAGGGAAAGCGTCATTGATTCCTTGATCCTTAAGTTCTCAATAAAATAAGAATCCACGCTCAATGAAGCCAGTCCTTTGAATATTAGTTGAAAACAAAAACCTTTTAAAATTATCATATTAATTTTAAAGGTATAAAATGATTTGGAAAAGTATAGTATTTAATTTTAAAAGCACTCAAGAGAAAACTTTTTGAGTCAACCATAATTTAAAGAGCATATATCAGTCTTTACACAATACTTCACACTTAAGTATGTCTTTTGGTTCCGGTGTTTTCCGTAAGCTATGTGGGAGGCCTTTGGGCGGCATGAAAGCAGAGTATTGGAGTATGCTCTAGAATTCCTTAGTAATGTGAGAAAAGCCTTGCCCTCTACGGAACCATTAATGGGTTGAAACCAATTTTTTTATTATTTCACAAAGTTTTCTTCAGTTCTTTTTGTATACTCAATCAACTTAGGTATTAGACATCAATATCAATAAAGATAATAATATAACAAAATTACACATTAAATCAGCACATAAGTATGCTTCAGCAATGTTTTTATAGCGAATAACGAATCACATATGCTGAAAATAAAAGCCAACGCTTTAAGAATGCCTGCGTCGCAGGTGGCATGAACGTACAAAAGAGGCATCACAAACAGCTAAGAGTCGAGAAAAACATATATCTGCCAAATAATTCAGGAGGCAGTAGGCTCTTACAAGTTAGTGGATTACCAAGGGTTAAATCGTATAAAACAAAACAAAGTATGTCTGAAATCGAATAATGTGTCTACTGTGTCTATGCAGTTTTAATAGAATTACTTATGAGAAAAAATTTGGCTATTAAATTAAACTTGAAAAGTTTATAAAACATTTGGAAGAAATGAGAAGCAATCCTTTAAAATTCTCTAGGTATTGTTTTTAGGTATAATTGTTTAATTATTACGTAGGTACGTACATTTTTTTCTTTAATAAGTTTGTTGTTGATTTTGTCGTTTAGTATAGACACGCCAATGTATTATTTTTATATAATTGAAAAGTCTTTTCCATAATGAAATATAGAGAAAATTATATTTAATGTAATTTCCCCTACCATAGGTATATTTTTGAAAATATTTTGTTAGTTCAATTAATATTATCACACCATCAATAAAACTAGGAACAAAAATTAACCAAATATTTGGAAGGGTCCAATGTATTATTCCTAATTTATAGAGCGTTAGGAGCCGGTGCTGTAATCGCCTTATCTCCAACATTATTCACGCCGAGTCGTTCCGAACACATTATGCTCCGTAACGCGTATCCCAATATTATATTGCTTATCGCCTCTTTGTGGTATCTGTAACTAGCAAATAATCTTCATATTTGGGGTGTAACTGGCGGTTCTACCCTCAAGAGTCTGTAGTCTATTGGCACTAGATTTCTCTTGTGAATACTCTATGCTCTGTCACATAAATGAATCTTGATGGTCTTAGTAATTGTTGAAATGTTTAATTTTAGTGCGAAGCGTTCCCCATTTTAATTTCTAAAACCCATGGTATTTAAGCAAATTCATCAGACGACAACCTTCTTTTTAAAATGGTCACTGGTGCCCATTTGCATTTACAATGCCAGGGTCACAGAAACGGTGTGGATCAAGAAAGTAGTCTTGGCCGATGACAGAATGCTGAAGGGATGGTCTACTGGGGAGTGTGTTGTCAGTAAGTGTAGTTTTAGCTTCAGAGCACAAACAAAATGTTATCGTACACGAATTTCGAAACGTTAGTTAAAGTATTCGAATTATTTACCGTTGTTTTATGCCAGTACACTAAATTTGTTCCCGTGCTATGAAAAGAAAATAAAACCAATATTGCATTGGGATACGCTTAGCGGACCGAAATGTGTTCAAAACGACTTGCTATGAATAACGACAAATAGGTTTTTGCCATAGGATTCCAATGTACATTACAATGAAAATTACTAATCTGTCGCTTCGCTTCTTTTACAAGGCCTTGAAGGTATTTATTGTTATCAGAATGAAGACAGAAGATTAATAAATTTTACCCTGTAGCCTAGTTGGTAGCGACCCTGCCTGCGAAGCGAGGCGTCCCGGGTTCGACTCCCGGTCGGGGCAGATATTTATGTGACAGATAAATATTTGTGCTCGGGTCATGGGTGTGATTGTGATGTGTTATATGTGTCGTCCATGCCACCCACGATACAGGTAATAACCTACTGCGGGGGTGTATGTTAGCGTTTAGCGTTTTAGTTTATTAGTTTATTTCGTAAAGTAAATGGAAGGTAGCCAATAATAATAGGAGTGCAGGAAGGATTGTAGTCGGTTAGTAGGTAGGTCCTTTTAGTGATAGACCACCTACTTCCTTACAATCTAAAAACTTTCAACCACCCAAGCCATGCGATCTAATTTCAACAAAGACGAGACTTAGGGTACTTAAGTCTATTGACGTTAAGGTAGAACAAGTTTCACCGACTATAATGGACTCGTAACGGCTGTTATGAATTATGTTGGAGATAAGGCGATTATAGGATAAGTTTCCATCTCTAAATTATTATACATCGACACGGTCCGAGAGTTTGGAACCCTAATATCGGCGTGCCTTGAGTACCTAATATGTACTGAGTATTTATTCGTGTATTCAGTATGAGCATCGATCATATTTCCATGTGGAAAATGGAGCATAAGACGCCCTTGAACTAGGTGGGCTGACCAGAAGAAATAGTTGGTATTGGTCAGGAAGCGTGAGGATTCGAAGTTTATTCTAGGATACTTTGGTACTAATTAATTCATTTTGATTATTTAACTAAAAGACGTGCTGAGGAGTTTCTTCCGCCATTTGTTCTCCTCTAAGACAAAGCATCGAAATAAAGAAATTCCCTAATGGTGATAGAATCAAAAGTTTATCGTTAGCGTTTAACTGTTAACCAGATCAATCAGGTCATTCTTATTTATTTATTTATTGTTTATGTACACATAAAAATCTTATTATCTTATTACAAAATTGCATAAAATTGTAATTAGAACTTATGCATTATGTACATTTTAACTCTTTAGTATAAGCGGAAGGAGATCTAATTAAACTTGGAAGATTTACCCACATAAACAGGGTTAGCTAAATAAAACTGATTAAAAAGTCATCTATTCGCTAAAATTTTTGAGCTTTTGGAGCCATAAAGTAGACGATATTTTCTCAGCGTTTTCTAATAATTTCAACAAAATTACATACTGATAATTGTAAAGCAACTATTTGAAAGTTGTTAGAAGAAAAATGTATCAAAATATCTTCTCATTTGTGGACTCAACAGGAAAAAAGTAGGGTAAAGGTGACGGATAACGGCGACACTTTTACTGAGGTAATTTTTTGACATAATTATTATAGGTCCATTTTAAAGCTACTTTTATTATTAAAGCTGCTATTAAAGCACTTTAAGTCTACCCACTACGGTTGATCCACTACTTATGGGACACCCTGTATATTGGAGTGTTCCGCGATCTCGTATAAAGGTACTACGCAAATTAATATAGTAATTGAGCTTATTTTCCAAATCGAATCACTGTAAATTAATTAAACAGGTTAAACTTTACACGTAACGATATTATGTAGCCATAAATATGCTTCAAAGCACTCTTGTTTGTTTGAACAAAGTTGGAATAACATATTGTTTGACGTGAATAAAGAACTTCACCAACTTTCTGGCAGTTTAATGTGTTGTGGAAACATACATTTTTTATACGGTTAGGGTTGAGGCACACTTGTCTGTATCCATTTGTTGTTTTCGATAATTTTAAATGAAATGTTTAAAATTATGAAAAAAGAACTAAAATATAGGTATTAAATTCACGAATTTATTGACTTTGCTAAACATTTTTTAAAACATATTCAAATGATTTGTCAAGCTACGTAAGTGTTATTTGTCATGTAAGGTTGAGTGAGTTTCAAGTTTTCAAAAGTTTTCATCCTTTTAATGCTTTTTTCGAAATGTAAATCGATTGATTTTAAAACATAATCATAATAAAAAACGCGGTACTTTCCGTTACACATTTTTTTGTTAATATCAATCGCTAGTCTATAATTTCTTATTTAAATAAACATTCGATTTTCAAAAGCGCAAATTTTAAACAGTCCAGGGTTTTAGTCTAAATCCAATCAATACTTACCCTATAAGTGTAGCTCAATCCTTAGGCAATTCTTAATGGATCGGAATATTTCCAAGAACAAGGGAAAGTAACGTTTAAGTTAGGACAGTGTATATTTATTTAATGTTTAAAACTTTTGGTGATAAGTACTTTTCGAACAGGCATTAAGCCTCTTCGGGGAAGTGTAATATTTTGCTTCAGGTTCTATATGAAAACGAATAGCATATTGTCACTTATAATAATAAGACTTCAATCAAGATCTATAGCAACTCATAACAATTCTACAGGTGTGCTTATGTCAATAGAGGCCATATCAGCACGCGAACGAAATGGGGATTGGCAGACTTCACACACCTTTAAGGAAATTATGAAACTTTAAGGAAACCTTTCAGGTGTGCAATCGTTACTTATGTCGTCTTATCAGATTCCTCTATATCGTGAGTATTCAAGAATACTATACTAACCTGTTAACCGAGCGGGACGTATAAATACGTCAAACGTAAACAATAGCGTGTACGGGTAGGACGTATGAATACGTCCTCGAAACGTGGTACGTGGTGGAACGTATAGTAATTTCTTAATTCGATATTACCATATTTTTGTTAGTACTTATTGTTTTCTATTAGTTTGTAACGAAAACATATATATTTCATAGTCTTTTCATTTATTTCAAGCATAAAAAAAAAAAATATGAACGTATTGACACGTCCTAGTGAAAGAGCTCGCGCCCGTTACAAAGTACGTAATTAAAAAGGAAACTCCCCGGTTAACAGGTTAATCTAGTAAGCTGTGAAATATTACGCATGCAGAATTTGAATTCGAGGTACCAATCAATAAAAAAATATTTCAATAAATATTTATTACTCGTATATTGAGATTATTGAGCCATGACAACTTACAACTTCCATTGCTGGATTTGGGATATAAACTCAAGAATCCCAAGTCATATTTTTTTTTTCACCGCCAACTATCGTACCGGACCGTACCGGATTTCCACTGCCAACTATCGTACCGAGCGGACGTGTACAAAGCAATTTTATTCAATAATTGACTTACACTACAATACAATTTTCTGTCTAACAGTGTTTAAACAAAGTCTATTTTGTAACGCAAAACACGTAAAGTAAAAATTGTTAGAAGTGCGTAAACGAACGAGACAGCGAGTCATACCCGCCGCACGCGACTGCCTTGTCCTGTAGACTCAGCATAAGGTAAGCGCTTACACTACCGAGCGGAGCGACAAGCGGAGCGGGAACATCTCATAACTTTGTACTGGAATATTATAATTCTTTTTGGCATTATATCAATAACAATAATGTCCGATAAAAAAGGAACCAGCACTTCCTCACCAGAATTATCAAAAATTGGAGTCGCTGAACTAGAGTCAAAAAACATATCACTTCGGAGAAAAAAAACACCGGATAATGACCTTATTCGCCAATTTACAGAGTTTAAAAAAGAAATAAAGGGCATCCTCCAAGATTTTACCAAATCTCAAACAGAAAGCGTAAACAACATAAGGCAAGATATTTCTTTTATAAAAGATCAGCTCTTGGATATGAAAATTACAACTGATCGTTTAATTAGTGAGAATAATAACTTAAAAATACAATTTGAAACCCTTTCCACAAATGTCAACGATACCCATGTAAAAATAAAATGTTTGGAGAATGATATCGATATACTTCGGAAAAACCAATCAACATCTTCCACATCAGAGTCCCACCCAAAAAGTACCCATGATGAAATAATAGCGGAAGTGCAAGAACGGCTTCAGCGAGCTAAAAATATAATTATCGCTGGCATATCCGAACCTCACATGACTGACATGGTAAAGAAGAGAGAAGTCGATCGATCCGAGGTTAAGAATATCTTACAAATCATTGATTCCCGATGTCCAGAACCCGAGAAAGTCATGCGCCTAGGAAAATATGATGGTAAAAAGGTACGACCTTTGAAGGTTTGCTTCTCATCGACAGAAACACCGAAAGTGTTATTAAGAAAGAAAGCAGAAATCAAAGATAATAAAATCAAAATTTATTCTGATCAGACACCATTGCAGTATCAGACTATGATAAATCTTCGAGCAGAGCTAAAAAAGCGCACAGAAAATGGTGAATCGGACCTTATAATAAAATACATAAAAGGGAATCCTAAAATTGTAAAACAGGAGTCAAAAAACTTATAAAAACAAATAATGAAACGAATAATAAAAAGGAATTTATAACTCATAATGTCTGCAATAGTTATGCTGATTTAAAAATTAATAATAAAACGCTAAAATTTTTATATGCAAATATACGGAGTATAGTTAAACCAGGAAAGTTAGATGAGATTAAATGTGTAATAAATTCTTTTAAAACTTTAATACATGTTATAGTACTTACCGAAACGTGGATCAAAAATGAAGAAGAAGCACAGAGAATGTCACTACCAAACTACACACATTATTTCAACTACAGAAAGAATTCACGAGGAGGAGGTGTGTCCTTCTATGTTCATGACAATCTAAAACATAATCTTCTGCAAGAAAACTGTGAAGAAGGGAACCACTTTCTATGGATCCATTTAGACACACTGTCAATTGACGTTGGAGTGATTTACAAGCAGCCCTCATCTAATACCAGTAAGTTCCTTGAAACTTACCATGAGCAGCTTAATAAACGAAAACGAGCTATAATCTTTGGTGACTTTAATTTGGACCTTCTTAACAACGAAAAATCTTTGATAGAATATAAAGAATTACTACAAGAAAATAAAATTAAAATATTAAACAAAATAAACAAAGACCATTGCACCCGCGCAACTACATCTTCAAAATCAATCATTGATCACGTATGTACAAACCTACAAGATAATACATTTCAATTGTCTATTATTGAATCAGCCCTATCCGATCATAAACAGATATACCTTGAAATAAATAGATACCAAAAGGAACCAATAAGACGAATACAATATGAATCAATCAACTATACAAACCTTTCCAAAGATGTCGAAGAAAACTTTAAAAACGCCCACATCATCGATTACAAAAAATTTGAAGACATATTGACACAGACAATTACAAAGAATAAAACAAAGAAAACTAAAATACTAAACCCGCCTTGCAATGACTGGATAAATAAGGATCTAATTATTTTAATAAATAAAAGGAACGAGCTGTGGCACAGTCTGAAGCAAAAACCTACAGACGAACAATTACGAAAAGACTTCACTCAACAAAGAAGCATCGTTTATACTACAATCCAATCAGCTAAGAACAAGTACTACTATAAGTGTTTCGAAAATTGTCAAAAAAATCCTTTAAAAATGTGGCGACTAATTAATACATTATCTTCTAATAAAACTGATAAAAGAAATAGCCCTATAAAATTAACATCTACCACGGGAATACTAACAGGTGCTAAGGAAATTTGTCAAAGTTTTAACATATTTTTCTCTACGATAGGAAGTGAACTTGCGAACAAAATACCTAAAAAATTCCATAATAATTCAACATACACAACTACACATCTAAACACTAACAAACAGTTAACAAAAATGGAACCTACGACTACTCAAGTAGTATTGAAAATAATAAATGATTTGGATGCTAACACAAGTTCAGGCTTAGACGGAATATCAACGAAAGTAATAAAACACATTAAAATCTTCATTGCCGAACACATAGTAAATTGTTTTAATCAATGTCTAAGTCAAGGTTATTTTCCCGAATCGCTAAAGATAGCAAAGGTGTCTCCTATATTTAAAACTGGAAACAAAATGGACCCCACGAACTACCGACCAATATCAGTACTCCCAGTTATGTCAAAGATTTTCGAGAAGATATTACATAATCGACTTAATACATTTCTAACTTCTATAAATTTCCTTTTTAATAAACAATACGGATTTCGACCAAAATCTAATACGATTTCCGCGACTGTTGATCTAGTTACAAATATAAAAACTAAAATTGACAACTGCAATATATCCCTAGGAATATTCATTGATTTGAAAAAGGCATTTGACACGGTTAGTCATGAAATACTATTATTGAAGTTAAGTTCAATTGGTATATCGGGGTCAGCATATGAAATTTTTAAATCTTATTTAACAAATAGATACCAAGTGGTTAAAATCGAGAATGATCAAAGTGAGCCGCAGTTGATTACTTGTGGCGTACCTCAAGGCTCAATATTAGGTCCATTACTCTTCTTAATATACATTAACAACATACATGACATAGGACTGAAAGGAGATATCACTTTATACGCTGACGACACAAGTCTGTTTTACTATGGTCATTCTATTGAAACAGTTATTAATGAAGCACAACATGATCTTAACATTTTAAGTGCATGGTTTCAATCAAATTTGTTAACTATCAATACCTCAAAAACAAATTACATTATTTTTACAGCCAAAAACAAGAAAATAGGAAGTCACAATCCGCTATCCATAAATGGTGAAATGATTAACAAAGTTACTCATGAAAAATACCTAGGTCTTATTTTGGACAATCAACTAAGTTGGAAACCGCATATCGAAAAAATTCGCAGTAAACTAAGTTCATTAACAGGTGCATTGCGCGGCATAGTTCGATGTCTCCCAACACGTGTTCGATACACTATATATAATTGTCTAGTAAAACCACATTTAGATTACTTAATTCAAGTATGGGGATCAGCAGCGAAAACAAATTTAGAAAAATTACAAGTTTCGCAGAATAAACTTATCAAAATTCTTTTTCAATATGACTTTTTAACGCCCACTTTAAAAATTTTTCAAGAAACTAAACTCATGAACCTTACTCAAATGTATAAATATAACACCTGTGTCCTTATAAGAAAAATACTAACTAGAGATATACAGTCACAAATTACATTCACAAAAAAAATTGAACATCATAAAAGAATGACCAGACAAGCTAACAATATATGTCTTAGTACTGCTAGAACCAAACAATACGGAAAAAGAAATATATTATTTCAAGGAGTTCAGATTTACAACAAACTGCCCCTTGATATAAAAGATGCTAAAACTCTTCCTACCTTTAAGAGATTATTAAAAGACCACATTTTAAAGAATTTTTCTTAAATTAATATTATCATTGTATGTAAAAAAAAATGATACCTTATTACTTCATTATCACATAAAATTAAAAAATATACACAAACATATGTACTTATATATACGTACCCATATACATATATTACATAATATTTTAAATATTTAATATTTAAACCTTTACATGATGTTCTTACATATATATAAAATATTTTATCTTAATAATAAATAATAACATCTAAAATTAATTATTAGCTTCGCTACACTCACCCACTGTGACATAGGCCTTAGCAAACATGCATCATTAACAGAAATGAATTGCAGATTTTTGTATTGTGCATGTTCTGATACACTACATTATATCTAATTTAATTGTTTTTGTACCTACCCTCTATTAATCTCTATCTATTACTATAACTTAAGAATAGTTGGCTTACAAATTGTTACTGTATATATAAAATTGTTATTTTCTCTGTAAGTGATTTTGTAATCTTTTGAGGAAATAAATGTCTTAAACCGTAAACCGTATATTTTTATTTATTTCAGCAATATATAATTTCAAGTACCTACTTACCCTTTAAAAATGTATATGAAGCAACCGACCGTGACCCCCGAGACTAAAACTAAGCTATCGCGTGGAATATAATGAACGATTGTAATTTGAAACAAAATACTGCGGAGTTATTTAAATTTATAATCAGTACCACACCGGCTATCTTGGCTGTACTAACTTTTGGGTCCTGAAAGTTGTTTGAAAGCGATGCTGGCAGGGAATTTATTTAAATTTTATAATTAAAATGGACGACAGAAATCAATTACTGAAATAGGTAACTATTCGAAACTGATGATAACCATTTTTTTGTTTTGAAAATTCCACAAAAGAAAAAAGTGTGTGAGTATAATCTTTACGCGCGATTGAAGTAAAACTTCTTTGACGTTGGTGACACGTATTACCAAAAAAATTAAATAAAATTTAAAATAAATTTATCTTATTAGGTACAGTTGACTCATAATTATTTATTATCAATATACTTTACAAAAACGAATATAAAGCTATAATTATCGTTAATAAAGCTATTGTTATTCGTTACCCCGAGATACTTATTTAGTCTATAGATTTGTCACAGATACAATGTAATCTTAATAGAATTATGTATCTGTACTTCAATTCAAAGTATTGTTTTCATTTTTAAATAGCGGAGACTGCGTCAATAGACTATATAGTATAGAGCGTTATTTCCGTCCGAAAAATAATCTGAGTTACTCTAAAGTCGCGCCTAAAGTTTTATTTCAAAACTAGCTGACCCGGCGAACTTCGTATCGCCTAACAAACTATTTTTTTCTAAAATAAAAGTAGCCTAAGTTACTCCTTGTTACATTAGCCGAAACAAAGAGACAGACAGACAGAGAAAAAATGTTGTTTTGATATATGTACCGTGCATACATCCAAATGCACTTAGTAAAAAGCGGTTATTTTAATATTATAGACACTCCAATTTTATTTATTGATCAATATTTTTTTTATGCAAATAACCGACAAACGAGCTGATGATCCACCTGATGGTAGGTGGCTATCGTCACCCAGCGACACCAAAGGCATCATCAAAGAGAGAAAAGTAAAGAAAGAAAGAACTGGCTCAAAAGCCCCCAGCCGGAAAGCGACGTGTCGTTTGGTATCTGTAGCTCGAGCACGAATATTTGCGAGAAAGTATTCGTATGGTTAACGTAAGCAATTTGTCAAATTTGTATAGCATTTTAGTACCATTTACGTACGATAGGGGCGCTTTTGAAAAAATGCCATACAAATTGCTTACGTTAACCATACGAATACTTTCTCGCAAATATTCGTGCTCGAGCTACTGATTTAAACGAGAGTGATGTGACACTGACAATGAGACTATAATGCATTTTTCTACTATTTATTACATATTTACTAGAACTTCTAGGAATAACAATATCACCCATTGTATGAGCACGAATCTAGAAAATTACCCTTTACCATAGCAAATATTCGCAAACAACAAAATATATAACCTTACAACTCATAAAAGCAATGATAATAATAATTTGTATAATGTTCGAAATATTTTCAAAGTAAAAACATAAACATAAGTTATCTCTCGTTGAAACAGGGAGAGTTATAGTTAAAGTATCAAGATTTTGGCTCGTATGCCTTTATTACAATAAACGCGATCTAGTTAAGCGCGAATTGGGTTTAAATGTAAAGGTTCAGTAGCATAATGTTTTCTCGTTTCTTCAGTTCTATTCAAAGAATATCATTTAGGCATTTTTTTAATTCACTTATGAACGCCAATTTTTGTTTATCTACCACCATTTCGGAAAGATGCTTTGTCATGAAGGAGAAGAAATTGAATAGATGAGGATGATGAAGATAAAAAGAAATAGATAAACAATGCCACCAGAAAATAAACGATGAAGCTTCTTCTGACTCACCTTGTAGTTTCAAATAAAATGCGACAGCCAAAAAGTATAACGTTGATATAATTATCTGTTTAAGAAAGAGAACCCTAAAGATTTAGCTCTACTATATTTGCTATAATAAATA
Source organism: Thymelicus acteon (assembly GCA_951805285.1). Lineage (NCBI taxonomy): Eukaryota > Metazoa > Arthropoda > Insecta > Lepidoptera > Hesperiidae > Thymelicus > Thymelicus acteon. The sequence continues at coordinate 2,813,144 of OX638226.1, read as the reverse complement.
ACAATATCTAACGATATAACTTGGGCACTCTGAACGAAACTTAAACTAACGATGCCATTATACAGTCCACAATTAATTAGATAAGTATAAAGAGGATTATACACTTCCCTTCTACATGCTGATCAAGATAAGATTTTTAATGAAATTAAGTAGCGTGAGCATGCATAAGCACCTGATAATCAGATCAGATGACAATATTTTATTTTAAGGTCTGTCGTCTTAAGCATTTATAGCCCGTTAGCTTCTATAAATGTAAAGTGTTTTAGAAAAAATAATATGAAAGTCCCAAGGATTATATCTTTTTTAACCTGAAACATAACGGTATATAATAAAGATTCAAGAAAATAGAACACAGACCTCATATGGGATTGTATTCGTTCGTTCCGAGCACTCTCTTTCCACGCTTTTAGTAAAATATATCAATGCATCCGGCATTAGCGTAAAAATCGTTTCATGTGCCGTGTGCATATGTATAACCTCCTTTAAATAACAGAGTATTTATCATAATTCTACTGAATTAATCCTAGAAGGGTACGAACTACCCTTATAAATCTTATTTAAAGATATTTACGTCAATTGTTTTGACTTTTAAATTGGGAACCCTTTTTTAATAACCTCAACTTTTCGCTAAGCAAGATTTCGTAAAAACCCATTACGTTTGGGACGGTTCTTGGAATATCTTAAGCAGCATTTTGCATTTTAAATTTGTAGCTTTTGGAAAATTTTAAGAGCGACATCTGTCTATCTGTCCATCAGTATTCATATTTCTATTGGTTGGATATAAGTCTCCTGTAACTTGCACCATTATACCTCCAAAGGCTGATGATAGATGGTTGGATCTCAAGTAGGGTTCTCTTTTCCTTTTATCCGACAACGCGTCAGGCTTATCGGCTATTCCTTAATAAATGTTAACATTTTCAGACTACCCGTAGTTTCTGTCCACAACAATTATCCCACGCGCGTGTGTGTAATCTATAATTCGGATCCAACTGTTCTATGTACCTTGCAAAACGCTAGCTCCCTTATTCATAAAAACAAGCAAAGGTATATTGTGTGCCTTATAGTGTTTTGTTTCATTCACTCTTATGAAAAATTTAAAGGTAAGATATAAATAATATAGATTATAACAGCGCGAATACTTGAAATAGGTTTATTAGCTTTTATGAATAAGGATATCTTATCCTTACTTTCCATATTAACCAACTTGCAGTTGGTATTTATCCATAAACTTTTCCCAAACACAATATTTTAGTTTCTTTTCTAAGATTACGATAGGATTCAAATTGTAGCTAACAAAAAACCTTTTTGTTAAGAATATTTTCTTTTATTACGAGCGATATAAAGAATAAACTTGGAAAACAAGGTTAATAAACTTCATTTTATTTTCATCTAGAAAGCATCTTGTTACACCGTGCACTGGTAGGCGAGAACAATTTTTGAAGTTAGTGAGTTTATTTACATTTTTATTCCATATTATAACCACTTGAAAACTTAGGCCCAATGCATACGTAACCTGTCAAATTTGGCTCATATTACTGAGACTTGCGAAATACATATGTGCTCCAAATTTCATAAACACACCTCAAACAGTTATTTAGATATTAACGTCTAAAAATCGTCATGTATACAAAGGAAAATGTATAAAAATTGAAAATTATTAATAAATGAGTGAAAATAGTGAATTAGCGGGACCACTTTATACAGTATTTTACAAATAAAATAATTTTGTAGTTATTTATGTCAGACGATATAAGACCAGTTCGTTACGGTCCGATTTTCTGACATGGTAACCCGTGTATAGTACCGATTTTAAAGAAGTTTCACGCCAGCAGTAGGTATATTAATTATTAATACATGTTAATAATTTCTAGAAAAAAGTAATGATATCTCATCAAAAACATAAATGTGAAATGAGAGCCAAGTTTAAGAAATGAGATCTAAATTGGTGCCAAGTTCTGTGTATAAAAGCCTAAAATTTTAGTCACAAGAACATGTAATTCAAGCTTAACATTTGACTTGGCTAGTTTTCATTAGTTAGCAACCAACAAACCAAATAGAAAAGTAACAACATCAACCTAACAGACTTAACGAAGATGATTACTCAAATATAATAATTATAGCCTAGGTGGGACTGTGAACACTAACAAAGTCAAATGTAGAGCTTGAATAACATGTTCTTGTGACTAAAATTTTAAGCTTTTCCTACGTAGAACTTGGCACCCATTTAGTTCTCAATTTTTTTTTTAAGTTGGCTCTTATTTCACATTTGTTTTTGATGAGATTAATACTTACTATATACGGTCAACACAAAGTAATACATTTTACAACATTCATTAAAATTTCTATGCTTTATGCACAGTTCCAAAAAATAACTATTCAGTAATACTAATATTAATAGTAGTAAATAAAATGGGAAATTCCTGTATTAGAATACATATTAGGTATACGCCAAAAATATAACCAAACGAAAATTCTTCAAAAATTCTACTCTGTCTTTCAGTAAACATAAAAGTCACTTTTTATTTGAATTTACCTTTGTAAATCCGATAAAAGCGATATCATCGCATATCGCTTATGTGGCACACGTACGACAATTTAACAAAGATCATGTTTTTTCTTCACCCTTTGTATTGTTTCAATTTTAAAAGTTATCACATTGCAAAGGCCATATCGCATAGTAACGCGGATTGTTTTATTCAATGTATTTTTTGCTTTTTGTAGCAAAAAGCTATGGACTGCCGAATCTGTTTTCTTAATACTGTGGCGACATCGCCTTACACGTCACATGGTGACGTCACACCGACTGCTAGTACAAACTTGAAGAATAAAACTATCTAGAAATACTACTGAAAGGCTATAATTCAAACAGTTCAGTTATTTAATGTTTGAAACACAGCCAAAGTTTCAAAGTAATGAGCTAACTATGTTGTTGTTAATTGTGTTACAAGGTTAGAATAACATTTCAGCACTTGTTAGGTAACTGTGAAAGTAAACAATACGAATTTGATGGCTGGATACACTTTGATCAAATTCCGAATTAATGCCGATGACGGATAAAGTAAATACACTTTATTTTCATACGGCTCTAATATATTATTTTAACCGGATCTCAAATACACACTTAATTCCGTATGTACGTCCTTACCAGGACATACCATCACCTATCTTACCCAAGCGTATTGTTCAATTATTTCCCTATTCTGGCAGATTACGTTTGTTTATATATAGTAACATGGTAACCCCAACCAGATCTCAAGGATTAGCGCGCGCCCAAAAATTAGTTAATTCTAGAGTCAGTGGTTCGGTTCGAATTTTGAAGCGACAACGATTTGTCCCACGTACAATTTTGGTGAAAGAAAAAACACTGCTAAAACTGGCGCCCAAGGTTGACCGCCAGTTTTAGCCCCACGTTGGGCGCCAGACTTAGCCCCACGTTGGGCGCCAGTTTTAGTATGGTTTTATAAGTTCACCGCAGAATATCTGCACTCTACATCACAATGTTTTTTCTATCACTCAAAGTCTAGGTGGAAGAAACAAATAAAACATTATTTTAAGTGCTTGGGTACCTTGTGTCAATAATCCCTCCATTTGTGACGCGGCCTCCTGAATTTTTGTTCGAAATATGATCTATGATGATGATATCGGTCGCCGGTACGTGGCGTGCGCTTTTTAAAATGACTATATCTCAAAATTAATGTATGAGAGCTATATACATTGCTTGTGTCATTGAAATCGTTATGAAACAAGCTAAACATAAAAAAATATTAGTTCAGTGTTGTTTTTTATTGTATTCATAATTATTTTAATGCGAAAAAATGCGAAATATTTTTACAAAAACAAAAATCGTCATTATTAAATAAAACAACCTTTATTACGTATGTATATAAAATGACGTAATTTGAAGAAAGTCTTATCCAAAAGAACTTACTTAAGTACAGACGAGTGGTCTGACAGACCACTAGCGATCTTATAAATATCAAAAGTCACCGAAATCGCACGCGCTGACTTAACCACTCCCAACAAACGCGCTGCTGAGCTACTGTCCGAGGGGTAGAGAACTGCAGAGGGATACTCCTTCGCTAACACATGTAACTAGAATTTTCAAATTCTCAAAGTGTCAGACCACACGTCGGTACTTAAAGTTAAATAACTTATCTCCCAATGAATATCAGTGCTTAATCGAGAAGCGTGGTGACACAGGACCCTTCAATTACTTAGAGATATTGCTACATTGGATCACTATTGAAGTCAGCAACTGACTTTGTTATTCTCTGTTTTCAAAGTAAACCGTTGAACAACTCGAAGATACATTCAAAGTGAATTATAATTTAGCGCGCTTAACTAAGGAGCCAAACATTTTAATTAAATCTTGCGGATCATAGAAGCGTTGATTAAACATATCATACATGTAACATTGTACAGCGATACACAATACGTACATCACTGTCACGTTAATGTACGTTAAAGTACATATCTTGTAAATTGTATTGTTGTTACACGTTATTTGGTTTAAGAGTAATATGTAGTTGTTACACGTTTATTTAAGATACATATCTAACGATACACTGGTCGTTGTTGAGTAGCAGATTAATGCTGGTGTTGTGGAGAAATTATAGAACGACCAAGCAAGGAGAATGAATATAATATATTTTACCCAGTCGAAAGTTCTGACAAACAAACATAAAAAAACATACAGTCGAATTTAATACCTCCTCTTTGTTTGAAGTCGGTTAAAAATTAAGGTCGAATGTTCCTCTACTGACTAAAGGCTTCTAGCATTGTTTAACGACTCCTATATACCGATCACAGCTGTGACTGACACTGCATTGAGTCTACCTTAAATTTTTCGAAAATTATCCAAATAGTAAACCGCTTATGGCACCACATTTGAACTAGCTTCTAGCAACGCACCTATATCAATTGATTCAATCAAAAAATCAGATTTTCATCAAACAATCTCGTAATTTAATCGCCATTTAGCGCTTCACTCGCAGGTAAAAATAATAGTGCGTCTACTTACAGTTCCGGTCCATGTTTATTCAGCGAGAGTACGATGAATTATTCAGCCGTGGAGAACTAAGGGCCAAGTCGCAAGGGACGAGTGGATAAAAGGAAGTTTGGCAATTAACATATAGGATTTATTTGAAAACTTTCATAGGTTGACGTTGTCGTTCATGAGTCTCAGTTACCGTTCTCTCCGCACGTTCATCAAACAACGTAGTTCTTTCTTTCTTTCTTCTCTCTTTCTTTGCCGGCAACGCATCAGTGGTGCTGGTGCTGCTGATGTCCATGGGCAACGATAACCACTTACCATCAGGTGGATCGTCAGCTCGTTTGTCGGCTATTTCCATGAAAAAAAAACCTATAATGCATCGGATCCATAACCATTTCTATTGCATTGAGTGAGGTTTTTCATAGTCTTCTGCGTATTCTTTAGCCGGTGTCCGTGATTTGGCATTACTTATTTACCATTTACCATCAGGTGGAACGTCTGCATATTTTTTTAAATTCGTTTATTAGTATTTTTCTATGAAAACAAATAAACGAAGAAGAGGAAACAATGACGCTAATGACTGCTCGTCGTAATTTTTATCAAGAAAGAGGGGTTAAAATGTGTGTTGTGGACAAAATCAGTTTTGCTAACTAGGTAAAGTCATTATGTTAGTGTAAGTACGAGAAATTACTTCATGATTTGATACCCTGAGTGCATTGTAAAATCAATATATACTACATTATTTTAGGGTTTTTTAGGCCGGTTTACATCGGTATTTTAGGCCTACGCGGGTTTACATTACACTCTAGGGGTAGGGCAAACAAGACTACGTGGAGTCGGTTTTGCAGCGATTCGTTTCTGTCACTAACGTAAACGTTTTGAAAAAAAATGATTCAAGGAAGAAAGTAAAACTAAAATTTTTATGTACATAAAAATGTTAAATTGTTATTGGTCAAAAAATAAGAAATACAAAAAAAGTTATAAAAAGCATTAAATTGTTTCTGTTTATAATAAAATCTTTAAATCTTTTAAACAAGAAAAATTGCAATTCGAGGAATTGTCATTCGATGAAATGACATTCGATGAAATGACATTCGATGAAATGACATTCGATGAAATGACATTCGATGAAATGATATTCGATGAAATGACATTCGATGAAATGACATTCGACGAAATGTAATTCGGTTAATTGTCATGCGATTAAATGGTTGTTCTACGTAATGCTATTCGAAGAAATGTCAATCGATGACTTGGTTGTTCTACGTTTTGTTATTCGACGAAATATTTTTTTGATGTATTGTGTTCGGCGAATTGTAATTCGATGAAATGTTTTCGATGATTTTTCCGCAGACGGGTAAAAACACTATTTTAGAAATACTGACACAAACCTAGCTCTTATTTTTGCATTGTGCAGAATATCATCTAATAGAATAAAAAACAAAGATGTTATATGACAAAAACCTTGACAGTGTTACCAAATAGCATCTATTGCTGGAAAATCCCAAGATAATCCTTAACTAGATAGAAAAAAGAAAGCATCTTACTGCGAAGAAAAACATGTAAAAAATTACTGGGAACAAATATTTGGCCATCACAAAAACGATTCCCGCCGGAAATCGACGGCAATCCCAAGGGACGTTGATGGCTTCAAGCATAGAGCGCGACACATCCAATTCTTTGTAAGTTTTGGATCAACGTACAAATAGGTTCGACGAAAAGGTGAAAAATAAATGGGGTTATTGGTAATGTCTTATTTACTTCCTTGGCCTAACACGCGGAACGATAATGTAAGAATGTTTGTTACTTTTTGACGCAAAAACTGTTGAACGGATTCTCATGAAATTTAGCACACAGGAATACAACCTGGAATAACAAATAGTGTTACTATTATCCCGAAAATGCGGGTGAAGCTGCGGGTAGAGTGCTAATAATGGATAGATTATTAAAAACGGCCGGTAAATATTCTTCTTCAATATGGCTTGACAAGTAACGATAATAACGATCTTGTTTTTGACATAGCATAGCAAAAAAGCATGATTGATCGTAATAAATCAATTAATAGATTTATCAACAACGACACCAGTAGAACTACAATGTTCGGCTGGTAACCATTTACGAATATTGGCCCATTTATTTGCCAAACCCCATAAAAATATAAATTCTCGCTCACCCTCTTAAATCAGACCGCAAGTGAAATTAAATCCACGAGGCTCTTACCACGGCGGCCTTTCAACTAACATACTTTAGAAATCACTGCGTGTATTTCTGTGTATTTTCGTGTTAACATTTATCTTTCACGATAGGTTCAGATTTTAGATGAACGCGAATTAAGTATATTCAGGGTTTGTTATTGTCAGGCCGGAAAATGATTGTAATTAGTTAGCTGGAAGAACTTATTGCTTGATTAATTTAAATTTCTTACTATTCTTCTCAGGACTTTTTTACTGAGTTCACTAAGTTTACTGCGTTGTCTAAGTTACATACAAGTGCCGTAAAATCTTAGAAACTATGTAATTCAAAGTATTGAAACCTTTATTCAATAAAACTCCGTGATTGGTTTCTTTAATTTCAAACAAATTTATGTCAGAACTTCCTACCTTCAAATTATAAAGTTCGAGACTTGAGCATTTTTTATAAATTAGCAAGCTTAAAGTTCACCACAGACACAAAATTATAGACGGAAGGACAGAAAAACATAAGGATAGAGAGTTAAGAATAGCATAACATGGACACTATGAACAGAAAGACAAACAGACAAATTCAATCCCTTTTTTCGTTGAAGGAGTCCTAAAAACCTCGGTGAAAAAACCAGATTACCCATGTGAACTCTATAAAACACGGGGAACAGGGTCGAAGCGTCAACACATTGATCGCGCATCAATTTCCGGGCGTTATGAAGACGGCGCATAATGGAGGCTATAAATTACCCGCCGGCATACATTGACGATGCCATAATCGGTTTGGGAAATGAGTTAGTAACACTTTCCCTTGTTTTATCTTGCTCGAGTATTAATAAGAAATATTGTGCTTGGATTTGGAGGTTCCTTTTTTCAAAAGAGGTAATCGTGCAGTTTGATTGGGACAGTTTTGTGAATGTTTGAAGTTAGTACAGAAAAATATTATACTCGCGGGAGGATATTATTAGGCTTTAACCAATTGAGGAACCTAAACCCGTATCAAGTACGTGAAGAACTCAATGGCCAAACGTGAGTTCTTATCAAAATTAAATTGAAAAGAGAAAGAGATAAAAAACACGCTTTTATAGAAAATCCAACTAAAAAAAATATAAAATAAATTTGAATTAAAAATCATGTAATTGTAAAAAAAGCGTGGGGTGCTTTAAAAGATATTATCCCTTCTACTCATTGACACCATGCACCACATGCTTTTATTACAATTACTTGATTTTTAATTCATATTTATTTTCAAATTTTTTTTAGTTGGATTTTCTATAAAAGCGTGTTTTTTAGTTTTTTTTAAGTATTATTTATTTTTTCATTTTTTAGTTTGATTTTTTAAATAAAATTTAGTTTTTTTTCTTTCTTTTTTTTTCTTTAAATATTGAATTGTCATCGATCCTCGATAAGTCTACGAAGTTTGAAAGAAATCTGACCGTTTAAAGCTAATATTAAGCGTGTAATTAGGTTTTCTTTCTTTCTTTTTTTCTTTAAATATTGAATTGTCATCGGTCCTCAATAAGTCCACGAAGTTTGAAAGAAATCTGACCGGTTGAAGTGGGTCAAAATGAAGTTCAAAGAGAAGTTACAAACAAACATACAGGTGAAGCATGTAAAAAGAAGCTACTGTTTTGTTTGTTGATCAGCAGAATATCTTACGAGTAGAGGAAAATTTCAGAAGTTGAAAATATATTCCTTGTGAAGTGTAAAGAACTTGTGACCTTATTAATATTTCTAACTGAAGCACTCAAAACTCTCTGAGGAATTGTTTGACTTGATGCCTACTTCACCTTTCCTTCATTGCACCACTCGCCGAAGGTTGAAGTTTCATCCACACAGATTGGATTCGTGGAGAACTTCTACGGTCCGATTCTCAAGATATTTTTTGCCACGCACTTGCAAGCTGTGGAATGAGCTTCCTTCTGAGGTATTCCCGGAGCGCTATGACATGAGGTTCTTCAAATAAGGTGTAAAAAGAGTTCTTCTTTAGGGCCGGCGATGCATTGGCGATTCCTCTGGTATTGCTCATGTGCATAGGCGACGGTGACCATTTACCACCAGGTGGCCCATCTGCTTCGTCAGTCCTTCAGGCTATAAAAAGGTACTCAAAAAAACCTCATTTTTATATTACCCTCCCCAAATAAAGTTTCAAGTTCCGCGAATTCAAAGTTAAACTCAAATGAGTACTTAGATAAATACAATCATAAATACGTAAGCGAAATTTGGAGTTATTGCTCATTAAAACAACTCGTGCAATCTGGATTATTTAATGGAAGCAATTTAGATTATTAGCATGTGCAGCGTATTATTTAAGTGCATTGTTAGTTATAATATGCATAATGGTACTTAAATTGCCGCATTGTTGGTCTAATGGCTAATCTGTGGTTTCATTAATTGGCTTTAAAAGCTTTGATTATGCCTTGTTCTAATATTATTAATGGCATAGTAGCGATAAACGTATAGATGATGGTTTTTATATCCTTGAGCCCAAGCCAGATTTTGTTGTTTGTGGTCAATTTTGTTGATTTATGGACAAGGCAGTTGTATCAATTTCTTCCTTTTGTAGGTCCCTGGGTTCAAACTCAACTAAATTCCAAAATTGCTTGTGTATAATATTTTTATTTGCCTTTCTATATATCCCTTCTTATAGAATCGACCGTGAAAATATTTTAGTATGTCAGAGAAAAAAGGTTCATATTGAAGAAGAACAACTATTATGTTGAAGTGAGTATATTTATATATATTGAGTATATCTCCATCCAATATATAATATCACTTGAGTTATGCATTCCGCTTCCTAACCGCGTTCCGATAGCGTGCTTAAAGTTTATAGGCAAAATTCACGAGGTGATATTTCATTCAATGTTAGGTTTCTTCTCACTATTGACGAATAAGCGACGAATTATGTCTTAGTTATGTAAAAATAAATTAAATGTTATTTGGTTTGCGTAGTCTTTATCATTTCATATAAATATATTTATTTATTACTAGCTGACTCGGCGAACTTCGTATCGCCTAACAAACAATTATTTTTTAAAAATAAAAGTAGCCTTAGTTACTCCTTGTTACATCAGCTATCTGACAGTGAAAGTCCCGTCAAAATCAGTCCAGCCATTTCAGATATTAGCCGGAACAAACAAACAGACAGACAGAAAGACAGACAAAAACAGTAAAAATATTGTTTTGTTATAAGTACCGTGTATACATCGAAATGCACTTAGTAAAAAGCGGTTATTTTAGTATTACAAACAGACACTCCAATTTTATTTATTTGTATAGAGTATAGATTTACTTAACACTTTATTGTTTGTACACCATAAAATAATAAATATGCACAAGTAAGGAATACAAAACAGTGGGTACCTTATCGCTTTGAAGCAATTTGTTCCAGGCAACCCAGTCGTAGATAGAAAACAGCAAGAAAAGCAAATATATCACTGATACTGACAAATCTTTTCTATTTGATCGAGTTAACCCAACTCATGACGAGTGTTTCTGATTTTGAAACAATAATTGGATATTTAATAGTTATTAACCTGTTTTGTGAAAAGCCTTCGTAAAATATTCGAGCCCTGGAGGAGGAGGTATATTTAATTAATGGCATGGCATCCCATGGCATAAACTTGGACGTCTATAATGATTGTGATTATTTTTGTTTAATTAATTTTTTTTTATGGAAATTGCCGGCAAACGAGCTGACGATCCACCTGATGGTAAGTGGCTATCGTCACCCATGGACATCAGCAACACCAAAGGCATCACCGATGCGTTGCCGACCAAGAAAGAGAGAAGAAAAAGAAAGAAAGAACTGGCTCTCAAGCCCCCAGCCGGAACACGACGAGTCGTTTGGCGGCTGACTCATGCTCAAGGGTGGTAACTATCCAGGCGAACCTCATGGAGAAATAAGGGGTCCTACCACCAGCTGGCCGGATTTAGTCGCCTTTTACGACACCCATCCGGCGTGGGATTGGGGTTAGTATTCTAAGCCGCCCCAATACGGCGAAAATTAACTAATCAACTCTTCCGCGGTGAAACCTAGTACTAGAACAAAACATTATCAAATGTAAAATGTATTTCCGTTTTCTTGATTGTCGACAACGCGTCGTTGCATTTGGTGATTGGTTAGTTAATTGTTGATGATAACCGATTTATACTGTAATTAATGCATCACAACAATTTTGTATCGGAAATTAACGAAAAACTTCGCATTATCCAATATAAAGTGCTTAATCAGTCCAATATAAAATCTGCTTTACCAAAACTTAAATTTATCGTTCATGATCTACTCGCTTTGCATCTGGCAAGACCTTATTCCCTAACAATGTAAACGTCTTTACGGAGTCAACTTGTGCAATTTGAGGGTATATTTATATTTATAGCCCACTATCTTAGTACTTTACTTTATGTACCCAGTTTTGACCTCAAAGTCCTTAATCTTGATTTACGGAAGGAAGTAATGTCATTTCTGTGAGGAGTCAGAATGTAAAGGAAAGTAAATTGTAGAGTACATATTATTTATGCGTAGATAAATTGAAGCTCATTTTTACACCGTTACTTATTCAGGTTGGAATAACATAGATAGTAAGGTATTAAGTTCGAGCCATTGGGCTACCGGGTACCCCAAGACTACACCGACATTACCAATCAGTTGGGATTGTTAGTCAAGTATTCTTATAAGGGTTTCCGAGCTTGGGATAGTTATCTCAAGGGCTACTGCGACCAGGTTTCATATATTGTAGCTGCACCTGTCGTAGAGTTAGATCTGGTCGCCAAGTCTTACTATTTGAACAACCCGTATGTTTCTAGGTTCCAGTCTTTTAAGTTGGTCAGATGGAATTGATTATAATAATAAATAAATAAAGGTTTACACACTCATACCCCTGCAATAGGTTTTTACATGTGTCGTGGATGGCATTGACGACACATACCTATAACACATTACAATAACATCCATGACCCGAGTACAAATATTAAGCTGTCATATAAATATCTGCCCCGGTCGGGAATCGAACCCGGGACCCCTCGCTTCGCAGGCAGGGTCGCTACCAACTAGGCTACAGGATCGTGAGTATCCTCCTATTATGCGGATTCTGTAATTACTTATAGCAGTGCATTCACAGAGTATGTGAATGGGTGTTCCCTCTGCTCCACTGCAGAATCAGCAAGGCTATTCTGTTTTGTAACTCGACAGCGGAATCCGCGATGAGTGTCAAAATCCTATCTTAAATCGTTTGAAGTTTGACACTCATCGCGGATTCCGTTGTCGAGTTAAAAAACAGAATAGCCTTGCTGTATGTTGCAGTGTTGCTCAGGCCTATCATTTGTAGGTGTCCATTGAGCTTGCAATGTCCAGTGAGCAACCTGATTAGTGCTGGTATGTTACGACGATTTAGTTAAGTACAAACTAATAGTTATTAAAAAAAACTATTACCTTATTATTATCTCCTTTCGTTTTAATAGGCGATAAACATTACTCTTATATTTTTATACATAAATGTTACGGAAAATTCTCTCTTAGCAAAAACTGCATCAAAATTTATTGCGTAGTTTATAACACAGAACAAAAACGGACAGAGTTATTAGCGGCTTTCTTGTTACGATTTATAGAGTACGTGAATGTTGCCACGCTCCGTAATTGATGTTTATTAACTTTTATTGTACAACTAGCTGACCCGGCGAACTTCGTGTCGCCTAACAAACTATTTTTTTTCTAAAATAAAAATAGCCGAAATTACTTCTTGTTACATCAGCATCTGTCAGTTAAAGTCCCGTCAAAATTGGTCCAGTCATTTCAGAGATTAGCCGCAACAAACAGACAGACAGACAGACAGACAAAAATTGTAAAAAAATGTTATTTTGGTATATGTACCGTGTTATACATCCAAATGCACTTAGTAAAAAGCGGTTAATTTTAATATCACAAACAGACACTCCAATTTTATTTATTTGTATACATTTCTGAATCACTAGAATTAAAAAGTCATATAATCATCTTCTCTAGCTTACTTCTCGTTTTTTTTCTCTTCTGGATGCGAGTTTTAATTTTCTTTCAAATAGTCGGACTACGGTTAAGTTGTGTCACAAAAGACCTCACCTCGTTACTTTTAACAGGGGATTCGCTCATTATTAACTTTTCAATACCAGGAACAAAATTTGTTTCTCGGAGAATTCTAGATAGCGGTAGGAGGAGCGATTTTTAGTCTTTTTCCAGTAAAACTAATTTCAAAGTTGGTTTAGTTACACTCAGTTTAATTTATACACACAAAAACTGGAATACAAAAATGAAATTTTTTTTTTCATCAATCTTGTATTACTTAAAGAATTCTGTTTAAACATATTTTCTAGGCACTTATATCTTAAAAGAAAAAACCATCTGCTTCATCGACTGAAATACGAAGACGCTCTTCGGCCTTTGATACAAATCTAACATCAAATCCATTTCATACTGGCAAAATTAATGTCTCGCACCTCTCAAAGCTTATTCATCATTCAGGTTTAATCTTTCACAGTTGAGAGCAGTAATGGCCGACACTATAATATGTTCTCATGACTCCCCAATGCATTGAGATGCTTCGAACAGCATCTCTAATGACCCCGAATGGCTGATACAGAGTGAACTTTAAAGGATTACATTTTTATATTCTTGGTAACTTAAGCGTTGTATGAGAGTCATCAAAAGCAAAATATTTTATTCATATATAGGTATCACTGATGCACGTCATCATTTTTTTAATCTACCAGCTTTTCGGTAGGGTGCTTTTTCATGGAGGAGAAGAAATGCCGTAAAGAAACTCCTCGGCACATCTTTAAAAAAATTACAAAAAAGAAAATATTACAAAAATATTTACTAATCAGAGCGGAAAATAAAAACATGAAATAACGCATTTATTATTTTAATGTAAACTTAACTACGTAGCCAGTCTAACATGTCCACATAAGTCAGTTCTGACTAACAGTAAATAAATAAACCTCTGATCAACTATTCTCTTTTTCTGTCACTCCAAACTTTTTCAAAGCATGCAAAATACAGGCTAAATCTTTCACACTTGAGAACTACGAAAGCCGCACCATGTGAGTTCTGTTCCCGGGGGCTTTGGATACGTTCCTCACAATACCTGTAATGACCGCCGACACAGTTACCGATGGCAAAAAAGGTTTGAATTTTTTATTTTATATTTTTATCCTAAAATTTTTGTGATTGAACGTACTAGTATTAAAACTGCAACTAGTTCTATCATGGTCAATCAAGGTTTAAATTTATATAATTTCATTTGCTGATTTTCGATACGTAGAATTTTTTTAACAATTTCCTAACTGTATGTTATATACATGTAAGTTACGAATCCTACAAATATTATACAAAATACTGACGACCCTGCAGCCTAATAGGTAGCGGCTCTCCTGTAAAGCGAGGGGTCCTGGGTTCGATTCCCGGCCGGGGCAGATATCTATGTGACAGATAAATATTTGAACTCGGGTCATGGATGTTATTGTGATGTGTTATATGGGTCGTGCATGCCACCCACGAAACAGGTAAATAACCTACTGCGGGGGTATGAGTGTGTAAGGGTTTATGCGTTTATTATAATTATAATTTTTGACAAAAAATAACCGATTTCAAAATAACTCAAAACTACTCGCCAGATCTCATTCTTTAAGTGGGACCACATGACAAGCACCAGCTTTCGATTAAAAAAAGAATCATCAAAATCGGTTCACCCAGTCGAAAGTTCTGACGTAACAAACGTTAAAAATACAATCGAATGGAATAACTCTTCCATTTTTTAAAGTCGGTTAAAAAATAATATGAAAGTGAAGTTTATACTAATATATTCTATATATATTATAAAACAGTAACTCGATAATGTCTGTACATTGAAGATATTTTAGAAAATTTGATATCAGGGGACTCAATAGGAGCAATAGATTGCAAATCTGTCATTTTTAAAAATCTTGTCCGTCTGTATGTTTGACACCGTATCACGCCAAAACTACTGGATGAAACTGAATGCGGTTTCCACTGTTGTATTGCTGGTGGTCTAACTTAAAATCTGGTGTACGTTTTATTGTGATACGTCGCTTATAGGCCGAGATATCAACAAATAGGGCGTTTTGATACGCCACATAACAGCAAGAAATTGTGAAAGTACCCGATAGAGGGATAAAAGTGACTGTTTAGTATCGGAAATATTCGTTATTTCTTAAAAAAAATCAATGTGTACATGTTTTTTTTAAATTTATGTTTTTGCAGTGAATTAGTTCTGCTAATCAACAATAGATGTCAGTTTAGGTAACTGAGTAGGGCTATTATACCGTGAATAAATCTTTTATTGAAATTAATGTGTACCTATAGATATTTAAAATAAATAAACGCTTACACACTCAGGGTCGTTAAGCATTAACTTATAAAATATAAAAAAACAATGGGGTTTTAAGTAAATTAGTTTCCCTGCTCAATTAATAACACATAACTAAGTTACATTTTGCTCTCGGCTTTTGCTATCGGAATAATATAGATTGATTGTATGATGGTGAGGATCAGAGTTAGCGATAATATTATAACACAATTTAGTAAATTTACCAATTAATGTTTCTTTTTTTTGTAAATAAATAAAAATCTTAAATTCCGAAAAGGTATTATAATTTAGATTTTTTTTATTGTTATGTAGAAATAGGTTCATAGGAGATAATAATAAAATTACAAATCCTTTACGTATTTAACAATCAAAATGAGTAAGAAATTAAAATATTTGCGAATAATCATTTACTGCTCTCACCTACTGGTCCATGAGTACTAAGCCGGCATAGGCAAATTTTATGACCAGACGTAAGTGCAATACAAATAACTATAATATTTTTGAATTTGCGAATAGCCACTTAAGAGCAGACGAGCCACCTGATTGTAAATGGTAACCGTTTTCCATGGACGACTGAGTGCATCGTCCGTGATCAGTAAAGGCATCATACATGCGTTGTCATTCAAGAAAGAAAAGAAAGGAAAGAAAAAATAATAAATTATGAAGATGATTCAATTTTTATTCAATCAAGTTTAGAGACAGTTGTTTATGATCTAGCAACGCTTTTAATTAAGATATATCCAGCTTTATAAATAATAGTAAAAATAAACTAATAACACGTTGTCTAATCCACAAACTTCGAAGCAGTTAAAAACAATAAGTTTCTTTTGAAATGTTTTCCAGGTATAATATATACTCCTGGCATTTGGACCAGGTTCTTGGGCGAAGAGCTCGGCCTTACGTAGTTGGAAGTTACACTTAAAAACCCCAGAGTTATTTAGGAATAAATTCAGGAGAATAGTCTTCCGGTTGAGAGGCAGGCCCTGCTTTTGCGTAGGGGATCCTTTCATTACCATAAATCTAGCTGGTGTCGCGGTTACGAAACCCCCCAGATGATCGGGGGCCTCTTCTGACTTCTGAATTCCTACAGAAGCATTTAAATCTCAGGCAGTCAAGTGTGAAGGGGCGAGACGTCCCTGATCGACTCACGTGGCCGCGTTTTGCCATTCTGTACAAGGCCAGAACGCAAGGGTATGAAACTAACCACGTATAGATTGGAAATAACTTTTTTACTAAGTTCTTCTAATCCATACAAGAGCAGTACGCAAATACTCGCGTATACTTCGTAGTAACGTAGAAGTATATATTTTGTACCATAATGTACAGCGCCATTACGCATACGGACTACTCCTGTGTGTATCCGAACCACCGTGACAGGGGGAATGGGAGGCAGAGACTAAGGGAGGAATGGGGGGGCGAAGCCCCCCACAGGGGGCTCGGGGGCTGAAGCCCCTCGCAATAAAAAAAGATACAGGAACCCAAAATGAAATAGGTTCGTATAATTTTTTTTTTACGCGGAAATAGGGATCCCGCGTAGCGGGGTCCCGTCGACATTTATGACGAAGTGTAGTATAGTTGGGAACGAAGACGCAAGCATCTACGATACAAACTATACACGATCAGTACGCAAAATTCGTGTATGCATTGTAATAACAGATTTAAAAACAGCATTACAATATATTATACGCGAGCAGTTTCCTATGGCTGCGTTCTGGCGTTGTATACAATGAAAAGACGCCACGTGGCCCGTGGTCGGCGCGATGAAACTTTGACCGAAAAACCTAATAATACACATACATCTCAGGTAATAACTGAACGTTTTTAAAAATATTTGTTGTTGGTAACGTTGTCATTGCATAACCAGTATAACGTTAACCAGTTCAGGATCTGATGGTGTACGTATATATAAAACCCACTAATATTTCTTAAATTTATATTTAGATATTTTTTAGGTAGTTTGGCTCCCAGTTATTTCATATCCCGCATTACAAAATAGGGTGCATGTTCGTCGGGATCGGGTCGTTCGAGTTCGAGGCTCGGGGATGGATCTACTCCTTTAGGAAAATGGGTATAATAATTTAGTATGGAAGTTGTGTTTACAGCTTATAATTATTATTTTGACTGCATTTATGTATGTACTACATAGAATTTTTGAATATTTTTTTAGGTTATTGTTCTTCAAAAGAAAAAACATAACCCTTATAGGATCCCTTCGTTGTCCGTATTTCTGTCTTTCAACTCTATTGTCTTAGTAATGCGCGGAGGCATAATTCCAAACAAACTTAAATAAGTTTAAGTTTTTGGTTAATTGATTGGATAATAGTATTTGGTTAATTGATCGCTATGTCCATGTATGGGAATGACAGTTTTCCAGCGGCAAAGTTAAGGTTTTTACTGAATGATTTAACATTGCTAACATTTTCGGTGCCGTCGACTTTGCCTTCACCTGAGTTAATTCACCCAGGGGTCTTAAGTCTACTTTTAGTAGATTTACAGGTAATTCGGTTCTGTAAGTTTGGACAGAACCCTCGGTGCGCAACTCTAACTCGCATTCGGCCGGGATCTTTTTTGATTACTAATTCTCAAGTCCACGCAGACGAAGTCGCGGGTAGAAGCTAGTAAAGTATAAACTCAAATTTATCTTTCGTTTAATAGTTAAAGTTCTTTCAAACTTGTTTTAGTGAACTTGACATCAAGAATATTCATGCCTTTAGCATAACGAGACCGTTGATCCAGTGATCATTAAATAAAATTTTGTTGTTGTCGAGACTGGGAAAGATATTCAAACAATTTGCGTCTATTTGACGAAACTCACGAAACTATTCTTAATTAAAGTGAATTTCGAAGGCGAACAAATTGTTTCATAATTTTCCTTTAAATAAAGTGTCTTGTAGTTTCGTATTAATTTCACCGCTTCCTTGTACAAAGTTGTGCTCTGACAATTCAATACAATGGGACCGTGAAACTTTGGAGGAAAATTATTCCAGAACTTCAAAACTTAAAAGAAACACTGTCATTGTGCTCTATTTAAATGGTTTTGCTGAAATCATTTGCGAGAAAACTGTATAATTGTATGAGTTTATATTTATACTTATTTATACTTTAAGATTATTTTGTAATCTATGGCACATTATGGATCACTTCTTTTAGAGGTGATAATTCAAATGTTATAACAACAAATCTTGACGACTCTGTAGCCTAGTTGGTAGCGACCCTGCCTGCGAAGCGAGGGGTCCCGGGTTCGATTTCCGGCCAGGGCAGATATTTATGTGACAGATAAATATTTGTACTCGGGTCATGGGTGTGATTGTGATGTGTTATCTGTGTCGTCCATGCCACCCGCGGCACAGGTAATAACCTACAGCGGGGGTATGAGTGTGTTAGCGTTTACTTATTTTTTTATTGATCTTAATACTAGCACTCTACTCGCAGCTCTGCTCGCATTTTCCGGGATAATAAGTACCCCATGTCTTATTCCAGATTATTGTCTATCTGTGTGCTAAATTTTATGAAAATCCGTTTAGTAGTTTTTGCGTGAAAGAGTGACAAAGATTCTCATAAACTTTCAAAATTACATTAGTAGGATTCTTGGCACGTCTGAACTTCGCGCAGAAGACTGCGCAGTGACATAATTCGGCAACGCTCGGCACGTGGTGCATTATGTCTCAGTCACACGTTAGCATGTTCGTATCGCTATCTCTGTCTTACATGCGCTAAAGTTCGCAGAGCCTATGTTCAGACGCGCCAAGATACGTCGGCCGTATTGTACGTGGTTTTGCTGACGCTACGACGTACAGTCAGGGTCAGGTGAGTGCTCGGTTTTAGCTCAATTGCTGGCTCTAACACCGGCTTGTCGTTTAAGCAATTTGATGCTTGCATTTCTTGAAATCGTGTGACGATGTATTTTTGTAGATATGGTTGAAAGTATACCTACTGTGCCTACTTTGTGCATTTCAGTGCAATTTTAGATATAAAACTAAGGATTTTTTAGGGTAGAAACGGAATTTGGTTACTCGGAATATGCTATAAGAGGTACTGCATTGTAGTTGGATCGTTAAAATATGATTATTGTTTTGACTGCTTTTTGTAATATCGCATTTTATAAATTGTATTTTTGATTAAAAGAAAAAATAAACCTTAATTGTAAAATTGGTGAGTTTTAAAGAATGGTTGTCTGTAAAGTCGGTTTACGGACGGTTGTTTAACGTGACAACGTCATGACAAAGCTCCGCCCCGCTCCGCTCCGCTCCACTCAACTACGATCGCTTACGGCTCGCCTACGGCATCGGCTACAATACGCCGATCGTAGCCGATCGTGCCTCACTCTCGCTTTCGCCGCTCTCTCGCTCGCGAAACGCTACATTTTTTCGTGCGTGCGCCCGGCGTTCATCGTTTTAATAGACGTTATCACGTCAATATAAATTAGTTTAATTCTTGAATAAAATAAAGTTTAATTAACTTGAGTGCAGCTACCATATTG
This sequence comes from Thymelicus acteon, assembly GCA_951805285.1. Classification (NCBI taxonomy): domain Eukaryota; kingdom Metazoa; phylum Arthropoda; class Insecta; order Lepidoptera; family Hesperiidae; genus Thymelicus; species Thymelicus acteon. Next base: position 2,793,134 of record OX638226.1, on the reverse strand, counting down.
TCATACATTTTTTGCAGCAAAAGCGAGTTAGTAGTATTACTGTTAGGACACTTATAATTGAAACACTGTATTGGCACAAGTTCACACTTTATTGTAATCGCACAATTAACGAACAGTAATAATGCCCACTACCTCCGCCATACCTACTTGCATTTATACATAATGCTTGACAAAAAAATAACTGACTTCAAAATTAGGGATAACTCAAAAACTATTCGTCAGATCACGCTCTTTAAGTGGGACCACATGTCAAGCACCAGCTTTCCATTAAAAAAATAATCATTTACACTGGTTCACACAGTCAAAAGTTCTGAGGTAACAAACATAAAAAACAGTCGAATTAAATATCTCCTCCTTTTTTGAAGTTGGTTAAAAATAAACGTCAATAGTGCTGCCATTCGAAAAATGGCGGCTGCAAGGTAGTAGCACAACCGTATTGCTTAACATTTAGAATAACGTTTGTAACTTAAACTACTAAAATATGAATCAATTAATGTTTACAGTAATATTTAATGAATTTATTGATGACATGTTATGATGCTTAAATTAGATGAGTGATTGTACGCATAAACAGGTTGGTATAATCCATCCATCCATCCATCAGCCTTTGGAGGTCCACTGCTGGATATAGGCCTCCCCTAACTTGCGCCATTCTGACCGGTCCTGAGCCTTCTGAATCCAGCGGATGCCCGCTGTCTTCTTCAGGTCGTCAGTCAGGTAGGTATAATAATACATAATTATTATAAAATAATGTATAATTATATAATAATAATTATAATATATATAATTATATAATGATTATATTTGGTGTTTGTCGAATTTTACTTTATGATACTTACTAACTGTAAATAAATAATAATCCTTAAATATATGGTACAGGACTTAATAAAGTATTAAGCATACTCTCTGTTAAGAATCAAGTTGATCTGATTTCGTAGGAAATCGAATTACGCTCCTCAGTTTGGGAGTTTTATTACGAGTGTACTTCTGTTATTCAATTTCAGGGGATCCGCAATGAATTTTCGTGAGAATGTTTTTGTGAGACAGATTTTTTTCTCTTCCAGTTTGTCCATTTAACAGATTCTTTAAAGCAATGATTTAATTACGACCAATTTGCTTGGATCGCTTTCAGTTACGAAAATAGTGTTAAAGCCCCTTTTTAACCGACTTATTTTATTTTAGTAGCACACCAACTTACAGCAGTACACACATTACATCTAGACAAATAAATAAAATTGGAGTATCTGTTTGTAATATTAAAATAATCGCTTTTTACTAAGTGCATTTGGATGTATAGACGGTACATATACCAAAACAACATTTTTTACAATTTTTGTCTATCTGTCTGTCTGTCTGTCAGTCTGTCTGTCTGTTTGTTCCGGCTAATCTCTGAAATGGCTGGACCGATTTTGACGGGACTTTCACTGGCAGATAGCTGATGTAACAAGGAGTAACTTAGGCTACTTTTATATAAAAAAAGAAAATAGTTTGTTAGGCGATACGACGCTCGCCAGGTCAGCTAGTTACAAATAAAAGTTCTATAGAAACTGGACTATAGTCCAGTGCCGATAGCTCTAAAATGAAACCTATTGCAAAAGAAAGAGAATATAACGAAAATTATAGGAAAAATAAATTACGGGCGATCTGAGGTCGGGAAGTGGGGGGGAGGTGGGTTTAAGGGTAAAAAACGGTTTATCTCGATTTCCGGAAAAACTAAAAGTCCTATTGAAAAAAGTTAAATGGCAAAGTTGTAGGTAATAAAAAAATCTACAACTTTTGTATTTACTTTTTTTACATAACCTCAAAATGTATGTGAAAAATTAAAAAAAAACACGATTTTGGTTTTTTATTTTTATCTTTCACAAAAAAATCTTTTTTCACGAAATTTGGGGAAAACTTACCTTTGTATGTTCTTAACATACTGTAATTAGTTTGATTCAAAAATATATATTTTTTTAACCTTATTTTGACCTTATATCGAAAAAGCACCCCTATTTTCAGTCGAAAAATCTCACGTCAAAATATTTGATTTTTTTAAAAAGTCGGTGGTTTTTTTGTTCGTTGGAATCTCTACTTTCTAATGGTATATAAAAAACTATACACTACTATGGTAAATGTTCTCAGAAAATGCAATGAAACGACAACTATTTTCCATTGATTACATGTAATCAATGGAATCCGAATTTTTTTTGCGAAATGCAAAAAACATGCGAAAATAGTTGTCGCTGAGATTTTTCGACTGAAAATAGGGGTGCTTTTTCGATATAAGGTCAAAATAAGGTGAAAAAAAATATATATTTTTGAATAAAAAAAAATTACAGTATGTCAAGAACATACAAAGTTAAGTTTTTACCAAATTTCGTGAAAACAGATTTTTTTTTTGTGAGAGATAAAAATAAAAAACCAAAAGCATGGTTTTTTGAATTTTTCACATACATTTTGAGGTTATGTAAAAAAGTGTAAATACAAAAGTTGTAGATCTTTTTATTACCTACAACTTTGCCATTTAACTTTTTTCAATAGGACTTTTAGTTTTTCCGGAAATCGAGATAAACCGTTTTTTACCTTTAAACCCCCCCTCCCCGCACTTCGCGAGCTCAGATCGCCCGTAATTTATTTTTCCTATAATTTTCGTTATATTCTCTTCCTTTTGCAATGGGTTTAATTCTACTATAATTTTTTTTCGTTTCAAAAATTATCGGCACTGGTCTACTACTGTGAGTGCCAATTACAGGCGTGAGCACATTCTATTGTATTTTTATCAACAAAGCTAATAAGGCAAGTCTTGAAACTGTTTCTGTTTTTGACTTCATAATATGAAGAAGGTTCTCAATTCGGATATATTTATTTACGTTTATTACTAGAGCGCCGTCATTTATAAACGATTCTAAATATATTGGCCGTGATTGGACAATTTTTTTTTTAATTAATTCTGATGATGGTATATGATTTTCACGGAAGTTCGTAAAACCAAAGGAATCGACAGCGTGTTGCTGTCCGGTAATGTTAGTGGGGAACCCGATTTTCAACTGGCTCTTTAAAGGTATTGTTATTTCGCTGTGTGTAAATTTTAGTATGACCCTGCGGTAATAATACGACTGATTATCATGAATAAAATCACATAATTGTATTAATTTCTAATACTGTGTCCTTCTGAACTACTGGATTCGACAAACTCTACCTTTTTAATCGACTTCAAAAAAGGAGGAGGTATTCAATCCGACTATATATTTTTTATGTTTGTTACCTCAGAACTTTAAACCCACCTGTTTTACCATTATTTTAAAAGTATAATAAAGTTTTAAATAAATAAATAAAACTTTCGACTGGGTGAACCGATTTTGATGATTCTATGGTGGTGGTGAGATGGTGTGCGTAATGAAAGTCCAAGTAACATACACAGGGCAGAGAAAAGTTTATTGGCACGGTAGACACAAGCGATAGTTCACACACACAGTAAGAAAACCAGAAACCATAGAAATTATAGAAGGAGTAGAATGAGGACAGAGATAGTATAGAAGTAAATTAAATAGACAGCGTTAAATTACAATTACGATCGCGAGTAAACAAAGCGCAAGCGCAAGCGATAAGATAGCAGGCGACACGGGCTTCGCGGTGAGTATCGTGTACCGACTGGCGAAGGGGTCCGTCTGCCGGCGGCGCGTGAGTACATCGTATGTAAGAACAATAACCAGCGAAGTGGACGACGTTTCCACTGCACAATATTGTTAAGTGCGCGCTGTGGTAACTTGTAAATATTATGCCGTGCGTGATTTTTATAATGAATAATAAATGTTATTTTGTATATAGTATTTTAGTAAGTGGTTAGTGTAGGACTTTTGTGTATAATATAATTTAGTTTAATAATATTATTTGTTTGTGTAAATTTATTATGTAAATGTAAATAAATATTAGTTATGTATAAATAAATGTAAATATAAATAATATGTGTGTTAATATTAATAAAATAATTTATTGTAAGGAGTAGGCCACATCACTCCCCCCCAGAGACCGTCACTACGGGCGATAAAAATCAGGAAAACGAACTTTGCGACCCGAGCGTGTTCTTCTGATATTATCCTGAGTAGGCATATCATGACTTACAGGAACAGGATCAGTTGAGGATATTGGGGTAGGTGTGGACATGGGAGTGGGATGGGTAGGTATGGGAGATGGGTCCATCAGCATATAGGCTGGCTTCAGGCGGTCTATAGATACCGTGACACTTTTCCCTTTGACCTGTATTTTGAAGGTCTTGTCACCTCGCTCCAAAACTTCGTAGGGACCCGTATAAGGTGGCTGTAAAGCCCCACGTGATGAGTCGTCTCTTAAAAAGACATGAGAAGAAGAGGTGAGGTCTTTGAAAATAAAGATTTTATCTTTTTGGTGACGTGCGGCAGGTTTTGGTTGGAGTTTAGCCACGAATTGGCGCAGACGAGTTGTGAAGTCTGATATGTCGGTGGAATGGGACACCGTTGTCTGAAAAAATTCTCCAGGTAATCGCAACGGCTCACCATACACCAATTCGGCAGAAGACGCTTGGATGTCGTCTTTAAATGCACTCCTTATACCAAGTAGCACTAATGGTAACGCGTCCACCCAGTTGGGATCGGCGTGGCACATTATGGCAGCCTTTAACTGGCGGTGGAATCGTTCCACTAGCCCATTACAGGCTGGGTGATACGCGGTAGTTCTGCGATGTTTGAATCCAATCATTTTTCCTAAATATTGAAAAAGTGACGATTCAAACTGTCGACCGCGATCAGTGACAATATCAGTTGGACATCCAAATCTGGATATCCAAGATATTAGTGCCTTTCCAACCGTTTCAGCAGTTATGTCCACTATGGGCGTGACTTCGGGCCAGCGGGTGAAACGATCCACCGCCGTGAGGCAATAGCGGTAGCCTTGAGAAATGGGCAGTGGGCCGATAATATCCACGTGAATGAAATTAAATCGGGTACGAGGGAGATCAAAGGTGCCCAGTGGAGAAGATACGTGGCGGTTTACTTTGGCGCGCTGGCACGCCAAGCACTGACGAGACCAAGCGCGGCAGTCTTTGCGAATTCCTGGCCACACGAATCGCTCGGCAACGAGTTTAGCTGTTGCGTTAGCGCCTGGATGACTAAGGCTATGAAGATTTTCAAAAATTTGTCGCCTTAAGGGTGTTGTGACAAATGGACGGGGTGCTGAGGTGCTGATATCACAATACAGTTTGGTGGAGGAGTTGGGGACTTTTAGCTTCTTTAACCGGAGTGAGGATTCTCCCGAAATAAATTCAGCCAACTCAGTATCCACGGCTTGAGAGGAAGCTAACACGTCCAAATCGACTGGTATCTGCAGTTCCTCGACACGTGACAATGGATCAGCGACAACGTTATCTTTGCCTGAAATGTGTCTAATGTCGGTTGTGAACTGCGAGATATAGTCGAGGTGTCGAAACTGCCGCGGCGAGCAGTTAGCTTTCCTTTCGCTGAAGGCATAACTGAGCGGCTTATGGTCGGTATATACGACGAAGTGTCTAGCCTCAACCATATGACGAAAGTATTTGATAGCTTCGTATATGGCTAAGAGTTCGCGGTCGTATGGCGAATATTTTTGCTGCGAGGGAGTCAATTTCCGCGAGAAGAAAGCCAAGGGTTCCCACATATTATGCTTTCGCTGCTGCAGGACTGCACCCATGGCCAGGTCGGAGGCATCTGTAACAAGAGCGAGTTCGGCCTGACAATCTGGGTGTGCCAGAAGTGCAGCATCACTGAGACTTTCCTTGCATTTATTAAAAGCCAGTAAAGTATCACCAGAAATGTTGACTGGTTGAGATGCTTTGACGTTGCCGGAAAGTAGGGCATTCAAGGGAGCTTGGAGGGATGCGGAGTGAGGAAGGAATCTCCGATAAAAATTTAACATTCCCAGGAAACGTCTGAGTTGTCTGATAGTCTGGGGAACTGGGAACTCTTGAATGGCCTTTATTTTGTCATCTGAAGGTTTAGTACCAGATGCGGAGATCTCGTAACCGAGGAACATAACCTTTGGTGCGCCGAAGACGCACTTGGAGGTGTTCACGAGGACGCCGTATTCCTTCATGCGACTAAAGAGCTGATAAAGATGAGCTTCATGTTCAGCCTCTGTCCTGCTGAAAACCAGGAAGTCATCTAGGAAACAGTACACAAAGTCAAGACCCCTCGTCATTTCGTCTACAAACCTTTGGAATGTTTGGCCTGCATTCCTAAGACCAAAGGTCATGTAGGGAAATTCATACAAGCCAAAGGGAGTAGTGATGGCGGTTTTTTGTATATCACCTTCGAAGACTGGGATCTGATTGTAAGCCTTGGTCAGGTCTATGGTGCTGAAGATAGTACAACCTGAAATGGAATGGGCGAAGTCATGAATATGCCTAATGGGATAGCGGTCTGGTATAGTCCGTGCATTAAGCATTCGGTAATCGCCGCAGGGTCGCCAGCCGTTATCCTTCTTAGGCGCTAAATGTAAAGGAGAAGCCCAGGGGCTCTCCGAAGGACGAGCTGTACCATTTTTGAGCATAAGCTCAAATTCATGCTTGGCGACTTTAAGCTTGTCTGGTGCCAGTCTACGGGGAGTACATGATATGGGAGGTCCAGGTGTGGTCCTAATGTGATGCACGGTATTGTGTTTTGGAAACATCGGCGTACCTGAAGGGTGTGTAATCTCTGGAAACCTCGATAGAATTTGATGAAAGCGCGTGTCACCTGTAGAAACTTTAATAGAACATACATCAATATTAGCAAGCAAAGCGTTTGAGCTTAAAGTAGTGGTGTTGTCTACTAGACGCTGATGTCGGCAATCTACCATAAGGTTGTAAAAGCTTAAAAAGTCAACACCTATGATTGGTTTCGTAACATTAGCCACTATGAAACGCCATGAAAAGCTACGCCTTAAGCCTAAATTTAAGCTAAGCTCGATAAAACCAAAAGTTTCGATTACGGATCCGTTCGCTGCGCTCAGTTCAAAGTCCGTTTTGGCACGACGCTCACGAAGCGCGGAGTGGGGGTACACACAAATGTCGCTGCCGGTGTCCACAAGAAATTGGATGTTTGAGTTGCGGTCGGTGACGAAGAGGCGACCCGTGTGTGGTAGGCAATCATTGGTCGCCGCTACTGACTGCCCGCGGTGTTTACCGACTTTCCATAGTCACAGGGCTTCATACATTTATCGGCTTGAGCTCCGAACTTGGCGTGATACCAACACACGGGGTACTTCCTGTAGCTGGATCGAGATCGGTTCCTATGGCGCGAAGGAGAACGCTGACGGTAGCGAGGTCTTGCACGATCGGCGACGAAACAGCCTGCGCGTACATGTTCCTCCAGCTTGAGCGTAAGGTTCTGAACCATCTTCTTCAGCTCCGCTATCTCGTTGGACTGGTGTGACATGTGTGATCCACTTGTAGATGCCGCCGCGACGTTGTAGGGTGACGTCAGCTCCTGGATACGGTCTGCTAGGTCTGCAAGCTGGTCCAGCGAATGTGAGGGCTGTGATGCTAGCACCGTCTGGATGTTGTGAGGAAGGCGGTTGCTCCATATTGACCGAAGGAAGTCGTCAGGTACGGAAGGTCCAGCTAGGTCTTGTAAATGACGCAAAAATTGGGACGGCTTCCTATCTCCAAGTTCTTCATGGGTAAGCAACTGTCGAACCTTCTTCTCGTGTGACGCGGATAACCGTTTGATCAACTCCGTCTTGATTTTATCATAACGGTTGGTTGTTGGAGGGTTTATGATGATATCCTTGACGGCCTTGGCATATTGTAGGTCAAGGTTGTTGGTGACATTATTAAATTTAATTTCATCATCGGTGATGTAATGGCTGTCGAACTGACCTTCCAACAACGCGAACCACAGTTCAGGATCTTCGGGTGAGAACGGCGGGACTTTAATTTTTAATTTCCGGGCGTCGACTTCACGTTCAGTGGAAACGCGCACTCGGCGGGCTCGCTGCGTAACATTTCTTTGTGATCCGACGGTCTTTACGGAATCGCCACTGTCACTCATTTTGTTGTAAATACCTTAATGTCCTCGTACGTAGTGTCCTTATGGGGTCACCAGTTATGGTGGTGGTGAGATGGTGTGCGTAATGAAAGTCCAAGTAACATACACAGGGCAGAGAAAAGTTTATTGGCACGGTAGACACAAGCGATAGTTCACACACACAGTAAGAAAACCAGAAACCATAGAAATTATAGAAGGAGTAGAATGAGGACAGAGATAGTATAGAAGTAAATTAAATAGACAGCGTTAAATTACAATTACGATCGCGAGTAAACAAAGCGCAAGCGCAAGCGATAAGATAGCAGGCGACACGGGCTTCGCGGTGAGTATCGTGTACCGACTGGCGAAGGGGTCCGTCTGCCGGCGGCGCGTGAGTACATCGTATGTAAGAACAATAACCAGCGAAGTGGACGACGTTTCCACTGCACAATATTGTTAAGTGCGCGCTGTGGTAACTTGTAAATATTATGCCGTGCGTGATTTTTATAATGAATAATAAATGTTATTTTGTATATAGTATTTTAGTAAGTGGTTAGTGTAGGACTTTTGTGTATAATATAATTTAGTTTAATAATATTATTTGTTTGTGTAAATTTATTATGTAAATGTAAATAAATATTAGTTATGTATAAATAAATGTAAATATAAATAATATGTGTGTTAATATTAATAAAATAATTTATTGTAAGGAGTAGGCCACAATTCTTATTTTATTCGAAATATGGTGCTTGTCATGTGATCCCACATAAATCTGACAAGTTGTTTTTGAGTTATCCCTAATTTAGAAATTGGTTACTGTATCGCTTACAGCAACACTGGAGCGATGGTTGCTCAATAAAAGTTGTTTTTACGAATTCACACACTGTATTTAGTACTTTTCCACAACAAATATCATCTGATTTAGGTTTATATTGCAAATAATGTAGCTCGTGTCCCGTATAGAAGGCGATTCACTTCACTTGATTTTTAACGTAAGGTTTACAACAAAAAATTATTTTAAAAGTACCGACACAAATCGGCTCCTGTAGAATACGAGGAGCAACAAACGCGGTTAAAAATGTCTATTTTGGTGTAGGCGCGAACATCCTCCCGGCCGTTAAAAGTCTCCGACTTTTAACCTTCGCTGCACTGCTCCGTCGTCGCTAGTAGAGGGCAGAGTCGCGTGAAGGGCCTACGGTAACATCCATTTGTAGTCTGCACATCTGCTACACGGCTGACTCCATCAGGACCAGGGAACAGCCTAGTGATGCGACCCATACGCCAGCATAATGGAGGAAGGTTTTCTTCCTGAAGTAGCACCAGGTCACCAACAACCAGCGAAGCATCATTGGTGCGCCATTTCGACCTTTGCTGGAGCTCGGATAGATATTCCTTCTGCCATCTGCGCCAAAAATGCTGACGTATTTGCTCCAGCCTTTGGTACCGTTTCAGCTGAGTAGCCTTGCAGTCTTCGAAGTTCGGTGAAGGCAGCGCAGTCAGCGGTCGTCCGAGCAGAAAGTGCCCTGGGGTGAGGACAAGGAGATCGTTTGGAGACGAGGACAATGGATAAAGCGGGCGACTATTTAAAATGGCTTCCACTTGTGCGAACAATGTGGATATCTCTTCAAACGTCAAATGTGTGTTGCCCATCACACGTCTTATATGGAATTTAGCCGATTTTACCCCAGCCTCCCAAATACCGCCAAAGTGGGGCGCGTGCGCAGGAGAGAATAGAAACTTAATTTCTTCTTCGTTTGAAAAATCTAAAATAGCCTTACGGTTATCCTTTAAAAAATTGCCAATTTCTTTAGCTGCACCTACGAAGTTACGACCGTTGTCACTAAAGATCTCTGCAGGTTTCCCCCGACGAGATATAAATCTACGCAAGGTAAGAATGAAGGCGTCCCTTGAGAGATCACTAACGGCTTCTAGGTGTACACATTTGAATCTTAGACAAATAAAGATACAGAGATAACATTTGATAACTCTAGATCCGCGGCCTTTCCTATCAAGGATAAGGAAAGGTCCGGCAAAATCGATCCCTACGCTTAGAAATGGGAAATCCACCGTGACTCGCTGGGAAGGTAAGTTCCCCATTATAGGAGATAATGTCTTACCCTGCAACCGCCTACATTTAATGCAGTTATGAACAGTCTTCCTGGCGAGGTGCCGACCATTAACGGGCCACACATATTGTCTAACGCTAGCAAGAAGAAGCTGTGGTCCAGCATGTAAGTTGCGAAGGTGTTCCCTTTCAAATATAAGCTTAGTAAAATGGTGCGAAGAGTGTAACAAGATAGGGTGTTTGCTGTTATATGGTACAGTTGAAGCATCGAGACGACCTCCTACTCGAATTAAACCATCTGTATCCATAAAAGGTGTGAGTGAAATAATTTTAGATTTTGAACTAATAGGTTTTCCTGTAGAAAGTAGATCATACTCATCAGGAAAAGTTTCTTGTTGTGCCTTACGACATAAAAGATGAAATGACGATTGCAACTCCTCGAGGCTAAGAGCGTCAAAACGTCTGAGTGATTTAGGATTACGTAAATTATAAAAATATCTTAATACATAGGCATAGTCACGTTTAATTTTATTTAAGCTATTATATTCAGTAAATGGAATTATATTTTTTGATGAATTATTATTTGGTTTAACGAAGTTTGATTTTATTTCAGGAATTTCAGCGTCAGGAATATCAGAATTAGGTAAGGTTGGCCAAAAGGTTTCTTCCTTATATAGAAAATCAGGCCCTGACCACCATAGGGTACGATTCCTTAGCTCTTCAGGATAGACTCCGCGTGAAACTAGATCAGCAGGATTATCAGAGGTAGGTACATAATGCCAACTAGATATATCTGTAAGTTCAAGTATTTCTGCTGCTCTATTTGCCACGAAAGTTTTTAATTTCCTAGAATTGGTACGTAGCCAGGCAAGAACCACGCTCGAGTCACACCAGAATAGTTGACGAGCTATCGGAAACCTCAGAGAATCTGTGACAGCCTTGCAGAGGCGGGCGGCCAGCAGAGCGGCACACAACTCCAGGCGAGGTATGGTGCAGGCCTTGATAGGTGCCACCTTTGATTTGGAGCATAAAATTTTCACCAGCACGTTACCTGCCTCATCGATAGACCTCACGTATACACATGCGCCGTATGCCCTTTGAGAAGCGTCACTGAAGGTGTGCAACTCCGTCAAGACTGGCGAGTTACATAAGACCTGCCTCGGTAAAGTAATGAGAGATAAATGAACTAAATCATTGGAAAATTTACGCCAAGCGTTTTCTACTTCAGTAGGAACAGGATCGTCCCATCCAACTTTATCAAGCCAAAGCTGCTGCATTATTAATTTAGGTATAATAATACAGGGGCTAACAAAACCAAGTGGGTCAAAAATTTTAAACGACGTAGATAGGATGTAACGTTTGGTAATTTTATCACAAGCTGGAGGAATCTCAAATGAGTAATGTAAGGAATCCGAATCAGGACTCCAACCTAAGCCAAGAGCGTTTGAAGATTCACTGATAATAAGATCAGTAGGTGTGGAGTTTTCCGAGCATGATTTTAGAACGTTGTATGAATTAGATTTGTATTTTCTTAAATTAAAACGTCCCTTCTTTAATGCATCCGATACGGCGCGCTGTATATATTTTAGTTCAGTTTCAGAGTTGCAGCCTGTAATTAAGTCATCTACGTAAAAGTCGTGCTGTATTATTGCTTTAATAAGCGGATCGTCGCACTCCTCTCCCAGCTGCCAAATACATTTAGTGCTCAAGTAGCTGGCACTTGCGAAACCGTAAGTTACAGTATTTAAGCGTAGAGTTTTGAGAGGCTGATGCTCTTCTTCTCTCCATAGTATGAGCTGAAGATTTCGATCGGATTCATCAACCAGTACTTGACGGAATAGTTTTTCAACATCTCCCGCCAAAATATATTTGTAGAACCTTGCTCGTGTCAATATAGCGAAAAGTGAGTCTTGAATCTGAGGCCCGGTCATTTGTATGTCATTGACACTGTAGCCAGAGGTGGTGCGAGCTGACGCGTCGAAAACAACTCTAGTTTTTGTCGTCTCGCTGTTTTCCTTGAAAACGGGATGATGAGGTAAGAAAAAGCATAAGCTGGGTCTTAAATTATTTAATGAAATTTCAGAAAGATGCCCCAATTCTGCGTATTCTCTAATGAATTGAACATACTGTGACTTAATTTCAGGCTGTCTCCTGAACCTACGTTCCAAATTATAAAACCTTTTCTTAGCTTGACTGAAAGAGTCACCCAGACAGTCAGGTGATTCACTAAGAGGTAATTTAACTGAAAATCTGCCATTTTCTAAACGGCGAGTGTGTTTCAAATAATGTGCTTCACATGCTCGCTCAGCTTCATTGAAATGGGACTTCGATGGGATTTCTTCTAGATCCCAGAATTTATTTATGTTATGCTCTATGTTGTCACAAAGACAAAAATTGGCAAGTATGTTTGTAGATTTATTTTTTGATAGGTGTTGTTTATGTTGCAGGGGACCTCCAATTAACCAACCCAATTTAGAATTATGTAACTTAGGAAGGTTAGGTCCTAATGACCGCTGCTCACAACCTATTAGATCCCAAAACAAATCTGAGCCTATGAGTATATCAATAGAAGAAGGCTGATAGAAATTGGGATCCGCTAATGTAATATTATTTGGAATTTTTAAAGAATTAATATTTATAAATGTGTGAGGTACTGAACCCGTTAATTCGTTCATTATAAAGAAGTTTGAAATAACGCTAAATGTTGAAGTTTTTGATTTTAATTGGGCAATGCAATAATCGGTGACTGTGCCTGAATCATTGTTGCCAAAACCAATAATTTTTGTAGCGTTAATAGGTTTCACCTCTAAGGACAACCGTTGTTTTAAATTCGCACTTATAAAAGAAGACTGGCTCCCACAGTCAAGTAAGGCACGTACTGTTTCAAATTGATTAGTGTTAGGATTTACGACTTCAATCAATGCAGTAGATAGGATAGCTTGGTTGCTACCTTGATTATTGCAGTTGGTTAGCGTCTCAGGAGTGCTGGAATTGGATGTAGGCTCGGCTGTACTAGTAGGCAGATGTAATATTGTATTGTGTCTCTTGTTACATTCCCGACAATGTCCTAAGCGACACTTAAAAGCAGAGTGACCAGACCTTAAGCAATTAAGGCACAATTTTAATCTAGTGGCCTCCGCTATACGCTCGTTTATACTCCGCGCCTTAAAAGAAGGACAATCGTATATCCTATGATCTGCAGAGTTGCAACATGGACAGAGCTTGTATGTGGACGGTTGAGACTGTGACTGTTTGTTATTGCTAGTAATGTACGCATGTGATTTATAAGATTTGTGATCGTGTTTATTTGAATTAATTTCCACGCGACGTTTGACATTAGTAGACTTAGAAGTATCATCTGTTTTATTGCGATGTAAAGACTCCAGTACAGACGCGCGATCATTTAAAAATTTAAAAAAGTCCTTAAGAGTAGCTGTGTCTGTGGTCAACGCGTTACGGTGTTCTTCCCACTTCCTAAAGGTGTGATTGTCTAATTTGGAAGCCACTAAGTGGATTATGATTACATCCCAATGCTCGGTCGCTTGTCCCAAGTTGGAAAGGGCACGCAAATTCTTCGTGACGTGGTCGACCAGGTAACGTAGTGATCTCTCAGATTCCTTGGCTATAGGTTGAATATTTAACAAGGCAGTTAAGTGATGACTTATTAATAATCGTTTATTGTCGTAACGCTCAAGTAATAATTTCCAAGCTTCCTTATAGTTGTCAGCAGATACCTCTAGGTTGGAGACAGTTCGTGCTGCTTCGCCTTCTAAGTATGAGAGTAAGTAGTGAAACTTGTTAACTGAACTGATTTTATTATTATCGTGAATTAAAGATCTGAACGTGTCACGAAAGGCCATCCAGTGAAAGTACGATCCATCAAATTTTGCTATTTGTATTAAAGGTAGCTTGAAACTCGTCTCGTTATGATCGAGAGAGCACTGACTTACATTATGAACAATACTCGAATCATGGACGCCCTCATCCCTACTGTGCAGTTGTAATAAATTTTGAGCTGTGACAATATTACTGATGAACTCCCCTTCAATGATCTCTCGTTCTTCAAGTTCATCGTCTAACCCAGTAGAATTTAAAAATTCAATTTGACTTTGTAAGTCATCAAACTTTGAAGACAAGGTTTCAAATTTACTAAGTTTAAGTGCGAGTTCCGCCCTTTCTGTAGTAGTAAAGGTCTCTAAGCAAGATAATCTTTCTAAATAATTTTTGAATTTTGTAACCTGGCCCTTGACGGAACTACGCCTGACAATTAATTCTGCCAAGGTTTTGGCATCATCTCCTACACCCATTTTAATTGTTTATTAATTTAAGTACGTTGCGTAATAAGAAAAATAAAAATTTAGTTTACAAATGTTTCGCCCGAACAAGAAATTAAGTTTAAAAATATAAATGTTGAATTTAATATTATTACGCTTATTTGTAAACAAAACAAAAAAATACGCTCACGCCCCTCCTTGGTGTATCTGCCGCACGGGAGACCGAAGCCGTAGGCTGCGCTACGGCTGGCGCTGCGCTGCTGCTACGTCGAACGGGATACGAGGGTGGCCCTGGAATGTTCGGCGAAAAATATGACTAAACGGAATAGATGAATACGGCGCGGTCTATTATGCCTCAAACGCCTTTAATTATTAGGTAAAATAAGGTACTAATTAGTGAATATGTTAAAAAATTTAAATGTATTGAGTAGGTAGGTAGGAAATTAGCTACGACGTTAAAATGAAATTTTTAAAGAAATTAAGATTAAATTGGGTTATTATAATTAACAAATTGCGACAAGAATGTTTGTGGGACACTTTAGTAACTATTTGAATAACGAAACCCGTTAAATAAAACGAAAAAGTACTAATAAAAAGTATGACGCAATACTTAGTACTATTGCGCGTTGACCTTTGAACCTATCGTTAAGATTTATTTGCACAAGTGAAAAAACCATTTAAAAATAGATCGGAAAACGGGTATATTGGTTCAAAGGGAAGTTTAGGTACAAGGAAGGCACTTAACTGACTATATTCTGCTGCGCTGCGGTGTGACGTTGCAAGAGGCACGATCCGGCGATGTTAAATTCCTTCCGTCCTATTGTTATAACTTTGTAGGTATATTCCAAAGGCTGGGTGCGGCGCGGTGCTGACCGGCTGATGGCTGCGGCGCTGTGCTGACCAGCTCCAGCTAGACCTTGGAACTGCGTAATATCTTCGGACTTCACTTCGTGTCCTAAGTCCAGTCTAGGTCGCCAAATGTATCGCTTACAGCAACACTGGAGCGATGGTTGCTCAATAAAAGTTGTTTTTACGAATTCACACACTGTATTTAGTACTTTTCCACAACAAATATCATCTGATTTAGGTTTATATTGCAAATAATGTAGCTCGTGTCCCGTATAGAAGGCGATTCACTTCACTTGATTTTTAACGTAAGGTTTACAACAAAAAATTATTTTAAAAGTACCGACACAAATCGGCTCCTGTAGAATACGAGGAGCAACAAACGCGGTTAAAAATGTCTATTTTGGTGTAGGCGCGAACAGTTACTTTTTGTCAAAAAAAATATTATACATCAGATTATTTATCAGAACGCTAAAATATTATACAGTATCCATTTATATTATAAACTGATACGTTTTACTTTGATCGAGGCATGTATTCGTTGAATTTTCTATTGAGCGTGCCACCTTCACGTATTCACACTGTATTATCATCCTTTTGTATTCAACGTATTATTCATGGCTGATGCCATCTGAATACTCGATATTCGAAGACACACTGGTGCCATGATCTCTACCACCAGAGCCGGTTCGATTCCCATTCACGTCACGCCCTGGGTCCATATAAAAGCTACATATACCTTATTTTAGGGATCCGTAGGTTGAACCTTTAGGTGAGGCTTTGTTAGATACTTACTTGATTTGAATATATAAGACAAAAACAAAATATTTAAACTTTTTTCAGAAAAACAATCTTTATTTAAGAAAAACAACAACTTATTTTTAAATTGAACAACGTATTCACATTTTTAGATTTAAAAATAAATAAAATTTACCAAAATGACAGTAAAAGCTATAGACATTGGGAGCCAAGTAGGGAGACAGTCGAAGAGTTATGATCGGTTAGTCCTGCTCCATTCGGTATTTTATGTCACTAGATATAACAGAACCCGACTTAAAAAATAATTAAAAACTGATATTTATTTTTCGTTTGAATATTATTAAGTAATATTTAATTTGTATTTTTATAGCTTCATCATCAATTGGTATTAGTCAAGAAAACAATTTAATTAGTATTATTTTTTTATTAGCTCCTTGTATTAAAAATATCTTCAGAAATATCCATTGCATCCAGAACTTTGTAACGAAACCACATTTTACCTTTGTTCGATTCGCTCCTGACTGGTTTTTATTTATCGAATAGAAATGTGAAAATTGAGAAGGTTCTACGTGTTAGGAGTCTGAAAGAGTAAAAACGTCCGATTTAATATTGAGACAGATGGTCTCAAGAAGATGAAATCTACTGTAATCTACCGCAGTATTTTTTGTGTCAACAGCTGGTATCACAGACGGTCCATAGGCTCGTACATGGTTAATGCCATCCTTGCATATTAGAAACCCTTACAGAGTTGTTAGCTTAGAAAAAAGTTATAAACATATTGATTTGAAAAGTATTTCGCAGGTTTAAGCCATGAAACGATTTTACCATATCTTTTTCGGAGTTATGTGCCTATGTATAAAGTGGACCCCCGGTAATCCAACAAACATTTTGCAGGGCAGTGTTGGGATATCGAATTTATCGAATTATAGAGTACTGCCTAAGACCCCCTATAGTCCGGAATTTTGATATGAAACATCTTTACGCGAGGGGTAAACCTGATTTTAGACTTGGCGATCGTGGCGATGTTTCACATCTGTCAGCCGTCCCATGACAGCTGTTCTTTTTTTTACAAAAGAGTACCTAGTAGTCCGACAAATTACAGATCCAATGATAAGATTATATATGTTATATATATGTACTCTGAAGTACAAATCATACTTCATTATGTATGTCAAATTTAGTAAATTAAACAACACAATAGAGAGCTAACGTTTTATTATAAAACGAGTAACCGCCCTCGCTTTGCTTCGGTTTTCTTATTTTTTTACACTTTATTGGAGTTTATTAAGGATCCCTAATTTTTTTGAAAATATAATATAGCCTATGTTACTCGGGGATAGTGTAGCTTCCCAACAGTGAAATAATTTTTGAAATCGGTTCAGTAGTTTCGGAGCCTATTCAATGCAAACAAAAAATCAAATCTTTCCTCTTTATATAATAGTATAGATTAACGTCATTTAAGCTATAGAACTTACAAAAAATATGCAATAACTTTACATTGTAAATAATTGTGTAAAAACAAATGTACATACTAAAATAATCAAAAAATATGAATCAATCAATTTAAGAAGCATGAAAATATTCATCAGTTTTTTTTTTTGTTTAACATTGTTGAAACACGAGATTTAAAAAATATTCAATAACTAGCTGTTGCCCGCAGCTTCGCATACGGAAATTATGTTTTACTTTATTTGTAACTCTTGCAGAAGAAAATTTAAAAAACGGTGGATTTATATTGATGTACTTATATTTAGTAATCTATATACTGAAATCCACGATAAAATCACAAAGGATTCCTCCAGGAGCGGGTTTTGAAAAATAAGCAATATTCACATTAATTTTTATTTTTTTCTTTTTATTTGCAAAATTTTGAAAAACTGAAAAATACGTGTTCCATCAATTTAAGCAAGGAACATTTGTTGCAAATTTGAAGCAAATCGGTTGATCTTTTAAAAATATTCCATACAAACTTTCATCCCGTTTCCCGGGGAAACATTTTAATTTTCCGGGATAAAAAGTATCCTAAAATATGACCCGGAGTATTAGTAACAACTTTACTAATTTTCATCGAAATCCGTTCGGGGGTTTTCATTTGATGCCCGGACAGACAAACAGACAGACAGACAGACAGACAGACAGACAGACAATAATTCTAAAAAAAATATTTTTGTGCTCTAACACGTTAATCAAGTGCCCCCTATTCAAAATTTAAAAAAAATATTCAATGTACAGAAAATTTGCCATTTGAGTTTTATTATAGTATAGATAAATAATAGACCATATCGGATTACAGGGGGTGCCGGATTAGACAGAGGCCGGATTACCGGGGGTCCACTGTAGTTATATAATTCTACGCTAGATAGGTGTCGTGAGAGGTGACTATCAAACCCAAAGGTGGTAGGTCCCTCGGAGGGATTATATCTTAATACAAGGTGAATTTTTCAAGTGTGCGTGAATCGCCAAATCCGAATCTATGAGGAATAGCGAAAAATGCTGAACGGAATCTCGAGGCCGATTTTGATGAAAACTAAAATTGCATTATTACGTTTTTGAAATATCAATATTACTAGCCAAGAATCTAACCCCCTGATTTTGAAAAAAAATCTTATCCTCCATTATTACACCATTTGATAGTGTCATTAACAAGGACTGAATTCTGGGAATTAATGACGTACGAAAAATCAATATTTCTGGCCAGGAATCGAACCAGTTGAAAAAAAAATGCAACCTGATTATTACACCATTCGATAGTGTTGCTAATAAGGATCGAATTCTGAAAAGTAATATACAGGATATTATGTGGGGTCCGCCTGAGTAGATCATCCTCTTGCTTGTGTCAGTCGCTAAGCGACTGGTCGTATTAAGGCTGGGGCTCACTGTTTCTAAGCGACTGGTCGTATTAAGGCTGGGGGCTCACTCTTTCTAAGCGACTGTTCGTATTAAGGCTGGGGGCTCACTCTTTCTAAACGACTGATCGTATTAAGGCTGGGGTCTCACTGTTTCTAAGCGACTGATCGTATTAAGGCTGCAGGCTCACTCTTTCTAAGCGACTGGTCGTATTAAGGCTGGGGGCCCATTTTTTCTAAGCGACTGGTCGTATTATATTTGTATTTGTATTTATTTATTGCTTTCATGTATATACATTTACATATGTCACAAATAATGTTAAAACATACATGAGCCCAATGAATTGGGATTGCAATTTAAATATTAAGGCTGGGGGCTCACTTTTCTTGGCCGGCAACATAGTAGTGATGTCTTTGGTGTCACTGATATCAATGGGCGACGATGGCCACTCACCTCAGGTGAATCGTCAGCTCGTTTAACTTTGTGGGTCTTTTCCATAAGAAAATAACATTGGTTTGAGTGTTTGGGTTTTAATGGATTTCATCGATCATTAAGTCCAAACCACCCTGCTCGTAGTACATACATACGCCTGAGCCCGCTACCATCCAGAGGCCAGTCTGCCAAAAATGTGTACAAGTTTAATTCCAAAGGTACAAGTATCTTTTGTTAAACAATACATAAATCAAAAAGAGTAATTATTTAAATTTTTAAATGAGTCAATTTAAGGAAGTTACTGTAGATAAACCGATTATTACATTAATTTATCCCAGCTCTTACCTTTGTCGCCGAACTTTCCTTTAATTAGGCATCGCTAAAACTTCCCTTGGTATTGTTTACGCAAAATAATTTTATTTTTCCATTCTCAAAGGGCCTCCGCTCTCGTAAGCCTAAACACTTGGCGCTAAGTAGAGAATCGTGTTCCCTCCCAATTTCTTAATTTTGTTCGCTAAATTAAGTTAAGATCGACGGAAAGATAATTGAAAAAAATGTTTGTGAAGACACGCTTCGAATTAAAAAAAAATTTGAATTGGACATTTTTTTGTATCTCTAACGAATTTCTTAATTGAATAAGAACTAAGATAATGGATAGCGTACTTTAAAAGTAATATAAGTTTTTATGACTTTGTAGCGAAAACAATACAATAAGCATGATGACAGATTTTACAAATACTGTTCTATAATAATTGTTGGGAAATATATTATATTATAATTACAACGTATATCATATTTTCGCAAAAAAAAGGTTTAGTGTAAAATAAATACACTTAAATTTTTAAGTTTAAAGTTCGCACCAAAACACTTCAAAGTGTCATGACACTTTGAAGTGTTTTGGCCATGGCGCCATGGCGCCGCTTGTGACGTCACGCCTCAGTAAAGTAATAGACAAGATGTCATTGTCATTATTGTCATATTCGTTTGTTTACTGAGACATAACGTAATTCGCGCTGATTGAGACTGATTGTCGTTCAAGATATCACGGCGGCTTGCCGTATTTTGTAGTGTTATTTTATCAAAATATTGTTAATCTCGCTCATAATAATAAGATAAATGCGTGTTTTGTAATCCATTAATAGGGTTTCATACAAAGATATTTTACCATAGATATGTTATGTCCATACATTTCGAGGTTTAGTTTTCGATCCGCGATGACATGTCATAATTGTCAAAGCATAACATAGAATAGTCAGGCAGAAGGGAATAAAAGAAATAGTACCGATTAGGCATAATATTATCATTGTGATTTAACACTTTGAAATTATATTGCAAAAACAAATAACTTATAGTATGTAATTATATAATAATTAAAAATGGCGCGATTACGATATCTCTGGCGCCTTTATTTTAGTGTGGATTACACAAATTTGGCCCATAAAAGACACTTTTATAAGAATAAAAAAATCGCGATTTGGGCTTTGTTTAGAACATTCAGTACATTTTACGAGTTATTCGGGATAAACTTTCGAAAAAATTACAAAGTTACATTAGTTGCACTTTTAGGGGGGAGAATTTAACGGTTTTTGATTCACCAACAAGCTTCCGAACGTCAAACAAATGGATAGTGTACGCGCTGAAAAGCGTGACCTTAGTGCGCGTTTAGGTCACAGTGTGTTTACAACAGTGTAAGGTTTATTTTAAAATAATTTAAAAATTGAATTGAAAAAATACATGTGTTAGATTTATTTTTATTTTGAATCCTTTCTCCAAACCTCGTGTAATAAGGAAGTGGCATGAAAATAGTTCTATTTATTTAACCAACATGCTTTAGAAGATTTAAAAAAGATTAAATTGCAGGAAAAGAATATTGTGTACACTTATTACTGATAAAATAACTCTTATAGCGTAGGCATCCAGTTGGCTTCACTGTGAAATTTTTGAACTATGCTTACCCAATAACTTATAAGTAGCTCATCACTTGGAAATCTAGGAAAATTTAAAATAATGAAAGATAAAAGGATATTTAACGTTTTTATTTTACAAACAATCTAAAACAATCATTCTAAATTCAGTCTAAAACAATCATTATATAAAGATTTCATTTGGTTCAATTTACGAAATATGTTCACTACCTAATTTCACTTCTGCCATATTAGTCTATGACGAATAGCATGTGCCATATTAAAATATTTATTTTAATAAATTTTAAAAGAAATATTCTATATTAGTAACAAAATTTAACATAACGTTTTATGTATTTACCTATGGTATGTAACTCTATCATTATTATTCAATTTGGAGAAATGATTTTTGCAAAATCTCAAAACACAACTCGGCATTTTTGTGACAACTATAGACAGCCTCACTCAAAGGCAGCTATCAACTGTCTACAATGAAATCCCTACACTTGACTGGATTCGACTGACTTAATTTCAACGCCCTCTCGGCATATCTACCTCCCTATACATACAACATCATTGGTTTCATAAAATAAATACATAGTTTTAGTGATTTTTACTTACTGTCATCATGACTGTTATTCTATCGCTTTTTTCAGAATAATAAGTATTCTATGTCTAATTCCAGATCGTGGTCTTTCTGTGTGCTAAACACGAAAATCCTTTCAATAGTTTCTGTGTGTAAGAACAACAAACATTTCTGCAAACTTTCACACACGGACCTAAAAAAAGACGGACATAATCTCAACAACAAATTCAGTGAAGCACCCATAGTAATACCAACTCTCTATTCGGACAAGTACACACACTCACACATTGACACCATTGTGCTTCAATCGCGAATCAAAAATTACGCACACATGGTAAGCGGGCGGCCATTGCTATGCTTCACTCTCGATTAGACGAAGGTACGTCCGTCTTTTTTTCAGGTCCGTGCTTTCACATTAATAATACTCGTAGGATCAGTAGGATAGTAGGATTTGCGTAACATAAAATTTAAATTTAGTGGCACTGTAACTGATGCTGCAAATAGAAGAATCCGACGTCTAAAATTGCCTGCAATTGCCGTTGAAAAAGTAACACTATAAAGGCAGGAGACGGGAGAAACGAAAGGGATTTGTTTGACAGTGAAACAGCTACAATGGATCGAGCTATTTATTTAACGACATGAATTGGCTTGGTGTGAACCGTCACCTTATAAATATACTGCACAAAATACTTTCTAAGCAGGTGATAAAATTAAAAATTGCCTAAAATAACATATCAATATCTAACTTTATCTCTATCTATCTATCTTTAAAATGACTGTTATTGACTGACTCATCAATACCCAGCTAAACCCTTGGAGCTGAATTTTTTACATGGATCTCCCTTATGTAGTCAAGTGTGAAGATCGGTTTTGGCAATAATCTCACTGGACAGGGAATAAAAAGGGTATATTTTTTCCTTTTTAATGTTACTTATATCTGTAAGGAAATTGCGGTAATCCATGCGAGCGTAACCATTTTGATAGGATTTTGATAGCATACCTACTATAATCGATGACTTAATATTATGTCTATTAATACGCAGGTATCACATATAAATTTGCAAGCAAGGCAAATAAT
Organism: Thymelicus acteon; assembly: GCA_951805285.1. Classification (NCBI taxonomy): domain Eukaryota; kingdom Metazoa; phylum Arthropoda; class Insecta; order Lepidoptera; family Hesperiidae; genus Thymelicus; species Thymelicus acteon. Next base: position 2,770,346 of record OX638226.1, on the reverse strand, counting down.
TGCTAAGAGAATCACTATTATCGGTTAAACGATCATTTCTTACCATCTCTATTTCGTTTTTATTTCATTTATTACGAGTATTATGAGTCCAAGGCAGCGCCGATTTCCCCCGAGATGCGTTTGATAGAGACCAATATACTTTTAACCCCGTTGATTCTGTCTTAATAGGCTTATACGAGCTTGGGACGGACAATGGACATCTTGATAAAATCAGCGCTGAACCCAACCTTGGACGATAATGATGATGAAAGATACTCGTCCTTTTCACGGTCACTATCTTTTTCATGGCCATTTTGTGTTTATCTGTATCATTCTATTTCCGTTATTAGCCGGTAAATTATGTACTTAGATATATCAGTTTAATATTGTAATATTTCTAATTTACCTTTTCTATCCTAATCTAGGATAGATTAGGATTCCACCTTATTCTATTCTATCCTATCCTACTCTATGCTAGTTATAGCTAAACTGTTTGACCGCTAGTTTTCCGAACGCGACGGTCAGAGTTCAACTCTTGCACCTCCAATTTTCAATGTTATGTGCGTAGTAAACTTATTGTCTCTTGCTTCATCGAAAATAATATAAATGAATGTTCTATAATGTCCTCAAAGGTATGTCAAGTCTGCCAGCACTGGCGTGTCAGATGTATTTAACCTATCCTAATATGAGAATAAGGAGGAGGTGTTGCTCATAGCCCGGCGGCTTGTGTCGATCCTATGTGATCGAGGAAGTTTTAAGCAACAGCGGGCGCGGTCGGTAGTTGGATGGGTGACCGCTAGTGGCAAAAATTTCTTGAGCGTTTCCGTGCTTCGGAGGGCACGTAAAGCCGTCGGTCCCGATTGTTATCATAAGGTAACGATAGTTAAGCCATGTTGGAGGCCTTCGGTCGATTTATAATCTTCCGACACTCGGGTTGGCCACTAACCCTTCCACCAGTCCGCACTGGAGCAGCGTGGTGGAGTATGCTCTAGGCCTCCTCAAGAGGAGAGACCCGTGCCCAGTAGTGGCCATTAATGGGTTGAAGCCAATATGAGGAGATCCTAAGCCATCAGTGTGACAGTTACGATATTATTATGATGATGGTTGCAGTTATTAGCAAAAGATATTTTTGGATATTCTCACTATCAAATACTTTTAACGTTGAATGTCACGTGAAGCAAAAATCCAATTCCAGTTTCCCTTTGTCCAACGAACAATTTATTTTTAAGAAAATACAAAGCTGAGTCAAGCTACGTCTTTACGAATAAAGATTGTTGTGTTCCCCGCGTCACGGATCAAAAGCGTCCATATATTTCTTTAAATTGCAAACATGCAACAACAAATAGTGTATTTCGCTACAAAAAGAGCGTTGGCAAATGTGTTTACGACATGAAGTACCCGTAATGCATGTATTATTTGCTTGTTTATATGTTAAAAGACAAACTTGTTGATGTTTGTATATAAATATTTAATAGTACTTAAAATAAATTCTTTCTCCTTCCTCATCTCTCCTATTTCTTGCGTATCGGTGATGTCATTGGTGGTGCTACTGGTCATAGGTAATGGAGGCTATACACGATCAAGTGTACTTGTCAAGTCTGCAGTTTGACTTCTCTTTGCAGTTTGACTTGACGCGGCATCCAGTCTGCGTGGGATAGCTATATGGCCAGATCACTATACCGTGGCCATACACGATCAAGTTTACTGGAAGCCACGTCAAGAAAGAAAGAACAAAAAGAAAGATAGAACCGGCTCTCAAGCCCCGAGCCGGAACACGACGAGCCGTTCAAATTCAAATTCAAAATCATTTATTCATGTAGGTATCATTGATACACTTATGCACGTCATTTTTTTAATCAACCAGCTTTTCGCAAAGGTGCTTTATCATGGAGGAGAAAAAAGCCGTAAAGAAACTCCTCAGCACATCTTTTAAAAATAAAAATACATCGGTATATTTATTACAAAAAAGTATCACTAGCTTGTACGGAACTGGTTGCAGAGCTGGTCATTTCCATGCGTCTTTGACATTTATGTATTCATCTACAGTGTAGTAACCTTTGCCTAAAAGTCGAGATTTTACATGTTTCTTAAACAATTCCACTGGCAAATCACGTATTAACTTTGGGATTTTATTACAGAACTGTACACCAAGCCCCATAAAAGATCGCTGCACTTTAGAAAGACGGTAAGATGGCGTTACTAACTGGTGCATTCTTCTTGTTTGGCGATTATTGATATCACAATTTTGTTTATACGCGCTTATATTATTCCGGATAAAAACCACATTACTATAAATATACTGTGAAGCTACTGTAAGTACCTATTTCTTTGAACTTCTCACGCAAAGTTTCCCGAGACCTAAGTTTATAAATAGCCCTATTTTGTATATAATATAATAATAGTAATAATTGTATTAATTAGCAATTAAAATCAATATTACCCATATAATCCCTCGACGGGCCTTATCACCAGCGGGCCGGATTTAGTCGCCTTTTAAGACATCCATCCGGCGTGGGATTGGGGCTATTCTAAGCCGCCCCAATACGGCTCCAATACACACAGATACAGTGATATCAACAGAAGATACAGCCATGCAGTCTGCTTTTTCTTATATAACCACAATTTACTTTTTACTTTCACAAACAAACTGTTATTTTATTAGTTCATAACCTCAGTCTAGAAAGAAAATTGTACTTTTATTTTTATTCTCTGAAGGTATCTGGCTTCAACACCTTCCTTATTAAAACACTGTTTCTTGGAGCTATTTACTTCATAGTAAAATTAACTAATTAATATCGTGCTTCAGAAAAAACCCGGAGTGGATAAAATCAACTTCACAGCTGTATTTTTGTTAAAAAAACTTTTTCGTGACCATTAGGTATAATTTAAGAGGTATGATAATAAATAAATAGAACTTATATATTTTTTAATGTATGCTCGTAGTAACTGTCAAAGTACCTACTGGAAAATGTGTCAAGTGTGGTAATATACTCGTACATTTGACCAGTTTGGTCGGGGACTTTATTGTTGGATTGTAAAAAAGACAAACTTGGCAGTTGGATAGGTTACAAGGCTTAGATAACCTATCTTATCCAAACATGCAACTATCCAAACCCTAAAAATACACCACTGTTTTACTTCGAATAAAGTTTTTACTCATATAACATGCGTACCATGCGCCCTAGTTTCTCGGGTACTTTTCGTTTGTTTTCCTTATTGCTAGTTTTGTTTGCTTAGGGAAGTTCCGTTGTCTCACATCAATAAATCAGCTTTAGTTGGCGTCAGGTCGTGATGGATTCTAGCAATCTAGGGTATCTAAAAAATAGGGTCGGATGGGATGGCTACTTGTAATAATGGACATGTCGACTTTTGTGACCTCGAGCACTTTGTAATAATATACAGTTACAGGTACAGTCGGAAAAAGAATTAGGTATGCAGGGCATGATTCTAAAACCTCGTATAATTTATTGATATTACAGAATGTTTTTGTTACTATCATTGTAAATTGATACGTATATTCGTAAGGTATGATTTAACATATGCACATAACATATACATGATAGATAATAAAGTAAACAATACGTAATATTAAAAATTAAAGAAGGTTTTAGAATCATGCCCTGCATACCTAATTATTTTCCTGACTGTACATACATATTGCTGTAGATACTAGTAATATGCCCTTGATTTGCTTTGAGAGATTTATTCTGTATACTAAAGATAGGGCTAACCATATAGCTTGCATTCAAATTAAATAATTCAAATAATAAAAATAAAAATTAGTGTTATATTTTTTACGTAAGCAATGTCATTTTTTATTTGCCTTGTTAAGTATGCAGATTAATAAATGTTCTAAGAATCAAGAAGAAAATCGCCTTTTAAAGCCTGAAAGGATGTCGTAAAAGCAAATAAGCCGTAAGTAGTCGTTTTCATTCCCTGGCATTTTCTAGTCTTGATCCGGCATCGATATCGTTAGAAAACCGTTATAGAGCTCAGAAAATAACGAGGGCCCGATACAGGTTTATTATTATGTAACTTCCTCAAAGTTTATATAAAACGAGTAACCGCCCTCGCTTTGCTTCGGTTTTCTTATTTTTTTACATCTTGGGTTACATTTTTTTTTAATATAATATAGCCTATGTTACTCGGGGATAGTGTAGCTTCCCGACAGTGAAAGAATTTTTCAAATCGGTTCAGTAGTTTCGGAGCCTATTCAATGCAAACAAAAAATCAAATCTTTCCTCTTTATATATTAGTATAGACAAAGTATTTTAATAAATGGAGGTCGGAGAGTAATGTGAATTGATTCTTGCAAAATTATAATATAATCTCATATTTTTAATTGTACGTAACAAAGACCTTGTTTTTAATATTTATGATGATACATCTGTTATTTTAGATAATAATTGTGACTTTTATATTTTCAAAAAGAACTGATAAAGAGACACAAAGAATATAATATATATGGTATATTCCATCCATCCATCCATCAGCCTTTTGAGGTCCGCTGCTGGACATAGGCCTCCCCTAATCTACGCCACTCGAGGCTCATTCGTGACAATCATGCGGGGGTTTTAGCCGGTAGTCACCACGCTTGGCTAGTGCGTGTTGTTGACCGCAGGTGACCTGACTGGTGTTCGTCACACACAGGAAGATGCTGCTGCCCATCTTCTGGATTAGTCCTATTAGTCGCCTTTTACGACATCCCAGGAAGAACGGGAGTGGTGCTATTCTACTTAAGTGGACCCGGCACCACACGGGGAACTTAAGTGGACCCGGCACCACACGGGGAAATGGTATATTATATGATAGATATTTCTTATTATTGAGAAGGCATGTTTTGTATTGCTTATTGAGTTAACTATAGGAACAATTTTTGTCAATATCAATCTCAAAAGATTTCAGTGGTATTTTTTTTACCATGACCAAAACCACGCACATCTATTAAGATGTATTAACTTGTATTAACAAGTGCCCAGTATCATCCCAGGGGCACCTCTATCATACTTAAGTAACCCTGTCTTAGGCGAGTAAGATTGTATTACAATTTGTAAAAATAAGCCATATAATTTAGATTTATTGCTGATACATTTCACTTTAAACTCCATAAACGTCTTGCCATTTAACAGAACCTAGGTGCTGTTCTCACTTGCATATATAAGCTATGTTAACGGGCTAAAGAAATGTTGACTTCCTTCTGGACAGTGGAAATAAGAAGGAAAATTTTAATTAAACAAACGAACTTAGAAAATTAACGCCCCAACTCAGAGTCACTAACGGTTACTTAAATCGCTCCTTAGTACAGAATTTGAATGGTGATTCTTTACTAAGGAGCAATTTAAGTAAACGTTAGTGACTCTGACTTGGGGTGTTAGACAAAATAATGTGATACTGATTTTCTCATCTTTCAAAATGTTAACAATTCACATATTTGGTGCCGTAAATTGCTAAGAAATATTATATACTTGCCTATTATTAAAATGGGATACCTTTAAGGTTCAACTTCTTGTTTCGTTATCATGCCAATAATCTCGATGTCATGTTATAAATAACCTTGAATGACAGCTGCTGTCATTGGGTGGTCCGACTGAATGTTTACTGATTTTTTTATGGAAATAACCGACAAACGACCTGTCGATTCTTCTGATAGTAAGTGGCTATTAACGCCCAAAATAATTGTCAGCCAAGAAAAAGAGAAGAAAAAAAAAGATTTAAAAACCTATTGCTTACACCAAATTTTTTTCTAAAGAATTAATATTTTTTTAAACAAAAGCTTTAAAATCGCCTATTATAATAAGTCGAAGTGAAGCAAGTCACTAAGGAACTCAATTTGTGTGTTGCTATTTTTCTCAATTTGTCATAGCGTTTCAGTACGGGCGTATCGTGAATAATAGCTGGATAAAATAAAATACGAAGATGATTCTTCACTTTTAACCATTAGATACTAAGGTATCTTTATGATTTTCAATATAAAATTTTTCAAAATTTGAATAGCTCGTTATAAAAAGTAAGAATGTTATTGAAAGTAGTTTCGCTTAAGGAACTAAATTCAATTCACGCACTTCTAAATTTGGGATAAAATGCGTATGTAAGTTTAGGCCATGTTTAGGCACATAGTATGCTACGTGCATCATACGCTACATACAATTATATTTTTGCCATCGAGAGAACAGTTTTAATTAATTTTTAAAAATTAAGTCAATCGATGTGAATGAATTATGTTTTAGTCAAGCAACAGTCAAGTTGATTAAATGATATCTTTATGAGTTTCCATAGATATTGGACACCTAATTAAAATAGTTTTTGGGGCATGAGTTGCGTTTGCGCTTGGCCTAAATTTTGAAGGTTAATTATAGCAAGTATATCTTTATCATTTTAAGGGACGATCAAATCTAGCAAATTAACCTGCTTTCTGGATTTAATTGTAAAAACAATATTTTTGTAGTAAAAGAAATAAAACAACATTTTTCAGTAACAAATCGTTTAATTAAACTTAAAACCATACAAAAAGTTTTTATTTTCAGTATTATTATATATATTACTCATTTCTATATAAAACAGTTCGTCTAATATATTTATATTTATCTGTGTAAATTACAGAGCGTTTAATAAAAGCAAAAGCTGTGATGTTAAAAGCATATTCGATATAGTTTTTGGAGCACTGACGATAAAAATCATAGAATCCGATCAAATTACTACAGCGTATAATTATGTTTTAAATTATTACAACAAAAGTTACTTTCAATTTACTTTTTTTACAAAATAAATAAAAGTATGTTTCATAAATGAAAAAATGAGTATTGTCGTAGACATGATTCATACACAAATCATTAAAAAATCGTTAAATATTTGACTAGATTAAAGTTTGAAGAACATCATTGGTAAATAGACTAGGTTCATTTGTTGTCTACTAAATCATTAAGAGCTATAAAACAATTAAATATTCATCAGGTAAAGAAAAAGTATTGTTTGATAGTGGTTTATAGAAAAAAGGAAATTATCAAGAAGAAATAAAATCCTTATAAGAAAATGATAATATTATTACTGAATGAATGAAGTTGCTATATATTGTGTTTAGATAAAGATGACTATTGAAAAATGATTATAAATATCATGAATAAACATAATTATATAAATATTTTAAGGGTTGTCTCTAAATAAGGATGAAAAATGATATTTTTTATATCATTAAGATGTAATTAAATTAAATGCATTTTTCGTTGTAAATAAATTCTAATTTCGATTTCGATCGACGGGACAGTTCCATATTATTCTTTGGCTAATATTTTTTCTCTAACAAGTAATCGATAAAATATATTCGTGCATTGACTAACAATGAAAATTCCAAAGGACTTTTAATTTATTTTTTTATAATGGAGAGAAGAATGAAAAAGAGGTTTTTCAGAAGAAAGAAAAAGAACAGCTAAGAGTAGAGAGTAAAAGATAAACAATACAATATTTACGCATGAAAATCTAAAATTTGTAATTGTATCAAAACTATTATATTTACAAAAAGGCTTTTAGTTTATACATCTATCTATAATCTTCTTGTGCGGGTTATTTCTTCTGAAAAAAAGAAAACAAGTCATAAATGATCACAGATAATTTCATACTAGTAATGACAAAATTAAAGAAAAAAATATTTAGTTTATACTTTTCTAATGTTTATTTTTATTTAATGAAAGTCCAGTATTGTTTCGGTTAACATTTACATTATCATATTAAAAGCCATGTAAAATTATATCAAAATTTAATCAAGATGATTACTATAATAATATTATATTATAATACAGAATATAAAGCTCAGAATCTACCAACTCAGGTTGCTATTATATTGTTAGAAGTTGTAACTTTGTGTAGAAATAAGATAAGTAGACAGAAATTAATGGATTATGAAAATCCATATTGGAAATTTATTTTATCCTATTATTACTATGGTCTCATTACTCTAAGGGCTTGTTTCACAATCTTCAAGTAAGTCCGAAGTAAACTATTCGTTGGTTAAGTTGACATTTCGTGTATGTAAAATGAAACTTAAACGTCACTTTAACCGGCGAATAGCTTATTCAGGACTCTACTTGAAGATTGTGAAACAAGCCGTAATTTTAGTAGCTGTCAAAAGAAAACCAATATTTAATAATAATAACAATTAAGAGAAGTAAAAAAACATAAGTATTTTTTTATGACTGTCGTTCCATGTTAAAGGTTAACAGTAAAAATGGTTGTGAACTTTTCATATTAATTATTTAAATAATTAATATAGATTTATACTTATAAATACAAATGTAAAAGTTATAGAGTTAACTGTTTTATTTCCCGCCCTGAATCAAAATATTATGGATTTACGATTCACACTAAAATTTTTAGTCAAATATTTGTTACATTTAGAACATCAGCTTAGTGGGTAATATATCTAATGAACAAAAGGTTCGATTCCTAACTCAGAGAGACATTTATTTGATAAATAAACGTTGGGAGACTTTTTGGGCTTGTACAGTCATCTGCAGAAAAAAGTAACCCATTTGTTTATAAATATACGAACAGCAGTTTCCGTTTCCTGTTGCGTATTAAACAGATGGGTTACTTTTCTCTGAAGCTGACTGTACAGTACATGCTATCCGCAAAATGTGTACCTATAATGTTTTACCAAATAGTACATACTTTTTTAGGGGATTTCAAAAAGGATGTTCTGTATTCGACTCGTATGTATGTATTTATGTAGCAAGTGGTTTTTGAACTACTAGGATTAGTAGTTTTTGAAAAATGATCCAATGGTTGGAATTGGGTTTTCGTTTATTTGAAATTTAACAATCCCCGCAAGCACAAAGAAACTCCCATAAATCACAGACCTTCAGATCATTCAAAATAATGTTATATGCTTAACAACGTTAACTTAAAGATTCGAGATAGAAATAGCAATGCTGAAGTAAAAGATAACTTTTCCTTAATCTCTGAGATTTTACTAATTAGAACAACTTTCAAACAAGTAGTAGTCAGATTAAACTTTATTACGATTTTGTTTCATGCTTAAATTGAGCGCTTTCGTGCGGCAAGTTAAGCCGTCGGACTCAGGTAAAATGTATGTCCCTTAGTGATATCGGGGGCCTTGTACAACTCTTGGTTTAACAATTAACTCCTCAACCTATTTTACGCTTAATGCGTGTTAGCGAAAATAATGATCACAGCGTTGTAATTTTTATAAATCCAATTTTATCGTTAGTCTTTCAATTCAATTTTAAAAGTACCTAATAATGTTACACAAATTCACAGAAACTAAACAATTATCAAGCACTGAACAAAAGAGCATGAAAGTGATTAATAATAATAATAAAAAATTAATGTCCAATCAAAAGTCATAAATGCTTTAACTACGGCCAAGTATAAATTATAATAAAAAAAAATTATAGGGTATACGGTATACGGCTTACCTTAAAAAACTTGGACTCTATGATTTTCTCTGTCACACACAATGATGTTACCACCAGACATGACGGCGATTCCTTCTAGACCCTTGAACTCGCCGTCACCAGATCCCCAGGATCCGAAGGCTCTCAGGAAGTTTCCATCGGGATGGAAGATCTGGATACGATTGTTGCCGGAGTCAGCTACCACGATGTAGCCTTGATCGTCAACTGCTACACCCCTGTTTGAATTAAAAAGCGGATTAGAACTAATGGTTATATTTCTTTGGAACAGAGAAACGAGTAGACTGGTCACGTGAAAATTAGTCACCTCGGCCCACTCTGTTTTGATAAGAATCAGCGAAAAAGTCAGCCAGAAAGTCAAAAATAACATTTTCTTCTAGTTCGTCAGTATTGCAACCAAAATACGTACTTTTGATGGTATAAAATATTGCAAGCGGATTTTATATTTGATTACTACACACTTGTTTAAGTTTAAAGTACTATTACATTATTGTCGTGCTTAAATTTCTTTAGCACAGCCGTTTAATATTGTTATTAAATACATTCTATCCCATCTAACGAAGGATTTGTTAAATACCTTTCAAATTAAACTCAACTACTGCGTTTATAAACTGAATTAAGAAAATTGAAATCCTTGATAAATTTCCTTACCTACAATTTCCGTTTGTCGCGATAAATTATAGCTTTGGTTAAATCGTTATCTGTACACTCCAAAGGGATTGGACTGTATTTTAGAATAATTTTCCCTTTATCTTTTGGTAGAATTCAGAACAGCTCGTTAGGGTTGTGTCTTCGCAATAGAGAATAAACGATAAATATAGCAATGTACTAGGTAAATATAGCAAGGTAAACATAGCAACGTTACATGCACATATAGAACGACCACATATCGAAAGCTTTTGGTCTCCTCTCATAAAAATATTTATGTACTGTGACGTCATGAACTTGTTACTTCTTGTAGAATTATGTTATACTTTGTCGTTTATTTTACAATTACCATGTACTCCTAATAAAATCCCTTTCATCCGGATGTACCTAATTCTCAGTGAACCTATGTCGCGTTATGCCTAGACAAAACGCAAGTTAGACAAAACGCGAGTTAGACAAAACGCGAATTAGACAAAACGCGAGTTTAGACAAAACATTGAGTTAGGCCCGTAATTATCAAAAACAATTTACTAATCAACGTCATTAAATATACCTTAAAGCGCAATTTCGGAGTTGTAATTTTATTGGTACAATGAAAATAATATGTTGCTTCGTTTTATGAATCGTTTATCTCGCTACTCGCTTATCTCTGGTAATGAAACTTGTATCTAGATCTAAAGACGCACTTTCAAAACTTTAGTAAACACCGTGTATTCGGGTCACCTAACTATTTTCTTCGCAAAGTAGTTCAAGGCGGTACCAGATTAAACTTTTAAATTAAAGCAATGGGATGGTATGTTATTCTTGTTACTGCTTTTAATTTTGTGAAACGCGTTTGTTGCGAGGGCTTAGTGAAGGAGAGAAAAGGAATTTAGGTTCGTTTATATATCTATACTAATATATAAAGAGGAAAGATTTGATTTTTTGTTTGCATTGAATAGGCTCCGAAACTACTGAACCGATTTGAACAATTCTTTCACTGTTGGGAAGCTACACTATCCCCGAGTAACAAAGACTATATTATATTTTCAAAAAAATTAGGGATCCTTAATAAAATTTAAACAATGTAACCCAAGGTGTAAAAAAATAAGAAAACCGAAACAAAGCGAGGGCGGTTACTCGTAACATATAAAATTATTGTAAGAGAACGTACGATTTGATACAAAGGAATAAAAATACGAATTTTGGATACCTACTTGTACACATAGTGTGCTTTATATACGTAGGTATTTCAATTTGACATTGCTGTAATTATTTATTTTATTACAACAATTTTGCAGGCGAATAATAAATAAATAATATTATTTAATTGCTCAGGCTGTGATCTTGTAAATAATTGAATCATTAGTGTAAAATTCCATCTATCAGATCGTATCGTATTCTGTAATCCTAGAAGCCGCCACCGGGCATACAAAAACAATATAAATAAAATGATTGTGTCTCAAAAACAATATAAATAAAAACTCCGAAAGTGGGATAAATATAGAATAAGACTTTGATCTATACATTTCTTGGGTTTAAAATCGTTTGTTACTAATTGTTTGTAGTAAGAATCGAATCAAAAAAAATCATTAAATCATCTTATTGTATTATCTTATTATGATAATAAATCATAATATCAAGTAGTAGTGTCATTTAAGTAATTTTAATTATTCAGCGTTACTATAAAATTACATGAATGTGTATAAACACACCCCTAGTATTATCATAATATGGCGAGAAAATCCGTGATGTTAAATGAATAAACTTGCCAAGTCCCTGCTTGACTGAAGCCTGATGCTGCAATTTTTTTTTATTTGATTTTAATTTTTAATATTTGGAAAACTTACAGCTAATACATTGAGTAATAACCTAGTAACTATAGTGAGTGAAGACCATTTACAAATTTTCGCATCTAACATAATATGGTAAACTAACGATTTAAAGATTAAAAAGTCTAAAAACATTCTAAACACAGACCTAAATAAAAGACGGACGTAATCCCAACAAAAAATTCAGTGAAGCAACCGTAGTAATACCAACTCTCTATTCATACAAGTACACACACCCACACATTGACACTTCACTGCTTCAATCGCGAATCAAAAATTACGCACACATGGTAAGCGGGCGGCCATTGCTATGCTTCACTCTCGATTAGACGAGGTTACGTCAGTCTTTTTTTCAGGTCCGTGATTTCAATTAAAAAAATCCTTAGTAAGTGTGCGTTTAAATTGAGCATCGTTGGTGAAAAATAAATCAATGTCTACATTCAGTCATTATGTTCTTGAGTTTTCAAGATTGTTTGATAATGTCAGCTAAGACATAAATAATAATTATTTATATGGCAGTGCAAGGTGCCCTGGTTTTCACTCATAACCTGGATAAAACAGTACCTTTTGTGGAGATGTTACTACTTTTTATGTTCTACTTTGTCCTATTCTTTCTTATCCTTTCCTTTCATATCGTATTCCTACCTCAGCTGGTCTATCTTTTCTCGTACGTATTTCTCGCGAGTCCATATCTTGTGCTTTGTATCTAGTTCCAAAATCAAAACAAAGTTTACGCAGTGGAAAAAATATACTATCGAAATACCTTGGGAACTTAAACTGTCCATCTTCAGAGCCCTCTTCTCCGAAGGACGAGAGAACTCTTCCGTTGACGTCGAAGACCTGTATCCTGTGGTTGTTTGAGTCCGACACCAGGACACGGTTGGTACTGGAAACCGCGATGTAGTGAGGATGCTCCAGCTGTCCGAGTTTGGAGCCAAAGGTGCCGAATTTGCCCACGAACGTGCCATCGGATTGGAATACCTGATGGATAAAGAATAGCTTAAGGCAGGCAACTTTTGACGAGATGATATATATTTAGGTATTTGATAAGATAACTAAGAAAGCTGGTATATCTTCGTCTCTTGATCAACATCTTGAGCAGAGATGTTTCAAATAGTTTATTCCTAAAAAGTATTTTTAACCGACTTCAAAAAAGGAGGAGGTTTTCAATTCCACTATTTTTTATGTGTTTTACCTCATAACTTTTTATTAAGTATACCGATTTTAATGATTCTTTTTATATTCAAAAGCTGGTGCTTGTCATGTGGTCTCATTTAAATTTGAGCGAGATTTGACGAGTAGTTTTTGAGTTATCCCTAATTTTAAACTCGGTTATTTTTAAGAATAATTATTAACTAAAAGAATTCCTCAAAGAATAATCTTTACCTAACCAGACATAGTTTTAGTTACCTGCACTCTATGGTTTTCCTTGTCACATACGTATATGAATCCAAGCGCGTCCGTGGTTATACCCCATGGGTAGTTGAACTTGCCATCGCCTGTTCCTTGGCTGCCAAACGCTCTGAGGAAACGACCGGCCGGATCGAACACCTGTTGAGAAATGAATAATAATTTTAGTGCTGATGTTTTTATTGAAAGGTGTTTCGGAATTAAAATAATGTTTTAAGGCGCGAAGAAACTTGAAAAAAATATTACGTTACGAAGCGTTGGAATCCGAAAAATGTTAAGGAAAACAAAAGGACAGGAAAAGTGAAATTAAAATAATTCATGTTATTGAGTGGAATAACTTTGCGCATTAAAAAATAACTTTCGAATATTTCTGACTGCTCAAATTGGAAGGAAGTTGATTGATTGACTTGACTTTTTTTAAAGAAAGTATTTTTACAGAAGTGTTCGATATCATTTTTGTACCCAAGTTTCCCTAGGAATGGGTAATTTCGAGTATTTTGGAGCTACTTATAATTTGGCATATTTACTAATTTGGTAATTTTGAGCTACAGTGACTTCGTTGACGTCTTAGTAGTAGTTATGTATAGTATAATATAAAAACATAAACGTATACTTATGTACGTGCGTGAGAAGTCCTACTTCTTTGGCACGAAAAAAAAAAACAATTTCAAAAAACCATTTCAAAAAAAATAAATTCGAAAAACAATATTAAAAAAAAATATTCAAATACAACAATATTAAAAAACAATGTTCAAAAACAATATTTAAAAGAAACCATATAATAAATATAATAATAATATTTTTTTCAAAACGAGCGTTTTTAAAAACGCGCGTGACGTTTTTCGTTACCATCGTTTTTGTGTCATTGTCACCGTGTCACAAATCTTAAAATTTCACTCTCATCATTTTTCCATTTATTTCATAATGTGCCTAAAGAAATATAACTTCAAAAATATCACGAAACATTATTTATAAATCTAGCCTCTAGTGTAATTTAGAAAGCATAGAAAAGTGTAGTTGTCTGTGAGTAACTAAGGTCCTGTAACCACAGTCCTTACCACAATTCTAATTGTAAATATTATATTAACTACCATTAAAATACAAAAGCGTTTAAATTTACATATATTATCTGTATTCTCAAAATAATCGGGTAAATTAATAAAGATTTAATAGTCCTAAGAAAATACGTCATGGATTTAGTATACGCGAGGTGTCATTCTAAGCAAGGGATTGGCGACATACTTTCACGAAAATTTCGCGAATCCTTAACTTTAGCGTAAGCCAAACTCATTTCTCAGATAAGAAACGTGTCTGGAAGTTTTATTCCCCTTCAAAATTATATAATATGCCTTTATTTCGACTTGACAGCCATAATAAGCCTATTATGCTTTTGTGGCACGGATCACAACATGTGTTCCTGCCATTAATTACAATTTTATTGTACCTAATTAATTATTGTAATTACGATTTTTATATTAATGAGCATTATTTTAGCTTTTATTTATAGTATAGGTACATAACTGGGGCCTGCGACTTCGTCCGCGGAAATATTGGATTTCCAAGAGATAGTTCAAGAGTGGAGAGAAGTATTCAATAAACTCTTAAAAATCGGAAGGATCAGAATCTTATCTGTAATAAAGTAAGTTGGGGCACAATAAGACATTATCTGTCATATTTTGTCCCGACTTATCCTACTACAGATAAAGGTCGATGCATACGTAACGTGGACGGGACGGAGACGGGGACGGGACGGGGACGAAGACGGAACGGGACGTGAAGTTTTGGAAACATCGTTTCACCATCGGGGCACGTCCACGTCCCGTTCCCGTCCCGTCCACGTCACGTTACGTAGGCATCGAGCTTAAAAGTGTTGCACTATTTGGCATGTATTCTCATTTATCCGACGCCCTATAGATATAATTTCGTACATCGCCCTTCCACGAACCATCGATTCTGAATCTATTGGATACTTTATCACGTTAAATTTCTCTCGGCAACCTTAATCTCAGTTATTTGACGTTCCCTTTTAAGTTACTTTCGACATGCAAAGAATTTTCTTCATCAAAGGTTGTCGGTCTTTTGAAGTATGTGAACAGCCATTCATATGTAAAACGGTTCAATAGTTAAAATTCTAGCTATGTTGGTCCCTTTTTATGATAAATGATTGTGATATGATTGGCATGTCGAATGACGTTGAGCATAAAAATGAATTTTTCACATACAAAGGTTTTCTACTTTATAGGTTGATCCAAAAATTACATGACATTTAAATGAATAACAAATATTTTTTTGAATATTTTAATTTCATTGTTGGACCATCAATAAAATAGGCTATTGCAAATAAGGACATAATAACGATGTCGACATCAACACTCTTCGAGCAACACAATGTTCTAAGAAGGCACAATCAGCAGGTACCCACTATACTTTTTTTTAAACATTCGAACTGTGGGACAATACTGGATACGAATTTTGATTATTTTTTGAAAATGAAAGTGAATGATGCTAACGTATCCGTACTAATCCTGAACATCCTATATTTTTATTGAGATATTGAAAATAACTCCAATCCAAGACAAAATGATTGATGGCAACTATGAAATTAAAGTGTCTCCTAAAGTGAATTATAGTAAAGCAGGTTTATTTTTTAAGTAAATATAACAATAATAAAACATTAAAAATTCACGTACGATTCATATCAACAATCAGCAATTGACCCATAGAACAACAAAGAAATGTTTATTATTACACGAAAGTTCCCGTTTGCATTTTATCAAAAGAATGCCTGTAAATTCTAAATCTAGCCTTCTGCTATTCGCTTTGCACGGTCTTTGTACATAATAAGTGAATGTCACTCAAAGAAACGCTGCACAAAACAGCACTGTAAACAATGTTTACACGCCCATAGCACCGCTTAAAACTACAGAGAGAAAGGTGAAAGGTAAAAAACCGGGCAAGTGCATGTCAGGCCACGCGCAAACAGACCTTTAATTCCAAAAATGGTCTCAGAAGACCCATAATATTTTTGAAAGACCTTTTCAACGATATCGCACACTATAGGGTACGCGACGAATATACAATTCATCGTCACGTTACCTGTAGGGGAGGTACCTTGATTTTTTTTTAAATATTTGTTTCTACGATTCTGGAGTTTTATAAATTTTTATATCCATGCCAAATTACAGTTTTCTAGCAAGGGTCTCGGCGCTTTTCTTCAGACAGACGGACGGACAGACGGACGGAAATGACGAAACTTTAGTCAAGGAAATAAAGTATTTTACTATATCAGTTGTACCCTTGTCAAAATATATAACAGAGTGCAATAACGTAACTCATACAATGCCCCTGAAAAATGCAACCACAATACATGTGAAATATTTTACACACGGAGCAGATGGATTGCAAAACGTGTGCTGGAAGTAGAATAAGCAATGAAGCATAATGGCTGCCGTTTGTTTCACTTTTCCAAAAACTAGCGTGGAAAATAGACAAATGGTATATTTATTATCTTTATAGGTTAAAACTTTATTGCCAATCACAGCAATTTGTTACAGACTACGACAAATTTTAATTGACGTAGGTATAACAGAAACTGGGTGATGCCATTTAGGGAATCACTTTGTTCAGCAGCAAAAATTAAATTGCGGATAGATCGCTAGATAGAGAGATAGAAATAAAGAATCAAATTAATATAAAGATCAATAAATGGACAATATAAATGTTATATGAAGATAGATTGAATTAATGACTACTACACAATATGATGGTAAGTATGAACGAAGTAGGTAATAAAAGCCAATTCAATCTTGATCTGAAGGCACCTACTACTATAACCCAAAGAACCGTTCGATGTCAAAAAAAGCTAAAAGGTATGTCGGTTATCCTCGTTTGCCTACGGATCTCTTCATTTCTGAAGCAATCATCTAGAGAAATACGGTGCATAGATCTTTCCATAGCACGCTGCGTTACTTCGAGATTGTGGATTAGATCAATAGTAAGTATCAAATACTGACCTGTATGCGGTGGTTGTATCTATCGGCGATGATGTACTGTCCGATGCGGTTGACGGCGACGCCAGCGAGACAGTCAAATTCTCCTTCGCCGCTGCCGTATTGCCCGAACTCCTTCACGAATATGCCGTTTGAGTCGAACACCTGCGGCAAATGCGTAAATGTTATTTTGTTATTTATAGCTGTGTGTTAGTGTTAACTTTTGGTTGTGAGGGTTAACTTTTAACACCGTTTCTTTTTATAAATGCTCAATATTTAGCGTTGAATTCAATTTAAAATTAGATAAGTAAAAAGAGGGAAATAAAAACTATAATACAGTTTGACATAATTCGCATTAAAAAGGCTACTGGAGCTAAGGTGATTTAGCTTAATTAGCGTAGTAAACATGTTGACGATAAGTGAATGCCGCTTAGGACATCAAACGATTTTATAGTTTTGTCTTCTTATGTTTGCTGCTAGAAGAAGAGTGGTGCCTAAATTATGAACAGACTAGCTGACCCGGCGAACTTCGTATCGCCTAAAAAAAAACTTTTTTTCTAAAATAAAAGTAGGCTATGTTACTCCTTATTACATTAGCTATCTGTCAGTGAAAGTCCCGTCAAAATCGGTCCAGCCATTTCAGAGATTAGCCGGAACAAACAGACAGACAGACAGACAGACAGACAAAAATTGTGAAAAATGTTGTTTTGGCATATGTACCGTGTATACATCCAAATGCACTTAGTAAAAAGCGGTTATTTTAATATTACAAACAGACACTCCAATTTTATTTATTCGTATAGATTTTGTCAAGACCAACAGAAGTTGTCAAGCAAAGTGCAATCAGCATGAATAAAGCCCTCAAAAACTAGTCCCCAAAAACTCCCCAATATCGGATAAGACAGTTATATTCTTCTTGTAGTCCTTAAATTTTGTATTTGTCAACATGAGTCTTTATAGTAAGTTAGCTGAACGAATTGCCACAATAATTTTCATTTATCATCAATCGTAAACTCCAGACGCTAGTAATGAAATTGAGCAGGAGTTAATCTAATTCTCTTTCACGAAGTTAATAATAATATCTTGTACAAATTACCAACTGCCATCTAAAGAGTCTATTCAGTAATATAATTTTGTTTGCTCATTCGTCTCGACCTGTGCCAGAAATTATTTAATTTTGTACAAAGAATAATCAAAATTGATTGTATGATTAAAAATAACTCTCTCAGAACTACATGGTTTAGTGCTCAGTAATTTTAATTTCAAGGCAATTAAAATCACAATTCGTTAGGTACGTCGATTCTTACAAATAGGTTACAGAAACACCTGATCGAATACGCTGAGTTTCCAATTTTCAATTAATCAAAATGTTTATTGAATTTGTTGAAAAACTAAATAAACATACGAGTACTGAACCCCAAATCCAGCATCAAAACAGCTTGGCAAAAACACTTGAATTTATATTTGGTAAATATAAATTGAATTTCTTTATTTTAGTGGCTAAGGTAATAACATAACGAGTGAAAACATATTTCACGTTATAATCGTGCCAAAGCCTCGAGGTCAGCTTCGCAGACGATTTCCGCACTTTTATGTGAATGTAAACATTTTACTGACATTAATTTCTTATACAAGCTACCACTAACGTGCCCCGCAATCTCTGCTAAACGCTTACTGGGATTTAAGAAGAGTAAAACTAACGTTATATTTATTTAACGAATATTTAGTGTAAGCTTTGCGTTGAAACCTTAAGCGCGTTAATGCTTTTGTTGCTAAATTGTATTAAAATCTGCGCAGTATATTATAGGGATGAAAGCGACGACTTTTAAGTTTTTAAGTTATGTAATTTTAGGAACATTAGCTTAATAAGTTCAACTTTATTTAACCCAACGTAAAAATAACGAAGTTAGAAAGACTTATAATAAATAATGCAATCGATTTAAATTTACCTGCACTCTATGATTGGATGAATCAGCCACGACCATGGTATTGTCGGGCCCTACAGCGATGCCACGAGGCCATGTAAAGCAACCTGGTTCGCTCCCCCGACTCCCTACACTGAATTGTAAACGGCGTTTCTGCAGGTACTGGCTCCTAGGGGAGGAACCTGCTGCTGCGAAACCTAAGAGCAAAAACATCAGTTAGAACATTAGATCAGCACATTCGACTCTAGCACTCCCATTTTCACAAGCACCAAAACCTATTTACACGCCACTCGTCTTTCTAACCTGCTACCGCTGCTGTAGCCGCCGTAGGGGAGATGGGGGAGCCTGCCGCGTTTTTTGAATCATCATCAGAACTGGCAAGCTCGTTAGCTGAACGCAAGGGCAGCCCGAGAGACAGGCGACGCGACGTGCTTGACGCGGTGCCAGTCGTATCTCGCTCTTTCCCTCGAGAACCGTATTTGTTCTTCAAATATCTCGCCCAAGAGCTCAACGCAGCGCCGTCTTTCTCAGCAGGCGGCGGGCGTTCGGGCGAGCTTTCTCTTGACTTCAGCGCATGAGAAGATCGGCTGCGAGACAACTCTGATCCACCTGTGCCGGAGCCGTATCGAGCCGCTAAATACGCAGAGGGTGAAGCAGTTGTGGGAGAGACCGGATCGTCTTGGTCATCATCATCACCCACACCGAAACCGGTATGGCTACTTTTGCTTCGAGCGAGACGATTGCGACGCTCCTTTAGAGCAAGGTATCTCGACCTTGCTGTAGGATACTTCGAATCATCATCTAAGGAAGACGTCGTCTCTTCCTCTTTAGGCTTAGAATAACGATTACTGTATGATGAACCGCTGGCGCCATATCTAGATGTTGGTTCTTCTTCAGTTTGGGATTGATTTCGTGTACGGTATCGAGACTGAACTGGCGTATCCTTATTGGATTTGTTTTCGATAGCGTCATTACGAGCGTTTGTACTACGAGCTAGCAGTGGACCTATGTCACTACGGGCCATCGCCTGACTCTCGGGCTTTCTTGGCGGCGCAGGCTCCTCATCACTCTCCTCTGATGAGTCGGTATCTTCTTCCGAGCTCGTGTCGGAGTCTTCATGTGCCGGCTCGGCGGGCGCTGGGGCAGGTGTTGGTCGTTGAGAGCCAATAAATCGGCTCTGCACCCGTTGTGCGCCGCCGGTTGTTCCGTTGGTAGTAACTGGTGCTGTTCTCTCGTTGCCTGCGGACAGAAAGCGAGAGCTTGGTTTTGGTGGGAGCCCGACTTCGCCATATTTCGCTTTTAATTCTGCGATGCTAAGAATCGCACCTGTATGTTTCACCGCCGAGCCGGAGCTTTCTGTTGAAGCACTAGATTCAGTGCTAGCTCCACGAGCTGGTGCACGGTGTGCTGGTGATGCATCGGAAGCCGATGGTCTCCGTATCACTGCGCTTGGTTTAGGCACAGGAGCTGAATTCTTGCGCTGAGTTCGCTGTAGCGATCCAACAGACTCATCAGATTCCCCATCGCTGGATGCCTGAGAAATATACTTAAATCGGTATTGACACCAAAACAGTAGTCTGGTAAAATTTCATTGTGGTATTGTGTTTATGTAAATGAGTTAAACGTGGAGTGTATAATATGGAATGCCGTTAGTTTTGCGTATTTCCTTGTTAGTATCGATGATTTCACTAAATTCTATATTGAACATCTTGTCTTTATGTTTCAATCTGTCTCCTCATCCCAACTCACCTCCCGAGCTGGTGTCGGTGGTTTACGTGTTATAGAATTTCTTTCTTCTTCAGCTGGTCTTTGTGGGGTTCTATCCGGTTCCTGAGATGAAGCTGCGCCTTTATTCTGCCGTTTTAATCGTGTTATTTCGTCATCTTCACTTTGTTGTCTGGCAGGTGCTGGTGCACGGCGCTGCGGCTGTGGAGCTGGTTGAACTGGTTTAGGAGGTTGTGGTGGTGGTTCTTTTTTTTCTTTCTTCTTACCACTGTCTGCGTCCAGTATCCTTTGCATTACGCGAGGACAATCACTTAACCTGAATATGCCACTTAGAGGACCTTTTGTGGCGTCTTCGGTGTCGGCGACCTTTTCTTTCTCTTTCTCTTTTGGCTCCGCTTTAACACTACGAGTTGTGTGTTCTGAATCAGAGTCGTTGTCTTGTTGGTGACTTTTTACAAAACGGGAGCGGAACCTGCGAGATGGTCTATGCTCCGACTCGTAACCACTGTAGTCGTCTGTGACGCCGTAGTCCCGAGTGTGCTTTTCGGGTGGTGGTGGACGGCGCTCGCCGAACTTACGTCCACCTAAAACAGGTTCATCATTTTCCACGTAACCTTTAGATTCTTCTTGTAGACGGAATTGCGATGCTAAACGGTGGTCACTCTTTGACCTTGTTAAACCCTGGTTAGGTTGTAAACCAGTCGCGTATGGATTGGGATGAGCAATGTTCAGCTCACCGTAGCTAGCGACGTGCATCACAAGCTGATTAGGGTCATGAGTCATTATAAATCGTATCCTACGATTGTAGTCGCCAGCTTCATAATCAAAGTTTCGTAAGAACTCGACCGTCTTCAAGAAAATTTCTTTGGTATCTACTAATTCTGTATCTTCCCATTCTACGTCATCGTTCATGTACTTGTCGGCGACATCACAGTTGCTTTGAATATTACTTAACTCTAATTCTAAATTATCTTTAAGATGCGTGAGATTTCGGAGCTCAGTGGCTAGGTAACGATCCACTTCAGTCCTCAAGAAATCCGTCCTATCTTTAAGCGCTTTTGCTAGTCTCTTGTGAATTTCATCAACTTCCCCGGCAACTGCAGCACAATTTGTTTGAAGGTTTGCTGTGTTTCGTTCAACTATGCTTAAAATGTCTTGGAGCCTATTAACACCGCGACGTATTTGATTATTTATTCTTGATATTTCTCTACGTAGCACTTCCATATGAGCAGATTTGCAGTCATCACAGACTTTTTTATCGCAGTGAGCGCATGGCGCACAATACGCTTTTTCAGAGCATACATTACATCTTTCCATAACCTGCCCTGCAGTAGGGTCAGGCAACTCCCCGGATATTTGTACGTGCAGTTCTAAGAACCGCTGAAGAGTTACATTCGTAGGGAATCCTTGAACTCCCTGATAAGGAATTCGATGTTCCGCTCGGCATTCTGGACATTTTACCTGCAAAACAGATTATTTTTAACAATCTACAAATTAAATTGTACAACACCCGGCATACCAAACCAAGCATATATTTACAAGCTTTTTGACTGAAGATACTGGAAATAAGGGATTGGCAATAATAAATTTAAAAACTATAGACACGTTATATTATACCCTTACAAATCAACCAAAAAATCTGTTCCGAAAAGAGCTATAAACACACATACGTTTATCTTTTGTTTCACTACATTAATCATTGGTATAATACATGAAGGCATTTTAACGCTGTATGTCAAATGTCAAGCTCTTCTAAGAACAACAAAATCATCTTTTATTGACAGAGCAACTACGAGCAGAACGGTCAATTGCCTGTTCTTACGCTGTTCATAGTCAGCACGCACAAAAAAGAGTCACTACTTTTTTACATTATAATATCATTGGGGATCGGAAACATTATTGGCTATAAGCATAAAATTCTTTGACATACACACCTGTCGTCTAACATAGTCAACCAGGCCGTCCATACATGGTTCCATACAGAAACTGTGCTGACATGGTAGCAGCTTAGGGTTTCTATACCGGTCCAAGCAGACACAGCACGTCAGCAGTGACTCAAACTGCTCCATGTTTGTTATGCCCCTTTTTATGTATCTGTAATAGAAACAGACAGGAGTTAACGTAGGATTAGGTACATTTCATACAAAAATCTGTGAAAACTGCAAAGTCGTAAGCAATAGGCATGATGAGAGGTTTTTAAATTATGTTCTATTTTTTTATGGAATTAGCCGGCAAACGAGCTGGATCCACTTAATGGTAAGTGACTATCATCGCCCATGGACATCAGCGACACCAAAAGCATCACTGATACGTTGCCGGCCAAGAAAGAAGAAGAAAAAGAAAGAATGAACTGGCTATATTGTTGGGAAATATAATTATTACAACATACAATACATTTCCGCAAAAAATAAGGCTTAGTATAGAATAAATACACTTCAATTTATAACTTTAAAATTCGCACCTAAACACTCCAGAGTCATGGCATCGCTTGTGACGTCACGCCTCAATCAAATAATAGACAAGATTTCATTATTAGTATTGTCATATTCGTTTGTTTACTGAGGCATGACGTAATTCGCACTGATTGAGACTGATTGGCGTTCAAGATATCATGGCGGCTTGCCATATTTTGTAGTTTTATTTTATTAAAATATTATTAATCTCGCTCATAATAATACAATAAACGCGTGTTTTGTAATCCATTAAATAAATACATAATTTTAGTGATTTTTGCTTACTGTCATCATGCCTATTTTAACGTGAACTAAAAGTTGCTCTAGTTGTATTGACGAAATGAATGACGGTTTGAATCATTGAAACTTGCGTGTCCTATTTTTAGATTAAACAGTTTTGATCAAAGATTCTATGAGAATGAAGTAAAAATTATGAGTGTGCTATAACAAAAAAGTACACGTTTAACACTAGTAGATTATCCGTTAGTTTAAGATTTTTATGATTTTAATTGTCATAAAATATATTATTTTGTAGCTTTAAAAATTTACTGGAGCAGTTTTGTTTGGTTCAATCGAATGATTTTCTCTTTTAATATGCACCGAAAAAATGAAAAACTGTAAGCCTTAAATAAATAATTAATATGATACATTTAAATTTTAAATAAATACTTTGGTGAAATCTCGAGTCGTTATCGCAAACTTTAATTAACAAGTATGTCTACGTAATTCTACTCATACCACACCTTTTGCAACATACTAGTAGCCCATAACTTGCAGGCAAGATAATTTTGGAGTTAGTGAGTATACGCAGATCCGGCTGAGTTAAAAATAGCCCTCGTCTGGTTCACACGGCGCTGAGATCGTTAAGAAGCACGTGAGAAAGTTGTGTAATTTTTAATATTGTTATAGAAAAGCATGTAGGTAACGTCTTTACTACATGAATATTATGAATATACAGTTTGACCCTTTTGTCTTAGCCAAGAAAAAAAATTAGGTCTCTCATTAAATCTCAAATTAGGTATCTCAAAGAAACTATATCACCTATGGTAATAAGGTTCCATAGGGTTGAAAAGCTCAATCAAACATCCGCTTGTATTGCACAATACTAAGCAATGGACAAAACGTTAGCTAGGCAATTATTAATTTTGAGATTACTGGGCTCTGTACCAGTTTGTCTACATTATACTTGTATAAGGCCAGTTTTCTCATTGCATCGCTCGGCCACTAAAATCTTTCTTTTTTGATTGTTGGATTCAATACTCATTAATAGAGACTATAACAATATAATATTATTTATTTAGCCAACAAAGCATAGGGAACCTTAATTTTACTCATTTCCAGTGATGACAGAGACAGACTTATAGCTTCCTTTATTTCCTTTATAACCTTATAATTATAAAATCAGAATTTTATTATCCTCAGAAAGACATGTATTTTATCGAATATCAATGCTAATATTACACTGTTGTACCTAACTAGCCAGGGCTTTCTCCTTCAATAAGGAAGATCTTTCTATTCGTATTTTTTATTACTTTTCTGCTTTTCTGTAACTTGTGAGTTGGAAAACGCACGTATAATTGGACGTATGTCATCTTTTGTTTTTTAGTTGGCTCTAAACAGGGAAATGAGTATCTACTGACGCATCAGTGTTGCTAATGATTGCAAAACTTTTTCTTATGTCATCTTCGTCGTTACTCTGAGGATGTTCTGAGAAATAGTCATGAATATAATAGACACAGACGAAATAGATTCATATTAGTAAATAAGGAATTTGACTGTAAAGTTTTTAGTTTCTCTATCGAACTCGTCTACGGTTACATTTTAATTGCCGTCACTTAATTTTGTGTAAACGCTATTGGTCTGGTACTACAATACAATTTTAAGAGTTTAGTATTGTGTTTATTATTATTTTAATTTTGTTTCTTTGTATACACTATTAAATATAGGTATTAACTGATATCAACAATTTTTCTGTCATTAATAGAAGAAATCGTTTTTAAACTGTATTCAACATTAATTGTCGCCAAGCCAAGCCAGTTGTAAAACGTAACATATTGTACGTTCGCATCTAACGTTTGCTTTCGAATCGTCTCAAGTCATTTTGTCAAGTTTCTACTTTAAAGATAATGCGCATTGATTTTCGCTATCTTGCCCGATTTTATTACCCCTATTAAATCTTCGGAATATCTTTCTGACAAAATACAAATTCAATGATTTTTGATCCATCATCCACCACCAAATCGGAATATACGTCATTTAATTAAATCTTGTGCCCTTGTCGTAATACCAAGAGGTAGGCGTTTTTCACTAATATTATAATTTTATCTATCTAGTATCACTGTTATTGTATCTAGTTGAAATATTGATGCACTAATAATATTATTGTCTTCTAAAAAGTTAGTCACGATGCTCCTAATAGTTTGCGCGTATCCTAATTATTCACTTACAATAAAATGATTATTATTTACTTTTAATAATAAACATATAAGAGGTAATTATCTTAAAAGGGGGTTTTCTATTCCATCGTCAATAAATTCGCGTACATGTCGTTCTTCGTGACGAGTAGAACGTTTTCTTTATTTACGAACGCTTTTAACAATAAGTAAACAAGCCTTTTCTAGGCGAAGGAATATAATCCCCTGAAATAGGATTGGATTAAGCTGAGTCTGAACAATACTTCTTAAAACTTTTGCTACTTTTATTAATAGTATTATGAGTTTCACTGCAAATTTGATACATGAAATTGAATTTGTTGAAACTTATTTTTATCGTTTTGGAGAGAAACAATCAGTATTTCTAATTTATTTTATCAAAGATATGTTAATAGGAAAGTAAGTTCGAGTCTTGTTACGTTCAGATGATGCAATTACAATTTTTAGTATAGGTATTCTTATTTGCCTCCACCAATCTGCACTGGAGCAGCGCGGTGGAGTATGCTCTAAGACTCCTCAAGAGGAGAAACCCGTGACCAGTAGTGGGCCATTAATGGGTCGAGGCCATTCATATTTGTTTCTCTTATAGCTTAATTCTTCCTTTCAGAAATTAATCTATGTTTTGCATGTCCCTAAGCATACTATGCTAGAAAAAACTCTAAACTCTTTGTACAATATTTTTCTGCTTCTTGTCCAGCATCGCATCATTGATGCGTTTTGTGTTTCAACCAAGTGAGTAGTTTGTCAGCTTGTATGTTGTCTATTTGCATAAAAAAGCTTAAACTTAAAACATCGACCAGCTTGTATTCTGCAATCTATTTTAACCAATCATAAAGGTATTATGATGACGTTAATGACGTTAAAATGACGTACATATTCAAACCAAAATAAATTCAAAACAAAAAGTCTCAGTAGGTGAATCATAGTATATAACAATATTCTCTACTCCTGCTGATCTGTGTGTACACGTCAGAGTTATTTTGGACAAGGTTGGCTTTTTTACATACTTTCTTCGTATTTGGCTACTTCTCACACAAGTTCCTGATTACGCATTTCATTCGAAACACCATGACACGACAAGAGTCGTAATGTAATTTACAAATTTGGAACTTATCTTCTATAACTCTTCCTAGTTTAGATGATGAGGTAAGCGATAAATTATCTACATTTATTTTTGGAGATGCTAATTTAGATTCTTGGACTGTCATAATATTGCAAATGTCAGAACGCTTTTTCAGCTTCATAAAATAACACAGAACAAAATTTATGATATCTAAAGCATAAAAATAATTTGTTTTTATTATTAAAAAAATACATAATTGAAAGCATTGCACATATTATAACAATTAGTTGTAAAACAATTATACCTAAACATTGTAATTATTTTTCTAAGCTTATAAAAAGCTAATAAATATAAATTATTAGTCGTTTTTAATGATTTTGTCATTATGAATCATTATTTCTATGTTTCTTTATTTACTTCTTAAACTCTGTCACTTTTTACTGATTTTTCGTGATTCATTGCCCATTGTATGTGTGCCCATTGTGTGAATCAACGAAAGGCATCGAATAACAAAACGTCTGGATGTATGTTTGAAGTAGAAGAGGCTTCACGCTAAGCGTATTTAGAATTCAGAGAATGTTCTTCATGGTAATGTCAAACAATTTTTATTATTATTTTTAGTTTCATTCACTTAAGTTAAAATACATTTATGTATGAAGACATATTCTACCATAAAAGAAGTACCATAAAGTGACATATTATAAAAAAATGTTTTTAATTTATTTTATTTTAATGAAATACAATGTACATCAAATCAAATCAAATGTTTTTATTCAAAATTGGTTTGGTTTACAAACACGTTTTGAAAGTCATGCAAGCTACGCCAATGCTTCAAGAAGGCCCTACTGTGAGAGGGCCCGGGAGAAGAAGTAGCAAGAAACTACCGGGGTTGTTTATAACCTGCTCAATTAAATTTTTTTATGTAGCATGCCGGAAGAGGTGGTTGAATTTTTTATTTTAGAAAGAAACAGCTGCTTAGTTGTTTCTGCGAAACTTAGAAAATACCAAAGCCTTCCAATAATAGCAATATAAACAAAGATGTTGGTAATCTTTCCCATATGGTCGTCTCCATTGGTGCTAATCATGAATTATCCGCTGTTAAATTGTTTTTTTTTTTGTCAGCAACACATTAGCACGCAAACGTACCAAGTTGAAATCAAATTTTTAGGACACCCTATATTTAGCTATAAAAACTGATGAGATAATGCTGAAATATGTTGCAGACTACGTAAATCAAGTTGCGGATGTCTGGTGTAGGTTATAAACGTAATTATTGAGTTAACATTGTTTTGTCAAATTATCGTTTTGCTTTTAAGTAATTTCTTATTACTTGATCCCATAGCAACCATAATTACTGTAAAAAACGTGATTGATTACGTAATTATTGTTGGTAATTAATGAAAAATTCTTGGCTTGGCTCAAGATTATCTGAAGTTATTGAGCAAATATTTTTAATTATCAGACAAGCTTGTAAATCAAGGGTCTTCATAATTGGAATATAAATAAAATTTTAATTAAAAAAATTATGCTGTGCAGGATTTTTATCAGAGTAGTAATAAAAATTAAATTAAAGTCAAATTAAGAAGTTCCGATAGTTATGAATTGCAATTGATAACTACAGAATTAATTTTATAGTTAAGAGCTTAGGCCTTGGATAGATGCTGTGTTTTTCTCTTTTTAAAGCTTATTTTTCCTTCATTGCAAAAACTCATCCACTACTATCATAGCGTTTGTGAAAATTGCAATACTGAAGATGATTATAAATTCATTACCATATTATTTTAAGTTGTTATTAAATACACTTTCTTACATGTACTTATTTAATTATTAACGTAAGTTGAAAGAGATCAATAAAATTAGTTATAAGAATCTGTATTATATTAACCGTAATAGGACTTGTATAAAATATTTAAACCAGCGTTATATGTGACATTCAATGCAATTAATTCAATAGATGTTAAGATGGAATGTAAAACGATTATTCCGACTGAAAATAGATTTTAATAACTTATCGCCGTTTTGATTGCTATCTATCAAATCCAGTTGGTAAATAACGTCACCTTTATCTATAATCTATACTAATATATAAAGAGGAAAGATTTGATTTTTTGTTTGCATTGAATAGGCTGCGAAACTACTGAACCGATTTTAAAAATTCTTTCACTGTTAGGAAGCTACACTATCCCCGAGTAACATAGGATATATTATATTTTCAAAATAATTAGGGATCCTTAATAAAACTCCAATAATATAACCCAAGGTGTAAAAAAATAAGAAAACCGAAGCAAAGCAACGGCGGTTACTCGTGTTAAATAAAAATAATTTGACTTAAAATACAAAAAAAAATCTGTTTGAAAGATGATGTGATAAAGATTTCTGTATGATTCACTTTTTAACCGACTTCAAAAATTGAATTGAAAACCTCTTGTATTCAATTCGACTGTATTTTTTATGTTTGTTACCTTAGAACTTTCGACTGAGTAAACCGATTTTGATGATTCTTTTTTTAATCGAAAGCTGGGGCTTGTAATGTAGTCCCATTTAAATTTGAGCTAGATTAGTAGTTTTTGAGTTATTTTGAAGTCGGTTATTTTTTTCTTGGTAAAATTCACATTATTATGCTTATGCATTCAGTTTGGTTGGATCACTCAAAATTAAAATTAAAGTGTTTTCGTTGTAAGATCTCATATGTAAGATGAATACCATTGATAAATATTAGAATTCACTTTTATAACTTGTTTCAAATGGAAAAGCTTACAAATGATAACTTTTACCACATACAAGTGAGCGATCGTTTATAATCCACCCGTGTCATGAATTTTTTACTACGACCTTGTAACTGTTGTACTACTTCGCTATTCAACGAATCATTTTTTTATATCACATCACTATCTTTCATTCACAATCGCTGGAAATAGAAATGCATATTCGATATTCACAAAAGTGGCCGGCAAAAATAGAGTGGCATTTGAAGGCACACTCAAAGAGCAGCTAACGCGCTTAACCACGTTTTATGCTCATTCGTCATTAGCTATGCATCTCTTTCTATTTTCATGGGAGTAAGAGAGACAATATATTTAGAAAAGCGTCACGATGAGTCAAGCGTGCTGAAGTGAAATACGAAGAAGACTTCTTTATGCTTTTTGGCTGCGACTGAAATTTTAAAATGTCATTGTGTACGAAATGTACTTTTCCAGAAAGAACAGGAATAAAGAATGTTAAAGAAGAATAGTAAAATAATGATTTAATCGAATGTTTACGTAAACTTAAAATATTATGGTAAATACTGTTTGTAATATTTGTATGAAAATAAATATTTTTATTCATTAAAATACACTCTTATTTTCACACAACCAATAATTTTCTAATAAATAATAGAATATATGTTGTCTGTTTAATTGCTTTTATGTATCTTCCGCGGTTCAAAAATTTTAATATTTCGCATTTTGAGGATAGGTTAGGTTATGCTTTTAAGCCTTTCTTTACAGCTTTTGTTTCATTAGGGTGGAAAGTAGAAAACAGTAAGTTCTTCGCTTAATGTAAATTAATAGTTATTAGATTTAGGTATGGTAAGAAAAGTCTGGGGGTGAGGAGGCATCGTTTAAATAAATCACAACTACCCTTAAAACATGCTATTGATTTTTGAATCAACGTCAACGTCCAGAAAGGTTACTATAAGATACTGTACATTTTGAGTAAGAGCTAAAACTGAAGGAGCTGGATACTCACAGTGATCTATTGGCAGACTAGAAAACAAAATGCACTCAAAATCCAACACACAAGCGGAAAGGGCATCCACAACTATTTACTTGTCATTTTGGGCGTTGCGTCACTGACTAGTTGTATCACAGGCGTTCTTTCCCCACTGGTTTGTGGGATACTGACGGCAACTCGATACTGGTGCGGTGGAAATTATTTTTGGACGCGCGAGCGCACGCAGTTTATACTTTTGGACGGCAAAAGGTCATTGGACATTCGGCTTTTCGATAATGAAACGCATTTCGCTCGCTACGTTTCAATGCCGTAGGGAGCTTTGTTATTTGGGTCGGCTCTTGTACGTTTTAAGGTTGGACTGTGCTTCCTTTTGTTGTGCTAAGTTGAACAGGTTTGATCTCAACGGTAATAGACTGTATCAATTGACATCAGACAAGTGTCAAGATAAGACAGGTAAGTTTTGGTTACTTTCTACGACACCTACTTATTATACCCAATATACCCCATAATTACATATAAGACAAAAAAAATCATGTTATAAATTAATTAATGATAGTTGAGAATAAAGGCAACCTAACTGAAAAGAAGCAATTTTTCAAGATCTTCAAGATCTTCTTCAAACAAATTTAATTATTTAAAAAAATACGGCCCATATCTAAAAAAAATACTTCTTTATTAGTAGCCAATCATAACATTCAAGAGATAGATGACAATTATTTAAATAATAGATAAGCAATATGAATATAATGTACATAAACATGTACCTAAAATCTAATATAGGTAACGTTATTCGTGATTACGTACATTATACATTATACTAAGTATAATACCTACCAACAAATTATAACATTATTAAATATACCCAAAGACTTTTCAGTGGGAAAAATCCGTAACAGGTTCGTTTTAATTTATCAAAAAAACTTAATGGATGTTCTAGAACAGAGTACAAAATGCACGGCTTAATGTTTTGGCTTGAGAAAAAAAGGAAATTTTTTTATTAGCCCACGATGGTTGAAACAACAAAGGATTTAGTAAAATTAAAAAAAAAAACAATAAAAAGATCGAATCATTTAATCCAAGAATCGAAAAATTTAAATAAATTTACTAAATTTTAAAATAACCTCGAGAGTTTGAACTGGTCACATTGAAACGCCTAAACAGATCTTCATAACTTGTAACTAAGAACCAACTTGATCACGTCAGCTTCCAAACAAAATAAAAAAACACATAAAAATCGTCCATTAATTTAAGAGCTACGATGCCACAAACAGACACACACAGACCCGTCAAACTTATAATACCCCATTTGCTTTGGGTCAAAAAAGATTTTTTATTAAAATCCCAAGAAGATTCTCAAGGAGTTGTCATTTTGTTCTTAAAATTTTTTAAATGGCTGCTGTTGGAGTGCACAAACAAAATCTCACTTCAAACGTAAATACTCGAATATCTGCTCATAAGGTTAATTAAATATGTATTTCACAGAACGAAGAATGATTTAAAAATGTTTTCTTCTTTGTTTTTTGCTAAAACTTATACCACGATTCGCTGATTCCGTTGTAAACTGATTAAATTGCAGCAGAGATACAGATTTCAATACGGGGTGGTTGTAGCTGTCTCAGAAAACCCATCCATCTTTACGAGTTGATTTTGATTGACATGTTGGAAGACGAAACGATTTGGGAATGATACGTTTCGTTTGAATTAAGATATATTATGAATAATTAGTCGACACCTTATCCGTAAAGAATGTGTTATAAATGTTAATATCAAGACTAATAACTCAAACAATTTTGTAAAGTTTTGTAAAACTCAACAGAAAGATTGTTTACAATAATTCTTGACAAAAATAACCGACTTCAAAATAACTCAAAAAGTACTCGTCAAATCTCGCTGTAATTTAAGTGGGACTACACATGAAAATCATGAAAATCGGTTCACCCAATCAGAAGTTCTGAGGTAACAAACATAAAAAATACAGTCGAATTGAATACCTCCTCCTTTTTTAAGTTGGTTAAAAATTGAATCGATATCAACATTACGATTTGACAAACAACAATTTAAGAAAAAAAACGAGATAAAAAGATTAAGAGATAAAAACAACATATTGTTCCCACATAAATAAAATAGGCTATAAAAAGATACAAATTCTAACGCAGTCAGTTTCTTAGCCAATTAGGATACATAGTATTCCAGACGACGAAATTAACGCTGAACAACTTACTGAAAAGTTTATCAATTGATACAAAGAAGTTTATCGCCTTTCACCACTATAAATAAACAATGAACTGGCGACCTTTTCAACAAATGCCAATGACTCCGAAATAAATAGTGCAGATTAGATTGCCAAAATTAAAGTATTTGCTATGTCGCCTTTGATGTGTGCGAGACATGCGGACGCTTGACTTTTAGTTCGGTTACCATTCCGTTATTTGTGAACTATACAACTGTGAAATATTTAGAGTAAAATCTGTGTTATTCTTTGAAACCCGGAACCCTAACTACAATAATCAGCACAGTTATTTATAGAAAATTTTAATCAAATAATTATTTGACACAGACAACGTAACAGGATTCTTCATGCGCAGGTGGCATGAACATGATACAAATATGACATCACGAGCACTCACAATATATTAACACGTTTTATTTTATCACACAAATGCCGGGAATCCAACCCAATACATCTACGCTAGACAGGTGACAGTTAATACTAAATATTGTTATAGCACATCAATATTTACCTACAATATTTGGAGAAAAAATATAGTAATTATGTGTTGAAGTTATATATATCCTGTACTTCTCATAATGTGAGAGATCTGGATCCAGAAGTGTGTCAGTTGTGGGTTGTGAAGAAGAAGAGAAACAAGCAGACTTGCTAGTTGGTAAGTGGTCACCGCATCGGAAAGATGGTAGCAACAGAGACATTAACGTGTTGTCTGCGAAGAAGGGAGGATTTCTTTAATATTACCAATAGTCATTGGACTACAAGCATTAGTTGGCTGACTTGAACTCATGGATGGAAAGTTACAATGAAACGTTAAGATGGAAGTAAAACTAAACAGATGAAAAAAAAGATATTTCAAGAAATAAAATAATAAAATTAAAATGTGTGCAATTCACACGTGGTAGAAGTGAAACCTTCAAAATTGTTGGTTTCAAGATAATGAGACGAATGTAAAATTTCGGGAAGATGATAATTGTAGGTTTTAGTAATGATGTGATGCAAAGAAAACAGTGGTAACTAACTCCATCTCTTAACATAATATGAAGAGTAAAATGAGCAGCTAGCGCCATCTATCTAGCAATAGAACGAATCTTCTATCTTGTTCCTCGCGCCATCTATGAATACAACTTCGCACTTTTTAAAGTAACACAAAAAGAACCACGAACATAAGAAACACTGCATAATGCTTCCTATCTCATTTTCTCCCACGTTAAATCTTATGAATTTATGTGTTTGTTTCTTTTTACTGTCGCTTTTTTGTTTCATCGACTTCTAAATCACAATGATGCTCAATCAATCAATCAATCGTCTTTATTTGTTATGCTTAAGAAAGAAAGTTTATTTATTATGCTAAAGAAGTTTTCACTTCAATAAATAAATAACGCTTCACCATGGACAACACACAAATAACTCATCATTAAAATTTCCTCTGGGAATCAAATCCAGGACCCTTGGTACGGCGAGCCGGCATGGTAATCACTGTCAAATAAAAAATATAAAAATAAAGACGTATTTTATCTGAACAACGTTAAGATAACCAAGTAGGAATTACACCTCAATTCTCACTAATCTGCTCCAGTAAATTATCACAGCGCTTAACAAATTATCTGCTTACATAAATTTAGAATCGCAATATATTTCAAATAAATGTATCCGCCTGAAAAATCGTACCTGCAATTTAGGAAGCATTAAAAAGCTTTGAAAGAAACATAAATTTTGCTATGAGCATAATCTTTCTTCCGAATCATGAAAATAAGTTGGTCCATTTAAAGTTACTTAGATCATGAGATTTTCATGGTAACAGCTGGCAGATGAGCTGTTCACCTGATGAGAAGATAAGTTATAAGGTAAAAGTTAAGGAAGGCAAGAAGCGACTAATCAAATTGTGTACACATATACCAAAACTCGTATGTATACTAATTTCATGCCACTGTCAGAACACCAATGAAATCAATGATGTTTAAAAATATAGATAGTTTATACCCTTTCAAATCAACCAAAAAATCTGTTCTGAAAAGAGCTACAACATGGCTACAACACACACATGTTTATCTTTTATTTCACTATACCAATCACATTGGTACAATACACGAAGGCATTTTAACGCTGTACATTATGTCAAATGTCAAGCACTTCTGCAAACAAAAGCGTGCATATCGTCTTGTATTGACAGAGCGACTACGAGCAGAACGGTCAATTGCCTGTTCTTACGCTCTTCATTATCGGCGCGCTAGTGATATATCAATGAGAATAGACAATAATTTTGATTGACTTTTAAAAATATCTGGAGAAGTATCACCAGTGCTCAAATTAATGTGCTAGTTAGAGTGCGCTCGTGGTGAAACTTGCTGAACAACGGACTAGATGGCAGGTTCCTTCCTAGAGGTTACTGGTTTCTGTACTATCTAGCTTGCACGCCACCATAAGCATATAGGTACATCATTGTCCTTATTAACTGACTGAAAAAAAGGAGGAGGTTCTCAATTCAACTGTATTTTTGTATTACTTTATAACTTTTTACTGGATTTACCAATTTTGATGATTCTTTTTATATTCAATAGCTAGTTTTGGTCATTTGGTTCTATTTAAATTTGAGTGAGATCAGAGAAGTAGTTTTTGAGTTATTACTGGTTCTAGAACTGTTGAAGTCGGTTATATTTTTAGTAATATTTTGATTATTCATTAAGAAGAATAGTAATAATAGACGCTCATACACTGACATTAGAATTCCGTACGAGGAGGTGGCGCGACCATAACGAAAATTGACAATTTATACACAACAAGATTGGTATTAAACATTATGGACTCGTTCATCTTATCATTTACGAACTTAAAGGACATACAATTGTAAAGTTATTGATCAAACTGTTTATACAAGGTACCGTTAATATAAGGTTTTAAAACTTTCAGTGATTTTTTTCACATTGGTCAAAACATTTCACTCAAAATAAAACAGCGTTCAACAGAATCTTAAATACAGCCCTAGTCATCATAAATTCTTGTGGTTTCTCCAAAAACATATATTGCCAAATAATTGTCTTTCAAAATAAAAAATGAATAATCTGCAGTAAAAATAACTATAGAGTATTTGATATTTCCTGTTAACTTTTCACTATTCATCTCAAATACATATTAAATGAGTGTGACATGAGTGTAAACTATAGACAGTAACTCAAGAGTAAAGATAGATAGTAAATATTAAAGATCCATTGTTGTTACTGTTATCCATGAGCATATTGTTATAGGACTTAGATTTACTTTTTCAATGATTTTCATTTGTTTACCACAAATGATAAAATATGTAAGTTTTAAAGGAGAGCAAATACCTATTCACATGACAAAACCCTCTCAAAAATAACATTCACTTGTTATACTGACTACTAACAAATGAATTCATATTGACGTTAAAATTTTGAAAATGAGACATTTAAAAACAAAAAAGTTGGTAAAAAATGATAAGATTTATGTATTGTTATTTATAAACGACAGAAATAACAACGATGTTCAAATTCTGGACGACGCCAAAAAAAATTTATTCTAAAATAATCAGACTTTACATCTATATCACAGCACTGAGCGTGAATTTTGGACAACTTAACACGCAGTGAACCTGAACATTTGCCAAGGTCACTGTTACGAATTAACATTTAGTTCACAATGTCAACACACTTACTATTCAGGTCATTTGCATTCGCTAAATGTGAAACAAAATCAGATTAGGAGAATTTAAACGAAACGATTAGGAGAATTCGAATCTCCAATTGGAGAGCAAAATAAAAAATCTGTCAATAACAATTATAAATTTCTAACACAATAGACTTATATTGATGGTAGCTTTGGTCATATTCATGGATTATGTCTGGAATAGTACATTTTAAGGCAGCATGCTATGGCCAGATCAGCGCCTGTAAGTAACGTTTCAAAGGAAAGTTGCTTTTTCTTCTTATCCCATTTCCGCAATATCGATATAGATGTTACAATACAATGAGCTATAACTATTTCAATTACGGCTTTCACTACTTTACGAGTTTGGAACACGTTCAAATAAAGGAACGTGTAAAAGCCAAGACGTATAGAAGCCACATAGCCTCTTTGAATAAGAAATCGTGTAATGTAAGTAATATAAGTGTATTAAACAATAGCTACTAAGAGGATAATGCTAGGTTATTCTTCTGATTACACGTGCTTCATATATGTTCGGTTTGGCACAGCCGGACAGCTAACTGAATATATGTGTATGTGTGAACTTTCGTTCGCCAAGATGCGCACAATTTAGTCGAACTTCTGACAATTCAACGAGTTTCTTAAGTGCTTCCGTGCTTTGGAAGGAACGTAAGGTAGTACGTAGTAGAACGTAAGGAACGTATCTTCGGAAGCCCTCGGACGGCATGAAATCTTGCGAAAATTGGATTGGCCAATATCCCCTCGGGTGATAAATAACCCCTCGGTTGGCCAATAACCAATATGTCCAGGAGCAGTGTGGTTTCTTTATGATGTTCTAAGTCTCCTCAGGAACAGAGACCAGTTCTCAGTAGTGGGCCATTTATGAGTTAAAGCCATCTATGCCAAATGAAGTGTAGAATAGATGTAGTATAGCATAGTAGCCAAATCGAATGTGCTGAGCTGAATATGTGTGTAGCGCCCCACACTCGACCAAAATTTAACCGCAAAGCTGTGGTTTCGTTAGTTAATGCCCTTGATTAATCTATGAATCCTTATTAAACTAGGCATTTAACCTCACCCATTGAGGTTCGATAATGCGGCATGGTTGATGGTATATACATAGGTTAAGTACATTGAGGTTCGCTGTGAACTATGCTAGTAAGTATAACTAATAGGTGCGTATCAGAATGACAACCTGTTAAAATTAACTTGTACAATAGAATGAATTATGCAAAGTGCTTTTCCGTTATTTTATTAAGAAAGCTAGTTAGGTAACTTCTTTCTACATTAAAATAATAATTTTATTGTTATTCCAAACAATTCCATTAAAAGATTCCCTGAAAAAAAATATGGAGCCCATATTCCATTCCAACACTCTAATACTTTTTGATTATCCGTGTTAATGTTATTGAGTAAAGTATCAGATACAGATTGATTAAAAGTGAAGAAATCATAGAATTCATAATTTAAATACATATGAAAATAAAGCAGTGTTCAGTGAAGATAAAACGATCAAAAATCAACCAACCAGTGGACATTTCAAACCCGCTTTTCCCACAGTTGAAAGTTCTGCACCAAAATCTAAGAAAGAGCAACAAATGAACAACGAAAATGCAAACCCTACATTCTCCACCGTTTCAAATATTTACTCTGACCTTGACACACTACCTAACTTCATAGAGTTGCAAAATTTGAATGTTCTAAAAAGAACTAAGAAGTATTCCTACAGGTTGACTTGGGCTGTTATTTGTGATAGCTGAATGAATCGATTTTTGATAAACTCTTGCAAACACGTACCCCTAGAAGGTTTCCCTGTGTCGCAAGGGGCATGGACAGCACAAAAATTAAGACGTTATTTTTTTATGGAAATAGCCGGCAAACGAACTGACTGACGATCCACCTGATGGTAAGTGGCTATCGTCGCCCATGGACATCAGCAACACCAAAGGCATCACTGATTCGTTGCCGGCCAAGAAAGAGAGAAGAAAAAGGAAGAAAGAACTGGCACTCATGCCCCAGTCTGACGTATAGCAAAGCAAAGCAACAACCCATAACTGTCCCACTGCTGGGCTCGGGGTCTCCTCTCACAATGTGAGGGGTACAGGCCATAGTCTACCACGCTGGCCAAGTGCGGATTCGTAGAGTTCACACACCTTTGAAAACTTTATTTAGAACTCTCATGTGTGCAGGTTTCCTCACGATGTTTTCCTTCACCGAAGCAAGTGATAATTAACTTATAATACGCACATCCATCCATCCATCCATCCATCAGCCCTTTGAGGTCCACTGCTGGACATAGGCCTCCCCTAATCTACGCCCCTCAGACCGGTCCTGAGCCTTCTGAATCCAGCGGATACCCGCTGTCTTCTTCAGGTCGTCGGTCCACCTGGTCGGGGGGCGTACTGTGCTCCTTTTACCGAGGCGTGGTCTCCATTCGAGGACCTTTTTTCCCCAACGGTTATCGGTCCTTCGAACTATGTGGCCAGCCCATTGCCACTTCAGCCTACTAATTCTCTGAGCTATATCGGTCACCCTCGTTCGTCTACGGATTTCATCATTTCTGATTCGATCGCGTAGAGAAATACCGAGCATAGCTCGTTCCATAGCCCGCTGGGCGACTCTAAGCTTATGCATTAGGCCAATAGTTAAGCACCACGTCTCGGATCCGTATGTCATCACTGGCAACACACATTGCTCGAACACCTTCGACTTCAGGCACTGAGGTAACTTTTTGGACGACAAGATATGACGTAGTTTCCCGAACGCAGCCCATCCGAGTTGGATTCTACGAGTGACTTCTTTCTCGAAGTTGGACTTACCCATCTGGATCACTTGTCCCAGGTAAATGTACTCGTCTACAACTTCGAGAGCAGCGCCATCAACAACAACCGGTACGGGTGTGACATGGACATTTGACATAATTTTCGTCTTGTCCATGTTCATCTTAAGACCCACCCGTTGTGAGGCGCTGTTCAAGTCCCCGAGCATTGTACCAAGTTCCTCCATGGATCCCGCCA
Source organism: Thymelicus acteon (assembly GCA_951805285.1). Classification (NCBI taxonomy): domain Eukaryota; kingdom Metazoa; phylum Arthropoda; class Insecta; order Lepidoptera; family Hesperiidae; genus Thymelicus; species Thymelicus acteon. The sequence continues at coordinate 2,730,865 of OX638226.1, read as the reverse complement.
GGATGACTATATCATCGGCATATCGCAGGTGTGTGATGTATTCGCCATTGATGTTAATGCCACGTCGTTTCCACTCCATCAGCTTGAACACGTCTTCCAACGCAGCGGTAAACAGTTTCGGGGATAAGACGTCCCCTTGCCTTACACTTCTCTGCAGTTGGATGGGGTTCGTTGCTGTGTTGTGTACTCTGACGGTCATGGTGGCCGATGTGTATAAACACTTCAACACCTCGATATACCGGTAGTCGATCCGGCACCGCCGAAGAGAATTTAGTACTGCCCAGGTCTCGATAGAATCAAAGGCTTTCTCATAGTCCACATAGGCAACACATAGCGGCAGATTATACTCCTCGGTCTTCTGTATAATCTGCCGCAGTGTGTGTATGTGGTCCATGGTACTGTAGCCTTTCCGGAATCCTGCTTGTTCGGGAGGCTGGAAGTCGTCAAGCCTGCGTGCAATGTGATTTGTGAGCACTCTCGAAAACAGCTTATAAAATAAAAAAATACGCGCATAATATTTGAAAATTAGAGGTGCGTGCCAGGATTTGAACTCGGGCCCCTGCATTCGGGAGACTAATGTTCAACCACTAGGCTATCACTGCTTTTTCTCTTAGTCGGACGTATGTGTAGAAGTAAAGGTATGCAGGTTTTTATTATTTAATGTAAATAAACTGACAAAAGTGTAGACGAGCTACCTGATGGTTAGGTTACCGGCGCAGTTGGTTAGTAATAACAGAGAAAAAAAGAAAAGAAACAAAAGAAGAGAAGAAAAAATTAAAGGAAAAACTACTGGTTTTCTTTACCGAATAATGAGTGATATGAACACAGATCACTGGTATCAAAAACTGTTTAAAACTAAACACCAATCATAACAACAACATAAAAATAATACCTACCGCAAAGGAATGCTAATATTAACCATGTCTGGAATGTGTTAAATGTATCTGAAATACACAAATGACCTTGATAAATTCCCGCTATCCCCACGAATTTAGTACAAATGAACTCTTAAAATAAGCTGCGGAGAGAATGTATTGGTTTCACAATTGTTTCTACACATACACGTTATAAATAACCAACGTACCAAACCGTACTAAGGTAACATTTTTATGAGTTTAATAATGTCAATTAAATATTCTGTTGATGTATGAAACAGGACAGGAACGTTCCTTCTTCAAAATGCTATAAATTAAAGAAATTTATCACTTCAAAAGATCAGGTATAGTTCTTGATTTGGTAAAGTAATGTATTTCCAATAATTGTCTCCATAAGAACTAGGAAAGGCGTTATAATAGTGATACTATTTATTTATTTATTAACAAAATCCACAGCTCTTAATGTTATGAATTACAGATCTTATGAAGTAAATCATATAGCCAATTACGGATTTACATTTTTTGTATCTATACCTATAATAACAAAACTGTCGTCACCATGTGTGTACCTACGTGTGTGTGTGTGTGTGTTTGTTTGTGTGTGTGTGTGTGTGTGTGTGTGTGTGTGTGTGTGTGTGTGTGGATGAGGGTTTGTGTGGGTGTGAATATATATATACTTATATAATATAATAATGTAGAATTGCTTTATGACTTTTTATGTTACTATTTTATTTTATCTACGTTTTAAGCTACTATTCTATTTAAGTTACTATAGTGATACCTGTCCTGTCAATGACACACTCATGCAAGATTTTTTATTCTGCCACCAATTTGGAAAGGTGATTTGTAAAGGACGAAAGGAAATAGGGAAAAACCTCCTCAGAACATCTTTTTTCAAAGATACAAGGTGGAAATTAAAGACGGTAGTTGGAGAAAAGTACCTTGAAAATTAATGATGGTAAGTTTAAAAATTAAAGGAAACATTCCTTTAATTTTATACCTTTATACCTTAATTTACACCTTAAATTTTAAAATTAAAGGAAACTGCATCCAAAGATTTTTTAAAATTCACCTGCTTAAGCCGGTTATCGAACCGGTAGAATGTGAAAAATAACAACCTGTATTTTTATAATGTCTATTGAAAGGGTCCTTCTTACGGATAAATTTCTGTTAAGCAACTTACGCCCCAACTCAGAGCCACTAACGGTTACTTAAATCACCATACAAATTCTGTACTAAGCAGCGATTTAAGTAGCCATTAGTGACTCTGAGTTGGGGCGGTAGTATCTTAAATTAAGGGAAGACCAAGAAAATTGAATTTGAGTTGTGTAAAGTTCCTACTTACTATCGATAGTCCACTTACTCGTATTTGATCTATGAATCCATGTGTGCACAGATTTGTTATTCAGCTGAATTCTCTTCGTGTTGCCTTTTGTATCGAGTTATGGTAAGTATTTAAAATAATATTTTGAACTTCAGTTTTTAATTCTTCTACCGACCCGTGGTATCTTTACACCAAATTCTTTTGAAAATAAAGGAATGTTTTCTTTCAGTAAAATTTGCCATCATCAATGTTTAGGGTTCTTTTTCTCCAACCGTCTTTAATTACCACCCGGTATGTCACAAAAATATTTTTATAACTCAAAATTAATAAAGTAAATCCCGATTTTTCTATGGAAATAGCCAGCAAACGAGCTGACGGTCCACCTGATGGTAAGTGGCTATCGTCGCCCATGGACATCAGCAAAACCAAAGGCATCACTGATGCGTTGCCGGCCAGGAAAGAAAGAAGAAAAAGAAAGAAAGAACTGGCTCTCAAGCCCCCAGCCGGAACACGACGAGTCGTTTGGCGGCTGACTCATGCTCAAGGGTGGTAGCTATCCAGGCGAACCCTATGGAGAAATAATAATAGTAATAATGGTATTCATTAAAAATATAAACCAATATTACCAATATAATCCCTGCGAGGGTCCTACCACCAGCGGGCCCGATATTATAATTCCAATCAAGTATAATAATATTTTACACAATTTCGTTGGAACTTCCCAATTATCACAATGTCACGTTTAACAACGGATTAAACTGTTTGTATCCATGACGCATGAGCATGAATAACTTAATAGACGCCTAAGAAATATAATTATCAAAGCAAAATGAAATTTCAAACTTTAAAACTCACTTTGTTGTAACACAAAGGGCTTTCAAACATATGATAATTACTGAACAAAGCACCTAACGACTCAAAGGATTAAAGTATGTGTGTCCTTATGCGTATCGTGATAAAGTTCAAAATGGAAGGATTTTTTCAAACAAAGGAATATTTTGAGTACACAAAGGTTGTGTGTAATCGATTAATGTAAGGGAGTCCTGATGGCAATGCCTCCAGAATATGACGGATGTCACTGGTTAATTCTATCAAAGTAATTTATTAAAAGAGGGCTTGCAAGTGATTTTTCATATTTACAAATATCTTTTTTTTATGTTACTAGCCGAATAAGAAACTGACGATCCACCTGATGATATGAAGTCATCATCGCCCATTAATATCAGTAACACCAAAGGCATCATCTATTGCGTTGACGACCAAGATAAAGAGCAGAGAAGGAATGAAACAGCTCCCAAGCCATACATTGAAGTATATGAAGTAAATAAAGTAAATAAAATAAAATTTGTATGAAAACTAGTAAACACATTCGCTTCACTTTTAAAATACTATGACTAAACCACACTCCAAAATGTTTATAGGTTTTTTTTCTCCTTTTGATCTTTTTTATCTTCTGAAATTAGTGAAAACCGTGATGCAATTTATACGAATATGAACTTTAGCTGGGTATTGATAGAAGCTACGTGACGATGAAGATTAAGATATAGGGAAAACTATGCGGAAGAATTACACGACTGCCAACTTTTGCGACATAACAGTTCTAAATATGCTATGTAAATATCCAACAGCCCTTTTGTTAACATTAATATTCCAGGAAAATATGAAGGTCATCTATAGAGTATATACCTACATATAAAACACAAAAATTGTTTGTACGGATGTCCTTTATAGACTCTAAAACCGTCCAACCAATATGCCTCAAAATGGTTTAATTTGAAATTGATAGGCACATTCTGTCCATTGATAAAGTCGATCTTCCACTTTTCCATACAACAATTTGAAGATAATATGTGAAGATGGCGCATCAACATCGACGTCAACACAAAAACGCTGATCTATCATTGTCATCAAAAATTTTTTTTAGTATAGTGTACACCGGTTATCCACTAATTTAATTAAAAATTGGATAAAACAATTTGAAGTCACATGACAGGATTGCCTTATATTATCGAGAAATGATATATAAATTAAAGGGGATGAATATTTTTAAAATAAAAATAAGCTCAGAATTACAAACAAAGGGAAATTTTCACAGGTTAAAATAAATAATAGTTAAAAAAAAAACTAAAAATCACGCTTTTATAGAAAATCCAGCTAAACAAAATAGAAAATAAAATTGAGAATGAAAATAAGAATCGTGTAATTTTAATAAAGCGTGGGGTGCTTTTAAATATATTATCCCTTCTACTCATTGACACCATGCACCCCACGCTTTTTATTACAATTACACGATTCTCAATTCAATTTTATTTTCTATTTTTTTTAGTTGGATTTTCTATAAAAGCGTGTTTTTTAGTTTTTTTAACTATTATTTTTTTTTCATTTTTAGTTTGATTTTTGAAATGAAATTTAGTTTTTTTTCTTTCTTTCTTTCTTTTTTCTTTAAATATTGAATTGTCATCGACCCTCGATAAGTATACGAAGTATGAAAGAAATCTGACCGTTTAAAGCTAATATAAAGCGTGTAATTAGGTTTCTTTCTTTCTTTTTTTTTCTTTGAATATTGAATTGTCATTGGTCCTTAATAGGTATGCCAAATTTCAAGTTAATCCAACGTTTTGAAGGGGGGCAAAATCATGTTCAAATATTCCGTTACATACATACTAACATACGTCTGTAGTTAATAAAAGCGTATTAAAAAGCTATGCTGTTTTTTTTAAGTTAGTTCTTGACAACAATCCCACGTAATGGTGTTTTATTTCCCGTTTTCCGTAGCTCATCATCATTACATTGTGCGTACGTCGTACGCTACGACACAAGCATATTTTTGGCCAATGACGTCTTTGTCCCTTAGAACAAATGGTAACAATCATAAATTTCCGCCGACGTCGCGACGTCACCACCCAAAAAATTCTTTCACATTCAACTTCTTCAACAGGTTCTAATAATTGTACTGAAAACGTACATAACATTAAAAATATTAGCACAAATAAACAAACGCGGAATTTAGTTTATTCGCCTTTCATTTCACTACGCTTTAAATTGGAATCGAAGAAAAATGCCACGCAGTACGAAAATACTTGAGTCTCGGCAACCCGCCAGATACTTCTGAGACGCTCGCGTAGATGTCATCGCAGGCAACAATGTAAATAACATGCGAACAGACAAAGAAAATTCAATATCTTTATGCATGAAGCCGGAAGAAGCTCATACCTAGTGGGCTTTGTGTCAATCGTAAATGATCGACCGTAAAACGAGGAACGATCGTTCGAAAACTATCGATTGAAAATTTTTCAGCGATTATGTGCTACATGAAATATCAGGGCCGTGGTAAATAATATTAAACTGCATATTCTGAGTGAAATCCTTATACAGTTGGTACCCCTGCAACTGCAATATCGAACGATGGAAATGTGTATAATCAATTATAATCACAGGCTATTTTATTTAAGTTCTTTCTTTGTAGTGGTATTGCTAACAATAAGGCAGGGGATTTGATTATATTGACTGTCCAGTAATGCAAGCAAAACACGTAAAAAAATTTGGAAACCGATTATTAATTATTACACCCCTCTATTGGCGACGGGGGTTAAAACCAAATTAATTTTACATTACGGTTTTTTTAACGCATATGCATTTTTGAAATCTTAATTGAATTTTTTGTCATTATTTCCAGACACACTGAAATAACATTCTAAAAGATATTGTAAATCAATAATATACACATAAAGGCTAAATCTACCGATGAATAATGTAACATTTATAACTAATTTAATGGTATGTTGGTATTTTTTATAGCTTTGCCCAAACGCTCTGAAGGAAGTTTATATAGATCAAACGTTTAGGTCCAATTCGCTCCAGATACCACGACAGTAAACGCCTTGACCGATTTCCGCCTGTCTTAAAGAATTAAATTACCTCATCGTCTCATACAATAATTATATTATCACTACTATACTTTGTACCTACTTATTTTTTTTCATATTAGCGATGTAAATAAGAACTTCTCAAGTCTAACTTGGCCTAGCGTACAATAAAATACTCCACCAATATTTTACATTTTCGCGTGAGATTTTTTAATAACCTGAAGGGCTGATGAAAAAACAGATGGGCCACCTAATGGTATGTAGTGGTGGTACTAAATTGCTATTCTATAATATCTGATAAAACATTCTATAGAATATTGGATTAGGATTATTTATCACTTGCTTTAGTAAATAATTATGTCGTACGGAAATCTATAAGTTAATGCTGAAAGTATTCCGTATTCTTCTTGAAGTATTCAGTCCACTATGAAATTTAAAATCGTGAAGTATCCCAATTTACCCATCACTAGTATTATTATCACGGACCTATGCCGTGGCTCATTACTACAGAAATCTAAGAGAAAAGAGATGTAAGCCCAGCAGTGGAACATTCAGTCATGATAACGATAAAGTAAGAACGCTATGAATTTGAATGAGTTTGATAGCATCACAATATAGTAATTGGAAATCAATATTACCTTGACAAATTTCGATTGAATGGTAATTTCAAGATCCATTCCTTGATAAAGTAGAATAACATTCATTACATGCAAAGTGCAGCGTCCAATGCATACTATCTTAAGTCAATATTCCGATACAAGGATAGATTACCAGTATGTATGAACGAGCGTACAGTTTGGATATCGCTTTATATCTGGCGATAAAAGATAAAGACTTATTAATGAAAATCAAAGTAGATGATAAATATTTACATACTTACTTTTTAGTGTTTGTATTTACGTAATCGTTTTGTTACACCGAAATTCGACCATTTGATGAAATGCAACTTTTAATGAAATAAGCTTGTTTTCATTATGTATAAATCGACCGAATATAATGATTAGGCATGGTGTAGAAACATCAAAAATCTATATTAAGTATTAATCATGACATGGTTGATTATAATATATGTACATAATAATATTTGGGAAATAAACCCTACGAAATGATACGTGAGTCCCCAATCAGAAAACGTTACGTTATGTTACTAGTTGTGAATCATCATTGATTTAAGTAAAACTAATATTATTAACTTATTAGTGACCATTATTATTCACCATTATTATTTATGTAATTTGTAATTTTTTTTATGTTATTTTTTTAGTAATGTTTTAAATCATTTGACATCATAAATTATATTATTAAAACTTTGACATTTTTAAAATTTACATAAAAATTTATTGACATTTGTTGAAACTGACATGAAATTTATTGATATTGATCCAAATTGAATGATTTTGAAAGATTTAATAAATAATAATTTAATAGGAAAATTGTATTGTACATTTTGTTAATTCTAATAATTTTAAAACTAATTTAATAATTTAAGTAATTTAATAATTATTTTATAATTTACTATTGCATACCATACATGATTGAATGTATTGGACTTCTATTACATGTACCACCTATATAAAACTACATACATTCTGGCAATAAATGAATTTGAATTTGAATTTAACCAGAGGAGCTAAAACTTGATAAGCATTATTTATTAATTAATTCCATTGTTCATTTTGACATCATTTAAATCTCATGTCAAGTTGTAAGTTAATATTTAACCACTATTAGACCAGATATGACTACTCAAAGGTTTCTCACACTTAACTGTTAATCGAAAATAGTGGAACAACTACTTCTTATTCTGATATTAATACATTAAACATGAACGCAATGTAAATCAAAATATCTATGAACCTTATGTAAGTATACATACATTTACGGATAATAGCTTCCCTTACTTGCCATCTTGCATACTAGTATACGACTTTATCCATATTCATGTTGTTTTAGAATATGTTTTAGCATAGGCAGATCAAAGGAGAATGTGGCATTTGGTACAAACTATCTATTTAGGTAAAGCTTTACGAAGGCAATGCAGATAAAAAAAATTAAAGCTGACACGGATGTCTGGTGAAGTTGAAAATATTTTGGTTTAAGTTTAAAGAATGGATTATACTGTAACTGTCATCTATACTAATATTATAAAGAGGAAAGATTTGATTGTTTGTTTGCATTAAATAGGCTTCGAAACGACTGAACTGATTTGAAAATTTCTTTCACTGTCGGGAAGCTACACTATCCCCGGGGAACATAGGCTATATTATATTTTCAAAAAATTAGGTATCCTTAATAAAACTACAATAATGTAACCCAAAGTGTAAAAAAAACCGAAGCAAAAACAGGGCGATTACTCGTATAATATAACGTAAGACACATTATGCCCCATCACTGTACTTCAGATAAGAGTTTTCCCAATTTCATAAAGTTTATAAAAAAAATTGCAAGTCTTCAACTATAACAAGGCGCTATTTTCTCGTCCGGGCGCATCCATCCGTCACAAGCAGGTGAGGTTAACTTGTATACTTACAACCCTACTTAACGTTGCAACACATATGCCCCTCATATTCTTACACCCGGACAAAATGAACCTTCCAAATTTTAGCACAGTATTTTATAAATATTATTGCATCCAACCTCATTCAGCTCGAGATGACGTCTGCAGTTTACGAGCCGCAGTAAAACAGAGCTTGTTATCAACGGAAAGTCAACATTTGAAAATAGGGATGTTCCAATCTAGATTCAACTAATATTTAAAGAAGTAAATAGTACTACGAAATATTTTATCATTATTATTCATGTACAGAAGCTATGAAATGAGTAATAATCGTGTTTTGTCCAAGATAATTATATAATATAGTGCTGCTACAACCCAAAAAGGCTGTATGGACCGATACAAATATTGTACGTGTTATTATGAATAATCCAAATATCCTCACTGGAGCAACGTGGCATATGCTCTAGGCCTTCTCAATTATGTAGAGCCTCGCGTTTTTCATCGATTCGACCCGATTAGTTTTTCTTGGAGCAATGTTTTTTTGAAGTTATACTTCATATGCGACTTGCAAAAAGTTTGCGTTAAACGTTTGCGCTACCATGGAGCACTAGATAAATGGCCCTAGCTTCTTATTATCTTTACCTCTTTTAAAATTTAATGTTATTACTTATACAAATCTCACAGAATCTCAACAGTATGATTCAGGTTCGTGAACAACGCTATCTAGTTTGTACTTGTTTATTTTTATTTAGTACAAAAATAGTTTTTGAAAGATAATTTTAACTGATACACGATATTAAATTAAATATTTATTTAATTATGTCAAAGAAGCATAACTTCTCACGCGCGTACAAAAGTACACGCACCCCGGACATTATGCGAATGGGACATTTTGCGCCTAAACCCCTTTTTTGTATAAGACGTCATTGTCAAGAAGTATAATATAAAGTTGTTTAATAACAAGACATAATTCCCACATATTTTATAGCGATCTCGGTTTCACGGTGATCATAAACTGCAGACGTCATTCTATGCAGTTATACCTACGCGAGCGGTGACACTCGATTTAAAAACAACGTCGCTTTATATTTATTACTAGCTGTTACTCGCGACTTCGTCCGCGTGGTATTTAATATTATAAAATTTTTCATTGATCCTATTTTTTTCTAAAACTATTTTTTTTTTCTAAAATGAAAGTAGTTCAATTTACTCCTTGTTATATCAGATATCTGCCAGTGAAAATCCCGTCAAAATCGGTCCAGCCATTTCAGAGATTAGGCGAAATAAACAGACAGACAGACAATAATTGTAAAAATATAGTTTTGTTATATTTACCGGTTATTTTAATATTACAAACTGACACTTCAATAATTTTATTATCTTATGTCGTATTCCAGAGTATGGTCTACCTATGTCCATAATTTCACGAAAATCCGTTCAGTAGTTATTGCATTAAAGAGTACCAAACATCCATAAAAACTTTCACATTATAATATTAAGAGCGTTTATTGTCACAACCTTTATTGTTACAGATCTGCACATCAGATTGAAATCTATTACAATCTCTGAAACGGTTACAATATCTGTTTTTCTCCTAATCGACATATAATAATATTATATGACGCTTGAAAGGCAAAAATTACCAAGCGACATGTTGACAACTTTACACTATAGCCCGGTCAATTTAGACCAAAAAATGATAGTGAAGGTGCATAAATTCCCAACAAGTTGAAAATCAGTAAGATTGTTCAAAACATAATTATAAATAAAAAAATTAAGTTCCCCATCATTCCCGTGTATGAAAAAAAAATTCAAGGTCAAAGGTAAAAAAAATGAGTTTTTCGCGATTTTCAGCAAAACGGTAAGTATTATCATAAAGTACCCCAGACAAAAATTGTAGATCATAAAATTATCTATAAAAATGTATCAATACTTTTTTCCTACGAGCCACCGTTTCTGAGATATAAGGATTCAAAAAGTTGTAAGTTTTTATGGTCATAATATGCACACGTTTACCCTGCTACCTCATGATAGTGTACTCAGCGCGTTTTTGAATCGTTATATCTCAGAAACGGTGGCTCGTAGGAACAAAAGTATTGATACATTTTTATAGATCATTTTATGATCTACAATTTTTGTTTGGGGTACTTTATGATAAAACTTACCGTTTTGCTGAAAATCGCGAAAAACTCATTTTTTTGACCTTTGACCTTGAATATATTTTTTCCATACACGGGAATGATGGGGAACTTAAAAATTTTATTCATAATTATGTTTTGAACAATCTTACTGATTTTCAGCTTGTTGGGAATTTATGCACCTTCGAATGTCTAAATTGACCGGACTAACTAGAGCATTTTATCAATCATAGCTGCAATCATAGCTACTTAATTTTATTCCAATGAATTTTATATGCAGTTTAAATGCTAAGTAAGCGATTTTTACGATTTTTTTTCTAAAATAAAAACTTTAAAATGCTCTAGTGTAAAGTTGTCAACATGTCGCTTGGTAATTTTTGCCTTTCAAGAGTCGAATCAATTATTTTTTTTATTTTTGCCATAATTAAACTAAGTTCAAATACGGATTTACTTTCTGTATTTTTTACTAAAATTCGGAATTATGGTTGGAATTGGTTAAATCCAATTTTCTCATATTTTTAAATAATAAGTTGGAGCTTACACGTGCACCAAACTAATCGTTGTTAAAATTATGTAATTCAACCTTGATGCATGATTGTAAAATTTAATGAAAAACCTAAAGTTCTACAGTTATTTTTTGTTTGCCGTACACACGGTCTAAACATTATACAAGTTTTATGCGTCATTCATTTCGGAAACTCCCACTAGGATTACGAATATACGGTAGGATTCAATTTTATGCCCTCGCGGCCTATTCGGGCCTTGGAGAATGAAACGATTGGAGGGTTCCTCTAAAGTTTGCCTGAACTTGCGAAACCACGTCATTTTTAACACGTCAAATTAGAAATTTATTAAAATGGAATTGATTATGGGATGGGTAAAGAGTTTAATAAAAAGAGCTCTTTTTCTAGACCGGCGATATAATATACATGTGGAGACCATACATGATCAAGTTGTCAAGTTTGCAGTTTGACTTGATGCGGCATCCAGTGTGCATGAGATAGCTATATGGCCAGATAGCTATACCGTAGCCATACACGATCAAGTTTACTGGATCGTGTATGGCCTCCATAAGGGTCTCTGTTGTACTGTTTATGCGTGATGGTAACTAAAGAAAGGTAACTAAACTATAAAGGGTTTTAGTATGTTTTATCATCAGTCATTAGTGATAACGAACGAGTAATTTGAGTAACATACCTATCAAAGCTTTTTTATGGAAATAGCCGACAGACAAGCTGCGGTGTTAGACACGATAATATCATTAGATGAAACTATTACTACTTTTAAATTAAATTTTCTGTAGACATTTTAAGTTTCCTTTTCTACTCTGCATAAAGAACTCACTATCTCAACTAATGGATTGAGAAGCATGAACTGTGAAAAGTACAAAGAATGGTTCCTAAATGTTACGGAGCCATAATATTTTTTCTAAGGTACACCTTTTGCAAGAGAAAAGCTTTAAATTTCCTCCTTCGTGGCAGCAAAATAAAGCTACGACAGGCGTTGGATTAAAAAGGTTACCGCTTAATTTTCAGAAATTCCCTTAAGTACCTACCTACATCGAAAAAAGGGATTTAGGGATTCGTGAAGTCTTTTGTTATTAGGGTATGCCATTTTGGTTTTACTATGAAATTACAACTTTGGTTCTTAACGAGGATTCAGAGGCCACGGGTCCCAATAGTCTTGCCATTTAAGCGAGGCTTCTATCCATCCATCGATATAAAAAAAATCCGTATACTTTCTAAAGTTGATGGATAGATCGTATAAGTATATACTACTATTTGAAGCGATATTTGAATTACGAGTATTTAGAAAAACGAAGTGACTATTTGTACGGGTACTGAATAAATAAATTATATTTATTTGTAAATGTATATAATTTTTTTTTAATTAAGAATGACTCGGATGATTAGTTTTTTTTTTAATTACGTATTTAAACACCACCTTATTTGAAGTCGGTTAAAATAATTTAGTCGCCTGACCATCGGAATAAAGTACTACGTTACTATCGGACGAATAAAATAACTTAGTCGTCCGACAATCAAACGAATAGAATAACTTAATTGTCCAACTATCTTTAGAATTAAACAGCGAGTGTTATTAGGATGAATTACATGCGCAAGGGGTCTCCTTGAAAACGTGACATTGTAACGTGACCGAAATCAATAAATAGTTAGGTTAGGTTAGTTAGGTTCCTGTTTTTATTTACGGGAAAAAGGGACCCCGCGAAGCGGGGCTCCGAGACTTCTGTGACTGAGTCCTATTATTATGACGATGTGTGGGTGAAGCCCCCCGCCTTGTAAAAGTCACGTAACGATTATAATTTACGGACGACTAAAGTTATTTTATTCGTCCATTTGCCGGACGACTAGCTTCAGCCTAAAGATTCGTCCGACTACTGTACGAATAATAATAAACTGTTTGCTACACTCTCCAAACATTAATAGAGCACTTTTGAAAATATAATTTTATTTTATTTTGATTTGTACACCTTGCTATCAAGCGAAAATTCAAATAATGAAAATAATAAATAATTGGCACATTCATAGCATATGAGTCAACATAAGGGTACTTTTCATTCCAGGGAATAGAATCGCTTCAGTGAAATGGGAGATGAAGTCTCGTATAAAATTTCTGTCAAGGGTTTAGGAAGTGTTTTACCTAGAAAATGTTTTTTCTAGATGTTTAGTATAAGCCCAGAAGAAATAATAGTACTTATAATAAGCACTAAATTTAATTAAATAAATAGCGACTCTTGCTCCAATGCATTAAAGTGTAACTCAGGTCGCACAGCGCCAATCAAAAACGCGTAATGAGTTGCCTTCCTTTCTAACACTATCGCTTATCCTCTCTGGCAATGTCAGGTTGTCTTTTTTGAAAGAATACAATTAATCTTAAAGTTTAATTACCAGCTATATGCCCATGCTACTATGAACAAATGCCGTTTCAAATAAATCTAGGCTAAGTAAGTAGGTATTTAGGTACTTAGTAGTATGTAGATCAAAAAACCATTTAATTTGACAATGTCTGGCATTATGTTGGTATATACAATTGTACATACTCGTCTATGAAGCAAATATTATCTCTTAGGTTTTTAAGGAGGTATGCGTATCAAATCTGGAATTACATACGACAAAAAAACATGAGATTCGGATCCTCGTTATTGTTTGGGTAGCGGAATGCGATGCCATAATATGCTTTTGCCTTCATTTTAGTTAATATCGTTTAGCACGACGCAGCGCATTGTATCAAACTAATGTGTGACATGTGCGATGACGTCATGTGTGGTGGATTACGAACGTGTGACAGCCATTATGAATTTTCTGAATTAGCCCGGCACGCCGAACGCGGCATGTACTTCTTACGTCACAGCTAAAATGCAGAGTGCACCAGGCCTGGTATTAGGAAAAGTAGTGCTTGAAAATTTTAATAACGGTAAAAATTTAATTTAAGAAATCCAGAGATGCAGAGTAAGGTGTTCATTTGACACGGTCATGGGTCACGGCCGACAATGACGTGAATAATTGATTACTTATTCAAATAAATTTGTTTTTAGAACGAAGTTCCTTATCGCGCGTTGCGAAAGGGGGCTAGACGGAAAAAATTAGGACGAAAAGTTGTAACGACACTTTTTGCCGTCGTTTATTAATTAAAGCGAGTTACTAGGTGACCAGAAGTGTTCGAGGGTGCGATATCGGTGATACTGTGCAATCATAGTGTGTGGCTGTCTTATTTAGTCTTCGGTATTTAGCATAGGCACAACAGGGATATCTATATTACGATCATGCACATTAAGTTATTATTGCTATTTCTCTTGCCATGCCAATTAATATGCGGAAGAGCGACAGGATAGAATAAATCTATCACTGTCGCTCTGACAAGACACTTGTCAGTAGTTATTGATTGAAGAACTCTAATAAATTCGCTTTCATCGTTACTCATTATACTAGTCAACTTTATAATGGTAATATTATCATATTCATTCTAATCTTAATCCGCACGTTTCGTGTGAACATTCCCAAATATTTTTCTTTAAATATCATTTTATTCTTAACTATCGCTCTGCCCGCGGTTTTTTTTTAAGTTTAGTCATAAAATTAGGCTTTTTGATCAGAGAGTACATAAACAACGTTTTAAGACACTTGTAAAATTGGCCCTGCTTATTCAGCTATTGCTTTATGAGCTTTCTCATAGTCTGTTTCCACAAATAATAATTATATTCGCATTATCTTAAGCGTCTCGCGTCATGTTTAATGAGATGGTTACACGCGTTGTTGAAGCCTCCATTGCTCGTGAAGTGATATTATGGTACATTGCCTAACGGGAGTAGCGGGTTGGTAACGTTGATATGCGGGATTTCACGCTTGGCGCTCCTTGTATAAATATTGAAATGGATGAATACATGTGAGAGATTACTCTCTTTCTAAGGAGTAATAGTTAATTGATATTCTTATTACTAATATTACAGTACTAATATTAAACTTCGTTTTAACTCTGTTGATATTGCACACGCAAAATTATATTATTGAAATACTATGTATTATTTTGGTTTCAATTAAGCAGTTGTGAATCATCCATAAAGATAATCTCACTGATTTAAATCAAGAAAAGTACTTCCATATCTCAAATAGGCTTAAATAGCTTTGTTTAGGGTAGTGGTACTCAATCTCCGGCCCAAAAAAGTTCCTGAAAAAAGTATAAACATGGAAATCAAAATTGGTTTGGAGAATTTTTCAAACTATTATAATGTTTTGCTGTTTTAAGTTCTGAACTGCAAATTGTCATGTACAAAGTATAATTGATGTCATACAAACATGGTTAGTAAGCGATTCGCTTCATTGTAATTAAGATTTAAATCTAATTTTTTTGTTACATAAAGTATAAAATGACTTAACAAACTGCTATCAAAAAAAAACTGAGGCCAACACTTCCGCAAAATCACAGAAGCAATCAATAAATTATCCCGCTATCCCAAACACTTTTATGTTTATACGAGACAGTATATACTAGATAGGCTGTTCTGAATTAAAAGTATGGCATAGCGTGGGAGATCGACGTCTTTCTGTAATTTGGTTAACTAAATAACCGTTTGAGATGTGTTTATGAAATCTAGAACACATATTTATTTCGCAAGTCTCAATAAATGAGCCAAATTTGACAGGTTTACGTTGAATAGTTTTTGAGTTATAAGGTGGTCAAAAGTGGCTCCAAATGGTTCGTGTAATATTACTCACCGTGCTGCTCGCCAATTCTAGTAGCTTGAAATTGGCTTGACACGCTACCGCGTGTCTAGATACTGCTCGCTCTTATTTATTTATTTATTTCACTCTTTATTGTAAACCTAAAAACTAGATTACAATGGGCGGACTTAATGCCTGATATGGCATTCTCCACCAGTCAACCCTGGGTGATAGTTAAAGGTTGCGGTAGGTGCTAAAAGAAAAATATAGATACATACTTTTATAAATACATGCATACAAATATACATACCTACAAATATAATAAATTAATTAAATATTATTATACATACAATTATATACACAAAATATATACATAAATACACACATACATACATACATACATGCATACATACTTAAAACAGTAGTTTACATACTTATCTTTATGGCAAATTAGTCTAATAGCGTGTGATAATGTTCACAAACTAGTTTCTTAAATTTCCATAGGGTCGAGGCTTTTCTGATATTTACGGGAAGAGCATTCCAGAGCAGTACTGCCTGAATCGTAAAGGAATAGTGGAAGAAACCAGTGTTAGATGGTGGAATATAAAGCTTTAAATTCGACGAAGCTCTTATATTGTTCATTGAAAAAGAAAGCGAAATAACTGTGTTATGGAGAGATGATTGAAACTTAATGCGCAATCTACTGCATAGCTGGTAAAGTTAAATATTTTTGAAGATTTTGCTCTATCCCATCCGATACCGGCCGTGGCTGTCTCGATTCATATACAATCGATAAACAATACTTGGCTATGACCAGCTAAAAATCAATAAACAATTTTAATGTCAGCCAAATGCAGTTTCGGGAAACGAAGCGTAGGCGGTTGCGTTTTCAATAAAATATTAATTTGGTTTTAATGTTTTTTGTGGTTTCGCACTCGTTTAAAGACGTGGTTATTTTCGAATTTCCACTGCGAAATAAATAAACCTTTTTAATCACATTTCATTTGTATAATTACAAAGTAATGAATAAACTTTCCGTAAAAAAACATAATTTATCGTTAGAACACACTTCATGACTTTAATTTTATTGCCTTTAAAAAGCCTATTTTACTAACGTCAGGGTGACGAATTGTTGAAGTTTAGAAGAAACTTTAGTTACATTTTATTAAGGATTCATTTCAATTAAACGGGCACTAAAAAGCCGGCTTGAGCTCCGCTGACTTAATGCCTCGCATTACACAACACGAGAGGAAATGAAATTATGAACGGAACAGCGAGAAAGTGCGAGAGCCTTAATCAACACGTTTCCTGTTAATTATACGAGTACCTTTAACTTAATTTGACACGGAATTTGTGTTAGCGGAGGACACTATATACATACAAGACGTTGTGTATCCATAACTGTGATATTCCCATAGGCTTGATAGATATATGTATATATATAGTATGTTTTAATGTGGGTATAATGTACTTACAAATACAATAAATATAAATAAGGATTTATAGCCAGATATTGCATTAGATAGATAGATTATCGTCAAAGTCAAAGTCAAAATATTTTATTCATATAGGTATAACTGATACATTTATGCACGTCATCATTTTTTTTATCTACCAGCTTTTCGGAAGGGTGCTTTGTCATGGAGGAGAAGAAAAGCCGTAAAGAAACTCCTCAGCACATCTTTAAAAAAAAAAATATTTAGTAATCTGAGCGGAACTGGTTGCAGAACTGGTCATTTCCATGCACCTTTGTCATTTAAATACTACACTACACATCTGCACTATAATATCCCTTGCCTAACAATTGTGTTTTTACACGTTTTTTGAAAGATTCTATTGGCAAGTCACGTATTAATTTTGGAATTTTATTATAGAAATGTACACCAAGCCCTATGAAAGATCGCTGCACTTTACTTAGGCGGCTTTACTTAGGCGGCACTCAAAGTCACCAACGGTTAGTTAAATCGCTCCTTAGTAAAGAATCACCATACAAATTCTGTGCTAAGGAGCGAATTAAGTAACTGTTAGTGACTCTGAGTTGGGGCGTATGACATTAATAATTCGTAATTCATTGATCCTCGCTATAGCACTCCCCGTTGACTGAACTCTGACTCTGTTGAATTTGGTGACAGAAATGTGACATGTGTTCGAGACAATCCCTCTGATTTCCACTGGAGAAAGTTGAAATGTGGATGGCGACGTATATTCCATATTATATGTTAGAAAGTTAACAATGACAAAAGCGTACTTACTAGTACGAAATGGGCGGGCAAGAGGTAGACTGCCATTGTACGTAACAATCACGTACCAGACATTAATATATAGAACTTATTGAAGTAGTAAAAGTTAGTATGCTGACTCACACCGCAGTGTTAAGTTTTAATGTCTTTTTGTTGAAATTTAAGCAGTTTTTTTTTCTAATTTATTCGAATTCACGCACAGATAAAACAAAACTAGATTTCATTCCTTACAAAAAGTGTATCCAAGATTGAAAGTGAGCAGTATGTGTGCGTACATGAAGCGCTGCCAAGTTTCAGTTACTCATTTTTCACGATTCGAAACGCAAAAAAATGTGGTCGTTTGGCCTTACCCTACAAATGCTTTGATTTATTTCAATTTTTTAACATTTTATAAATACGTATCTTTACAACTGAGGGTTAATTGAAACTGAAATTTTTAACGTTTCAAAATGCATTTAATGTTAAATCAATCTTGTTAATATTTCTCATTAACATCCACGTTATCGCAGTCTAAAACTATATTAATATAAATTGCATTTAATTTTGAAACTATGTAAAATTTTGTTGTGTCGTTTGAACCTAACGAACTTTTTAGATTACTATAGTTAATACATGCAATGCGCTGTACTAAAACTTTTTAATCCATTTGCAATATAATGGAGATTTTGCAATTGCTAAAATGGTTAAAGTTAAAATTGGGACCCCACTTTATGCTCTCCCTAGATAATTATGTTACGGTTACATTAAAATAACTGTAATGTAACATTTAAAGCGATGTTATTATCCAACTAATAATATAAATGCGAAATTTTACGAAATATTTGGATGTTTGGGATCTATCACGCATCACGCACTAAGTATTCTACGGATTATGATGAAACTTAGCACACAGACCGACCAAGTCCAGACTTAAAGAAAAGGATAGTATTTATCCCGGTAATAGGAACGTTCCCGTGGGATGATTTAGACGTTTAAATGTTTGTGAAACCACGAAAACTGGTATCTAATAAATAAATAATTTAACGACCACTCCGTAATCAATTAGTACTGAAGGGGTGATAGGCTCGATTTCTAGGCAGAGTAGTTACAAATTAAACTCAAAAGTTTGTAAATACTTTAACGTTTTTTACGTTTGTAAATAATTTGTAACTACTCTGCCTAGAAACGTCGTGGGTAAGATAGCGAATACTTTTTCCCCTATGACAAAAGGTGGTAAGTTGAAAGACCTTCCATAAAAACATGGGAAGCGACATAATGCGCGATATATCGTTATTTATTACGACAGCTTATTTAAGCCGCTATAAACTAACAGGAAAAAGGCGTATTTATATTTGTTTCCGGGGATTGAGACAAATGGCTGAATGATAAATGGCGTATTAAATTTGTGCATTCCAGTTTTATTTAAATATTAAATAAAACAATGCTATTGCGCGTTGTTATTTACAAGAAAAATCTGAGATATCTATACTACGTCAAAGGCCGAAACTTATTTCGGGCTTTGCAGAAAAATGTTGGCCAAGCACGGAATTAACCAGTCATTTCGGGAAAAGGCTTCTGATAATGACAAAGTCCATACCTTATATTCCTTGCAAGATATTTAGCTGGCTTCTGTTTGTTTAAATAAATAACACACTCATAGCCACTCACTAGGATACCCTGTGTCGTAGCTGTCGTGGACAAAACACAAAGACAAGAACACACACACTCAGACCGAAGACAGAAATTCAGACTCATTATTAAAATTTCCGCCTTTCTGGAAATCTAACCCAGTACTCTGGTACGGCGATCAGGCATTGTGGCCATTGCGCCACACGGGTCGTCAAAACGGCGCTATAGTATAATAAACAACTCGTAATTTAGAGCTGTAATTAAAAGATTATGTTATCGATTATGATTATGAATTAATACATTATTAACCGACTTCAAAAAAAGGAGGAGGTTCTCAATTCGACTGTATTATTTTTTATGTTTGTTACGTCATGACTTTGGACTGGGCGAACCGATTTTGATGTTTTTTTTAGTCGAAAGCAGGTACTTGTTAGGTGGTACCACATAAATTTAAGCGAGATCTGACAAGTCGTTTTTGAGTAATTTTGAATTCGGTTATTTTTTGTTAGTAAAATTTAGATTATGTAAATAAAAGATTGTGCTTAAGTGTATCAGTGAATATTTTGACTTTGACTTTGAAATCTGTTGATGAAAGCTAAAATAAAGAGTAAGTAAGTGGCTTATCATAAAACTTTTTTGAAGTTTAAAGACACTGTCCTTCATCAAAATAAGCATTTGGCGGTCTCACCCTTAAAACAACAAGACGTAAATTCCCTCTGCGCTATGCAACCTTACACTCTTCTAGCGTCCCACTTATATAAATCACTGATACCGACAGTATCGAAAGCCGAGCTGTTGTCAGGACGACTTAAGGCTTGGGACACACTGACGAGTTTGGTTCTATGTGCGATGAACACATCCTTACTACGAGTAGGTGCATTTATTTATTTATTTATTTACAACTTTATTGTATAAATCTAAAAGTAGGTAATTACAAAAGGTAGACTTAATGCCTAGAGGTATTCTTTACCAATTATCTCTGGATGATGGTGAGACTTTGTGGTAGATGGCAACAAAAATATTTAATTGAAAATATAATTATGTCCGTATGTATTCTCGCTGAAATATACCTGTAGTTATTAATTCTTCAGTTAATTCTAGAAAATTTATGAAACCTATTTTGTATGTATGAAGACTTCAAAAAACATTTTAGCGACAATCATTTTATTTTTTCAGGTACTTATCAATCATGTTGAAACTATAAATTAACCTAATCTCACTATAAAAACTATTATTCGTTAGCCATAAGCATAATTATAATATTTTCTAACCCCTACAATATAAACAAAATAAATATTTAAAACATGTATGTAATGTATGTATGGCCAGGCTACACATCGTCCATGTTAGGTCATGGTGACGAAGCCAATAACTCCGCTACAGGAACTTACCTTTAAATGAATTTCAACCAGGTTTATACGAAATATAAGCAGTGATAGCCTAGCGGTTAGAACGTTGGTCTCTCGAACGGAAGGGCCCGAGTTCAAATCCTGGCACGCACCTCTAATTTTCAAATATTATGTGCGTATTAGAAGTTAATTATCACTTGCTTCGGTGAAGGAAAACATCGTGAGGAAACCTGCACACCGGAGAGTTCTCCATAAAGTTCTCAAAGGTGTGTGAAGTCTACCAATCCGCACTTGGCCAGCGTGGTAGACTATGGCCTGTACCCCTCACATTGTGAGAGGAGACCCCGAGCCCAGCAGTGGGACGATTATGGGTTGTTGCTTTGCTTTTTGCTTTATACGAAATGTTGCATCCGAAAAGATTTAGATATCTACGAAAAACGACGTTTTAGGGCTGGGTATGTAGAGATGTGATTGCAACGACACAGACTAAATTGACACTTACTATTGTTTTATTTTCAAATACTCCAAATGTGTGACGATGCAGTGTCTCGAAGGACAACTACATGGTTATCTAAATCTACAGGATTCAATATCGATGTATAATCCACATTATATAGACCACATCCTGGTGTGAGCCCCAAGCCTTACTCTCGTGCACTACCCGTGACATTTTCTCGAACGGTGGCGACATTTCCGGTGAGCTTATCGAGCTGAGTGCTTCGTTTACAAAATACAACCTATAAATCTTTGATATATCAAAGCGTTTATATCACAGTATCCTGAATATATATTTTTAGACTGCTGCTTCAAGTATACTTCATAAATGTTTGTTTTTCACGTAGAAATTAAGATCATTTTATATACCCCATCGTACTAGTAGACACTCTACAGACTAACTAAGTTTTTTTTTCCGGCAAAAGAGCTGACGATCCACCTGATGGTAAGTGGCTATCGTCGCCCATGGACATCAGCAACACCGATGGCATCACTGCTGCGTTGCCGGCTAAGAAAGAAAGAAAGAACTGGCTCTCAAACTCCCAGCTGTAAACGAGTCGTTTGGCGGCTGACTCATGCTCAACTTATTGAATACGAGTAACCGCCCTCGCTTTGCTTCGGTTTTCTTATTTTTTACACCTTGGGTTACTTTATTGGAGTTTTATTAAGGATCCCTAATTTTTTTGAAAATATAATATAGCCTATGTTACACGGGGATAGTGTAGCTTCCCAACAGTGAAAGAATTTTTCAAATCAGTTCAGTAGTTTCGGAGCCTATTCAATGCAAACAAAAAATCTTTCCTCTTTATATATTAGTGTAGCAGCCAAATAAGGGTAAATAAATAATGTACACCCTGCTACTATTATAACGCAGAAGGCGAAGGTCTGAAGAAAATATTTATTTCCTATCTACCCCCGGCTACTGAGATACTGCGAGCTGCATATTGAAGCGAGATAATTCAACGTATAACGTCTCCGTTTAGAAACATGAAACAGCCGCAAATATCATCAGCGCCGCATCGTCTTCACACGCAGACTATCTTCAATTAATCTTCATGCATCCGACGACCATCTTCGAGCAAGTTTCTTCAACGCCGCAGTCGCTTCTTCCGAGTTCTTCTTGCTGTTCCGGAGATGTGTTCCGCGCCGTCGCCGCCCGCCGAGTGTGCGCGCGCGCTGTCCTGCGCGCTTTTATAAGACCGTCCGGCGGAGCATCTGCGAGAGGCCGCACACGAATCTGCACGACCGCCCGGCGACCGGCCCATCGTCGGTTAGAGCGCGACAGAACTATTATGCGTTTCGTCTGTTATTAACGATGTACATAATGTTTTAATAATATTATTATTATTTTAATCTCATTGGACAAAATTTATGTATTATAATTGGTTAAGAAAATAAAATTAATTGCTATTGGTCAATTGTAAGTTTAGCCAGGCATATAAATATAGGCAGGGGTACTCAAATAAAACATTCCTATTCGCTTGCACATAGAACGCAATCAAGACCAGCAGTTTCATTTCTCAACCTTCTGAGCATCATTTTTATTGGAGTCTGTTAATGGTGGACCCCTACACCACCATTACAGTGGTGACCCCTGAACGAGCACCGTTGAGGAAAATCCCTGCAAGATCGCCGTCCAGTAAAATCCCTGCTAGGAAAATATCAAGAAGGAAGATCCACGCGTTAGAAACCCTATCAAGAGCATCGAAGGACTTCAGTACATAAAATCAGTGTAATCAAAATATCATCATGGATCGAGAGCTGATTCTGCAGGAACTCTAGAAGCTTACAGCCGACGTCGCAGCACTGAAGGCTACCTGGCGTGAATGTAACAAGCTACAGCCTATTCAGCGCAATCAGCAATCACGAAGACCGTCCGTTGATCACGACCGTCCTGCAAATGGTAGTCGGAAGAATGCAAAAACAAGGTCTACCCACTGCTACTTCCATCGACGTTTCGGTTCCGAAGCAAGAAGATGCACAACGCCGTGTACATTCAAAAATAAAAATACGAAGACTGAAAACACCACCGAGCCCAGTACACTTGATGCATCAGAGTCCAGCGTAACAGAAAAGTCCTACCGCCTTTTTGTCACCGATAAAAAAAGCAAGCTTACCTTCCTTATCGACACCGGAGCGAATATCTCAGTATTACCGCCGAGACAAGGACAGAAGATGAAGCCACTGGAATTTCAACTCTACGCCGCAAACAATACGACCATTCCGACATATGGAGAAAAATCAATGGAACTAGATTTAAATCTACGCCGACCATTCAAGTGGAGATTTATCATCGCTAAAGTCAGTAAACCAATCATCGGTGCTGATTTTCTTCAACATCACCAGTTGATCGTCGACATCAAAAATAGAAGACTCATCGATGGGAAAACCAATCTTGCATCTCAGTCTTTCGTCCAAGCAACCAATCTACCCACAATAAGAAGCATAGATGTTCAACAATCATATCACAAGATCCTTGAAGAATATCCTGGAATTACAAGAATAACATCAATGAAATTAACACCGAAGCACGACGTTGAACATTTCATCGAAACCAATGGACCACCACTTCACTGCCGTGCACGTCCAATCGCACCACACCGATACGAGCAAGTTCGAAAGGAATTCGAAAACATGATCGAGCAAGGAATATGCCGCCCAAGCAAAAGCCCTTGGTCATCACCACTTCACGTCGTACCGAAGAAGAATGGAGAATTACGAGTTTGTGGAGACTACAGGAGACTGAACTCTATTACCACTCCTGACCGCTACCCAATACCGCGAGTCAAGGACTTCACTCATCAACTGTCAGACAAGACTATATTCTCCACCATCGATCTCAACCGAGCTTACCAACAAATAAAAGTACGTGATGAAGACATAGAGAAGACAGCAATAATTACACCAATGGGATTATTCGAATTTCCAAGAATGACACCAGGACTGAAGAACGCTGGTCAAACCTTTCAAAGATTCATACACGAAGTACTTCATGGACTCGATTTCGTTTTCGCATTCATCGATGATCTCCTTGTTGCAAGCCCTGATGAAGAAACGCACGAAACACATTTACGCACCGTGCTACAGAGGTTAGAAGAAAATGGAATCACAATCAACCCTTCGAAATGCATATTTGGACAACAAGAAGTTCAATTTCTTGGTTTCACCGTCAGTAAGGAAGGAATCAAACCGCCTACTGAAAAGGTCAGAGCAATCGTCGATTATGCGAAACCAAAAACAATCGAAGAACTAAGAAGATTTCTTGGAATGATAAATTTCTACAGAGAACACATAAATAAAGCCGCTGAAATTCAAGCACCACTTCACGCCTACCTTCACAACACGAAGAAAAAAGATAAAACGTCAATCGAATGGAACAACGAAGCCACGAAGGCATTTGAAGCTTGTAAAGTTGCGATACAAAATGCAGCTTTACTCGCTCACCCATCGCACGAAGCAACCCTTGCTATCTTCAGCGACGCGTCCGATTTGTCAGCGGGAGCTGTACTACAACAATATATCAATGGGAAATGGCAACCACTTGGCTATTTTTCCAAGAAATTCTCCGATACTCAACGTAACTACAGTACATTCGACAGAGAGCTACTCGCTATCTACATGGCTATCAAACATTTTAGAAAAACGTTCGAGGGTCGAAACCTGATCGTTTTTACCGACCACAAGCCATTAACATATGTACTTCAGAAGAAACCATCACCATCGGAAACACTACGAAGAGTAAGACAACTCATTTTCATCAGTGAATTCACGACCGACATACGTCACATCAGTGGGAAGGACAACATAGTCGCCGACGCACTCAGTCGCATACCAATCGACAGTGTAACGTGCCCTACATCAATCGACTATCGCAAGATCGCCGAAGCGCAAGACAGAGATAGCGACAACATTAAGAAACTATCGAAGCAAAGTAACTTGTCCATCAAGCAAGTTACAATGCCAATGACTCATCTACCTATCTACTGTGAAGCCTCAACGTCAACCATGCGACCATACCTACCAGAAGAATGTCGTCGCGAAGTCTTCAACGCACTACACTACATAAGTCATCCAGGTGTTAAAACAACAAGAAAACTCATAACTGAAAAATTCTTTTGGCCTTCAATGCAATTGGATATTGGAAACTGGGCGAAGCAATGCATTCAATGTCAAAAATGCAAAGTACATAGGCATACATCAAGCAGCTTAGCTTCATTTCCACCTACGGAGAGATTTGAACACCTGCACGTTGACATCGTTGGACCATTACCTACGTCACCGCAAGGACATCGATATCTCGTAACAATGATCGACAGAACAACAAGATGGCCAGAAGCAATTCCCGCCGATGATATTTCAGCTGAATCCATCGCGAAAATAATATATGAAAATTGGATTGCTCGTTTTGGATCACCTAAAACCATCACAACGGATCAAGGAAGAAATTTCGAAAGCAACCTATTTCTCAAACTCCTTCAAACAATGGGTATACAGAAAACACGCACAACGGCATACCATCCGCAAGCAAACGGAATAGTCGAACGATGGCATCGTACATTGAAGACCGCACTCAAAACTCGTTTATCTCAACATACAAA
The DNA here is from genome assembly GCA_951805285.1 of Thymelicus acteon. Classification (NCBI taxonomy): domain Eukaryota; kingdom Metazoa; phylum Arthropoda; class Insecta; order Lepidoptera; family Hesperiidae; genus Thymelicus; species Thymelicus acteon. The sequence continues at coordinate 2,704,695 of OX638226.1, read as the reverse complement.
GTGGATTGATGAGCTACCTACAGTGCTATTGGGACTACGAGCAACACCGCGTGCAGATACTAGTCTTAGCGCCGCTCAGTTAACCTATGGCCGCAGCATAAGACTACCCTGTGACTTCTTCACTTCAACATCGTCAAACAATCAAGAAATGAATTACGATTTTGTAACTCAACTACAAGAATCGATAAACAATGTCTTATCGTCGCAACGCATATCATCACATGAAAACAAGAAATCTATATTCATTCATCAAGATTTGAAAACATGCAAACAAGTCTTCGTAAGAAACGACGCGGTGAAAAAACAATTTCAACCTACCTACGATGGACCTTATAAAGTCTTAGAGCGAGATAGCAAGACTTTTAAATTACAAATACCCGGAAGGAAATCTACTGTAATATCAATCGATCGACTAAAGCCTGCCTATATTATTGACGAGGATACTTTAGAGGACTCATCATCATCATTATCACCTCAACAACCAGCGAGGAAGATTGAAAACCCATCATCTACAACATCAACCCATATCAAACCTATATTGAAAACTACAAGACATGGGCGAGTCGTCAAGCCTCCGGTACGCTTTCGCTAGGGGGAGAGTGATGTAGCAGCCAAATAAGGGTAAATAAATAATGTACACCCTGCTACTATTATAACGCAGAAGGCGAAGGTCTGAAGAAAATATTTATTTCCTATCTACCCCCGGCTACTGAGATACTGCGAGCTGCATATTGAAGCGAGATAATTCAACGTATAACGTCTCCGTTTAGAAACATGAAACAGCCGCAAATATCATCAGCGCCGCATCGTCTTCACACGCAGACTATCTTCAATTAATCTTCATGCATCCGACGGCCATCTTCGAGCAAGTTTCTTCAACGCCGCAGTCGCTTCTTCCGAGTTCTTCTTGCTGTTCCGGAGATGTGTTCCGCGCCGTCGCCGCCCGCCGAGTGTGCGCGCGCGCTGTCCTGCGCGCTTTTATAAGACCGTCCGGCGGAGCATCTGCGAGAGGCCGCACACGAATCTGCACGACCGCCCGGCGACCGGCCCATCGTCGGTTAGAGCGCGACAGAACTATTATGCGTTTCGTCTGTTATTAACGATGTACATAATGTTTTAATAATATTATTATTATTTTAATCTCATTGGACAAAATTTATGTATTATAATTGGTTAAGAAAATAAAATTAATTGCTATTGGTCAATTGTAAGTTTAGCCAGGCATATAAATATAGGCAGGGGTGCTCAAATAAAACATTCCTATTCGCTTGCACATAGAACGCAATCAAGACCAGCAGTTTCATTTCTCAACCTTCTGAGCATCATTTTTATTGGAGTCTGTTAATGGTGGACCCCTACACCACCATTACATTAGTATAGATTTGTTAAAACAATTTTATAGTAAGACTTTTTTGATTTGAAACGTAAAAACAGAAACTGAATATTTTTGACAGATTCGAGTTTCGGTACCTACTAGGCATAGCATTATTCACTGTTTAATACTACAAATACACAATTTAAATCACAATACAGGTTTCGCTAGTAAAAACACAACTTTTCATTTCGCAACAAAATTATATTTTATTTAGCTCTTAGCCAACTGCAGTTTTATTTATGACCCTAGTGACTAAGTTGAACTTAACTTCTAAAATATAAAATAGACGTGACGCTGCGAGTGCACTAACTTACTACCAGAGGGTTTTACTACAGATGTAGTAAAAACTTTAGTAATACCATTTTATGAAAGTTAAATGTTTCCATTCGCGGAAAAGTAGTTTGACGTCTTTTATTTAAAATGGTGCAATTCTTTTAATTAAAGTGGGGTTGGCCCCGGGCTTATCGAGAAAATAATTTAGTTAAAAGTTACATAAAAGTAGGTAAAGAAGATTAACGCCCCAACTCAGAGTCACTTACGGTTACTTTAATCGCTCATTGGTAAAGAAACACCATACAAATTCTGTACTACTGTAACTCTAAGTTGGGACGTATGAGTATTAAAAAGAGGGTATGACCGAGTAATCAAGATGTCAAAAAAAACTACGAGTAATATAAAGCTGACTTAGAACTACCGCTTCTCATCCCACGAACTTCAAATTTCACAAATTAATTTGGTTCCGATAAATGATATTTAAAAAATATATTTAAAAAATATAGATACGTTATACCCTTACAAATCAAGCAAAAAATCTGTTCTGAAAAGAGCTACAACAAACACACGTTTATCTTTTGTTTCACTACACCAATCGCATTGGTATAATACACGAAGGCATTTTAACGCTGTATGTCAAATGTCAAGCACTTCTGACAACAATAAAAGCGTGCGTATCGTCTTGTATTGACAGAGCGACTACGAGCAGAACGGTCAATGGCCTGTTCTTACACTCTTCATCGTCGGCGCGCTAGTGACATATCTACCTCTTTTTTACATTATAATATCATTGGTTCCGATAACGATGTATCTTTTTATAATAAAAGTAATCTGATAATATGCTCAGTGTTGGCTCCAGACGAGGAACGTCTTCAGCGGAATCAGCTCTTCAATGGTACCAAAAAATTTAATAAAAGGTTGTTTTTAAAATAATTTTTAAACATATTTCAAAGTGTTTTTAATAAAAGACTAGAGACCAACTAGAGGCTTAAGGCGGTATTATCCCAAAAAATGGTATTTTTGAAGGTGTTTCGTTCATAAATGGTACATAATACAATTCTAAAAAAAATATATGTTATTTTACAGTCTTTGTTCTTTCGTTTCGTCATACTTGATACACGATAGCAATTATTTCATTGGATAGAAATAAATCACAAAGTGGGGTCTAATCTGGCATAAAAATGGCGTTTTATTCGCGTTTTAATCGCTTCCAGATAATAAAAAATATACCACAGTATAGGTCCTATAGATACCAATATTTCTGGCGGATAATAATATCAAATTTTGAAAAACATCCCTTTCAATTCCTATTTTTTCCCTTTCCACTAGCTACGAAACGCCCGACGCGTCGATTTACTCAATTTTACTCTCGCGCCAGTCGCCTTCGAGGTAGGACCTGTGCTAATCCGCATCGTAGCCGCACCTCGTCGAATTTCCGACACTAATTTTAATTTCGAATTTGGCGCGCGCGCGTCTTCTTATATAACGTATTAGGTACTGTCCAAAGTATCCACACTGCTGTAATTTGAAATAATAAAAATTGTTCGTTTTTATACTTTAGTTACTGTTTATAGTATTTGGGTATTGGTATAAGTCAAGTGCTAATTACACAATTATTCTTGTCGTATTAGGGCGGCTTAGAACACTATCCCAAGCCGGATGGGTGTCGTAAAAGGCGACTAAATCCGGCCCGCTGGTGGTAGGGTCCCTCGAGGGATTAAATTGGTAATATTGATTTTAAATGTTAATTAATACCATTATTACTATTATTATTTCTCCATGGGGTTCGCATGGACAGCTACCACCCTTGAGCATGTGTCAGTCGCCAAACGACTCGTCGTGACGGCTGGGAGCTTGAGAGACAGTTTTCTTTTTTGAAGTTATACCTTATTTAGGCGCGTTATGAAATAAGTGGAAAATTGTTTTGAAAAAATGATTATTGAAGTGAAAATTTCTTGAAGTCAAAAGTCAAAAGTCAAAAAAGTCAAAAGTCAAAAAAGTCAAAAGTCAAAAAAGTCAAAAATGTCAAAAAGTCAAAAAAGTCAAAAGTCAAGTCAAAAAAGTCAAAGAAGTCAAAAGTTACAAGTCAAAAAAGTCAAAAAGTCAAAAAAGTCAAAAAGTCAAAAAAGTCTAAAGTCAAAAGTCAAAAAAGTCAAATAAGTCAAAAAGTCAAAAGTCAAAAAAGCCAAAAGTCAAAAAAGTCAAAAAAGTCAAAAAGTCAAAAAAGTCAAAACAGTCAAAAAAGTCAAAAGTCAAAAGTCAAAAATGCCAAAATAGTCAAAAAAAGTCAAGAAAGTCAAGAAAGTCAAAGAAGTCAAAAGTTACAAGTCAAAAAAGTCAAAAAAGTAAAAAAAGTCAAAAAAGTCAAAAGTCAAAAGTCAAAAGTCAAGAAAGTCAAAAAAGTCAAAAAAGTCAAAAAGTCAAAAAAGTCAAAAAAGTCTAGTCAAAAGTCAAAAAAGTCACAAAGTCAAAAAAGTCAGTCAAAAAAGTCAAAGAAGTCAAAGTAAAAAAGTCAAAAAAGGCAAAAAAGTCTAGTCTAAAGTCTAAAGTCTAAAGTCAAAAGTCAAAAGTCAAATGTCAAAATTTGTGGAGTGGAGTGGAGTGGAATAGTAAAAGTACAATTATCATCTTCCCGAAATTTTACATTCGTCTCATTATCTTGAAAACAAAATTTTTGAAGGTTTCACTTCTAACACGTGTGAATTGCACACATTTTAATTTTTTTGTTTTTATTATTTTTTACGTATCTTTAGGTTTTTTATTTTAAATTATTCTTATACTTTTTATCATTCTCAACATACTTGTAAAATATGTTATCCAAAGGGTTTGAACATTTTTGTACGGAACCTGGCATACCTACAAGTCCGCCATTCTGAAAAAAAAACTCGTTTCGATTTTGAAGTTGGTTATTTTTTGTTAGTATTTACTATTTAGATGATATTAGTCAATTTTGTATGTAACTACCTACTTATTTGTGGGTGAACCGATTTTGATGATTCTTTTTTTGATAGAAAGCTGGTGCGTATCATGTGGTTCCACATACATTTGAGGGAGATCTGACAAGTAGTTTTAGAGTTATTTTGAAGTTGGTTATTTTTTGTTAGTATTTAGATGATATTAGTCAATTTTGTATGTAAGTCTAAGTACCTACTTATTTGTTATCCACTCACCTCTAGTCTCCACTGGACAGTTTCGTTTCATAAAATTTCAAGTCAGTCTCCTCTCACCTCTAGTCTCCACTGGACAGTTTCGTTTCATAAAATTTCAAATCAGTCTCCACTCAACTCTAGTCTCCACTGGACAGTTTCGTTTCATAAAATTTCAAGTCAGTCTCCACTCACCTCTAGGCTCTAGTCTCCACTGGACAGTGTCGTTTCATAAAATTTCAAGTCAGTCTCCACTCACCTCTAGTCTCCACTGGATAAGCTAAAATTATCATTACTCTTATTTTATTACACCTAAAATTCCTATTAATAAATCAAAATAAAGTATACTTACACCCCAACTCAGAGCAGTTACTAATAATAATAATAATAATAAAACCCTTCCACACTCATACCCCCGCAGTAGGTTACAAGTATTTACCTGTGTCGCGGGTGGCATGGACTACACATATAACACATCACAATAACAGCCATGACACGAGTACAAATATTTATCTGTCACATAAATATTTGCCCCGGCCGGAAATCGAACCCGAAACCCCTCGCTTCGCAGTTCGCAGGCAGGTCCACTACCAACTAGGCTACAGGGTCTACAGCTACGCACGGGGTCATTAACCTCACGGCCGCGCGCGGCCGGCTCACGGCGCGGCGGCGTGGCGGTCGAGTTTACACTCAGGGGAGCGGGGTACAGGGAAGTGAACAAAATGCCTACAACGGTCGAATAATCTCGCCTTAAGTCCAGGAGAGATGAACTGATCTATCAATAGAACATTTCGGTAATCACCAATCACAGTCAAGTATCTAGACGCCTCAATGATGCTAGCGAAACAAGCTTGATGCTCTCTTTATTGACATTTAACGGTTTATAGCGAATGGTCTCAGGATTTTTAGATCTTACGACATGATCACGATATTTAATGATTTGATAAAAAATAAAAACAATTTATTAGACAACATTCCTTTAAAAAGCCTATTGAAAAGGAGATATTTCTACACAATTTTGTTTATAGATGATTTATTCGCAGAAAATTAAATGTCAGTTTATTAATTATTTTTGACGTAATAAACGTCTTATAAATCGATGAACACCGGCTGCGCGCACGAAAAAGTGTCACGTTCCGCCTGAGCCTGAGCGTGCAAGCGAGAACGCGGAACAAGCGATAGAGAGGCACGATCGGCCCAAGCGTTGGCTTGGCATTTATCTCTCTTCTCGCGTGACGTCAGAGCTAGCATTTCGAATAGTTCTGCTTCTGGAACGCCTGTAACTCTTTCTTAGTATTATACAAAATAGGTATAATGATAATTCAGTGATATTATTATTCAGTTCAATTCATGAAAGTATGCAAATTTTCATCAGTTTCTTTATGACGTTATCACGTAAAACTATCGTCCGTAAACCGACTTTACAGACAAGTGTTTTTTTATTTATTTATCTAGGGGCATCAAGGTTCCCCTGACAATTTATACCGCCTCGGCAGAGACGCGATGAAGTCCATTCAAGGGAGCGCAGCTTGGAGTTTGAGCCTCAGATACATATAATTATGCATGTATCTTCTGCAATCGGTACTCAACGGGAAAACATGGAACAGCTCTTTCGTTTCGTATAATGAATTTATGTACATGCTTTGTAAACTTGAATTGTTAAGTTTTTAATCGACTTCAAAAATAGGAGGAGGTTCTCAATTCAACTGTATTTTTTTATGTTTGTTACCTCAGAACTTTCGACTGGGTGAACCGATTTTGATGATTCTTTTTTTAATCAAAAGCTGGTGCTTGTTATGTAACCCCACACAAATTTGAGCGAGATCTGATACTTTTTGAGTAATTTTGAAGTCAGTTATTTTTTGTTCAAATTCAAAATTATTTATTCATATAGGTATCATTGATACACTTATGCACGTAATTTCTTTGATCAACCAGCTTTTCGCAAAGCTTTGTCATGGAGGAGAAGAAAAGCCGTAAAGCAACTCCTCAGCACATCTTGTAAAAATAAAAATACATTGATATAATTATTACAAAAAAATATTATTAGATTGTATGGAACTGGTCGCAGAGCAGGTCATTTCCATGCGTCTTTGTTATTTAAGTAATCTACAGTATAGTAGTTAGTGAAATTTAGATTATGTTAAGCTTAAATATAATGAGTTATGAAGCATTATTTATCTTTCGTTTGCACGATACCCCACGTACGACGCCCCTTATGTCAGATGACAATTGGAGGTCAAAAACCCGCGTGTCTCCGACAAGACATTATTTATCATTAAGAAAGAAAGGTAACACCAGAATAACATACGAGAATCACGAAACAATGGCAGTCCTATTACTTCATAGTTATACGGAAATAGGTAAAGGAAAATAGAAATAGGGATATATTTGCAGACAACAGAGACGGGAAGACGAAGGTAATATATTATGTGCAAAAATAATTACTGATTAAAGAAATGATAGATGTAATTCGGGGTCTCCTGGAATTTGTACATCACACTGTTTTTTATGTTTTCGTCAATGATGTAATTTGATAAACAACTAAATGTTCTATCTACTTACCAATGCAGTAAGTATTACCTTACTAGTGGTAATTCTGATAGTGCGCAGTATCACAATAGTCAATATTGTCCTTGGAATGCATGGAACTAGCCTGTACGATATTTTATGTATTAGCTCTATGAAGATGCTACGTAAAGTAACTTCCGTATTTGTGCTATTTTAACCGACTTAAAAAAAGGAGGAGGTATTCAATTCGACTGTATTTTTTTAAGTTTGTTACCTCAGAACTTTCGACTGGCTGAACCCATTTTGCTGATTATTTTTTAATCGCAAGCTGGTGCTTGTCATGTGGTCCCACTTAAATTTGAGCTAGATCTGACGAGTAGTTTTTGAGTTATTTTGAAGTCGGTTATTTGTTCTTGGTAAAATTCAGATTATATTATTTATTCGCTGACCCGGCGAACTTCGTATCACCTAACAAACTATTTTTTTTTTAAATAAAAGTAGTCTATATTACTCCTTGTTACATCAGCTATCTGCCAGTGAAAATCCCGTCAAAATCCGTCCAGCCATTTCAGAGATTAACGGGAACAAACAGACAGACAGACAGACAGACAGACAGACAGACAGACAGACAGAAAGACAAAAATTGTAAAAAATGTTGTTTCGGTATATCAACCGTGTACATCTAAATGCACTTAGTAAAAAGTGGTTATTTTAATATTACAAACAGACACTCCAATTTTAGTTATTTGTATATTTGTATAGATAAATCTTATAACACGACTTATTGTTGATACTTTTTTATCGTTATCGCGTAGTTTAACAAAAGTTATTCTTCACAATCAAGACGCAGCTTTAAAACGAAGGCGGTTTTATAGGTAATAAAAACTTGGTACTTCACATAATTCTGTGTTGGCTTCATCAAAACGAAATATTATACTGTTTACGGTAATTGTTTTTTAATATAACAGTAACTGCCCTCGGCAGTGTTGCCAGTGCTACGGCAATAGGCTGTCTGTCATCATGACAGATTTTGAAATACTGTTCTATATTGTTGGGAAATATATTATAATTACAGCGTATATCATATTTCCGCAAAAAATAAGGTTAAGTATAAAAAAAATACATATTTAATTTATAAGTTTAAAACTCGCACCAAAACGCTTCAAACTGTCATGGCGTCGATGTGACGTCACTCTTCAGGAAAATAATAGACAAGACGTCATTATCAGTGTGACGTAATTCGCGCTAATTGAGACTGATTGGTGTTCAAGCTAACATGGCGGATTGCCGTATTTTGTAGTTTTATTTTATCAAAAATATTGTTAATCTCGCTCATAATAATACGATAAATGCGTGTTTTGTAATCCATTAATAGGGTTTCATTAAATAAATACATAATTTTAGTTATTTTTACTTATTGTCATCATGCATATTACCGTGTTCTACGGCTTTTTGCAAATACTACGGTAATTAATTAATCTCTCTATATAAAAAAAAAAACACTTTTAGAGTATTCGACTGTTTTATGTATGGTTCGACAGCGAATGCAACATTGTGCCGATGACCTTTATTTTTTTAGTCCGAGCGTTGAACCGATAGCAAATATGTTGGCAGTATTGGACACGGCCCACAGTTGATCTTTTTCCATATAAACACGGCTTTTTTATGTAACGTACACGGCCGTCTAAAATTTACATTGGCAACACTGGTCCTCGCTTAGCTTCGGGAAACCTACCTTAGTACACAGAGAGCTGATCTGATACTCGAGTAATATAATGGATGGTAGTTTTTAAATCGACATAACTTTTTTAGTTGTGTGCTGAGAAGCTTCTAGTAATCTAAAGGAGATGCATCGAAGGGGTACTTGAAGACGAATCACGTGACATTGCCACGTGACAGTTAATAAACATGTTCATTTTTAAAGTAGACTAGCTGACCTGGCAAACTTCGTATCGCTTAACAAACTGTTTTTTTCTAAAATAAAAGTAGCCTAAGTTACTCCTTGTTACATCAGCTATCTGCTAGTAGAAGTCCCGTCAAAATCATTCCAGCCATTTCAGAGATTAGCCAGAACAAACAGACAGGCACATAGACAGACAGACAGACAAAAATTGTAAAAAATATTGTTTTGGTATATGTACCGTGTATACATCCAAATGCACTTAGTAAAAAACGGTTATTTTAATATTACAAACAGACACTCCAATTTTATTTATTTTTATAGATTATAGATTATAGATTATAGATTATAGATTATAGATTATAGATTATAGATTATAGATTATAGATTACAGATTATAGATATAGATTATAGATTGTAGATTATAGATGACAAATTAAACTATCTTTTTATGGAATAGAAACATTTCCTATTATTATAAAGATACATATAATTAAAGATCTATATTTTTTTAAAAACGTATGCAATAAAAATACAAATTGAGTAGAAAATCTATCAACGTCACATTTCACGGTTTTATTCCAAAAGGCACCATTTCGCGGTCCCTCGATATCGCTGGACCTTAAGTGGATGTCTTAATACGTTCCATATCAGGAACGAGGATAATCTCCGTAACGACATTCAAAATTTCCTAGTCGGAAAGAATAGGCCGTTACTTCACAACCTCTTGATAAGACACCCCTCTTAATCCCGGACTAGTACAGTGTTGGTGTTATAAAATTATATAAAAGTTTGCAACGAATATAGAATAAAAATTCTTGACAAAAAATAACCGACTTCAAAATAAAGGATAACTCAAAAACTACTAGTCATATCTCGCTCAAATTTAAGTAAGACTACATGACAAGCACCAGCTTTGGATTAAAAAAAAATCATCAATAATAAGTTTTCTTAAATTTTCTGCGCAACTTTCTCAATTTTTTCTTATATGAGAACCTTCTTCTAGCAATGAAGAATCCAACAAAAAATAACTATCGAAATCAGGGCAGACGTTGACGCGTGACGCCATGACCAAGGGGAATATGGATAAAATGTTATATATATAGATTATAACAGCTGTTTTTCCGCTTTGAAAAATTCTGTCTAACATAAAAGAAAATCCCTCTACTGTGTACAGACAGGGCTTCGCAAATAGCCGGCCCTTCGGAAAAATTTATGAAACGTTCGGTTAAACCGAAGTAATGAAACCAGGGAATCAGCACCAATTCTCGGAAGTAGAGGAACCCTTATTTCACGTTAGCACTGCTACTACTGCTAGTAATTATTGGCATTATTGCCCCCGGCTCGTAAATGCAAATCAAATTCTCATTAAGAGCTTTAATAATTGAAGTTATCCTTCTCAGATCGGTTGAAGAGTTCCCTGTTTCCTTAATTACCTTAACTACTATTGGGGTTCAAACTGAACGAGCTAAAATTATTATTTCTAGTACATCGGATAAATGATAATCATAATTTTACTAACAAAAAATAAGCGACTTCAAAGTTACTCAAAAATTACTTATCAAATCTCGTTCAAACTTATGTGGGACCACATGACACGCACCTGCTTTCGATTAAAAAAAGAAAAAGGTTCACCCAGTCGAAAGTTCTGAGGTAACTAACATAAAAAAAGAAAATACAGTCGAATTGAGAACCTCCTCCTTTTTTTGAAGTCGGTTAAAAAGCAAAGATTCAGTATGAGACGCTGAAACATGACCAACCATAATAATGTAAAAACAACATTTGTAAGATCTGAGACCGCACTTTCGAGTCAGCATCTCATTTCGCATCGATTTTTGACGGGCGTAAAACACCCATCAAATACAAATGAGCTAATCTCGAGTAGAATTTTTCACGAACAATCCAAACAGTGGCGGATCGTAACAGATGAAGTATAAGTAGGAAAATACGGTAATTATGCAAATTGAAGAGGCTTTCACTTGCTATGTAAAGGGCCTCGTTCACTATGTCGATAGGATCTTGTGGGTACTGCACTTCTTCTCTTCTATATCTTACAGTAAATTTCCTAATTAAAGAAAGAAAAAAAAACTTTATTTCAATAGTTACTGCAGATAAGAGGTATGGGTATAGTAAAAAACATTGACGCCCCAACTCAGAGTCACTAATGGTTACTTAAATCGCTGCTTAGTAAAGAATCACCATATAAATTTTGTACTAAGGAGCAATTTAATAACCATGCCGCCCGGAAAATTTGCCGCCCCCCAATGATCTTTGCCGCCCCCATATTATTTAATTTTTTTAATTAATTAAATATTCACTTTTTTTTCTACCACAATTTACATTAAAGTTTAAATAACAAATAATTCATTTTAATATATACATATTTTTATTTATTTAAAAATCGAGTGGCTTGCCGCCCCCTCTTCATGTGCCGCCCGGGGCCATGCCGCCCCCCCCCCCTCCCCCCACGCTTCGCCACTGTAACCGCTTATTACAAGTCATGGTCCAGTTGTGTGCGAAATTTCGTCCGTACAGTAGTTATTGTATGAAAGAGTAATAAATATCCCTACATCGTCACACACTTTCATATTTATAATATTAAAACGATGGACTTCCGTTGATCACTGATATGTTTTTGGAAAAGCGATTTTCAAATATATTTTCAACAATGCATCCGAAATGCGCTAAAACATTTTAAATTCTGCAGGAAAAGTAGAAATAGGCAGGTAAAAACTCTACCGTTGCGAATACCGCTCGGATTAAAATGGTGTAGATGGAGCCACTAGAATTCCTTTATAAATTTTATAAAACGCTTCGAGATATAGATAGTCTCGTGGATTAAAAGCATTACGACGGAAATTGCGAAAGAACTGTTTGAAATTTGTGTGAATAAATTATTTCTTTGGAATTTTTAACAACTTCGTATTCCAACAACTGTAGGGAACTTATTTTGAGAAAATTCTTGTTCTTTTAAACTTTGGTAACTTATTAATGGATCAAACGGGTTAGATGTTTTTGACAGCTTGTCTTTGGTTTTGTAATTCATAAAAATAAATAAACGCAATAAATTATACACACTCATACCACGTGAGTATGTTTTTTATCTGTAGGTAGGTTTTTCATCTGTGTCGCGGTCTCTCGGGTGGCATGGACGACACACATCACAATAACACCCATGACCCGAGTACAAATATTTATCTGTCTCATAAATATCTGCCCCTGCCAGGAATCGAACCTAGGACCCCTCGCTTCGCAGGCAGTCACTACCATCTACGCTACGTCATCTTCATTCATATAGAATGAGAAAGCTATTACATTGATGAGTCATAGTATCGGAGATCCAAATACATATAACACCATTCTTCCGCACGCATACAGCCTTACAACCAACATAAAAACGAACGAGCAGGCGAGCCTGTAAACCAAGCTTCTAAATTAAGGTGTTACTGATATCAATGGGCGATGATGGCCTCTTACCATCACGCTTAGGATCCGCTGATTGTCAGCTTATTTTTCAAATACTTACATAAAACTAATATACATTTAAAAATAAAAAAAACGCACGCTGTAAAAATGGTAATCATGATAATTTAATACTTTTTAACTGACTTCAAAAAAAGGAAGAGGTTCTCAATTCGACTGCATTTTTTATGTTTGTTACCTCAGAACTATTGACTGGGTGAACCGATTTTGATGATTCTTTTTTTAATCGAAATCTGATCCTTGTCATGTGGTCTCACTTAAATTTTATTGAGATCTGACAAGTAGTTTTTGAGTAATTTTGAAGTCGGTTATTTTTTGTTAGTAAAATTTCGATTATTTCTAATCCTTATGGTGAGCTCTTTAATTTGATTCCATATTGCAATATTGGATTTATTTTTATTTTTTGAAACTTGAAACAACGGCATCTCACAGCCACCATGTTTTTTTAATTTCACTTATCTAAGAACACTTGGGTTATCAAGAGGAATCTAACGATATCCTGTTTACATAAATCCGTTCAGCGGTTTGGAGATGAGGTAATAAAGAATATTACACGCATTCATACAAACATTCAAGATACGCGCGAAAAACATTACCATTCCTGGCAGTTAGGTAAAAATAGCACACGTTCATAAAGTTTGTCTTACGAATAAAACTGAAATGCCTCTTTTAAATGTAGTTCCATTAAAATATGTAGGCAACAACTGGTTTTAAAGCCATACATCTTAAAGACAGTCATATATTGAGTGTGCACTCTCGCCACTGAAAATAATGGTCGCTATAAGTCAAAGTAACAGGCACTGGTTGTGGGAGATAGAATAACCTGTTTAATGCCCGTTTAATAAAATAAATAATGGTCCTAAAGTGCAAAGGATGATCCTTAAAGAATTATTGTGCAATAGAAGTGTGGATTATACGTATTTTCCATGCTATTATTGTATAGAAGTTTTATGAATAGTACTAGTAAAGCTTGGCTACAGATCATTGAATCGTATTTGATGCCTTAACTCCCCATACTTGTGCCTTTATTTTTAATTCAAGTCAGTCATTCATTCAGAATAATTGATGCCCCTTTTTCATTTTTATGAGATAGTGCTCTAGTATTTCCAATTGGTTAGAGATGGGTAATCAAGTTAATGATTTTCAGTAAATTTAATGGTTCACCTATGTGAGTTTGAGCTGAAAACTGACTCAGCTCAATTTTTGCCTTGCTGACACGCTGTTTTGATGTAGGTCTTGTATAAAATGCGGGGTAGAAAGTGATTAAAATACTTTCAAGTGAATTAAATAGACTAATGTTACTAAGGGCGCGAGCTTGTTCAACAAATCAAACTATATCGGACCAGAGACAAGTGAATTAAATATTGCAAACACGGACGAAAAAAAGAACGGACGTAACCTTGTCTAATCGAGAGTGAAGCATAGCAATTACAGCTCGCTTACCATGTGTGCGTAATTTTGTAATTTTTGATTCGCGATGGTGTCAATGTCATAGCAGTATGGTGTCAATGTGTGGGTGTGTGTACTTGTACGAATAGAGAGTTGGTATTACTATGGGTGCTTCACTGAATTTGTTCTTGGGGCTACGTCCGTCTATTTTTTACGTCCGTGATTGCAAATAATTCATTTCAGTAAAATAACTAAAGCGCTAAATATTTTTACATTACTGATTAAACAATGAGCTACGAAATTGATGTTGCGCAGCAGTTGTGAGATGTGAATTGAATCGATTCAGAGTATATAAACATCACTACATTCGATGTTTAGAGATGTAGACTGCACGTCGTAAACTGCAGTAGCTCAATAAAATCCCATTTAAAACCTACTTTATCTTCCTTTCAAAGCGACCTTAGTACAATAACATGCATTGACTATTGAATAATACACTAAAATATATCACACAATAATCTGATATAACTAGGTACATAAATTCAAGATTATAAGAATGTAAACACATTCTACCATTTCATCGCGTGATTCATTTGTTATGGTATTACATTATTAAGAATTATGAGTCGTGGTGGATATAAATCCCTTGGTAATGGAAGGCTTTCCGGGTCCAGTTACATACCAGTTATAGGTCTGAAGATTCTATTTATTCAGAACAATATTAATTGTTCTCCTCTAAAGATATTCAGACTGGCTTCTGTTATTTAAAATAGTTCTTAGTGTCCTCACGAGACAATTGAACGCCCTTTTACGACATTAACCATGCAATTTCAGGTAAATAGAGATATCCATTAGTGTTCCTACATTGAACTAGTAATTAAAAACAACAACTAAACTTCAGATAGTGACCCCTAAAAAGTAATATTAAAAAAATACTGTTAACCAAAAATACCTAGATTGTCTATACTAATATATAAAGAGGAAAGATTTGATTTTTTGTTTGCATTGCATAGGCTCCGAAACTACTGAACCGATTTCAAAAATTCTTTCACTGTTGGGAAGCTACACTATCCCCGAGTAACATAGGCATAGCATATTATATTTTCAAAAAAAAATAGGGATCCTTAATAAAACTCCAATAATGTAACCCAAGGTGTAAACAAATAAGAAAACCGAAGCAAAGCGAGGGCGGTTACCCGTAAGAAATAAAGAGGGTTTAGACAGCAGGGTTTAGATTTATATTTTTATTCCTTTTGTTCTACTACGTTGTGATAATATGTCAGTGAAGGTAATCTATAATTACCTTCTTGGCTGGAGATGCATTAAATCAGCCTCTCTTTTTTACTCGACTGCCAAGGAAGGGTTATGTTTTTCACGTGGATCTTACATGTATGTATTTATGTTTGTATTGATTTATGCATGTAATATTTTTATTACCTCATATCTTCCAAGCTGCTGCACTAATTTACATAATTAAGATATCGTTAGATTTGTCTTGTCTCAAGTGTTCTTAGATAGGTGACGTTAAAAAAAACAAATATGGTGGTTGTGAGATGCCAATGTTTGAAGTATAAAAAAATCGAATAATGCAATATGGGTATCAAATTAAAGAGCTCATCATGAGGTTTTCATAAAAGTATATCATGACAGTTTTTTTGATAGCAGGCGGGATTTTTTTTAATTTATTTTATTACAAATATTCATGGGCGACGGTCATTCCTTACTATCAGGTGGTACGTTACCACATTTGCTACACAAAGAAAACCATTTAATCCTACGTTAAAATATCCAGTATTAAGAAGGGCTTACCCTTAAATATACGATACGTTACTAAATTGAAAATTATCTCTAATATTGCGACGCAATTTTCGTAGCTACAACAAATTTCTTTGAATTATCGCAAAATTGTTGTCAAGAAATCCAGGACAAAAATAGGGTAGATTTTGTACCGGTTACATCTTCCCCTGGGATAACTGAGACGTTTATCTGTTTATGATATCGTTTTGAGAAACCCTTCTTGGTAACATAATGCAGCTTTTTGGGGTGAAAAGGATTCCATCCAACTTAACTAAAAAAACATAGGAAAATTTACAATGTTAGATTACAGATCCATTTTTTGTCATTAATACAATACTTTAAAATATATAATTGTGTTCGTAACAATTGAATAGATGAATGATATTTAAACCTTTCTTAGAAACAATTGGAACCATCTATTATTAAAACTATTACAAATATAAAACGAGTGTATCCAGTAAATAGTAAGTATATTTTACTGAGCACGAAGAACTGAAAAAAAAGAAAAAAGTGGCTCTTAAGTTACTGCACTTTGCTCACTCACATCGTGGAAAGCGGAGCTAAATTAAGTGGATAAAGAAATAAAATAAACACACAAGAGAGCTTACCGCATACGCTTCAAGTTAATGTACTAATACATTACGGCTGTTAAAATCAGCTGCCTATAAATATATTTTTTTACTAATTCCTCGTAAAACTGTAATTTGTAATTCAAAACTTTCTAGTTTTATACGTAAAAATAAATTATACAAAACATTTACAAAATACAAAGTATTTATGTATTAATTTTTTTGTTTTTAGAAGAGGACAATATACTTACGAGATAACTATGCTTGGTGAGGGGCTTGCAATTTATTGAGTCAATTAAAATTTCTCGGAGTAAAACATATTTTTGCTTTAAAACATATTTACAAAATTGAATAGAAAAAAAGGTGTCAAGTCTATATAAAAATTAAATTAAACCAGGTAACATAAAATCCAAAAAGGACAACATCCCAATGTCTATTGAATAAAAGATAGAAGATATCTTTAATAAAAAGTCACAGAACATTAAGTAAAGCTGATAAGCCTTATCTATCTATATATATAAAATTGAAAAGCGACACACCGCTGATTAAACAAGAAATCTCAGAAACTGCCGAACCGATTAAGATAAAATTTGGCAGGGAGATAGTTTATGCTAAGGAGACGTCCACTAAGAACGGATTTTTGGAAATTCATCCCCTAAGGGGTACAAATAAGGGTTAGAAGTCACTTTCATACAAACCAACTTTGTTAGTTTTAGATTTATAAATTTGAATTTTTTTATGTAGGTTTATAGTAATGAACAAAAGTTAACTTTAACACATTTTTTTGGAAAATCATCCCTTAAAGGGTTAATTTCTTCAATTTAAGTTAGTACGCAACTTCGTCATTTTTAGGGTTCCGTAGCCGAATGGTAAAAAACGGAACCCTTATAGATTCGTCATGTCTGTCTGTCTGTCTGTCTGTCTGTCTGTCTGTCTGTCTGTCCGTCCGTATGTCACAGCCATTTTTTTCCGAAACTATAAGAGCTATACTGTTGAAAATTGGTAAGTAGATGTATTCTGTGAACCGCATTAAGATTTTCACACAAAAACAGAAAGAAAACAATAAATTTTGGGGGTTCCCCATACTTAGAACTGAAACTCAAAAATGTTTTTTTCATCAAACCCATACGTGTGGGGTATCTATGGATAGGTCTTCAAAAATGATATTGAGGTTTCTAATATCATTTTTTTCTAAACTGAATAGTTTGCGCGAGAGACACTTCCAAAGTGGTAAAATGTGTGTCCCCCCCCCCCTGTAACTTCTAAAATAAGGGAATGATAAAACTAAAAAAAATATATGATGTACATTACCAAGCAAACTTCCAACGAAAATTGGTTTGAATGAGATCTAGTAAGTAGTTTTTTTTTTTAATACGTCATAAATCGTAAACCGCAAAAAACATTGATCAAAGTTACAACGAACTACAAGAACTTTTATATTATGTTACTTGCTGCTACGGAACCCTTCATGGGCGAGTCCGACTCGCACTTGACCGCTTTTTTGAAGTTAAAAACATGAAAATTTATATATTGATTCAAGAATAGAAACAAAATTTAAAAGGTATGTATTTTTTTGGAAAATCAACCCCTAAAGGGTTGAATAAGGTTGTTCAAGTTTGTATGGGAACTTCGTCAGTTTTGAAGTAAGGAAGGTGAAAATTTGTATATAAGCTTATAGTTAGACACAAAAAATAACTGTATCACTGTTTTCTCGAAATTCATCCCCTAAAAATAGGGGTTGGAAGTCTTTTACATATAAATCAGCTTCGTCAGTTTTAGAGTTATAAATATGAAATTGGATGGAACTTAGTACGCAACTTCGTCATTTTTGAAGTTAAAAACATAAAAATTTATATATTAGTTCAAAATTAGAAACAAAATTTAAAGGTTATGTGTTTTTTGGAAAAATCTACCCCTAAAGGGTTGAATAAGGTTGTGGAAGTTAGTATGAGACCTTCGTCAGTTTTGAAGTAAGAAGGGTGAAAATTTGTATATAAGCTTATAGTTAGACACAAAAAATAACTGTATTACTGTTTTCACGAAATCCATCCCTTAAAAATAGGGGTTAGAAGTAATTTACATTCAAATCAACTTCGTGAGTTTTAGGGTTATAAATATGAAAATTTTAATGAATGTTTATTGTTATGAACAAAAGTTAAAATTAGCTGAAAATTATCCCTTAAAGGATCACTTTAGGGGATGGAACTTACTACGCAACTTCGTCATTTTTGAAGTCAAAAACATAAAAATTTATAAAATATATAAAGCTCAAGTGTGCAAGTTAGTATGGCAACTTCGTCAGTTTTGAAGCAAAAAGGATGAAAATTTGTATATAAGCTTATAGTTAGACACAAAAACTAACTGTATCACGGTTTTCTCGAAATTAATCCCCATAAAGGGTAATACTAAGGGGTTGTAAATATCTGTTTAAGAAACTACGTCATTTTAAACTCAGTAATGTGAAAATGTATATGTTAACTTATAATTACCATCAGGTGGGATAGTAGTCAAGCATTAACTTATAAGATATAAAAAAAATAGAAGCAAAAATTAATTGTAACAGTTTTTTTGGAAATTCATCCACTAAGGGGTAAAACCAGGGGATGTAAGTTTTTACGTAACTTCGTCAATATCAAACTCAGAAATGTGAAAATAAATCAAAAATTAACTGTAACAGGTTTTTTGGAATTTCATCCCCTAAGAAAATAAAGAGGTTGGAAGTTTTTCCAGAACTTTGTCATTTTTGAACTATGTAAGCTTATGAAATATGTAATATGCATAGCTTCAGAAATATGTAAGCTTATAGTGAGAAACAAAAAAATTGTTTAAAGGACTTTACGGACAGTAGGAGGAGGAGAGAAGGACAGGAAGCGAGAGAGGGACCGGGAACGGGAGAGGAACAGAGACGGAACAGGAGAACGGAGAGGGCCGGGGAGCGGGAGAGGGAGAGGGACAGGAAACGGGGGAGGACCCGGGAGCGGAAGAAGGAGAGGGGAGGGACAGGGAGCGGGAGAGGGAGAGTGAGTGTAAGTGTCCAGATGGAAACAACAGAACCGGTTTTAAAGATATTTGTACTGTTCATGTTGACACCGTAAAACCAGTTCATCATTGATCCATTTAGGATCTGGTGGTGTTACTTCGAGACAAGATATGTAACTCCTGGATGGATGGAAATAACGGGACCTTTTTGTTTTTTTTTTTTCTAATGAAACTCAAGAGCCAGTTTTTCTGTACATTAAATATTTTTCAAAATTTCGGTTAGCGGCACTTCAATAGAACACCAAAATTTTTTTTTTAATTATTGTCTGTTTGTCTATCTGTTTGTATGTTTGGGCATTACATGAAAACCCTTGAACTGATTTCGACGGAAATTAGTTATGTTGTTCCTCATACTTTGGATCACGTTAAAACTTTTCGTCCCGATAAAATTAAAAGTTTTCACCGGAAACAAGATGAAACTTAGTGTGGAATATTTTGAAATATTAACGATTTGCTTTAAATTTGCAATAAACATTCCTCATTTAATTGATGAAATACATGTTTTCAAGTTTTTCAAATTTTTTAACGAAAAAGAAAAAACTAATGTTAACTAATTTTGTTTATTTTTTAAAATTCGTTCCCGGATGAATGATTTGTGATTATATCGTACGTTTCAGTATATAAATTCCTAAATATAAGTACTTCAATATAAATTAACCTGTTTTTAAATTTTTTTCTGCAAGGGGTACAAATATGATAAGCATAATTTCCGCATGCGAAGCTGCGGGCAACAGCTAGTACTAATATATAAAGAGGAAAGATTTGATTTTTTGTTTGCATTGAATAGGCTCCGAAACTACTGAACCGATTTAAAAAATTCTTTCACTGTTGAGAAGCTACGCTATCCCCGAGTAACATAGGCTATATTATATTTTCAAAAAATTAGGGATCCTTAAAAAAACTCCAATAATGTAACCCAAGGTGTAAAAAAATAAGAAAACCGAAGCAAAGCGAGGGCGGTTACTCGTTGGAAAATAAAGCGATTGAGACTTACGACAATCCTTTTGTGTACTAATTTTTGATGAATTTTTGGAACCTGTTTTTTGTCTAAGGTCAATGCATACGTAACGTGGACGGGACGAGGACGTGATGTGGACGGGGCATAAATATACGTGCGTGCCCCGTTCCCGTCCCGTGCGTGCGTCCGTGGCGTATGCGCTACCGTTTACATTTTCTATGAAACGATGTTTCCAAAACTTCACGTCCCGTCCCGTCCCCGTTCCGTCCATGTTACGTATGCATCGACTTTTACTTGTACATTAATATGCTAGTTAACATAATATCGCATCCAGTTATGTGAACACAGATACGATGATTGTAAGGTCATCTTAAGAGGATTTTCGCAACAGTAGTTAGTGACCAACTTAAGTGTTAATTTTTTTGTCTACTTATAATACGTCAAGCAAAAACTTTGTATCCCTTTTTACGACAATAAAGCGGATGTAGGAGTATGACATTTGGTACTGTTAAAGTTAACATGAAGAAGGAGACCATAAAGCTAATATTTTGATATAAAATACATTAGAAACGCAATTAATAATATAACACTTAAAATAACACACACTGCCAAGAATTTGACACTCGCAAGCGTACTATACCTACCCGTAAATATCAATGTGAAGTAACATTTGGACACTTACGCTCGAATTTTTAAGCGCAAAGCGGCTTTGTTTACATCATGGAGTATAGAGGTAAGGAGAGCCATCTCAAATGGGGGAAAATTGAAAAAGTGTCCAGCTGTATACTGAAAGTAGAGGTTCCAGTACCTACCACCATCATCCTACGACACTAGCGCTGACGTCGGAATAACTACGATATGAACATAGCTGTTGTAGTTGATCTGCGGAGTGAAGTTTGCTGAATTCAATAAAATTA
This sequence comes from Thymelicus acteon, assembly GCA_951805285.1. Lineage (NCBI taxonomy): Eukaryota > Metazoa > Arthropoda > Insecta > Lepidoptera > Hesperiidae > Thymelicus > Thymelicus acteon. The sequence goes on along the minus strand of OX638226.1, from coordinate 2,683,338 downwards.
ATCCTAGCCTACCGCAGCGGCACTCCTAATTGGATGCGTTTTTACGGACACTTTTCACATACAGAATTGGCTCTCCTTACCCTCTATACTCCATGGTTTAAGTGAATAGCTGACAAGCGAGCAGAGGAACCACTCATTCAACGTCATGGACATCAGCAACGCTAAAAGCATCACGGATGTGCTTCCGGCTACAACAGACGCGGGAAATGCGACACTGCGACCGAAACACGTAAAAAATATTTCAAGGTTGATTTTAGAAGGCAAAAAGATAGCTAGATAGGTGTGTGTATGTGTGTGTGTGTGTGTGAAAAAGTATGCCAAGTAAAATTGTGCCAAGAAGTTATGCGGAACTCGCATTTTTCTCCCAGACCAGTGGCTCAGGAAGAAAAATGTAAATAAAATGACAATCTTTTAATGGGCTACAATTTTTGTAGAGAACATTTTTCTGTAAAATCAATACTTTGCCAAATAAACGCGAAAAACAAAAAACATGTTTTTTCAAGGTGACCTTGAAAATGAAATATGTAGGTATTTTGCTTATTATATTCGTTATCAGCGCATCGAAATACATGGGTATACCAAAATTCAGATCAATCGGGGATATGGGCCAAAAGGAAGTTTATCCAATTTCGGTACCAATGATAATATTAATACCGGCATAATTATTATATAACATCTACAACATGTATAATACGTTAATAGAACTCACTAAAGTACCGCCATTTCTTAAACTTTTCACACCTATCATCATAATTGAATCATATTACAAGTTTTAAGTAGTATCAATTTACAATAAGAAACTTACCTACATATTATTATTATTTTTTTTAAATATGATCCACCTATCGTAGATCTATGTAACTGGTATGTATTATAGTTGAAGAGGTACTGATTATATGTGATTTTTTTCATCGGTGTATCTCGATAAATAACCATAAATAAACACTCCTAAATTAAAAAAAAAATTTCTTGCCGTTCACTTATTTGGAAAATTATGAAAAAAATATGCAATGTACCTTTAATCAGTAGCTTTCATATCCCGTTGGATTTTTTTAAATATCTAGTATAGTTTCATAGAAAAACCACTTTGAAGTTAGGGATTGCAACCCCTATTAAAAAAAAAACTAATAAAGCTACGGGTTTGAAAATTGGTCAAAAGGTGTTTCTAACAACTAGCAAAATAATAAAGGCACCAATGTTTCACAAACACGCCAGTGCCATTTTCATATACCCGGCTAGACCCTTTATACTAGTTATGTCTGAAGGCCTCTGACCTGGTCTAAAGACTGCTTAAAAATAATAATAACCAGAATCTCTAAAACAAAAAGTTGTACTGACGACTCAACGTACCCTTTAAAGTACGGAAGAGTTCAGGATTTCTTAAAGTCTTAGCTTTCACTGTTAAAATAAACTTTTCAAACACGTAAGTTTAATTACAGTTTCATTGTCACATAGAGATTAACCAGTATCCTAACGATTGACCTTTCCAACCTGACCGAAAGCTTTCGGAAATTTTGGGTTTTCATAAAAAATAAAATCGCTGTTAACGTTTCTTACGCCCCAACTCAGAGTCACTAACGGTTACTTAAATCGCCCCTTAGTACAAAATTTGTATGAAGATGCTTTACTAAAGAGTGTTAGGGTATTATAAGCATTTTTGATCACCAATTTTATTTTTAAAAATACAATAAATCTTTTTTTAAACAAAATTAAGAACAAAATGGATTTTACAATTTTATATTGAAAAAATAATATTTTTTGCAAATTATTATTTATAACACTGTGTGTGTATAAATCCGAACTTAGGTCACGCTTTTCCGTGCGTAAAGTTGCCCTTTTCACACGATACGAACATTTGTGACTGAGTTTCTCTATTGATGCATGACGCAAAGTTGTGCCCGAGCGTATAGAGGCTGTTTAACATACATATTCCGTATATACATTACTATTATTATTATTGTTGTATTATTTATTATACATTTTATTAGTTTGACATTTATTTTAATTTGACACGAATTTGTATTAATTATTCTTATTTTATTATTTTGACTGTTTATTATGAATTTGTGGTAAATGATATGTCAGAGGTTTATATTAAGTTACATTATCTGTTTTGGTATGGAGTGTTGTGAGCTATGGCAACACCGGAAGATTGTAATGAATAGCGTCGCATGGGCCAGGTCGGCTTGTAAAAACCTATGTGGAAAAGTAATAAAGAAACATTAAGTTAATGAGACAAGTTATTTTACTGATGAAGCAACATCACATGATATAATAATGATATGGCTTGATATGTGTTAATTAGTGTAAGTGGTATGTACCGTTCTAATTAACATTAAAAATAAATAAATAAATACACCTTATGCCACACATCTTCCAAGATGTAAAAGTACTACTTACGCCACGAAAAGCAAAAGCTAGCGACGGAGCGTAGCGAGGGTGCTAAAAGACAACGTACCGTACTGTAATGTACTATTTCTGTCGATGTCGTACCACTTGTTCCCCATACATCTCTTACATACGTACAGACAGACAAGTATGCGGATGAACATGATAAAATTAATAGTTAAATTAGAAAAGTTTCACTTTTGCAATTTTGCTACGAAAACTAATAAGTAAACAATAAACATAATAATCATTTTTATTCCTTTCGAATAAAAGTCTTCACAGCAAAGCGAATAAAATATCCCCAATAAAAAGATCCTAAAACAAATGCTCAGTTACAAGAATCCTATCTCGAATTAAAGAGACAAAACAGAAATTGATGAAGGCAGTGTCTTTATACAAAAAGAAACTCCGAAACGCAGGTATGACGCAATAAATATAAGTAATAACAATAAAAGAAAATTGTTATAGGCGAGGAGAATCTTAATGCCCTACGCAATATCTGTTTTGGCAACATCGTGTATGATTCCATTTCAACTGTTAAGAACTCGCAAGATGTCTGACCGTGAAAGATAAGAATATGCGATACCGTTAACTTATTAAAAAAAACATTATCTATTGTAAACGATCTATTGACTCTATATGGAAACGAAAGAACTAGGAATTAAAGTTCTATACCGTATTTATTTCAGCTTTTCCACCATTTTTACATACGAAACCTCACGTTTTAAAATATATCTTAGGAAAGCGTTGTAGGGATGTTGATGAAATGGTATCAATTTTTTACTCTACTTTGCACACTGTAATTAAAGAAAATGTTCCATTAAGCAAAAAGAAAAACTTGAAATACCCACATTGGTATTCAAGAGATTTAATTAAACTTTTAAATGAAAGATATAAAGTAAGAATAAAATATAAAAAGTATAAGAACCCAATGGACAAGATTATTTTCGATATGTTGACTATCAGAACTCAAAAAAGACAACAAATATGTTACAATTTTTATATAGATAAAATGGAGAAATGTATAATTAAGAATCCCAAATATTTTTGGACATATATCAAACAGAAACGTAGCAACAAGTGTAATATGCCAAGTGAGATGTTTTTCGAAAATAAAAGAGCTTCAGATAGTAGGTCAATTTAAGAACTTTTTAAACAAAATTTTATGTCTGTCTATAAGGTTAATGATGAGTCAAGAATTGTAGAATCAAGAGATGTTACTAAAATGGCATGTAGTTATTTAAATCAAATTTCAATTAAAGAGTCAGAAGTCCGTTTTAAATTAAAAAGACTTGATATTAGTAAAGGTCCGGGCCCAGATGGGCTTCCAGCCATATTGGCACAACGATGCGCGAACCAACTATCATTACCATTAAAAATAATATTTGATAAATCTTTGACTACGGGGAAATTTCCTACACAGTGGAAAGAAGCCAAAATAATTCCAATTTTTAAAGATGGTGCCAAAAAAGACGTAAAAAATTATAGACCAATATCAATATTATCTGTATTTGCTAAACTATTTGAAGGAATAATACTTCAGAGTTTGAGTCATCACGCAAAATCAATAATTTCAAATATGCAACATGGATTTGTTAAGGGAAGATCAACCAATACTAACTTAGTATCGTTCGTAGATAAAGTAATGGGTTATTTAGATCGTAGAATTCAGGTCGATGCAATCTATACAGATCTATCAAAAGCATTCGACCGAGTAGATCATAGCATACTTATAAGGAAGCTGTCGGATATAGGGATAGGTGGCCCTCTCTTGAAATGGTTTCGTTGTTATGTATCTAATAGGAAATCTTATGTTGCATTAAATGGTGTAATTTCTAGCACTTTTGACTGTTATTCTGGTGTTCCTCAAGGATCTCATCTCGGGCCCATGCTATTTTTAATATTTATAAATGATATTACGGAATGTTTTTACCATTCTGAAGCATACTTGTTCGCAGACGATTTAAAAATTGTTAAACCTATTAGAACTATTGAAGATCAATTACTACTATAAAGTGACATTAATAGACTAAATTTATGGTGCACAAATAACAAAATGGATCTAAATATAAAAAAATGTTCTCATTTATCGTTCACACGAAATGTAAATGTAATCCCTACTAAATACGAGATTAATAAATCATCTTTAAAAACATTGTCTACCATAAGAGATTTAGGGGTAATAATGGATACTAGACTGAATTTTCAGGAGCATATTTTAAACACAATTATAAAAGCTTCTAAGACATTGGGATTTATAATTAGAAATACTAAGCTGTTTAAAAATCCTAAAACCAAAATGATGTTGTACAACTCGATGGTAAGAAGCACTTTGGAGTATTGTAGCCAGGTTTGGGCACCTTACTATGAGGTGCACAAGAACAGGATTGAAAGAGTGCAGCGCAAATTTTTGTACGTACTGACCTACAACATGAAAAATCTCGATTCATATTATAGGAGGCTAGCATATTTTAAAATGACAACTTTAGAAAAAAGAAGGATACAACTAGATCTTATGTTTTTATACAAGGTTTTAAACAACAAAATAAATTGTTCCTATTTACTTGACATCATTAAAATATCCGTGCCAAGCAGATTACCACGCCCTGGAATATATAAACTGTTCTCTATTCCTATGAACCGTACAAATCTAGGTAGGAATTCTCCAGTATCTAGGATGACAAGATTATATAATTATTTACCTAAGTGTCTTGATATAGATATTCTCCATGATACAATGTTCTCCTTTAAAGGCAAGATCAAAAAACACCTTTTAAACAATATAAAATGAAAGCAAGCAATATTATAAGTTAAATATTAATCAATTTAATTTTAATCAATTTATTTTAAATTATTCAATCAATTTATTAAGTATGTTTTTTAAAATATGTTTTAAAATAAGTATTTCTTTTTTTTTACATGCATTTTATATTATGGGATTTCAGCTTTTATTATTTTAATTTGTAATTTTAGCTTTTTATTACATTGATATTTTGTCTGTTAAACTGATAACTTTTTTTTATATAAGTGCGAAGTGAATTTTTAATTTTATTTTATTTTGTCATTTTAATTTTAATAACATAATTATTTACGCAGATTTTATTCATAATCATGTTTTTACATTTTTAGCTAACAACGAAGAATTTTGTAATGAGCTTAAGCTATTTTTCATAAGTCGTGATTGCCTATAAGTAGAAAGGCGCACTAGTAAGGTTATAGGAAAGAATTTGTATTGTTTATGTTGTGTACTTTCTGTTGGTAATCCAAAAATAAATAAATAAATAAATAAATAAAAAATAAATAAAAATAAACTCTCTATTCCTACAAGTACACACACCCACACATTGACATTTTGCTGCTTCAATCGCGAATCAAAAATCACGCACACATGGTAAGCGGGCGGTTACGTCCGTCTTTTTTTCAGGTCCGTGACTTAAACGAAGACCCTAAGCAGGCTTCTAAATCACCAGAGGATGGATATGAATATCAATAATATCTTTTACTTTGTAAACGATAATTTTCGCAAAGTAGTACTTACCAAGAAGATTAGCTATGTTCGTATTACGCTATTACGTTGAATTATTTCATTATAACTGTGTATGACAATTATTGTCAGTTCAATAATTGTCACTTCCAACGTCCTGTATTGTTTCATATTAATTATTATCAGGCATGAACAATGGAGCGAAGACCGGGATTTCGGAGACTACGGATCAATATTATTGTAATCTAAAATTCTATTACATATTCTCAATACATGAAATCCTACTTATATCGTACTAATCTCACAATATTATACATGTGAAAGTTTGTGAGAATGTATACGAGTATCACGAACATAAAAAAAGAACAGACGTAACCTTGTCTAATCGGGAGTGAAGCTGACAGCTGACAGCTCGCTTACCATGTGTGCGTAATTTTGTAATTTTTGATTGGCGATGGTGTCAATGTCGTAGCCGTATGGTGTCAATGTGTGGGTGTGTGTACTTGTACGAATACAGAGTTGGTATTCCTATGGGTGCTTCACTGAATTTGTTCTTGGGATTATGTCCGTCTTTTTTTTAGGTCCGTGACGAGTATATGTTTGTTACTGTTTCACGCAAAAACGACTGAACAGATTTTTATGAAATTCAGCAAACAGTAGACCATGACCTGTAAGGCTATTCTGTTTTGTAACTCGACAGCGGAATTCGCGATAAGTGTCAAACGACTAAAGATAGGATTTTGACACTCATCGCGGATTCCGCTGTCGAGTTACAAAACAGAATAGCCTTACTGGTTTAAGATATGGGGTACTTATTATCCCGGAAAATTCGGATAAAGCTGCGGGCAGAGTGCTTGTAGTATCATAATTTGAAGTATTTTTTTAGTTTAAATATTTTATTTATTCAATATAATTTTCTCCTCGAATTTTTACAAACTTTTATATATCATTCAAATTGTTTCAAAGACAAAGACAAAATAATGCATTCGTGTAGGTGTTACTGACACTTATGCTATGCATGTCATTTTTTAATCTACCAGCTTCTACTCGTTCATTGGTGAGACAAGTTCTTTGTCGTTAGAGTCGAAAGCATTTTCCTTTTACAGGCTTTCCTTTTCACTTTCAAGTACATTTGTTTCATTTAAATACAACAAATTTGTATTTTTGTGACTTTGGTTAAGCAAATTTACGTTATTTTATAGATTGATCTTTTGAGGCTTGGGAAGATATGAAACAATATTATGAAATGGCTATGGCTTACGAAAAAATATTAGTGCCTAAAATCAAAATATACACTCCTTAATAGGACATTAGACCAGGCCTAACTGTGTAGGTATTGTGCCAGTAGCCAGCCAGCAGGCTTCACGGAAAGATAATAATACCAGTAATAATTGATGACTTAATTATAATATTGCTATAATATAATCCTTCTGTGAAGCCAAGGGACCGAATTATGAAATATGCCGGCATGGGATTGGAGTAAGTATTTTAAGCCTTCTCAATACGGCTAAAGTCTTGCATGTTCAAATTATGTTTTAAAATTATAATAATTATATTTATTCAGTACTTGTATGTCTTATTCCATAAAACAAACGAAAACAAAATAAAATCAAATCGAAAAACTCGTGCCGGCTGGAAATTTTTCAATCAAAAACTATCTGTATCTGCTCCGTGCCGCTGACGGTAAAAATAAATAAGAAAACTAGGAGTTTCATGTGTAAATGCCTAACCATTTATATTATTATTTGATATTATAATTAAATTTTACTGCCCTTTTTAAATAAAATATTCACATAAAATATGTAATCAATAATATTAAACATGACTTGCAGAACATACCATAAAATACGTTAAAAATAACTCATTCTAACTACAGTACTATCAAATATCATCAAAGGATAATAGCGAGTCTACAGACCATAACACTTAAACAAGAAGGCCTTGAAATAAGAAGATATAAAGATAAAGATAAGATAAAAAGAAAGCACAATTTTAAAGGACCTTTTGGGTGTTCTCTCATTTGTCAGAGCTATCAACCTCGCATAATGTTTTGTATTATTGAAATAATTTTAGATCGCTTTCCATTTTACAAAAAAAAATGCTGATAAATCCGTTATACCAACATATAACGCTTACACACCAGGATTCCACGTGTCGTGAGTGCCATAGACAACACACAAAGACAAGAGCACAAACATCCAGACCAAGAATAGAAGTTCAAACTCAACATAAACACACATTACACACACGTAGTACATAATGTTTTTTTTAAGTTTTCCTGCGAAAACAAAATACGCTTTTTCTTAAAATGTGTTTTTTGGAAAAACTAAAATATTATATAAGTTTTGGATGCCAGAAAAAATATATCTATTTTCCGATTCCGATAAAATGAGAGCACTCCCCGTCCAAGAAAAAATCCAATTAGATGGAAGACATTATGTGTAACGAGGCCTTAACAATATCGCGTCACATGACTCTTAGGTTATAACGGACATTATTTCAATGTAAATTTTATCTCCTGACGGGATTTAGGAATGCTCTCATTATAAAAGGTTCATGAGCTTAACGAAGTTAATCTTTTGCGACGAAACGTTAAGTTATACCGGTAACCTACAGTTGAAATACCTTTATTTTTGATTTGTAACCTTTTTTGTGACATTTTGGATTTTTTTATTTTTTTTTTATTTTCTTGTGAAAACTGGCAATTTTTTTTTGTAATCAAAATTTTCTAGGTCTTACTGACCTAGATTACATGCGAGTTTTGAATATGAACTATCGGATCAAGGCCGTTTCCCAAGCTCGACCACCTCGCTTGGCAGGAGATCAGTTATATCCTTTGCCATAATTATGTGGGATTATTTTCATTAAAACCCACTAGTTGATGCCCAGTGTATATGACAAGATGATAAACTTAACCGATCCTAATTATTAATTTTTTTTTAACAGCTCTACCACCGTTATAATTGTTTTATTAAATTCTCTCACATTTTGTGCATTAGTATAAATATTAGTGACTAGTAAGTACAATGAAAAAATTAACAAAAAATGTTGTTAAAACCTTTTTAATTTTTTTTAACGTATCTATAAAATGTAAACACAGTCCACGTCATCAATCGCAAGAAACAAAGTTGGAAATAAACAAAAAACTCTACCTTCTTATTTCCTCAACATACACCATAAATATTTCTCGTAAACTACGCCTGTGAAAATATTTTTTCTTTCGCACGGAAATATTTGCCGGGTTACTTCAGGTTATTAGTTTTTATTAGACATCGACCTCTAGGCCCTGTTTATTGTGCCAGGTGTCCGCAACCTTAAACTTACGAGCGTTGGTAAAAATACTGCAGGAAATCTTTTAGCTGTTCTTTATATTAGGTGACAGGAGACCGAAACGCTTAATAGAATACTTAGGGTGCCGTTTTAGGAATGTCTTGTCATTAGCACCACCCACAATCGAGTTCAAGAAACATTATTTTGATTTATTAATTGTTAAATGGAATGGTTAATGTACGATTTAAATAACTTTTTTTTAAGACTAAAGTTAACAAAGGTTAACTAAGAGTTGACTTAAGTTTAGAAATCGGAAAATTATTTAACCCTTCAAATATCTTATAAATAAAATTCTCGTGTCACGGTGTTAGAAGTTGAACTCCTCTGAAACGGCTCGACCGATTTTCGTGAATCTTTGCGTGCATATCGGCTAGGGTTGAGAATCGGACATCTATTTTTTATCCCCCTACCCCTAAAATTTTTTTGGCACAACAACATTTGACTGGTCAGCTAGTAATAACTATAAAATTAGTCGAATGGTATATTTAAACTTACCAATGCTATTTCCGCGGCGGGCCCGGCCTATTGGCGGGCCCGCTGACTTTCCCTTAGTGAAGTCCTCTACTTGTTGGTATCTGGGCACCTGGAATTGAAATAAAATAAAATTCAGATTTGGACTTCATTGTATTTAAACGTTTCATACATCTGGGGGGAGTTCTACTAATATTATTATAAATGTGAGAGTTTGTTTGGATGTATGGACTTTTGAAGCTCTTTCACGGAAAAACTACAGAACGGACTTTCATGTTTGGCACAACGGTAAAACATGATCTGGAGGGCTATTCTCTAAAATACCAACTCGAAATCGAAGCTCACTCAAGTGAGATAGCTCACTTCGAAAGATCGATCTAGATTTCATAATTGGACACGAGCTTCGAAGGTGACGTATTCGACGATCGAGACAAATAAATCCCTCACTGATACTATGAATAAATGAATAAATGATACTCTGCTATATAAATAAATGATACTATGAATACCAAACATGTCAAATTAGCCTGAACAAATAGTTTTTCTCACCGCCGCATTCTACACTGCGGCGCCACCTGTACTGTCGAGTTTTATAGAACAGGAATTTTTAAACTCATCGCGGATTCCGCTGTCGAGTTACAAAAATATCCTTACAGAATAGCCTTGCTGGAATAAGATACAGGGTACTTATATATTACCTCGGAAAACGGTGGACAACCCGCAGAGCGAGCGTTAGTCATACATAACAGGGCGACAATGATACAAAATATTGTGATAAATTAATATATATTCTTATAGGATCGCATGTAAGTTGACTGGATAGAAATAGTTAATTTTTCTGTTAGAGCGCTTTCACACGAACGGCACTTTGCAGTCGAGAGTGCCAACTGCAAACGTCGACGCTTGCAGTCGACCGCCGACGGCAGCCGACTGCAAACGTCGACGTTTGCAGTTGGGACTCTCAACTGCAAAGTGCCGTTCGTGTATAAGAGCGCTCAGATCTGCTAAAAGAACAAGTGAAGGGCTATGAAATGAGTACAATGAAAGTGAAAATTACCAATACCCATGTAAGAACAATAACAAGAACATCGAAGCGAAGAAAAAGCAAAGTAGAGTATTTAATAGCTGCTTGTAAATTGATACTTGCAAAATAAAAAAAGTAAAAGTATTATGATTTAATAAGTCATGTCCATTCGTTCTTCAAATGAAATTAATAACAGCTGAAGATTAAAGCGCAAAATTTAATTAAAACTCCGCAAATATTTGACTTTTACAAAAGCCGAAAAAGTCCCGACCCGCTTTCCTCTTGGGGAGGTAGTGCTTAACAAAAGTATTGTCAAAATTATTCCCCGAAAATGCACTGCTCGTGTTTTCTTTGCACAAAGATAAAAGATAAAACCGTACAAACAAAGCCGGAACAAAGAATCCGCTGCTTAAAAACTTCATAGAAATATTTTAGTGAGATAAATTTTCCGTACTAAAGGCAGGGAGACACTAAACGAGGCGTACAATCTCATATAGTAAATTTTTTATGCAGTACAATGGCTCTAACAAACCAAATTATCCTATGAATTTAGTTATGACTTTAAAAACAGTCTATTCGACAAACGCGTAAAATGATATTTTTATTTTATCTCACCAAAAAAATTTATTCATCCATTCCAATTTATTCATCCCAAAAAGTACAAAGTGTTGTGCTGCATGATGTTAGTATAATGTATTATAATATGTGAATAAAACCACAGAAGACATAATATATAAAACGCAAAAACGAATTAGACGGAAAATTGATAGACTTTAGGTGTGTATAGATATTGATAGACTTTAGAGGGGAGGGAGAGGAGAGGGGAGGTGAGGGGAAGGGGAGGGGAGAGGGAGCGGGTGGGGAGGGGCAGGGGAAGAGGGAGAGGGAGGGGGTAGAGGTAGGGGAGAGGGAGTGGGAGGGGGAGGGGAAGGGGGAGTGGGAGCGGGAAGGTAAGGGAATGTAATGGTCTCTGATTTGTTAAACCTACCAAAACTATAAAAGTTAAAAGTAACAACAAAGTACATTCACTGATTATTAGGCGATACGAAGTTCGCCAAGACAGCTAGTATTAAAATTTCATTTAATGATGCCAAAGAAGTATAAATTCTCACGCGCGTACATAAGTACACGTTTATGTTTTTTTGTCTTATACCTTACTAGTATATCTGTTTTAAGAAACATATTTAAAATCATTTGAAGAAACAAGGATTATTTCGTTATTAAAATTTAAATGTCGTTCGTCTATTCATTAACTTTTAATAATTTACACAAAAGACTCGCGTTGTAACTAAAAGTATGTAAGTATTAATCAATAATTAATTCGTATCAAGTGAAATGATCAATTCACACCGTACGTTCTTGAAGCAAAAGAGGCACTCGCACTGCTTGCCTCGTAACGTTTCCTTCGCTTCGTTTAAATTCTATTCAGTTTAAATAAGAGAATATTTTTCTTCTCTCTAAAATGTTCACTGTAATATCGAATGACAGATGGTTGAACTATGTAAGAGAGTTATTTTTCCTTACATAGAACTATCAAGTATACATTTAGGAAAGTGGCAAGTTGAGTTTCTTGAATATTATGATATAATCATTGTTACATTTGATTTAGGATCAGTTTTTCTTGAAGTTAGCAATAAAGTAACATTTTTGTTTGTTGGTTTTAGAAATTCAGATTTTGGATTAAAATTATTCGAATTATTTTCTTAAAAATAGCTGAGATATAGATATAGTAAAATTTCAATGAGACTAAGCAATGGAGATATGAGGAACTAATTAAATGGATTCAAATAAAAATGATTTCCGTCTATAAAGGTTTCGGTCACATTACCTCAGTGTCATTGTCTAAACATACCACATTTAACCACTACGCCTAGATAAGTAAGGAGCCGAGGTGGTTCGCAATGGAAATACTCGGCTTGAATTCAAATCGCATAATGCCTTTTCGCGAGGTAAACTTTTAAATAAATAATTTAATATACATACAATAACATATAAGGAACATACAATTTTCAATACTTGTTCATTTCATGACATGACTTTATGTGGCGATACTCTTACGCCATTTATACTATTCCGTGATGTCAAAATTATGTCTCCAACCAACAGGCATTACCATATATCACCGTCAGTTTTCATAAAAAGATTCAAGCATCGATTATTATAAAAAGCTTTTCATTTTCACTAGTCATTTTATTTCATAGAATTATATCAGAAAGACGATATATAAAACATTATACTTTATGCTCATCGTACAATAAAGAGGAATATAAAATGACTTCCTTGTAGATAAAACAGACTATTACTTAACAGATTTTTGCTTCAACGCCACATATAGAAAGCACTTTATTTATGCAAGAAGGCATTCAACACGACGCAGAGAAAATATATGATATTACGTCGCCATTAAAATTATGCCGCTTTTATCGTTGTTGGTTCGCAGTTGTGTCCGGATTGTTCCGGTGGCGGGAAATGTGGTAGCAAAGGTTATTTATTGTATTACTAGTAACCCAGTCTCGCTTCGCTTCAGTAACATGATCCTCAGGAACAAGGAAACATCGCATTTGAAGCTTTGTTCGCTTGCTTGTTTGTCGTCAACGCGTCGCCGATGTTATGTTGTTTTGGAAGTTCATAATCAGCTCTTGTTCACACACTTGCTGCTAGGTAATATCTAGTTTTAGTAGTTGTTTCTATAGTAGTAAGCTACAGATATTTAAATAAATACTTTGCTTGCAACATGTCAGTGGATTCGTGGCAGGAGCTAACGCGTAAATGTTGCTACGCACCATTAAGTCGTCCACATCGAATTTCAAATGCAAAAGTCTGATCTGGACTGTCTTACGCCCCAACTCAGAGTCACTAACGGTTACTTAAATCACTCCTTAGTACAGAATTTGTATGGTGATACTTTGCTAAGGAAAGATTAAAGTAACCGTTAGTGACTCTGAGCGTTAAATCTCTATGAAAAGGAATCAGATGAATAAAATTGCTTCGTTTTCGCCAATGTTCGAATTCTTTGAATTCTTTGAATGGACTTTTAATATATTTCCAATCTTACGCTTAGCTTCCACAGGTGATTTCAATTTAAATTTTATCGCTTTTTGATGAAAATCAAAAATTAAAACCTGAGATTTGAGTAAGCTTACCGATGTGAAATCAAATGAGACAAGAATTTAAACTTTCTTTTCTGTAAGATATTTATTTAAAAAATTAAAATGTTCAAGAAATCGCATTAAACAATTTTGTATTTTGTGTTTATTACTGTAAGGAACTCCAAAAGTGGTTCTTATGTAGCCCTCCAGAGGCTCAAGACACCTCAATAGGATCATTCTAAATGCAAGTACGCGGCAAAAGGGACCGTGAAGGACTATAAGCTCTACGATTTCTACGACTATTGACGTGGCTAAGATATTGACGATTTGAATGTTTTAGCTTCTTATCTTCAGGTATAGCAATTAGATAAAAGTCATTAGTATCTTTAGGGAAAGGGAAATCCTTTGTACTTCTTAAAAACAATGCACCTGCAATTTGGTAAGTTTATACGAAGAAGAAATACACTTTTTAATAAAAATATGTAGACATTCAACATTTCAAATGTCAAAGGTAAAAATAAAATTATACAATGATTATCTTTTTCAGTCGATACGAACGAGTAGACGTACCTGACCGTAACTGGTCATCATTGCCCATGAACATCAGAGGCACTTTAGGCTTTAGACATAACCGATGTGTTGTTGGTCGAGAAAGAAAAGAGAAAGAAAAAAATGTGTGCGTCAGCTCCGACGCACGACTGGAGTTTAACGCCATCTAGTTTGCAATCGTCAAATCAGTAACAACGGATGATGATGAAGAAGATGATGGATAATGATGATGATGATGATTAATAATAAATAATGATGATGATGACGTTTCACATCGTCAGAATAGGATGTACCAAGATTATTATTATTATTAGATGGCGTCGTTACTGATCAGCCATTCAACTCCATCTAGATTCTGTGTTACGAATTACAAACATAATGTATTAAATGTACAGGCAGTCCTCGTACTTACGGCATGTTAGGTTCTCGAAATACGCGACGTAAATCGAAACGACGTAAGTCGAGACATATTTTGTCATATTATGTTTACGTGTAAAACTTAAGGTTAGGATCCACACGGACTCGAAATTTAAAAAAAAACTGCATTTATAACAAAGTATATACATACTTTATTATCAAAAGTAAGTTCTTAAAATAATTATAGTAAGTCGAGGACTGCCTGTATTGCATAACGTAACAAAGAAAGTTTGATTTTAAAAGCAAAGCAAAGCAAAAAGAATAGAATCGATAGATAAGGAGTTAAACTCAAAAAACTAAATATAATTATAATTATAAAGTTATTCCTATTGTCATTTATTAGACTACTAGGGGATACACTAAGACTTACACGTGCCTTTTAAAATAACTTGTAATGAAAATGGGATATAAGGGCGCCTTTTAAGCAATTTCTTTCCACACTCGGGGCGCACTGGCTGACTTCCAACAGAGTCAGCGCTATTATCTTCTTGTTAACAATTGCTTACTTTTTTAAACAACATAACATTTAAACCAAAACTTAGAATTTACTCTAGTTGACTGAATTGATAAAACGCAAAATCGAATTTGAATGGGTAAAATAGGGGGTGAAAGTTTGTAAATAAAACTTTTCTCTTGAAAGTTCAATATATTTGTTAATGGTATTCCGGGAAAAAAATGTTTTAAATATTGGACTGCGCATTAAAAACAGATAAGTATTTGTGCATAAATAATTTTATTTGAACTAAACGTTTACGGTCAGAACAAAGTTGACCTTCAAAGAAAATTGTGACCGTGTACTTCAGTTTTGAATAAATTATTTGTGACTTTGACAATTTATTATTCATTATTCATGTCCGTACTCAGATTTCCTGTCGTCTGTCAAGCAGTTCTTGAAATAATACTTCGTGTTATTTTATCCTCAAAAGATATATCTCATTTTTTGCAAAATAAGTGATTTCTGGGTTTTGTTTCGTCAGATTAACAGATTACATCGTTTCTCGATAAGTAAAAGTATATGCTTACAACGTTTTTGTGGTTTAAATAACAAAAAATTCGTTCGTTTTACAGACGAGTCTTATTCGGTAAATAACCTTACATGTGTCTTTTTATCGTATTCTGTTATTTAAAAGGCAGTCACGAAATGATAAGAATTAAAGTATAAATTTTCAGTTAAAATTATTGTAACTAATTTCTTGTATTAGTTAATTCAAATGTTGAATAAAGTTTTCTTTCTTTCAAAAATTTAAATGTTTTATGCCCTTATGCTTTGGAATAAGTTTCAGGTTTGTTCTATTGGTGACACTTAGTTCTTCCAAAAAATATGGTGATAAAATCGCATAGTAGTTAAAAAGACGTAAAATTAAGTATTTAAAATGTCAATACATACGATTATAATATACTTTGATCTCGGGTCTTATCTCTCTGGCCACTACTACTAAAAATAAGAAAGAAAAGATTAAAAACAGCTTTTTTCCTATTTTATTGTTCTCTGAAGTGGTTTCTGGCCGAATAACAATAAAGTTTATTTTATTATTTATAAAAAAGAGGTTCCTTAAGTGCAGTTTCTTTTTCTCCCTGTAGACTTTATAAAATGATAGTAATTAACAACATTTCGACTTGCAAGAAAACGTTCGAAAACTTATATATTTCATTTTGATTTTACGTATAAGATAGGCAATTTACTTTTCTTCTTTTTAAATTACTTTACTTTCTCTAATTTAATACATTTCTTACTGGAGCAGGTCTAGTGCTCTATTTTAATGTATAACTCAAATCATATCTAATGCAGACTTAAAATGCATACAAGCACTTCAACAAGTGAATTGGCAAAACCAGCATAGCTTGACCACAAATACTATACACCTGAATTTGATGTTTTCAACCTTATGTCGTGGGAATAAAGGGCTTTAGATGTGATATTCTAACTTAATATTAAAGTTTGGTGTAACACAGAAGAGGGAACCGGAAATAACCCATTTGACTTTTAAATATTTGGTTAATCATGATTAGTGAAGAGAGATCATGAGCATGCATCTCAGCAAAGCAACAACCCATAATTGTCCCACTGCTGGGCTCGGGGTCTCCTCTCACAATGTGAGGGGTACAGGCCATAGTCTACCACGCTGGCCAAGTGCGGATTGGTAGACTTCACACACCTTTTGAGAACTTTATGGAGAACTCTCCGGTGTGCAGGTTTCCTCACGATGTTTTCCTTCACCGAAGCAAGTGATAATTAACTTGTAATACGCACATAATATTTGAAAATTAGAGGCGCGTGCCAGGATTTGAACTCGGGCCCCTTCGTTCGGGAGACCAACGTTCTAACCGCTAGGCTATCACTGCTTGCTGCATGCACATGCATCTCAGCAATAGGAGCGATATGTAATTCCTTGTCAGGAAACTGAAATAACACCTTTAGTAGTTCAGCGTAATAAATTACGGCATTAATATTTTTCTGACAGATTTTAGCAGGGTGTAATATAAGATCACAGTTTCTAGTTCCTTTCACAATTTCGTTGAAGAGCCAATCTATTCGTTTGTTGTTAGAATACAATTTTTAGCTTCTCCTATTAAGAAAAACTCAAGCCTAGCTTTTATTTGAGGAGTCCCCTGAATCCCTCATGCACCTCAAATCAAATATTTGTAAACATGGAACAAATCTGGAAGTACATCCTTTCAAATAAGAAAATAATATTCCAAATCTTTTGATAAATAAAGGACTTCGGAGTTAACAAACCAAAAATTATTTTTGACAAAAAATAACCAACTTTAAAATTAGGGATAACTCAAAAACTACTCGTCAAATCTATCTTAAATTTAAATGACAAGCACCAGCTTTTAATTAAAAAAGCGGCCAAGTGCGAGTTGGACTCGCCCATGAAGGGTTCCGTAGCAGCAAGTAACATAATATAAAAGTTCTTGTAGTTCGTTGTAACTTTGATCAATGTTTTTTGCGGTTTACGATTTATGATGTATTAAAAAAAAAACTACTTACTAGATCTCATTCAAACCAATTTTCGTTGGAAGTTTGCTTGGTAATGTACATCATATATTTTTTTTTTAGTTTTATTATTCCCTTATTTTAGAAGTTACAGGGGGGGGGGACACACATTTTACCATTTTGGAAGTGTCTCTCGCGCAAACTATTCAGATTAGAAAAAAATGATATTAGAAACCTCAATATCATTTTTGAAGACCTATCCATAGATACCCCACACGTATGGGTTTGATGAAAAAAACATTTTTGAGTTTCAGTTCTAAGTATGGGGAACCCCCAAAATTTATTGTTTTTTTCTATTTTTGTGTGAAAATTTTAATGCGGTTCACAGAATATATCTACTTACCAAGTTTCAATGGTATAGCTCTTATAGTTTCGGAAAAAAGTGGCTGTGACATACGGACGGACAGACAGACAGACAGACATGACGAATCCATAAGGGTTCCGTTTTTTGCCATTCGGCTACGGAACCCTAAAAAGGAATCATCAAAATCGGTTCTCCTAGTCGGAAGTTCTGAGGTAACAAACATAAAAAAAACTAAAAAATACAGTCGAATACCTCTTCCTTTTTTGAAGTCGGCTAAAAATACAAACAAATTGAACCTTCTCCTTTTGAAAGTCGATAAAAAACTACTGAAACGCGATTTCCCTTCAATTGCCCCACACCCAGCTTGGCATGTGGCCAGCCATAGCAGCCTGCGGAAGTGGCGATAGACACATAGAAATAAAGGAATAAAGACCGTTCATTGCATTATGTAGTGTCATCCGATGGGGTGTTGCCGTTTACTAATAATTTTATAGCAGAGCATGTTGTGTCCGGAATGTCCTCTGGTTGTGAAGTTGCGGTTTAATTTGATAAACACACATCGTATTCAACTGTATTCTAAAATGACTCTTAAACAACGATAACGCTGCAGTGTTTTAGTCAAGTACGTGTGTCTTTGTTAGCCTGCCTCTTGCGATTAAGAATGCCTATAAGCTATAAGGTACACCACTTTATATTCTGGATTGGTATGAATTAGTGGTCAACCCTAGTGTTGAAGTTTCCTATTATGTTAAGAGCTGACGTAGCGGTACTGTGGCTCAATGATAACAGCTACGATAGATATCTAACGTGCCTTTGTAAGCTAAGGTGTTCAAGCAATTTTGTTACAAGCTTTCACCTGTGAAACAAATATCCACAGCTGCTTAACTTGGACGAGCGACAAGAATAAAGAAAAACACAGGATATGAGCGCTTCCTTACATTAAACAAATATCGTTTCATTATGAAATAGCTTATGCACTGGCTGCTTTGAATTAAATGAAGACAGTATGGTATTTCATTTCTGAGAGAATGTGTAGTTGTTTTGGATTGCTGGAAATAATGTTTTTGGTATTACCAATGTCCATGAATGACAATGACTTCTTATAATCAGGTGGTTCATTGATTTACTTGTCCCTATTACTTGTTTTAACACTTAACAGTAAGTGTCCGTATGGCATTTACTTGGAAAAAATAAGTATGACTTACTAAGTAGTATTTGTATAACTAAAAGCAACTTTTATTTAATTACAGTCCTTGTCAATTCTGCTCAATAAAACATTTTTCTGAATCAATGACAACAGCATCTCATTATCTCTGTTCTGTTTATTTGCAACACAAAAGAACGTGCTGAAAAAATCGTTAAATAAAGTTTATTTCAATTGAATTTAAAATGTTTTTCTCTACAGAGAACGTGAGTGTAGCTTTTTCCAAGTTTAGGGTTTCGTATTTGATGAAAATACGTAACTCCGTGCAAGAGTGTGGAGTTTCTCTATTTGTCTTATGTTGAGAGCTTCTTCTTCTGCCCCTACGGAATTGAAACTTTACGTATCATATTGTTTTTGTTTGTATGCATTTTTATGAAATAAAAACATCAAAATATTTATACGCAAACCAGTATAAAATCCAAAGCTGCTAATTTGTACAGGACCCGAACTAAAAATGTTAATAGACTATTAGTAACATTTTTAGATTCATCGCCAGAATCGACAACAAAAAAAAAAACAATATAGAATAGCATACGGAACTATAACCAACCATCTTACACAATTTTGGGTTAAGTGATTTTCTCTTTAAGATATTTCTTTTAGAGTTCCCGACAATACTGAGAGACGCAAAACGCAAACAATAAAGTGCCTTGAAGCTGGTCCTTTTCTAGGTTAAATAAATCACCCGGCGTGTCAAAGGGTTCGATTGTGAGCCCCTTTTTAAGCTCCAAACTTGAGATAAGAATACTTAAGTAATAAAACGTCACAGATAAGAAATTTCATATCTTTTAAGGGACTCTGGTAAGTTGTTCGTAAACAAGTGCCGTTTAATTTGATTTGTGTGCTGATAGCGTAATCTGGAGTGAGAATATTTTCTCCTTCCGCTAACCCACTTTGGACGCAGAGACAAATTAAATGACAGTGGAATTTAGTAAGTCTATCAGATGAATATTCAGAAAATCGGTGTTTAAAACCTATTGAGTTCATAAATAACCTTAATATTAGTTACAGTACTAGGCGCCCGCTTTATAGTCGAAATTCGACTGTAATTCAATTTGTCAAAGGTAATTTCACAAACTTTCATAGTTCTAGTTTCTTAAATGATATTGTAAAACATATTTTACATCAAATTTACCTTTTTACACTTCATTTCTAAGTAATCTTAAACTATACCAAATAACAGACCCCTACGTGTTTGCATTATTCTTAAAAAACGGTACAAAGATTTTCGCTATACAGAAATCAATTAATATATATGTTACCGGCAAAACCCGATTTCAGGTTAAACTAGTTTGGCCTAGGCCAAACTAGTTTGGCGCGACACGATTAGGCAAAACTAGTTTCTCGTCAATAAGTTTGGCTTACGTTTAACTTACCACCAAATAAATCATTGTTAACCCAAAAATAGTAAATGATCACCAAAATTAAAACAGCATTTTAATGTAAAATTATAACCAAAGATGTTAATTCATTTTTTGATTCACAAACAGGCTTCCGAACGTCTCCGGCGCTGCGGGAAGTGCAGCCCCTCCGCCCTTGCGTAACAAACTGCAGGCACTCCATGCTCGCCTACGCAGCTTCGGCTTTTTGGTCGCCTGCGGCGACCAGCCTCAGCCGCTTCGGCTCACATGGTGCCTGCAGTTTGTTACAGCGGGCGGGGGCTGCTCGCCCTCCGCGCCTCCGGGGTTTACATTCACTCTAGGGGTAGGGCAGACTAGTACCACGTGGGGTCGGGATTGACTAAGTCGGTTTTGTAACCATTTCGACCTACATCTGGAAATTAAAAGAATCCAAAAGAAACAATATATACGCGAGCAGTTAATTTGGTGATCATTTACTACATTTGGTGTTCGAATACAATTTGAAGTGCAGTCGTGACTAAAATAGCTGTAATTTAAGAGGTTTAAAGCCCAAAGATTTGTCGAATAAATATAAATCCGTAACAATTCGGTTCTAATCAGTTTTAGACTGACGAGAAACTAGTTTTGCCTAATCGTGTCGCGCCAAACTAGTCTGGCCTAGGCCAAACTAGTTTAACCTGAAATCTGGTTTTGCCGGTATCATATATAAAATTCTCGTGTCACGGTGTTAGAAGTTGAACTCCTCCGAAACGGCTCGACCGATTTTCGTGAATCTTTGCATGCATATCGGTTAGGGTTGAGAATCGGACAACATCTATTTTTCATCCTCCTACCCCTAAAAATTTTTTAGCAGAACAATGTCTGCCCGGTCAGCTAGTTAATGTATAGAAATCGTATAAATATTAGACATTCTTTTATATGTCCTGTTTCGCGACAATGATCTGTTTAAATTCTTTAATATTATGTTTAAAGAAGAGGTTATTATTGTCCGTGTGTTTCAGTCAGACTTTTCACGTTTATCATAATAAAGTATGATATAACATTTGAAACTCATCTCGTTTGTAACCACAGCGAAACATTGAACCTAATAAAACCTACGTGGTAATAAAGTTCATTTGGTCTTATCGGAACCTAGTTACAATTTTATAGATCTTCGTAGAGAATAAAATGACGGTACTGAAGGAATCAAGTTTTCTGGGTATAAATCTTTAAGGATGACTACGGGTTCGGGAAACTAATAAAATTTCCTATCGCGCACTGTCCGACCCGATTTTATAGAGGATTGGAGATAGCTGAGTGAAAACCTTTAGTAATGATTGTTGTTCTTTTCAGTGAGAATCTATATGGTTACGGTGGAAGGTATTGCGTTCGGTGATGTGACTTATCATTGATATGTGCTGCTAAAAATGAAACTTTTTTTTGTTGGTCAATCGATCAAATTACGCAGCAAAACGACGCTCTGAAAACCAGTTGGAGCTCTTACCGCCATGTCTCAAGCTGAGAGTGTTCCTGTTTCATGTGTCACAATATTAACTCAATTTTAAATTACAATTATTATTTGTTAGATCGAAATATCTGACATTTTAATTTTTGTCTTGAAAACCAATAAATATCCTGGCGTAATAATTTTTAGCCGAAATGTGGATTCTCTACTTTTTTTTACTCAAAAACGCCTGAAAAAGCAAAAGTGGATTACTTTTGTGGCTTATTCTTGCAACGTAGCTCTCAGAGATCTGAACTTGACTAGGAGAAAACGGATTAAGTATCTGGAATATTGTCATCTAATTCTAAGAGGCTTACAAACGTTCATAATTATCTAAAATATATATTATGTACGTTTATAGAATAGGGTGTCCCGCTAAGTCTGTAGCGCCCTAAGTCGTAATCTCGAGGCATGTTTGAGCAATTCAATTATCCAGTTCAATAACCAGTGCAATGCCTTATGCATAGTTTGCGCTGATACAAATTAAGCGGGTGTAATGTGCCGTTCTGCTTACGGGTAATTAGCCGAACAGCGTTTTGGCTTTTTGCCACCTACAGGCCGTTGCGCGGTTTGTGTGCACACGGCTTTATACAATTTTTATCGCCGATTCTGCGAATATTTTTAAATTTTGTGTGTTTTTATAAGCTTTTGTTTAATTTAACTTGTTTTGTTCGTCAGTTTGTTAGCATAAAATATGATATGTATGGGTTAATCTTCCAAACTGATTTACTTCCTCTAATCCTGCGGAGTTGTTTTATTTAATGCTTTGGTTCTGATGAAAATTTATTTTTATGATAATGGTGATCTAACTTAGGTGCCGCGCCCAGGGTTGGCTCCATCCCAGAAATATATTCAGCGGCCAACAGCACAAACACAAAATTTTAAAAGCTTGATTTTAAAAGTATTTTCAAAATATTATTTCTTGATTATTATGCCTTTATTCGTAGACACTGATTTATATAACTACACAACTTTTTTGTACAAAATTGGCGACACGCATTAGTTGAAGCATACATAGATTTTACTTTGTGAAAAATTTATCTATTTTTAAGCTTCAGTAGCCAGTTTCGTTTTTCGTTGCTTTCTGCCATTATGTTCGATTTACACGTATTAAGTTCTTAAGTAGTTACCTAAATTTTAACTAAAAATTTACCAAATTGTCGGTTTACACGTATTAATTAACTTAAAATTTAGTTATCTACTTAACTACTTAATACGTGTAAACCGGACTTTAGTTTCAGTGAATTAATAATGCAAGCTACTGCACTAAAGGCAGCCTTATAATATGTACTAGCTTCTACCCGCGACTTCGTCTGCGTGGACTTGAGAATTAGTAATCAAAAAAAATGCTTGTCTGTAAAGTCGGTTTACGGACGGTAGTTTAATGTGACAACGTCATGACAAAGCTCCGCTCCGCTCCACTCCGCCCCGCTCCGCTCCGCTCCACTCAACTACGATCGCCTACGGCTCGCCTACGGCATCGGCTACGATACGCCGATCGTAGCCGATCGTGCCTCTCTCTCTCGCTTTTGCTGCTCTCTCGCTCGCGGAACGGGACACTTTTTCGTGCATGCAGCCCGTGTTCATCGATTTATAAGACGTTATCACGTCAAAAAATATTCCTGATTTATAAGACGTTATCACGTCAAAAAATGGTTCTGTCCAAACTTACAGAACCGAATCACCTGGCTGCATAGGCGAATAAAGTCTACTAAAAGTAGTAGAAGCGCTCATAGCCCGGCGGCTTGCGTCGATCCTATGTGATCAACAAAGTTAAGCAACAGCGGGCGCGGTCGATAGTTGGATAGGTGACCGCTAGTGGCAAAAATTTCTTGAGCGTTTCCGTGCTTCAGAGGGCACGTAAAGCCTTCGGTCCCGGTTGTTATCATAGGATAACAGTCATTAAGCCATGTCGGAGGTCCTCGTGTGGTTTGAAAATTTACGACACTCGGGTTGGCCACTAACCCCTCCACCAATCCGCACTGGAGCAGCGTGGTGGAGTATGCTCTAGGCCTCCTCAACAGGAGAGACCCGTGCCCAGTAGTGGGCCATTAATAGGTTGAAGCCAAAATTAATTTACTCAGGTTAAGGCAAAGTCGACGACACCGAACATAAGAGGAATGTTAAATCATTCAGTAACAAACTTAACCTTGCCGCTGGAAAAATGTCGTTCCCATACATAGACATAGCGATCAATTAACCAAAAAGTTAAACTTATTTAAGTTTATTTGGAGTTATGCCTCCACACATTACTAAGATAATAGGGTTGACAGACAGACAGACGGACAACGAAGTGATCCTATAAGGGTTATGTTTTTTCTTTTGAAGAACAATACCCTAAAAAATATACAAAAATTCTATGTAGTAGGTAGCAGCACATACATAAAAGCAGTCAAAATAATATTTATAATCTGTAAACACAACTTCCATGCTAAATTATTATACCCCTTTTTCTAAAGGAGTACATCCATCCCCGAGCCTCGAACTCGAACGACCAAGTCCCGACGAATATGCGCCCTATTTTTTAATGCAGGATATGAAATAACTGGAGCCAAATTTCTACCTAAAAAATATCTAAACATAAATTTAAGAAATATTAGTGGGATACGTATGTACAGCATCAGATCCTAAATTGGTCAACGTTGTACTGGTTTTGCAATGTCAACGTTACCAACAACAAATATTTTTAAAAACGTTCAGTTACTCCCACCCATTCTAGAGAAACATTCTGGGAGTAATATTCTGTCTGTAAGATACACGACCAGACCCTGAATTGGTCAATGATGGACTGGTTTTATACTGTAAGTATCGTCACTGGAAAGGCAATAATAATAGAGCTCCGTTTTGGCGAAAATGAGTTATATACATCGGATATCTCGGATACATCGGATTGGAAAAAATAATCCAAGTACTGGAATACTGGACTGCTCCTATTTATTCATATATGTCGAAAAATTTTTGTACGTAACTATAAACAGCCAAACCTAACCTAATCGAATTCTTCTTCCATTTGAATTATGTAGTGTTTTCTTGGCACTACTTCTTCCTTCATTTTGACTTAATGTGTGTTAAGATTATGTTTTTTTTGTTTTTATCTGACCAAGTAATAATGTCTGTAAGACGGTCCTCATTCTGTTCACCAGATCACGCAAATCGGGTGGTTTAGCGGGTACCTGAGATGTACTATATTCTTAGGTTTTTCGGTCAATGTTTGATCGCGCCGACCACGGGCCATGTGAGTCGCTCAGGGACGTCTCGCCCCTCCACACTTGACTGCCTGAGAGTTAAACGCTTCTGTGGGAATTCAGAAGTCCGAAGAGGCCAGCGTTCATCTGGGGGGTTTCGCAACCGCGACCCAGCTAGATTTATGGTAATGAAGGGATCCCCTACGCAATATCAGGGCCCGCCTGTCAACCGGAGGACTCTATTCTCCTGAATTTATTCCTGAATAACTCTGGGGTTTTTAAGTGTAAGTTCCAACTACGTAAGGCTGAGCTTTTCGCCTGAGAACCTGGTCGAAATGCCAGAAGTATGTATTATACCTGGAAAACGTTTTAAAAGAAATGTATTGTTTTTAACTGCTTTGAAGTTTGTGGATTAGACAGCGTGTTATTAGTTTATTTTTACTACTATTTATATAACTCAATATACCTTAATTAAAAGCTTTGCTAGATCATAAACAACTGTCTTTAAACTTGATAGAATGGAAATTCAATCAATCATAATTTATTATTTTTTCTTTCTTTTCTTTGTTGGATGACAACGCATGGATGATGCCTTTAGTCTGATCACGGACGACGCACTCAGTCATCCATGGAAAACGGTGACCATGAACAATCAGGTGGCTCGGCTGCTCTTACGTGGCTATTCGCAAATTCAAAAGTATTTTAGTTATTTGTATTGCACTTACGTCCGGTCATAAAATTTGCCTATGCCAGCTTGGAACTCATTGACCAGTATCTAGGTGACAGCAGAAGATGATTATTCGCAAATATTTTAATTTCTTACTCATTTTGATTAATAGATATGTAAACGATTTGTATTTTTAATATTATCTCCTATTTCTACATTACAATAAGGAAATCTTAATTATAATACTTTTTCGGAATATAAGATTTTTACTTATTTACAAAAAAAAAACATTTTTTGGTAAATTTACTAAATTGTGTCATAATATTATCGCTAATTCTGATCCACACCATCATACAGTGAACCTATATTAATCCGATAGCAAAATCTAACTTAGATAATATGTCTTCTTAATTGTGTAGGGAAACTAATTTACCTAAAACCTCAATGTTTGACGACCTTGTAGCGTAGTTGGTAGCGACCCTGCCTGCGAAGCAAGAGGTCCCGGGTTCGATTCCCGACCGGGGCAGATACATATGTGACAGATAAATATTTGTACTCGGGTCATGGGTGTTACTGTGATGTGCTACGTGTCGTCCATGCCCACCTGCGACACAGATTAAAACCTACTGTGGGGGTATGAGTGTGTAAGCGTTTATTTATTTTAAATATTTTAAAATATATAGGTACACATTAATTTCAATAACAGATTTATTCACGGTATAATAGCTTAAGTCTTGTTCTCAGACCTACTCAGTTACCTAAACTGACATCTGTTGTTGATTAGCAGAACTAATTCACTGCAAAATCATAAATTAAAAAAAAACATGTACACATTGATTTTTTTAAGAAATAACGAATATTTCCGATACTAAACAGTCTCTTTTATCCCTCTATCGGGTACTTTCACAATTTGTTGCTGTTATGTGGCGTATCAAAAAGTCCTATTTGTTGATATCTCGGCTTTTAAGCAATGTATCACAATAAAACGTACACCAGATTTTAAGTTAGACCACCAGCAATACAACTGTGAAAACCGCATTCAGTTTCATCCAATAGTTTGGGCGTGATGCGGTGTCAAACATACAGACAGACAAGATTTTTAAAAATGACAGATTTGCAATCTATTGCTCCTATTGAGTCCCCTGATATCAAATTTTCCTAAATATCTTCAATGTACAGACATTATCGAGTTACTGTTTTATAATATATATAGATGATTATAATATATTGTCATTTGTCACTATCAATAATTTGGACATCACATAGTTCAATAGCGAAATCTTAATGCGTTACTTAATTTTTCTTGTTACTTCATAGGATCCAAATGACACCACATCAAAGTAGTTTAAGTATTATGGGTGTACGAAAAGATTTCTGGGGGCCATGTAATATCCGCGCCATGATGAGCGCACATGAGAAAAGGTGGGCACTTTTTGCGATGCGTATCGTCGTATTTTCAAAACTTCATAGCTTCGACTTAGATAATTTAGGTTCCTTGATTCAGGTTCCTGAACAACGCCATCTAATTTGTACTTGTGTAAACATAGGTAGTACACATTAAAATTTAATATTACTACTTATACAAATCTCACAGATTCTCAACAGCGTGATTCAGGTTCCTGAACAACGCCATCTAGTTTGAACTTGTTTATTTTTATTTGGTACAAAAAATAGTTTTTGAAAGATAATTAAAACTGATACACGTTATTAAATTAAATATCTATTTAATTATGTCAAAGAAGTATAACTTCTCACGCGCGTACAAAAGTACACGCACCCTTTTTAGGGTTCCGTAGCCGAATGGCAAAAAACGGAACCCTTATGGATTCGTCATGTCTGTCTGTCTGTCCGTCCGTATGTCACAGCCACTTTTTTCCGAAACTATAAGAGCTATACCATTGAAACTTGATAAGTAGATGTATTCTGTAAACCGCATTAAGATTTTCACACAAAAATAGAAAAAAAACAATAAATTTTGGGGGTTCCCCATACTTAGAACTGAAATTCAAAAATGTTTTTTTCATCAAACCCATACGTGTGGGGTATCTATGGATAGGTCTTCAAAAATGATATTGAGGTTTCTAATATCATTTTTTTCTAAACTGAACAGTTTGCGCGAGAGACACTTCCAAAGTGGTAAAATGTGTGTCCCCCCCCTGTAACTTCTAAAATAAGGGAATGATAAAACTAAAAAAAATATATGATGTACATTACCAAACAAACTTTCAACGAAAATTGGTTTGAATGAGATCTAGTAAGTAGTTTTTTTTTAATACGTCATAAATCGTAAATCGCAAAAAACATTGATCAAAGTTACAACGAACTACAAGAACTTTTATATTATGTTACTTGCTGCTACGGAACCCTTCATGGGCGAGTCCGACTCGCACTTGGCCGCTTTTATTCTATTTATTTTTGCCGTTTTTACGACCATAGACTTCTTGTAGGTTTCCTAACACTATCCATTGTAGAACTGTAGCAAAAATATATTTGAGATTCTTACAATAAGCCCTTTCATTTGACATACAACACGATAAGGTCTGCAAAACAGTTTTTGTGTAATTTTGATTTCGTTAAAATATTTTTTTTCGAAATTCAGTTGTTTACTTCATACCTTCGTCTTTGGATCACAAAAAATTACATGAGTACCAAATTTCAACTCATTTGGTCTTGTATTTTGGAATAAATTGGCTTTAAACGGCGATCGCTCAGATGCACGAGTGATCTTATAACCCTATATACTTTTAGGGTTCCGTACGAAATACGGAACCCTAAAAGTATATAATTTTACCATTATTACCAAAAATTCCATTTGAATTAAAAGTTAAATCTTGTAGATTCAGACATTGTGAAATAAGAGGCTTGGTTCATGAGATCTAATAACTGTTCAACAGTGAACAACGTTATAACCTTATGAGTCTTGGCGACGCATTTAACATTAAAAGGGTTATGGTATGATCCTACTTGTCCTACTAATATCATAAATATTAAAAATCTGTGACAATGTGTGGATATTAAGAACACTTTCACGCAAAAACTACTGGATGGATTTTCATCACACAGGTAGACAATGATCTTGTATAACCATTGAAGTATTATTACTAGCATATAGAACCGATACCGAGAACACAATGGATGTCCCAATGAAATGGCGCCGATCGGCTTCAATTTTCAATTAATTCGTTCGATTTTGAAAGAAGAACGGGGGCTCAATTTTGAAAATAGAACCTCCCGGCGGGACACACATTTTGTTCGAGATGTCTGTTCTATGCCATTATACGTCAATGGATATAACATATAGAGTGTTGAATATCCCAGAAAATGCGACAAAATTTGTGTTAAATAAAATAGTTTTGTGTTTGTGTTAAATAAAATAGTCGTGTGGGACGTAGTCTGCACCAACTGCAGCCATTAGGCACTTTGGCCTCACAATGTCTGCAGGATTTCGTTTTCAATTTAATATGTTTGAGACTACAACGGAACGAAACACGATTTTACTTGCTTATACCGGAGAGATGAAAGTTAATATTTTAAAAGCACTGCGAATGGTTCGTCTGGGCATAACCAATTTTCTTTAAAAGAGAATACAGTAAAGATGTAGGTTATACAATAGTGGAATCATTTTAACACAGATACTTATACTGAAATGTATGTATAACTTTCTAAATATTTAAATAATCTTTTTTAACGATTTAACCAGCGTGACCTGTTGTTCCTTATCACTTTTTAGGGTTCCGAAGTAAAATCAGAACCCTTATAATTTCCTTATGTCCGTCCGTCCGTCTATCCGTCTATCCGTCTATCCGTCTATCCGTCCGTCCATCCGTCCGTCCACCCGTCCGTCCGTCCGTCCGTCCGTCCGTCCGCCCGTTGATATATTCGTCCGTCGATATAATAGTCGAAAAACTTACTACTTCGGAACCCTACATTCGCGTGGCCTGACACTTGCCCGGTTTTCATTTTTATGTCTGTACATTTATCTGCAAAATGTCAGAACGTTCACCACAGATAGATTATCAATACTTGTAATCAATGTTGCGTTTTATTTAAACACTTAGGTTTTGTAACCAAGTCTCTTGCTGTAAGTCTAACTGTCTCTTTAAGACCCCTTTACGTTAAATCTGATTTGGACGACACGGACAAACAAAGTTAACAGTTAATCTGAGTTAATGACCGCACGAAAGCTGATCCGGTTTACTAATTACAGTATTAAGCCCACTGTACACTAACGTAATGTCACACCCATCCAGATGTTTTGTTTGTCGACGACGCGATGTGGAGGAATAATGTTCTATTTGATCAGTGTTACTACAGATCATCCATCGGTTTTGTTCCGTTTTCCAAGTTTTGGCTTCGTTTTTAATATAAGGTGCTATTTTTATACGTGTAATTATATTAGTCTTGTTTTTATCAAGGTTTGAATTCGTTTTTTTAAAGTAGTCTAAAGTTTTTGACTTATTAATTATTGAGTAGTTCTATTAAATTATATCGTACGTCTTATGTCTGGTATGTATAGCCCACTACTGGGCACGGGTCTCTCCTCTTGAGGAGGCCTAGAGCATACTCCACGCTGCTCCAGTGAGGATTGGTGAAGGGGATAGTGGCCAACCCGAGTGTCGGAAGTTTTCAAACCGCCCGAGGGCCTCCGACATGGCGTAAAGACTGTTACATTATTATAACAACCGGGACCGACGCTTTTAGTGTCCTTGGAAGCACGGAAACGCTGAAGAATTTTTTGTCACTAGCGGTCACCCATCCAATTACCGACCGCGCCCGCTGTTGCTTAACTTTGTCGATCACTTAGAATCGACGCAAGCTGCCGGGCTATGAATGCATGCAATATAATAAAATTATTAGACTAATTATATACGCCGCACTGTGCCTAAAGATCTGTAAGAATTTGTTTCATAAAATAAGCTTTCTTCGAATCTCCTATAAGATATTTTCTTGAATGTTTCACTTTGCAGAAATTCTCCGCCAAATGCAATTGCTCGAGAAATCGTTTATCGTATACATGTGTGTTATACAACAAGACCTGAATAACGCTAGCCAGCTTCTGTTCGATTCCAAGCACGTATATTGTCAGGGTGTTAGTTTTAGTAGCGACGCGACGCTTTAACCATTTTACGTTGAAATTTTGTAACGAATTTAGAACAAATTAAAATTGTAGATATAACTCAATTCGGTACGTACGAGAGATTCTTGTACATAAATCGAGATTTTATGTATGTAATTTGTATGTTAATCGCACTTAATAAGATGTAATGTAAGATCCATAATCATAACTTCTCTACTAAAATAGAGAAAAATTCATAACTTCTCTACTAAATAGAGAATTTAAGAATTTTTTCGAGAAATCAATAAGTTTACCTGCTCTGATTAACAATTTGATTTTTCGGGTTACTACGTGTTTGCTTTCTACGAACTGATCGACCTATCGGTTCATGGACCCGATTTGAACACGGTTTTATTTAATTATTTTTAATTTTTATTGCAACAACCTTAATACTAAAGAATACAACGGGTGAACTATTATGTCCATTATTGTCCATAATAGCCATCCTTACATTAGCATGAAAGCATATTCTTGTAGTATTTTTTTTAGTTTTCTTACTACCTAACTTCTAACTGACTACTAACCATAATAATTAACCAAGGTCGGTTTTTTTTGTTAACAAGAAGGGCGTGATGAAATGAATATTTTTAAACCTAATTTCCCATTGGCAATAATTTATTAGGTCTTCTCTAATAATTTGTGCTGTACACGTACGTCGCACGCAAAATGTGGAGCCGTTGGAGTTTATTGTTTGGTTTGGTTATAATTTTGGGCTCATTACCAACAGTTTAGCTATTTAGCTGTAATAAATTGGGTCCACGCTCTTTATCTGTAACATTTAATGTACTTTGTGAAGTAAAACGATAATTTCCTATAATTTCTGTGGAAAATTTTATTCTTTATTTATTTAAACGATCATCTACAAAATTACAAAACCCAGCAATTCTTACAGATCTAGGTTTTTGAATTATACTTTCTCAAAATTTAAAGCAGCTACGTAAAAAATATTTTTAAAGTATCTATGTTTTTAAAACTAAGAAAAAGATTCAGACCTCCCGGAACTATTAAACGAAATATTATGCGAAACTAAAATATTATAATGATTAAACGCGGAAGGTCAAATACCCTAATGTCAAACTATCAATATCTCAAATATCAATTTAACTAAATAATCCAAATTATTATTATACTTGCTGCAAAATTTCAATAGGAATCCTATTCCACAAACATTCATACCGAATCCCAACGCAATCCGTTTCAATTTATATACTAATGATAAAACTGTAATAGAGCTGCGTATGTAATTGAAATACACATCGGAAATTGAAATAGAGATAATATCGATGAAATAATGGTAAAAATTTGATTAGTTGTTCTATATATTTCGGATTCTCTAAATAAATAAAGTCTTCTCTAAATACGACGTGCGTCGTTACAACTTACTAAAACCAAACTAAAACCAACGTCCCACAATCATTACTTTACAAATTTTTATCAGAATTCCCAACGTGAGAACAATTTCCTAGGGGAATATAACCAGACTTTATTTGTTTTACGTTATTTCGTAAGTAAAATTATCTAAATACTTGTTTCAAATAAAGAAAAACTTTCATTACAAGTACCTCGAATTTATTTTACAGAATATTTTTCTTCCAACCGGCAACTTTAAAACCATTGCTGGCTATAGGTCTTGTGTCCTCATTGAAGAGAGAGAGATAGAGACAGAGAGAGAGAGAAGATATAGATAGATAGAGAGAGAGAGCGATAGAGGGATAGACAGAGAGAGAGAGAGTGAGATAGGAAGAGAGATAGAGAGATCAATATTGAAGCAGATTGGCAGTATTGTGTTCACAGGGTACTTTTGTATTTATGCGAATGTAGTTATACTAGAACATATAACCGAGATAATATCTACCCTTTTTTACCCGACTGTGCGACGCAAAGGTGGGTTATGTGTTTATCAGTCTATGTATATATGTATATTTTTAGGTGGGGTTGTAGAGACCAAACGGGTTGGCGGATTTTGATGATTTCTACGTCAATCCATTCTCTTAACCTTGCGAGTGTCACTAAAGCCATGACAATAATTAAATTTCACCACAGAGACAACCAGACGCCATATTGTCTAAATGAATAAAAATCGACAAACTACATCTAGTGTCATATTTGATATAAGGTGAACAAATAGTCTATAAAAAATAAAATAATAAGCCAATTCCAATAAACAACAATAATAAAAAATGAAGAAAACATCAAAATACTAATAAATAGTAAAATTAACAATTTCATCGAATTTATCGGATATAATCAAAATTTTACTAACAAAAAATAACCGACTCCAAAATTACTCAAAAACTACTTGTCAGATCTCGTTCAAATTTATGTGGGGCCACATGAGAAGCACCTGCTTTCGATTTAAAAAAGAATCATCAAAATCGGTTGGCGTGATATTGAGTTATTCGTCCATTTGTCGCGCACATACCTAATGCAAATTTAAGACTTATATGATTTTCTCATGGATGCCATTGTCAGATCTCAATAAAATTTAAGTGGGACCACATGACAAGCACCGGCTTTTGTTTAAAATAACAATCATCAAAATCGGTTCACCCAGTCGAAAGTTCTGAGGTATTTGTTACATAAAAAAAAATACAGTCGAATTGAGAACCATGGCTATTCTGGACAAAATAAAGCTATAGTCATCAACTATTTGGTAAATATATAAAAAATTTGGCTTCTTCGTATGTCGCTAACAATAATAATATGTGTTGGACGTATAAATAAAAGAAAATATGGCGAAAAATCATTTCACTATTGAAATAAAGTAATTTTACATTGGATACAGAAAAATTTTGCCTCACCGCCATTACAGGGAAAAAGGAAGAGCAAAAAATGTTATCATACACAAAACATGCAGTATAAAGGAAAAAATGTTGCCATCTGATAACAGATTATATAAAAAAATACAGATAAGTTAACTAAGTTTATGTTTAGTTATGTACTGAACAATATGTAGTGTTCGTCAGTGAACGATGTGTATATTAGTTCATTGGTGTTCGTATTCACCCCTTATATTTTATAAAGGTTTAAAGTACCTAAGATTACTTAATCGTAAATGTACAACAAACTACACCCTATTCTTGATAAGTCGCATACTACGTCTATTAAGCTATCCCAAGAAGACATTTTTCATAAACTCTGGAAATAGCCCTGAAAATCTGACCCGAATCCTCGCATTTGTCTTATTCTCATATTCCCTAAGGGAATATAAGACGGTCATTTTTATAAATAAGTTATCTTTTAAAGATAGTTGTTACATCAAAGGACTTTATGGGTGAGGCCGCCAAAATGCGTATTTTGATGAAAGATAGTGACCTTCAATTCCAGAAAGTGTTATGTGATTTTAAGTGTTATGTGATTACTGATTACGTCAACTCTGATTGTTATGGTTAGATAGTAAGGACCTTCCGAAGACCTCTGGCCACTTATTCTTCCACCAATCAGTAAAATACAGCAGATTTACAAAAGTGAATCGTACTAATCATGAAGAGATTACATGCAGCAGATAGCTGGAAGCCACAAATTATGATCGACGCGACCAGTTATACTGGATTCTAGTAAATCTATGAATCAAATGCTAAGTGGTCATGTTTGGCGCAGGTGTAGTGGGGGCATAATAAAAAATATGCGCTGATCACAAGTTTCTGTAAAATACAAGAAATATCATTAAAATAACTCTCCAATAGGTACGAATCAATATTCGCATTACAAAGTTCTATGAAATTAATATCGTAGGGATTACTTTTCCAAGTTTAAACCAAGCCACAGACGTAAAGTCTGTTCAGTAAGAGTTGATAGGTTTTATTAAATCACTAGCTGTTACCCGCGACTTCGTCCGCGTGATATTTAACAAAATAGTTATTGGTATTTTTTCTAAAACTATTTTTTTTCTAAAATAAAAGTTAGCTGATGTAACAACGAGTAACTTAAGCTAAGTTACTCCTTATTACATCAGCTATCTGCCAGTGAAAGTCCCGTCAAAATCGGTCCAACCATTTCAGAGATTAGCCGGAACAAACAGACAGACAGACAGACAAAAATTGAAAAAAAAAATGTTGTTTTGGTACATTTACCGTGTATACATCCAAATGTACTTAGTAAAAAGCGGTTATTTTAATATTACAAACAGACACTCCAATTTTATTTATTTGTATAGATATAGATGTATAGATTATTAATGCAATGTGTACTCACGATTCGTATCTTATAATACCGATATTTTGACCCAGTTACATGGCTCGTGGCCACGGCGAGACTCAGTCTCAAAAATACGAATCGTAAGTACACATTGCATTAATAATGATTTCATAAAACCCATCAGCTCACTGAACAGACCTTACGTCAGTGGCTTGGTTTAAACTTGGAAAAGTAATCTCTACGATATTAATTTCATGAAACTTTATAATGCGAATATTGATTCGTACCTATTGGAGAGTTGTTTTAAAATGTTTAGGTCTGCAGTGATATAATTTAAAATTATGTACCTATTATTAAAACGTCTCATAATAGAAACTGTCGCTTATGTATTGTAATTTGTACGACGAGCGTGGTTTAGTTATGAGTCTATAGTATGGCTCTTACTTCGCCGGTTTTAGGATTTAGTTGTGAGGAATCTGTTTTCTAACTACATCACTATCTATGCTAACTGTAGCTGAATTTTTATTAACAAAATTCTGATGACGTAAATCTTACTGAAGATCTTTTAGCAAAAAGAAAAATACCTAACTTTTAAAATAAGAATATAGTCGAATTCGTTTCAGAGGGAAAATCACAATTTCGTAGGCGGAATATAATATTGAGCTTAATATTATTAAACCTTACAAGTCGGAGGAAAGAAAAACTGATCGAGTTATTAGTTACATCAGGCCTTGTAACACCTGTGATCACATTATGCCGTAGAGGGATTTAGTATACTAGCAATGGTATCGTGCCTTGCTTGGAAAAATAATTTTATTTAAGATATTTATTTAAGAAGTATATTCTTAAATAGACAATCCGTAAATCGATCGATCATCGGTAGGTGGTCGACGTCAAATATCAAGTCAACGCGCGCGCCGTCCGTTAGAACAACGAGATTTGCTGCTTAAAAACTAGTCAACAAGTGCTTTGAAAAAAATAGTGGTAAAGCTCATAAACATATGAATGATACCTCATTGGATTCGGAATGAAGATTAGAAAAATGTATCGGAATGATTTTACAGCACATAAACAAATGCAATTGTTATGAACAAATAAAGATTTAATTAATTAAGGCATTTGGGTTTTGGTTAAAGATTCAAAATTTATCAATATTTAAGAAATTTTAAAACAGGATTCTTAATATCCTCCATATTTCAATAAATATAGCACAACTTTTGTAGTTCTATTTCCATCATTTATTATTTTATATTAACGCAGAAAATAGTTCTGCGCGCCTCGTTTACGATTAGGCTTAAAACAGCATGCCAAATGAAATCTTTTTTTTAGTGTTAAATATAAATGTTAAAATTTGAATAAATTAAGGTGTGTTCTGAACAAGATTTGAAGTGAATATAATAATAATTATAAATGTAATGTGGAAAAAAATATCTCAATTTTTCTGTAAGTTAACTAACAAACTTTTTCCGGCTTACAGTTTTCAAAATAGTACAGAATTTATTGGCTTTTATTGGCTTATTTTTTTTTGTTTCTTGGAGCCTTTCTTAAATACATACTTAAAAATATCAAGTGATAAAAAATTTGCATGTGAGAAAAAAATTCTGAGTTTGTTATTCTTTTTTTTATATAATTCTTGACAAAAAATAACCGACTCCAAAATTACGGATAACTCAAAAACTACTCGTCCATTCTCGCAAAAATTTAAGTGGGACCACACGACAAGCACCAGCTTTCGATTAAAAAAATAATCATCAAACTTGGTTCAACCAGTCGAAAGTTCTGAGGTAACAAACATAAAAAAATTGTTGAAATGAATACCTCCTCCTTTTTTGAAGTCGGATAATAAATACAGAAAATCCGTCATCAAATATGGTTTCTATGAATTATCACAGAAATTGTTGACTAATCCAGTAGCACGTTTCTCTCCGGATTTCCGGTCACCGACAAGAAACGGAATGATATACGGTGGAAACATGTTTATCGCTGCTACGACTATAGATGATTATCGATACGGAAAATTGTACACGGACGAGATTTTCGATATAGTATAAATAAAGAGTTTATTTATCTTCATAACCCGAGACTGTCTTTTTGGCTTACTATACAGTAAGATTCATACTAATAAATGTTAACACACTCAACGCTAACACAGTCATACCCCCGCAGTAGGTTATTACAGTACGGCCGCTGTATCTTGGCGCGTCTGAACATAGGCTTTGCGAACTTTAGCGCATGTAAGACAGAGATGACAACACGAACATGCTAACGTGTGACTGAGACACAATACACCGCGTATCGAGTATTGGTGAATTATGTTACTGCGCAGCCTTCTGCGCGAAGTTCAGACGCGCCAAGATACAGCGGCCGAACTGTACCTGTGTCGCGAGTGGCATGGACGACACATGCATATAACACATCACAATAACACCCATGACCCGAGAAAAAAATCAAATTAATAATATTAATAGTAACGCTACACACTCATAGCCCCACACTAGGATTCCCTGTGTCGTGGGCGCCATGGACAACACACTAGACAAGGACATTCACACCCAGACCGAGAACAGAAATTCAAACTCATCATTCAAATTTCCGCCTCGCTGGGAATCGAACCCAGGGCCCTCGGTGCGGCGATCTGGCATGGTAACCATTGCGCCACACTGGTCGTCGTCGTGGTCGGGCCATTAAAAACTAATGAAACACATCTTTCTCTGCGTGTGTTATAATTGTTCTTTCCTTTTTTGTTTGAGTGTGTTTTTTATTCAGTCACACACGGATAAGTTAAACGATACCATTGGTAACATCTTACATTTATCAGCTTCACCTAACTTGAACTAAGGGAAAGATTGATTTTCTTTTTGCCCACAAAATAATTGAATAAGTCTCATTAAAGTTGGATACGACGATATTATATTTTTTTTAATGGAAATAGCCGGCAAACGAGCTGACGATCCACCTGATGTTAAGTGGCAAACGTCGCCCATGGACATCAGCAACACCAAAGGCATCATTAATGCGTTGCCAGCCAAGAAAGAGAGAAGAAAAAAAAAGAAAGAAAGCATCATATCATAGCATTATCATAGCAATCAATTCAGACACGTATCGATCAATGTCCAAAAAAATTACACAAAATCAACGCATGTAGGTATCATCTAGTTTCGCTCGCAATCGAAAAGTATCAAGCAATCGAAATGTATCGTTTTTCGCAATAAGATAGCTTTAGAGTCGCGGATGCCCATTCACACTGGATTTAGGGATGAAACTGTTTGATTTATTTTACTCGCTTTGAGCGGAATTACAGTTTTAGATTTTTCTCCGATTGCGTTGGAGCTCGTTCAGAGAAACGGTATTAGAGAGAGATAGTATTTACTTCTGAAAATATTTTTAGTTTTCCGTAAGATTTACACTGGGAATTCTAATTGAATGGGAGATAATAAGATATTAAAGGTAATAATCATATTATTATTTTGATTTTCTTTTGGTATTAGGCCCATGGTTTGCTCAGTCTAAAGCGCTACCGGAATAAGATATAGGGTATTATTATTCCGGAACTTATTATTCTGGAAAACGTGGGTATACCCTTGAGCATAGCGCAGGTACATTAGAAAGTAAGTATAAAAATATATTTAAGCATAAAATATCTAAAAGCACTTGAACTTTAATTCAACACAAAGGAATGGGTATATTTAATTTTGTACAAACAAAATACAAGGGCAGACTTTATGAATAGATTACTTTGTTTGACCCAGTCCCTTTCCCAAAAATTCAATGCAAATGTACCGTGAACTTTTTTACCGTGAGCTTACGTTGTAATAATATTCCGTTGTAGAAATGTTTTAGGTACCTAATGAATATACGAGAAATAGTAGCAGTGGAAATGTATGTAGGGTTAAAAGTAATAATTATTTTGGAAGGAAATAAAAATATGGAATAATAACTTAAGCCCCAACTCAGAGTCACTAACGGTTACTTATATCGCTCCTTAGCATAGAATTTCGCCCATGACTATTAACATCGTCGGAAGTGCAAAATCGCATTTTTTTATTTATTTCATAAAACGTTCCTAAATAACCAAGTCTATCATCAGCTGAAAAGAAAAATATAATTTTATGTATAGTTTTTTAGTTACTAAAATTAAAAACGTCGGATATTACTTTGATAGCTCGCTAACAATGTCAGATAATAACTACTAACGTTGTTAGCTGTGTAGTAACATTGGTAGTGTTGTAGGATGTACCACATTCAACGTTGTTAATCGGTTTTAGAAATAAGTTATATGTCGTTAGTACCACATCCGACGTTGTTAATCGGTTTTAATATGAGTTAAATGTCAGTACTACCACATCTGACGTCGTTAATCGGTTTTCCAAATGATTTCAATGTCTGTAGTTCCATATCCGACGTTGTTTAACGTTTGTTTTAATTAATTGAATGTCGGTTATACCACATTCGCAGCTGTTCAATGTTTTGCAGATGGTTTAAAATGTCTGTAGTACCAAATGTAACAGTTCCAAACATATAAAATAGTTAATTTTAACTAGTTCTTTAGTTCCTTTATTTTTTATGGGGATAGCCGGCAAACGAGCTGATGATCCACCTGACGGTAAGTGGCTATTGTCGCCCATGGACATCAGCAACACCAAAGGCATCACCGATGCGTTGCCAGCCAAGAAAGAGAGAAGAAAAAGAAAGAAAGAAACTGGCTCTCAAGCCCCCAGCCGGAACACGATGAGTCGTTTGGCGGCTGACTCATGCTCAAGGGTGGTAGCTATGCAGGCGAACCCCACGGAGAAATAATAATAGTAATAATGGTATTAATTAATAATTAAAATCAATATTACTAATATAATTCCACGAGGGGCCCTACCACCAGCGGGCCGGATTTAGTCGCCTTTTACGACAGCCATCCGGCATGAGATTGGGCTTAGTCCCTCCTGAGTCTCCAATACCGAGAAGTATTCAAGATGAGTTAATTAAAATGCAAGACTTAAAAAAGATCTCTGTGATATTTGTCACACATATAAAAATAAAAAATTACCTACAGAAGAAGAGAAATAGATATATTTACAACATCAAGCTGACGTGTTCAAGCTGAAGTAGTGGAAACGACGTGATCAATGACGAAACATTACACAACTGCGATATGCCGATGATATAGTCATCCTGGCAGGATACCAGTGGAACTTGGTACAATGCTCGGGGACTTGAGCAGCGCCTCACAACGGGTGGGTCTTAAGATGAACATGGACTCTCGAAGTTGTAGACGAGTACATTTACCTGGGACAAGTGATCCAAATGGGTAAGTCCAACTTCGAGAAAGAAGTCACTCGCAGAATCCAACTCGGATGGGCTGCGTTCGGGACACTACGTCATATCTTGTCGTCCAAAAAGTTACCTCAGTGCCTGAAGTCGAAGGTGTTCAAGCAGTGTGTGTTGCCAGTGATGACATACGGATCCCAGACGTGGTCACTATTGGCCTAATGTATAAGCTTAGAGTCGCCCAGCGGGCTATGGAACGAGCTATGCTCGGTATTTCTCTACGCGATCGAATCAGAAATGATGAAATCCGTAGACGAACGAGGGTGAACGACATAGCTCCGAGAATTAGTCGGCTGAAGTGGCAATGGGCTGGCCACATAGTTCGAACGACCGATAACCGTTGGGGAAGAAAGGTTCTCGAATGGAGACCACGCCTTGTTAAAAGAGCACAGGACGCCCCCCGACCAGGTGGACCGACGATCTGAAGAAGACAGCAGGTATCCGCTGGATTCAGAAGGCTCAGGACCGGTCTGAGTGGCGTATATGAGAGGAGGCCTATGTTCAGCAGTGGACCTCAAAAGGCTGATGGATGGATGGATGGAATTTCTTTCAATTTTTGGTGTTTTTTTCAGTAATGTTTACATACGACATACATGATTATAAATAATAATAATTTAACAATGACGTAAATGGCATTTACGACAAGCAATCATCAATTCCGCACAAGCAACAATGTCGGTTGTGGTACTTCTGACAAATCAGTATTACTCTTACGCCGTTAAAAAGGTTACAAGTGACTTTTCTCATATTTACACATTAAATACCGGCTGCTAATAATATTGCCCTAAACTTAAATAACTTGTACAGCATTACTCTAAATTTTCATGATCCTGCTTAAAATAAGTAAAAAGATGCATCCAATTTACACTTTGCATCGCTCTCCTTTAAAGTTGCTGTTTTTCATATCCGACATTTTTAATAGTCATGGGCGATTTGTGTGATGATTCTTTACCAAGGAGCGATTTAAGTAACCATAAGTGACTCTGAGTTGGGGCGTTAGTGTTACAGAAAGAATAATGTAAGTAAATAGGTATTTCTATTCATGAATGATCCTTTTGGCAAAAATGGGATTTAGACTTTGTGATTTTTTGATTAACATTTTGTCATACATGCATGACACACATACCATATTTTAGCCGTATTGGGGTGGCGTAGAATATTAACCCCAATCCTACGCCGGATGGGTGTCGTAAGAGGTGACTAAATAAGACCCGCTTGTGGTAGGGCCCTTCGGATTATATTGGTAGTACTGATTTTAATTGCTAATCATTATTATTATTTCTCGATGGAGTCCGCCTGGATAGTTACCACCCTTGAGTATGAGTCAGCCGCGACTCATCGTGTTTCGACTGGGGGCTTGAGAGTCAGTTCTTTCTCTTTTTCTGTGTCTTCTCTCTTTCTTGGCCGGCAACGCATCAGTGATGCCTTTGGTGTTGCTGATGTCCATGGGCGACGATAGCCACTTACCATCAGGCGGATCGTCAGCTCGTTTGCCAGCTATTTCCATAAAAAAATACATTACATGCTATGCATACGGGTAACGAACAAATCTTTATGCTCACACCTTAGCATCATTCTCTGTTACACGTGATCTACACTAGCAGGATATTGGACCCGTGTTTATTGCATGCGAATACCAACTGAGCTTAGAGTCATTACATCCAAAATACCACGTATTTTACTATTTCCTTGCGACATATAGATTTATTCGTGTATTCGGATTTACAAAGTGAA
Source organism: Thymelicus acteon (assembly GCA_951805285.1). NCBI lineage: Eukaryota > Metazoa > Arthropoda > Insecta > Lepidoptera > Hesperiidae > Thymelicus > Thymelicus acteon. The sequence goes on along the minus strand of OX638226.1, from coordinate 2,641,075 downwards.
TTTGTTCAATCGTAATGGAAAAGGGTAATGTAGTCTGCGGAAGAAAGGTAAGGAAATTATGTGGGCTCGAATGTACCTTACATTGAGAATCAAGACCAATAAATCTTAAATATATGCGTATAAAATATAACCATCACAATAAGGTGAACATTGAAATATACACCAATTGATGAAATTACTTACTTAATACAAGGGTTTCGAATTAAAATCACAACCCTTGTAAAAACATATATACCTAATCACATTATGTTATGAGAGACCCAAAATACTTTTATTTTCTTAAAATTCCTATATATATCTATTATCTATACATCTATACAAATAAATGAAATTGGAGTGTTTGTTCGTAATATTAAAATAACCGCTTTTTACTAAGTGCATTTGGATGTATACACGGTACATATACCAAAACAAAATTTTTTAAAATTTTTGTCTGTATGTCTGTCTGTCTATCTGTTTGTTCCGGCTAATCTCTGAAATGGCTGGACCGATTTTGACGGGACTTTCACTGGCAGATAGCTGATGTAACAAGGAGCAACTTAGGCTACTCTTATTTTAGAAAAATGGCATGCTGCAGAACAACGTCTGCCGGGTCACCTAGTTTTAACATATAAGTACTAGAAAATACATGAAAACTCGTAACTCTTTTCTTCATATTTATATCTACAAAATCATTGAGTCTGAAATTAAATAACGATATTCATCGCAGTTATAAAGTCTTAAAATATCGAAAAAACTTTCAGTAAACCATATTAAATTAGCTGTAAAATACATTACATACTTAATCTGTCGTCACTCTCAATCTTGACCATACGATCCGTTCAGAATATCTGCTAATATCATGAAATAGTTATTATAGCAGTGATAAAAAGCCCTAAACGATCTAGTTTTATCGCTGTCTTGCTCGTCCTACTAACTCTGAAGTTTTATAGCCATAGTCCAGGGAGAGTGTCATAAAACGAATCTGATACAAGATCACCCTCGGAATTATAATGACCAAGGATGAACATTTCTAAGCGCTGAATGATTTACGAATGTCATGCATATGTACATACCTATAACTGGTAATAACCACTTGCTACGATTTCATGCAGATTTAACACATAATACACAATATTATAATAAAACGAGTAACCGCCCTCGCTTTGCTTCGGTTTTCTTATTTTTACACCTTGGGTTACATTATTGGAGTTTTATTAAGGATCCCTATTTTTTTGAAAATATAATATAGCCTATGTTACTCGGAGATAGTGTAGCTTCCCAACAGTGAAATAATTTTTGAAATCGGTTCAGTAGTTTCGGAGCCTATTCAATGCAAACAAAAAATCAAATCTTTCCTCTTTATATACAGGGTGTCCCAGCGCCAAGTGACCGCCCGGCGTCTATTGATTATTTGGACAAAACTATAAACAAAATTCCAATAAAGTACAGGTCTAATCGGTTTAGTTTTTTTTTTATTAGCTTTTTAATTTTTTTGGAAAAAAACCTGACTTGCTGCACTATTTTCGACATTTTTTTTTTTGTTTTTACATTTATTTTCATTCTGTTTTTTTTATTTACCAGTTGTTATCATAGTTTATCTATTCGAGGTATAAAATCTACCCAAAATTAAATGGAATATATTTTTTAAAGACATTAACTGATTTTTTTTTGAAAAAATTACCCTTTTTTATTTAATTTCTCTAAAAAGTTGGAAAAATGCCCCATGAATATTATTGTTTTATCAATTATTATTAAATTACATGATATTACCTACAAAATCTCAATAACATGTTTGTAGTTATCTAAATCATTTACCGAACTATAAACTCTTGAAATATGCACCCTATTTTCGATAATAAGAAGAGTAGACTTTTAAAACCAGGCTAGTGGAACATTTAAGTGTCTTACTATCAAAAATACCTTTTGCCTGTTGATAGAATAATTTTAAATGAAAGGAGATAATAAAAACAAGTGCAAAATTAAATCATCTATTAAAAAAAAAACAGTAATTAATTTATAAAATTTTCGAAATGACCACCATTGCCATTAATACAGGCTAAGGCTCTAAATGACATCCTTTCAGTCGTTCTTTGCACTTCCGAAAGGTTTTGCTCCTATTTCTGTAGCAACAGCATCAATCCTCTGTTTCAATTGTTCTCTCGTAGCTATTGGCACAGCATACACTTTCTGTTTCATGTAGCCCCAAAAACAATAATCAAGAGGCGATAAATCAGGAGACCGAGAGAGAGGTGGTCCAGTAGCATGGTCCTCCAAGGTCTCAATTGAAACAGAGGATTGATGCTGCTGCTACAGAAATAGGAGCGAAGCTTTTGAAGTGCAAATAACGAGTCAAAGGATGTCATTTAGAGCCTTAGCCTGTATTAACGCCAATGGCGGTAATTTCGAAAATGTTATGAATTAATTACTGTTATTTTTTAATAAATGATTTAAATTTGCACTTGTTTTTATCGTTTCCTTACATTTAAAATTATTCTATCAAAGGGCAAAAGGTATTTTTGATAGTAAGACACTTAAATGTTCCACTAGACTGGTTTTAAAAGTCTACTCTTCATATTATCGAAAATAGGGTGCATATTTGAAGAGTTGTAGTTCGGTAAATGATTTAGATAACTATAAACATGTTATTGAGATTTTGTAGGTAATATCATGTTATTTAATAATAATTGATAAAATAATAATATTCATGGGGCATTTTCCCAACTTTTTAGCGAAATTAAATAAAAAAGGGTATTTTTTTTTCAAAAAAATTCAGTTTATGTCTTTAAAAAATATATTCCATTTAATTTTGGGTAGATTTTATACCTCGAATAGATAAACTATGATAACAAACGGTAAATAAAAAAAACAGAATGAAAATAAATGTAAAAACAAAAAAAATATGTCGAAAATAGTGCAGCAAGTCAGGTTTTTTTCCAAAAAAATTAAAAAGCTAATAAAAAAAAAACTAAACCGATTAGACCTGTACTTTATTGGAATTTTGTTTATAGTTTTGTCCAAATAATCAATAGACGCCGGGCGGTCACTTGGCGCTGGGACACCCTGTATTAGTATAGATAAACGCTAACACACCCATACCCCCGCAGTAGGTTATTACCTGTGTCGCGGGTGGCATGGACGACACAATATATTACACATCACATTAACACCCATGACCCGAGTACGAATATTTATCTGTCACATAAATATCTGCCCCGGCCGGGAATAGAACCCGGGCCGGGACCCCTCGCTTCGCAGACAGGGTCGCTACCAACTAGGCTACAGGGTTGTCTCATTATAATGTCTTTCGAAATATTTTATTATATTATGTCCATCCATCCTCATATACTTTCACATACTCAATTTTAGTAGGAAGAAAGTAGGATAGGATTGATACCTTAATGAATAAATATCGACGACATTTTGGAAATTCCTATTACAGTTACGATTTGTTATATAAAAAATTATACATTGGCACCTAAATAAAACACAAATAAAAGAAAATTAGGCATCCGTTTGGTAATAGCAAAAAAAAATACTGTTTTTTAAAATAAAAGGAAAACATGCCAAATTTTAACAAAGTGATACATCACAGTGATTTTAATTGGTTTGGGAATTGCGTATTTTACCTCGCTGTTACCCATTACACTACGAGCCGTATTAATCCCGACAGAAAACGACTTTTTTGTTTTATGTGAAATGAAACAAAAAAAAGTGGCCAAGTGCGAGTCGGACTCGCCCATGAAGGGTTCCGTAGCATCAAGTAACATAATATAAAAGTTCTTGTACTTCATTGTAACTTTGATCGATGTTTTTTGCGGTTTACGATTTATGACGTATTAAAAAAAACTACTTACTAGATCTCGTTCAAATCAATTTTCGTTGGAAGTTTGCACGGTAATGTACATCATATATTTTTTTTAGTTTTATCATTGTTTTATTTTAGAAGTTACAGGGGGGGGGGGGCACATTTTACCACTTTGGAAGTGTCTCTCGCGCAAACTATTCAATTTAGAAAAAAATGATATTAGAAACTCTATGGCTAAAGCAATGTACCTACAAAGCCTTGAGCACAGATTCAGAGTTGCCAAACTTTAACATACCTCTTGTACGACGCCCTTTGCTTCTTTATTTATCATGCGTACCACGAAAGATTGGAATAAATTGACCCTAATGAGACATATTATTGTCAACTGAGATTGTCAAAACACGACAACTTTATAATTCAAGTGGTGCTGCCGCAGTCTTATTACAAAATTATTTGCTGTCGCACTCCTATTACTTATCATTATGATATTTACTATTTTTATTCGTAAATCTTATTATGCGATTAGTTAGATGTTTTAACTTCTATCAAAAGTAATTATGATCGGATTCCAACCAATGAAATACATGTCTAAAGTTTACAAACTCAGCATTTTTACGTCGGAAAGTTGAAATTCAAAATTGTGTTGCTACGATTCCCGAGTTCCGACCCATGTTAGAAGTTTTCGCCCGACAGTATGAATTCAAATTGTTCCTTTTAATATCCGGGTATTCAATAAAATCGGGACTGGAGTTGAGAATGAGTTTGGAATTTTTCGATTCTGATGATTGATTTTCTTGAAATGTAAACGTTTCGGTCCAAAAAACGTCACAAGTGTCATTTCAGAAACCGTCATTAAGAAAAGTAGGGTGTGAACACGGACGTAAAAAAAGAACGGACGTAACCTTGTTTAATCGAGAGTGAAGCATAGCAATGACAGCTCGCTTACCATGTGTGCGTAATTTTGTAATTTTTGATTCGCGATGGTGTCAATGTCATAGCAGTATGGTGTCAATGTGTGGGTGTGTGTACTTGTACGAATACAGAGTTGGTATTACTATGGGTGCTTCACTGAATTTGTTCTTAGGATTACGTCCGTCTTTTTTACGTCCGTGGGTGGAAACAGAAAAGTTCGGTCTTTTATTTGGCAAAAGTCTTTAATTTTAATATTATTTTGCCAGTCTTCATAACAAGTAATTATCGCTCCCCAAACTCATTCATAGCTAAAATTGATTTCCGAGAACTATTGTGATCACATACCATCACCCGTTGGTTTGTTTTTCCGTAATGTAAAACGAAAAATCGATTTCATAAACAAATATTCATTAAGTTAACCACCAATCTTTATATTTTGGACTAATTAACTGCCAGATCTTAACAACACTCAAGTTTCACTGAATTCTAACCCGCATTCCGTCTATCTGACCTCTTATAAGCTATTAAACAACAACAACAACAACAACAAAACTCTTTATTGTACACCGATATACAGTAATAACTTAAATTAATAGATAGAATGGTAAGTACAACAGGCGGCCTTATCGCTAAAGAAGCGATTTCTTCCAGGCAACCTTAGGGAAGAGGACAATTTAATAAAGAAACAAAGCAGTGGTGTACGAGTGTTTAGTGAATGAATACAGATATAATACAGAATGTTATAAAAGTAGTAAGCAGATAATTAGTAATTATAGCAATGTGGTCTGCAATCTTATGACGAAAGGAAGTACGCTTTAATTAATCTTTTAAAAGTATTTATTGATTGAGCGCGGCGAATGGACAGCGGCAATGAGTTCCATAGGAGAACAGCCCTAGCTGAAAAAGATTTAGCAAAGAAGGTAGAAGAACACTCTGGAAAACTTAAGGTAATTAAAATAAATGTTACGTAAATAAATAAACAGATTTCAACGTAAACACAAGACAAATTGTCTTACATATTTGAGCTGCGAGAAAATCCGGCGCTTTTTACATTCCGTTTTTCCACATTGAGAACCTTCAACCATATATTCTTACGTATATAATCTGGATTATAAGCCTCCACGCGATGCTATGGCGTCCTTAAATCTTTATTTTCCGTGACAAGTTGCAGAGTCATGAGTGTTGATTTTGGGACACACCTGAGAGTTATAAGGGTTCTTTGAAATAAGGTACATTTTTTGCAGGAACTCGTAGAAGCGTCTCTTATGAAAGATTTCTTCATTTACTTTCTCAAAATATGGCAAGTAATTTTGAAAAAAAAAATAGGAATTTTCGAGTGGTCCTGTTGGCATTTCGGCCATGCTGCAATTTGAAAATTTGGATGACCAAAAATATTTTTTAATAATATTATTATTTGGATTAAGTTTATATTTCATAATACGGTAATATTTTAATGTCATACAGCCAAACTCAGAAAGGTTCGTTTATTTAGTCGTAAGGAGTTCATAAATAATTGACATTAAATACCTACTGATACTTAATAAGTTAAGTATCAGTATAGTTATGACTATCGGTTCATCTCAGAGTCATATTGACAACTTGTGATAACAAGTGACCCTAGTGCGGACCAATGTCAAAAATAACCTTATCAATAATCATATCGATGGAGTGTTAGTGTAGCCACACGTAAAATAAGTTGATAATAAATATAAGATAATATTTATTTTAATGCTTTTAGAACTATGACTTAGGGCTTGTTTCACAATCTTCAAGTAAGTCCGAAGTAAGCTATTCGTTGGTTAAGTTGACATTTCGTGTATGTAAAATGACACTTTAACGTCACTTTAACCGGCGAATAGCTTATTCAGGACTCTACTTGAAGATTGTGAAACAAGCCCTTATACTAATATAATACAAGAAATTCGTTTACTGTTTTTTCTTATTTAAGAACATTGCAAAATAGCTTTTTTCTTTAAAATAAAGAAGTTATGCCATTTTATGGTACCTAGCTCTGCTAACAGCCAGTGTCAATGATGAGTGGTTGATTTGACTTGACATTCAAAAACTTCAATGTTAGTCACTAACGGTTACTTAAATCGCTCCTTAGTAAAGAATCTCCATACAAATTCTGTACTAAGAAGCGATTTAAGTAATCGTTAGTGATTCTGAGTTGGGGCGTAAGTAAATGTATTTGTATACTTAAGTTTAACTATCTGTAAACTGAATTTGAGAGTGAATTTTTGTGATTCTGTACTAAGGCGTAATTTAATTAACCGTTATGTGACTATGAGTTGGGGGGAGTCAATTAATTAGAATTATTAGTTTGTCTTCTAAATTATACCTTAGCTAGATAATAAACAGGGTTTCATTTTATGCAAATAAAATATCGGTCACCTCATAAGTTTCCTTAGTATAAATGTAGTTTTTAGGGTTCCGTAGCCGAATGGCAAAAAACGGAACCCTTATGGATTCGTCATGTCTGTCTGTCTGTCTGTCTGTCTGTCTGTCTGTCCGTCCGTATGTCACAGCCACTTTTTTCCGAAACTATAAGAGCTATACCATTGAAACTTGATAAGTAGATGTATTCTGTAAACCGCATTAAGATTTTCACACAAAAATAGAAAAAAAAACAATAAATTTTGGGGGTTCCCCATACTTAGAACTGAAATTCAAAAATGTTTTTTTCATCAAACCCATACGTGTGGGGTATCTATGGATAGGTCTTCAAAAATGATATTGAGGTTTCTAATATCATTTTTTTCTAAACTGAATAGTTTGCGCGAGAGACACTTCCAAAGTGGTAAAATGTGTGTCCCCCCCCTGTAACTTCTAAAATAAGGGAATGATAAAACTAAAAAAATATATATGATGTACATTACCAAACAAACTTTCAACGAAAATTGGTTTGAATGAGATCTAGTAAGTAGTTTTTTTTTTAATACGTCATAAATCGTAAATCGCAAAAAACATTGATCAAATTTACAACGAACTACAAGAACTTTTATATTATGTTACTTGCTGCTACGGAACCCTTCATGGGCGAGTCCGACTCGCACTTGGCCGCTTTTTTATCTGGACTCAAACTGTTTACGGGGATATGACACGTGTTCCTGAATCGTCCTTTTTAAGATAAATAAAGGTGCAGATTCAAGTGTTGATTTTGGGTCGCGCACCTGAGAGCTATAAGTCAGGGTCTGATGTAATAACTGTTTTTAGGACGGCGTTTCTTTTGAAAGATTTTAAGTTGTTTGGATTTTCGTCGGTAAAAGAGCTTTATGCCGTATTATTTTGGAGATTATACCTATTGCTTAGGTTGGTATGAATCAGGGCGATTTAACAAGCATTAAATTGGGAACTTGAAGAAATGTTGGACGTTTATGTGTCTAATTTAATTTATTTTCTAATTTGTTATGTTTATTTGAGTTGATCAAATCACGGATTCCATCATTTCATTGCAACATTAAATATAATACTATGATGTAAATAAATATACAGCGTATTATACACTACATTTTTGTTGTTATTTTGATTCACACCATTAAGCACTAATTGCTGTTATTTGTAGCAATAAATTCCCATGAAACTAAAGTCGATATTGGCACCGAGACAAAACAATTTGAAATAAGCATACAAAAATGTAGTAGGTAATTTGGATTCTAGCATTTTTATCTGATTCAAATGATCATATTATAAAGCAGTAAAGTATTCATAGGTTATAGCCTCATACATAAATATATGTAATTAACTGGAGAACACGATTTTTTTTACTAATCCATTCATCATCAACATCCAAACCCTCTTTGAAAAGTATGAATTCAATAGAAAAGTGCAAAAAACGTGCGAAATAATCAAATTACGACATCGTATCAACTCAGATGACTCATTTTACCCCAAATTTCATGATTGAAATGATAAAATTGAGACGACGGCTCATCACAAAGCCGTTTTTACACAATAAAAATCCTCAATTCGAATCCTTGCCACAATACGCCGACTTAGACGAAATATGCTCAGAAAACGCAAAGTAATAGCGTCGGTCGCTTTGATATTATTTTCGGGTATATCGCTTCGCAAATGAGATAAAGTCTGGACTGTGGCAGAGAAAGGGATTATTTTATTATCCTTATGAAATTTTCCGCGGCTTCCAAACTGATGAGAGCCAAAAATTGCACGCTCCGGTGCGTTTTGTTTCGAACGCGGGTTTCGTAAGATTTTATCGTTGGGTAAAGGTTACTTTAGTGTTTTTGAAGTATTCGGTGATAGGGGTACTTTTTGTGAGTACCATTATCCTTGTACTTTTGCCTGTTATATGTTATTTGGGTTTGTGCAGCCGTTTTCTTTCCTTCAATCCATCTTTCTTATACATTTCTTAGAATACCAACAGATTTGCTTGCGATGTTTTGCGTGACAGATTTCTGATAAGTTTAACGTAAAATATTTTATTTTTCACACTAAATAGTAGTTTTCTTACACAATATGAAATACAAGAAATTTTGTATAACTGTGCTTGTATTATCTTGTTAGTCCGAAAAAAATCATTTGTAAACATACCTAAGTACATGACATTACACACATGTTTCCGTTGTGGGGGGGAGGGAGGTGCTACGCATGTCTTAAAGTATTTACCATCATACATGTTACTCGCGGATTGTTGCAAGGTAGACGAATTCTAACTTATTAACAATGGAATTCCGCAAAGTAACGCCTGATACTATCAACAATAAACGACTATTCGTATAAGTTCCTTCCCGGCTCAACCGAGCTCTTTGTAGATATAATGCTTGGGAGCAATTTTATTACTTTTTAAAATGAACATACCCTATAGCGTTGCCCAGCCCGTGCAATGTTTTAGCAGTTAAATATTTTACAGGCACTTTTATTAGCCTACCCTAAGGACTTCTATTCCGTGATAACAAGTTACGGCCTTTTTCTGTTATTTTTATTCTAGCTGCGAATATCATTAGCCACGGTCCGTAAAAAGGATTCGTGAGAAAATATGCATTAATTTACTTATGAAAGATTGTTATCAATTTTAATTATACAGTTGTAGGGTGCTGGTTTGTCACAAAGTATACTAAGGCCTGTTGTCCACATAGACACACATCGTACTACCGTCAATTGTCGTTTGCATACAGCTTGCTTGCATCTTGCGTAGTCTGCCCACAGAATCTGTCAATTACTAATTTATATGTAAACGAGATCTAACAATGCAAAAAAACTGTTGAATTAAATAAATAACATTTCTGAAAGGTTTTCCAAAGCTTGGCTAACACATTCGTAATCGTTTCTTTTACATTGATACACGAAAAGTAGTCTACAGTGGCAAAAGAATTGAAGACAGATACAATACTTACAAGAAAAGGGCATTACACGCCATCAGCAAATGTAATAAATTTGGCTTTCAAACCCATCACACCCTTTTCATCTATAAACCAAAATATTACTGATATAAAAATGCTTCTTGTACAAAACTCGTGTTTACGAGGTCATTCGATCTTTAAAGCGTTGTAGAAGAGAATGGCGGTAAAACGACGGTGAGTGGGTGTTGCAATATAATATTAGAAGATATATTTTATGTACTTAAATAGCCGACAAGCGGTCGGATCAGTCACTTGATCAAGAACTTTATATATACCTACATCTGGACGGCAAGCTTCGAAGAGGTGCCGGAAGACGGATCACGTGATATTGGATGAACAATTTTGACCAATCATACGCCTGATTGACGTTGACATTAAGATTCGTAACCACTAGTAAGGTGTTAGTGTAAAATCATAGAGCACAGATATTCACCCAATGTCACATGATCCGTCTTCAGGCAAATCCCTGGAGTCCAGATGTATTTAAAGTTTTTGCACCTGACTGTATGTGTTTACCATAAGCTATGTACATCAGTAACTGGATCTTCTCTCGCAATGAGATGGGATAAGACCAGTCCGCCACGGACATGCGTAAAGAAGACACAAAGTTGTCCTTCACCAAGCCAAAGCCAAATGGTAATTCCTTTGTAATGATCGTATAATTTGAAAAATTAGAAGCAATGCAGAATTCAAACTTAAGTCACCCAGGAGATCGACTACCAGGATAGCACTGCTACTTTTTGCTTCTCTACAATCCCACCTGATGGTTACCAGTGATTTTATCTTGGGTGGTAAAGCACACTAACTTAATACAAGCCGATCCACTCTTGCCTTGAAGACACCCACATAATAATCGAATGGAAAAATCGACGCAGGCATTGATGATAATATACTGATGGTAATGATGTACGTTAAGCATTATTGACCTCTGTTGGTACAGGTAAATAATTAAAATTGTAGTATAATGGTATGGGATCCATTAAAGATTTATTTTCTGCAGACATTGAGGATAGAAGGTGTCATTTCTTGAAAACCATTTAGGTCTTTTTAGCAGCTCATGAATCCTTAAGTTACTCATTAAACCCTTAACCAGATATTTTTAGCGTAGCGTGGAAGAGCTATCACTTGGGGCATGATTAAAAGTTACCACGTTAAATTATGTTTGAATTTATAAAAGATCCAGCATTCTGCAACGTAAAATTATCCTCCCATGTAGTAACATGTTAGTAAACAAAGTTAATAATATAGCATTAAAAAATTTAACTTTACCAGCTTCCAAATGCTCTGGTGGCTCAGAACTCATATTCGAGCGTTCAGAAATTAAAATATGTGGGTTAATGAATTCCATAAAAATATTCGATATTATGTTTAAAGTCTGAAAAATTCTTATTTCTGGTTGCATTAAAATTTTCACGGGTAGAGGAGTATTATTAATGTTAATGGAGTCGGATGGTGTGATGTTTTCAGTTTAAAAGTGCAATAGCGTATTTTACAAGTTTTTATTTAACTTGCAATGCATGTATGTATGTACATAATTTATGTATCTTGTATGTTTGGTTCAAATCTTGCAAGCTGAATTAGAACTACACTTCCTTTCATCCTACGACGTTTAAATTTTGCGTGGTTTTAATGACAATGCATTTTTATGATAAACATGACCTGATAATACTTTTGGCTCCAGACGATGGGACTCGTTAACGGTTAAAAGCACGTACATGAAAATTTTCACGCCATATTTGATTATAATAACTCCTAAAATCCACCATAAGCTAACGGCCACTGCCAGGGCTGGCTTCAGATAAACTTTACAACTTTTTTTGCTTCAGTGCCCTTATAAAAATATATGAAAAATGTCATTTTTTGAAGGAAAAAATTGTGGGTTGGCAACATTTGAGGGGTTCACTTTGTATTGGGCGTTTGTGAGGCTTGGTCTCGCTATTTTAGCTCGTTGTTAGTTTTTTGACCTATTTGTTTCTTTACAAAGCTTGGTGTACAGTGACCTTTTTTTGTCTTTGGGTTAGCTTTTGCTCTACTTTTAACAAGAATGAAATGTTTTTTAACCCACTTCAAAAAGGAGGAGTTATTCAATTCGACTGTATTTTTTTATGTTTGTTACATCAGATCTTTCGACTGGGTGAACAGATTTTGATGATTTTTTTTAAATCAAAAGCTGGTGCTTGTCATGTGGTCCCACTTAAATTTGAGCTAGATCTGACGAGTAGTTTTTGAGTTATTTTGAAGTGGATTATTTTTTTTCTTAGTGAAATTTAGATTATGTTAATGATCCTATAAAGTTTAACCGTTGAACATCCAGTCATAAACACAGGCAGTGACTTACAATAAGGTAAGTCTTGTTTAAAAAATGTGACATACTTTTCACATAAAATTGCACAGATTGTACTAGCATTTTATCTTAAAGTATCTTCAACAAGCACGTGCGATCACGTTCGACAGCGTAAAAGAAAAATTATTTCAAAGGAAATATTTCTTTCGTATTGCGGCATGAAATCGTTTAATCGATAAACGACCAAACGTGACTATAGTATGATTTCGATATTATGCATATATTTATCGACATTACAACACTGATTTCGCATTTCAGCTTTGATCACAGACACACCATCTACTGAAGCTTTATTGTCACTACTCGCCAATAGATGTCAGGAAGAGTCTATTGTAGCAGGTTTTCATTGCCTGAAAACAAGGATTAAACGACATTTTCTAAAAATGATTCCTAGTTAGATCGATTTATCGCCCCCAAAACCCCCTGCATACTAAATTTCATGAAAATCATTGGAGCCGTTTTCGAGGCTCAGATTATATATTATTATCTATATATATTATAAAACAGTAACTCGATAATGTCTGTACATTGAAGATATTTAAGAAAATTTGATATCAGGGGACTCAATATGAGCAATAGATTGCAAATCTGTCATTTTTAAAAATCTTGTCTGTCTGTATGTTTGACACCGCATCACGCCAAAACTACTCGATGAAATTGAATGCGGTTTTCACAGTTGTGTTGCTGGTGGTCTAACTTAAAATCTGGTGTACGTTTTATTGTGATACGTCGCTTAAAAGCCGAGATATCAATAAATAGGACTTTTTGATACGCCACATAACCGCAAGAAATTGTGAAAATATCCGATAGAGGGATAGAAAAGACTGTTTAGTATCGGAAATATTCTTTATTTCTTAAAAAAATCAGTGTGTACATATATTTTTTTAATTTATGATTTTGCAGTGAATTAGTTCTGCTAATCAACAACAGATGTCAGTTTAGGTAACTGAGTAGGTCTGAAAACAAGACATAAAGCTATTATACCATGAATAAATCTTTTAATGAAATTAATGTGTACCTATTTAAAATATTTAAAATAAATAAATAAATAAAAAATAAATAAACGCTTACACACTCATACCCCCTGCAATAGGTTTTAATCTGTGTCGCAGGTGGCATGGACGACACGTAACACATCACAGTAACACCCATCACCCGAGTACAAATATGTATTTATCTGTCACATAAATATCTGCTCCGGCCGGGAATCGAACCCGGGACCCCTTTCCCTACTCAATTCATAACACATAACTAAGTTAGATTGTGCTATCGGATTTTACTAACGGATTAATATAGATTCACTGTATGATGGTGTGGATCAGAGTAAGCGATAATAATAAAATTATTATGACACAATTTAGTAAATTTACCAAATATATTTTTTTTGTAAATAAATAAAAATCTTAAATTCCGACAAAGTATTATAATATAATTTAGATTACCTTATTGTAATGTAGAAATAGGCACATAGGAGATAATAATAAAAATACAAATCCTTTACATATTTAATAATCAAAATGAGTAAGAAAATATCGTATTTACGAATAATCATCTACTGTTCTGACCTACTGGTCTACGAGTACCAAGTCGGACCAGACGTAAGTGCAATACAATTAACTAAAATACTTTTGAATTTGCGAATAGCCACGTAAGAGCAGACGAGGCACCTGGTGGTAAATGGTCACCGTTTTCCATGGATGACTGAGTGCGTCGTTCGTGATCAGGCATCAGGCAGATAAAAGCATTATCCATGCGTGGTCATCCAAGAAAGAAAAGAAAAGGAAGAAAAAATAATAAATTATTAAGATGATTGAATTTCCATTCTATCAAGTTTAGAGACAGTTCTATAGGTCTATCTATCTAACGAAACTTTTAATTACGATATATCGAGCTATATAAATAGTAATAAAAATAAACTAATAACACGCTATCTAATCAACAAACTTCGAAGCAGTTAAAAACAATAAGTTACTTTTGAAAAGATTTCCGGGTATAATATATACTTCTGGCATTTGGACCAGGTTCTTGGGTGAAAAGCTCAGCCTTACGTAGTTAGAAGTAACACTTAAGAACCCCAGAGTTATTCAGGAATAAATTCAGGAGAGTAGAGTCTTCCGGTTGAGAGGCGGGCCCTGCTATTGCGTAGGGGATCCTTTCATTACCATAAATCTAGCTGGTGTCGCGGTTGCGAAACCTCCCAGATGATCAGGCGCCTCTTCTGACTTCTGGATTCCCACAGAAGCGCTTAATTCTCAGGCAGTCAAGTGTGGAGGGGCGAGACGACCCTGAGCGACTCACATGGCCCGTGGTCGGCGCGATCAAACATTAACCGAAAACCTAATAATATGGTACATCTCAGGTACCTGCTAAACCACCCGATTTGCGTGATGTGGTGAACAGAATGGGGACCGTCTTACAGACATTATTACTTGGTCAGATAAAAACAAAAAACATAATCTTAATACACAGTAAGTCAAAAAGAAGGAAGATGTAGTGCCAAACGTGTGTGTGTACGTAATTCAAATGGAAAAAGAATTCGATTAGTTTAGGTTTGGCTGTTTAAACTTACGTGGAAAAATTTATCGACGTCTTTGAATAAATAGGAGCAGTCCAGTATTCAAGTAGTTGCATTATTTTTTCCAGTCCAACGATGTATATAACTCATTTTCGCCAAAATGGAGCTTTAGTATTATTTCCTTTCCAGTGACTAAACTGACATTATAACACCAGTCCATCGTTGACCAATTCAGGGTCTGGTCGTGTATCTTAGAGGCAGAATATTACTCCCAGAATGTTACTTTAGAATGGGTGGAAATAACTGAACGTTTTTAAAAATATTTGTTGTTGGTAACGTTGACATTGCAAAACCAGTACAGCGTTGACCAATTCAGGATCTGATGGTGTACGTATATATAAAATCCCACTAATGTTTCTTAAATTAAGATATGTTTTAGGTAGAAATTTGGCTCCCAGTTATTTTATATCCCGCATTAAAAAATAGGGTGCATGTTCGTCGGGATTTGGTCGTTCGAGTTCGAGGCTCGGGGACGGATCTACTCCTTTAGGAATAGGGGTAAAATAATTTAGTATGGAAGTTGTGTTTACAGGTTATAATTATTATTTTGACTGCTTTTATGTATGTGCTACCTACTACATAGAATTTTCGTATATTTTTTTAGGGTATTGTCCTTTAAAAGCAAAACCCTTATAGGATCACTTCGTTGCTTGTCTGTCTGTCTGTCAACCCAATTATCTTAGCAATGCGTGGAGGCATAATTCCAAACAAACTTAAATAAATTTAAGTTTTTGGTTAATTGATTGAATCATAGTATTTGGTTAATTGATCGCTATGTTCATGTATGGGAACCAATTTTCCAGCGGCAAAGTTAAGTTTGTTACTGAATGATTTTACATTGCTCTTATGCTCGGTGCCATCGACTTTGCCTTCACGTGAGTTAATTTACCCAGATGTCTTAAGTCTATTTTAGTAGACTTTATTCACCTATGCAGCCAGGTGATTCGGTTTTGTATGTTTGGACAGAAACCTCGGTGCGCAACTCTAACGTGCCTTTGGCCGGGATCTTTTTTAATTACTAATTCTCAAGTCCCCGCAGACGAAGTCGCGGGTAGAAGCTAGTATATAATATACAATAATTGCTCGTTTAAAGGTATTAGATAAATCAAAAATAATTTTGTAAGCCACCTCGCATTCGCTTTGATGGTTTATAAAGGTTTAAATAATAGTCTTAAATTCCAATTTGGAATAATTCACTTAATAGGTACCTAATCAAATATGAGAGCAATAAACCGCAAAAAATGGTCATTTTATTTTTTATGCACTAGGTTTTAAAGCAAAATGGCGCAATTCTGATATCCATGAATGCATAATTAAATTCCGTTGTATTAAACGAAACTGCCACATAGTGAATTAAAACCTCATATCAACGAATGAACTCAGAGATAAAAAAAATACGAGTACATTTCTGTGGAATTTTCTAAAGTTTCTGCCTATTTTTATCAGAGTTCAAAAAAGGTGGAGGTATTCAATTTGACTGTATTTTTTATGTTTGTATTTTTGTATTCTGTATTTTTTTAATTTTTTTATGTTACCTCCGAACTTTCGACTGGGTGAACCGATTTAGATTTTTTTTATCGAAAGCTGGTTCTTGTTATGTAGTCCCACTTAAATTTGACCGAGATTTGTCGAGTGGTTTTTGAGTTATTCCTAATTTTGAAATCGGTTATTTTTTGTCAAGATTTATAAATACAAAAACTAATCTATACTAATATATAAAGAGGAAAGATTTGATTTTTTGTTTGCATTGAATAGGCTCCGAAACTACTGAACCGATTTCAAAAATTCTTTCACTGTTGGGAAGCTACATTATCTCCGAGTAACATAGGATATATTATATTTAAAAAAAAATAGGGATCCTTAACAAAACTCCAATAAGGTGTAAAAAAATAAGAAAACCGAAGCAAAGCGAGGGCGGTTACTCGTTTTAAATAAAATAAATGGATTTGAAATTCTGCATCTATAAAGCGTCTGTCAGTCTGTATGAACGCGATAAACTCAAGAACTACCAAACGGATTTTTGTATGGTGTTCACCAATATAGATAGTGCGAATTTTGAGGAAGGTTTTTGTATAATTCATTGTGGTTTTATGTAAATTGAAGGAAATTAACGCGGACGAAGTTGCGGGCGGAAGCTAGTAACTGATACTTTAGACATGACAATAATACAATAATTTTATTACCAAGTTAAAAGAGACAGATTTGTACTAAAGAGTATAAGCACGGCTATAAGTATTGGTTGTGATGCTACAACGTGTATTTTTTATTCGTTTTATTCTTATAATGAACCGTATCAATTATTAATTACGGGATATAATTTATAACTATTTCGCTTTCTTCTAATATATAATTACAAGAGACCTCGGGGCCGCAGTCCTAAGAGATGGTCGGATCAGGTATCCAAACATCTGGAGATACCAGTCAACATGGCACTTCACCAAGCTGCTGATCGCCATAAGTGGAGACAAGCTGTTGAAAAAGCTTCACGTCGGAGTCACGATCCTCAGTAATGAAGCCCGACTGAAGAGAGAGAGAGAGATTAAAATACTTCGGTCAGTTGGATCTATTATCTAGGAAGGAAAGAAATCCGGGCTATTGACGTGTGCTTTAACGTTTTGAATTATTTACGTTGGATATGGACGAGTAAGTTATTAACATTGAAAAGTCTATTAAAATTATAATTGTTAATCTGCGAGGTGAAGAATATCAAATTTAAGTTGTTCTTGAGTTGAGCATTTTATTACTGTCCCGAGAGATTCTATTAGAGGAGAATTTTCCTTCCTTAAATAATAAGTTATTTATTACAAATTATATTATCATAGGTTTATACAATTTGAGATATCTGTCACTGTAGGTTTGCTCCACAAAAATTGTGATCTCAGACGTACAAACCAATTTGTCGGTGAAACTTCAATTAAGGTAACATACAGACTGTAACATTTCATGGGTACATATTATTATAAGATATGCCACAAGCCATTGAAGGCACACTACAGCGCATAGGTCTATTTTCATACTTGGCAATATGCATAGACCTGGTGGAGGCCTTAAAGCCTTCAAGCTTCAAAGCAATTGCTAGGTTTTTACAATAAGAATTATCGCAAACAGCGTATATAATACTTAAGCCAGAACCAGAACAGCTTGTCACTGACGAGGCCTGACTTTAAAGCTTAAAAGAAAATTTAGGAAACTTAAAAAAATTACGACCCGTAGCGCAATGGTTACCATGCCGGACCGCCGCGCCGAGGGTCCTGGGTTCGATTCCCAGCGAGGCGGAAATTTTAATGATGAGTTTGAATTTCTGTTCTCAATCTGGATATGTTGTGGTTGTCTTTGTCTTTGTGTGTTGTCAACGGCACCCACTACACAGGGAATTCTAGTGTGGGGCTATGAGTTTACATAATTTTAGTCAGAAACTAATTAGAACAGGTTTTACTCTCGTATTTACAATGGATACACACGATACTGAACAGATTATTAAGTTACTCGAATAAGATAACCAATCACTAATGGAACGCGGTGAACTGATTGTTGCCAGTTACTTGAGTAACAACTGACTGAGGGGTGATCCGCAGAGTGGTCTCCAATAAGGAGAGGTTGGAGATTAGCCATTCCAATCCTCGCATAATGGTCTCTGTTACGGGTTAATTCTAGGCGTCTGCTCAGTTCGGCGGCTATCTTCGAAGTGTCCCATGATGGCCGATTGCTCTCTTCGATTCTCCTGCTACCGCGTTTTAAAATGGCAGTAGACAATTTGCATAGTGTTGCCATCTTCAAAATCCGAATACACCCAAGTCTGGCCCGGCTCGGCGTTCCATTTTATAATTTCTGGCGTATAACTTAATTTATTTAACAGAGTTAGCAAAGAATTCCATAATTTAATATAGCTTTAACCCATTAATGGCCCACTACTTAGCACAGCTCTCTCCTCTTGAAGAGGCCTAGAACATCCACCACGCAGCTCCAGTGCGGGTTGGCGGAGATTTATGATTGAATAAGACAACAATAATTCAAAATTTCTGTATAAAATGTCAGCGACACACTCGTCTGGGAGCAATATGAAACAATCAAATTTTTTCCTACTTTCTTAGATCGTGCTCTGAATCGCGAAGTTCATTTTCATTTGCGCTTGCATCGAAACAGAACGTACGTGATCTTTGGAACGAAACGTGGGAGCTTTACAAAGGTTTCGATCAATGTTTTTAAAACACACTAGTAACCCATCTTTGCTTCATTTTGCTTCGTCGGACAATAAAATCCGTTTATAAATGATATTCATAACAATATTATATATCCTTCTGAGATATATCCGGAGCGCTGTTGTGTTAAATAGTATTTTTAGAATCATATTTTTTCTCAAGAAAGAAATGTATATGTGTTGAAAAACATTTAAATAACATTCTTGTATTTCATAACCCACAATATTTCATATGTCAATTGGAAAACAACTTAAAATCCTTTAAAACGCGTATCAATAACTGAAAAACATAATGCCATCAAAAACAAAACTTGTAAAAAAAACCAAGTCTCGCAACTCAGTTCTTCTACCGTAAAAAGTTGTGAGATCCATGTAATACCAAGTCGGTTAATTTATTCAGTTCCTACTTAAGGGTCCTTCTGTTTTAAGTTATTACGTAATTAGCTAACCTAACAAGTAACAACATCTTATAGTGACCATATTATCAATATTAAAAATCTTTTATGTTTTAAATAAATAGATCGACTTGACCATCGCATGAAAACATAATGTATCTCACAAGTAATACCTACATATTATTTGTAGGTGTGTAGGTGTGTTTTCATGCGATTGCCAAGTCAATCTATTTATTTAAAACATAAAAGATTTTTAATATTGATAATATGGTCAATATAAGATGTTGTTACTTGTTAGGTTAGCTAATTACGTAATAACTTAAAACAGAAGGACCCTTAAGTAGGAACTGAATAAATTAACCGACTTGGTATTACATGGATCTCACAACTTTTTACGGTAGAAGAACTGAGTTGCGAGACTTGGTTTTTTTTACAAGTTTTGTTTTTGATGGCATCTCATTTCTTTTTGTAGATAGTTCTACTTTTTTCCTTTTACAAGTTACCTTTGAATATAATTATATCTAGGTACCTATCTACACCTATAATTCCATTATATTATATACAGGTACACTGATTCATTCACTGCAAATGTTACTTTGTTATACAGGTACAGCGATTTACTAACTGCAAATGTAACTTTGTAATCCTATATATTTATATAGGATTACAAAGTTATTTATGCAGTTGATGTATCTAGAAAACTACACCGAAATTCCAAAATATTTTAGTTTTTCCTTGATCTATACACTAAACACTAATTGTGTTCCAAATTTGAAGTTTCTATGTCTGCTAGAAGTGCCTTAGAGTTTTGATGATCGGTCAGTCAGTCAGTGAGTGACGAAATTAAGAAACTTTGACTAGTTATAATTCTTAAACTACTGGTTCAAATTGAATGAAATTTGAAATATACCGTGTTTATACAATGCCTGCTTGGTTACTAAAAATTCAGGCTTCTAGCTTTATCCACAACGAAGTTATAGGGGGTCGAAAATGGCCTGAATTGCTTCGAGAAAAGGATGGTACGGCCGTGCCGCTTTTTTGCTTGACTTGGCGGGGGCACTGCCGTGCCCCCAGATTAAGACATGTTCATTTACTTAAATTCAAAATTAAATGAAACGAGAAGACTGCGAAACCTTAACTCACAATTAATTTAGCGGGGAACCAAACGCGACAGTAACAAGTGAGAACACGGGAGATACTCTCTCCTTGTGGATGTGAAATTGTGAAAAAAAAAAAAACAAAATACCATGCATTTCACACATCAACTTTA
The DNA here is from genome assembly GCA_951805285.1 of Thymelicus acteon. Taxonomy (NCBI): domain Eukaryota; kingdom Metazoa; phylum Arthropoda; class Insecta; order Lepidoptera; family Hesperiidae; genus Thymelicus; species Thymelicus acteon. The sequence continues at coordinate 2,620,234 of OX638226.1, read as the reverse complement.
GCCGTGTTTGCAGGTTAAAATAGAGATGTTGACTATTTTTGGATTCAATAATTTTATGTTATAGATAGAACCTTATTGGTCACGAAATAAATATTATAAAAAATAATAATGTTCAATTTTAAAACAAAAATTGATAAATAAAAATCGATATCCAAAATCCTACTAAAAACGTCACGTGACATCACTAACCGATATTCAATAGTGGTCTATTGCAGGAAGGCTATTCTCTTTTGTAACTTGACAGCGGAGTTTCAAAATTGACGTTCGAGTTCTAGGATCACTTCACTTCGCAAGTGCCGTACTAGATGATTAGAGGATGACATATTTATTATTCTCGATCATCGAATTACGTCACCGTCGAAGCTCGTGTCCAATTGTCATTCGTTTATTCATACCGAGGCGAGGCCATCTTTAGTCGTTTGACGTTTGAGTTCGAGACTCCCTTCACCTCGCAAGTGCGTACCAAATGATTCGAGAATCACATATCAAGATCTCGGACTCGAACTTCAAATCTGACACTCATCGCGGAATCCGCTGTCAAGTTACAAAACTGAATAGCCCTGCAGTTCGTTGAATTTGCCTTTAAAATACGAACAATGACGTCATATGCTCAAAATGGCGTTTGAGGTCACGTGACAGTGAGTACTATTTTTAACATTTTAAATTAATGATATTTAATTTATTGTGATTGATCTCGATAAAATAATAATATTTTCTATACGTACAATATCATTGATTTTAGGTCATAAAATGTGACCATTAATATTTGAAACATAGATTTATATTAATTTACAATTAGGGTCAATATCCGGCCCGCTGGTTACTATCAGTTACTACCACTGGGTTCCTGGAAGGGATTATATTGGTAATATTGTTTTTACTTTTTAATTAACACCATTATTACTATTATTATTTCTCCATGGGGTTCGCCTGGATAGCTACCACCCTTGACCTTGAATCAATCACCAAATGACTCATCGTGTTCCGGCTGGGGGCTTGAGATTCTTTCTTTCTTTTTTTCGTTCTTTCTTGGCTGGCAACGCATCAGAGATACCTTTGATGTTGTTGATGTTCACGGGCGATGATAGCCACTTACCATAAAAACACTTTTTCCATTTAAAAACACGCGTAATATACACACAACAGTTAATGTGAAGAAGAAGAATGAAGAATCTGGACACTTACGGCCGAGTTTTGCAGGTCTCTTAGATTAAGTTAAACCTCCAATATAACTGAACAAAAACTACTTACAATTTGCAGTCCTCGTGTGCGTGAGCAAACATACAGACAGACAAAAAAAGTGGTTTGACTTTACGCTCCTATAGAGACCCCTCATATTATTTTTTCTTAAATATCTGCTATTTTATTATGGGCTTGTTTCACAATCTTCAAGTAAGTCCGAAGTAAGCTATTCGTTGGTTAAGTTGACATTTCGTGTATGTAAAATGACACTTTAACGTCACTTTAACCGGCGAATAGCTTATTCAGGACTCTACTTGAATATGGTGAAACAAGCCCTATGCCTTGTTTGCCTAAACATTTTATTATAAATTTATTATGGAGGCTATACACGATTAAGTATACTAGAAGCCGCGTCAAGTCCGCTTGATAGTATAGCTATCACGGTATACACTATACACGGTATAGCTATCTGGCCATACTTCTATCTCATGCACACTGGATAGCGCGTCAAATCAAACTGCAAATTTGACAAGTCATACTGCAGACTTGATCAAGTACACTTGACCGTGTATGGCCTCCCTTATTTAGTAAGAATACAGATACAATCTAGAATCATGTCTAACAATATTATTTCAGTAAAGTCATAATATATTCTGTTGATATCGGCGACTTTAATAACATTTTTTTGAAAATTTCAAACTAATTTTAAAGTTCGTTTGAAACTACGGTACAGTTCGCGAAGAAACTTCCCTAAAAACAAACGATAATGTTTTTTGGTGCGTAAAATTCTCAAACTTGTAGATCTCTATCCAATATTGAATGACAAATTAGTTCTTCAACACAACGAAACTTAACGTAAAATATTCTAGAGGGTAAAAGTTCTCCAACCTAGTTTGCTTCGCCATGGATTTACGTTAACTTTTGCTACGAGTAATTTGCAGAATTATGTTAAATGTTGCGGAGATTTCTATACTATCATCATATTTTTAATTAGATCCACGTGAGTTCACTGAATTGAAGATAAAAATATTTTTTACAAGCTCAAACATTTACAAAGTATCTACGGATTACTTTAAATGCGACACTTTGCAGTCAACGCAAAAAAATTATACGCCCTAAAATATATATTTTTTTATGGAAATAGCCGGCAATGAGCTGACGATTCACCTGATGATAAGTGGCTATCGTCTCCCATGTTTTTTTTTTATATATTATACTCATTTATTACATTGTCATTTACCTTTTTACATTTCATACAAATGTTCTTAATACAAGCAAAAAGCGCTCTCTTTCCCCTAATAACTGAGTTTTGGTCCAATTTTAGCAATTTGAGTGCTTCGAATTGAGCGCGCGTTGGCAATGCAGTAATACAAGTATATGAATTAATATGACTGATGTGTTTTCGTGTCATTTGCGTCACTAGATACCCCATAGACATAATAGTACTAGACTAGACAAGCGGGTCTTCTTTACGTCACGCTATTAGAAAGAGAAAGAGACCAAGGAGACTCGCGTAACTCGTAAGTAAGACAAGGATAGGTTTACCTACTGCCTTTCTTCGCAGCGTGACGGTTTCACTTACATAGTCTCAGATACCTTGGTAAGACAAGGATAGGTTTACCTCCTACCTTTCTTCGCAGCGTGACGGTTTCACTTACATATGCTCAGATATCTTGCCTAGTCTAGTAGTATTATGTCTATGAGATACCCTAACACGAGGAAGTGAATCTTTGAGCATATTATATGATTACGTGAGGCCCGTATTGTGACTTCTCACTGTAATTTTTTACCGTTCTATTTTCTTTAATACATGTAATTACCTGACTGCCAAGAGAGGGTTATGTTTTTCACGCGTATCTTGTGTGTAATTGTGTATGTATGTATGTGTGTAATATTCTTTATTACTTCATAATATCTTCAAACTGCTGGACCAATTTATATAATTAATATCTTAATTAGATCGTTAGATGAGTCTTGATATCTCAAGTGTTCTTAGAAAGTGTTCTTATTAAGAACCGTGTAATTGTAAAAAAAGCGTGGGGTGCTTTTTATCATCCCTTCTAAGCATTGACGCTTTTAAACTGTTATTTATTTTTTCATTTTTTAGTTTGATTTTTTGAAAAAAAATTAGGTTTTTTCATTCTTTTTTCCTTTAAATATTGAATTTTTATCGGTTCTTGATAAGTCTACGGAAGTTTGAAAGAAATCTGATCGTTTGAAGTGGGTCAAAAACAAGTCCAAAGGAGTCTGTTATAAGTTACAAAAAAATATATAGGTGAAGCTAATATGCAGCGTGTAAAAATAAAAATAAATGGAATTATACAATATGGGTATTATATTAAAGAGCTCACCATAAGGACTTCAGAAAGGTATAATATGATGACATTTATCATGATAGCTTTTTTGATAACAGGCGGTTATTTTTTTTTATTTATTCCAACAATAAGTAGTTTTAACAAATATTATTCAAAAAATATAGCTTTCTGCACTTCTTCTTCACATAAACTTTAACGATACCAAAAATCAAAACTTGTAGTTGCCTCCATTATTTTTAAAAAGGGTTACAAAGGATTTCCCTTCACGTATTACGAGTATAAATTATAAATTAAGCATAACCCAGGTGACATACGGAAGACTCTGGTACAAGCTACAATTAAACGGTGATTCAATAGAGTCACGTGCGGCTATTTAAAGCATCGGCAGTACAGGTTGAGTGATTGCTCATACCAATGCATTTATAGACTTGGAATAGTGTGAAGTGGGCGTTATTTCGTAGTACGTCCCACGACATTTACGTATGATTTCCTTTTCAGCTGTCTAAAATTAAAATACTGTCGTCTACTTCGATGATGTATATATTTTTATGACGATTTATCTAGCTTCAGCTCAAGAGATCGATATGATTGACGGTATAGTCGGGTCCAAAAGGAGAGAGCCTTTTGGAGCCATCATACCGCCACCCTGCTCCAGCAAATCGGTTGAAGAGATAGTGTGGCTAATCCGAGTGATGAAATTTTATGCTGCTCGGAAAACACCGGAATGGGGCAGATTTACCGACTGCTATTTAAGGAAAACAGAAAGAGATGCAGTCTGTAGAACAGATATCCTCAATAAATTCTTGCCACAAGAGATTCCCCATCGCACCAATTTTTCACACTAGCTATTGGTCATTCATCCAACTATCATGTTCACCCATCCAACTATCAACCACACCTGTAGCTATAGTTATAACGTGTTAGTGGTATTATTTTGCATCGTCAGTTTTTCCTATTTGCGAACCGATTTGTGCGTTTCTTTGTTTTAAAGCAAACACTACAGTGATGATTTGAACATGAGATCAACATCGATTTTTACATATAGTTCTAAGAAAATTATTTTAGAGATAAATTGGATCCTGATTGCAGAATATAAAATTCCCTTATTACCCTTATATTTAAAACAATCCTCACAGAATCAAATTTACCATAACAAACCTTGATTAGTATCCAACATTCACATAAACTATATTCCTAACGCGTACGGAAATAAAGGAATTCCTTAAACCTATTCAAGAAAATCACGTACAATACTAACAGATAAGATATCGGTATAATACCATTGTTTCCTGTTCAGTTTCTCCGTCACGGTTCAATAATCCGAACTGTAATGCTGAATGATTTATCGTTTTGCCGAAATTACACATCGATCTGTTATTGGTTAGATTATAGATGGATTATCAGGCAACTGGTTCTGATTGCTCGTATTTGGATAAACGCATCAGTAATCTCACCTTTAAAAAGACTTCATGCGCATTTTCTGTACAATCGTGGTATATTATTCGCATATGTTTATATTTTTATGTGTATATGTATGTGTGTACATACTTATATATTTTTTTATATAACAGATATTTTATATATGTTATTTATATTATTTCTGTATTTTATTTTATTTTCTTACATCTAGTATCCATTCAATTTGCATGTAATACCCAGTATTTTTATTATTTTCTATATTTTATCCATGCCGCCATATCGTTGTGTTAATACTGCCTGAAGGTTGACTTGGAGAAAATGCTTTTAGCATTCCGCCTTTTTTATCTGTACTTATGTATGGGGCATAAAGTTTAAAATAAATAAATAAATAGGGAAATAAATCATACACATCTCTTTTTCTTGTAGTATTCGATTGACGGCAACTACGATAAGAAAGAGGCAAGGTTGGAACAAAGATCCTTTAGATGAATCATGGTTACGGCTGAACTGCGATGGTGCTGATACACTTTTATCAGATGACAATTGACTATGAAATAATTTAACCTTACCATATTATATCTAAGCCAATTTTAAAGTCATAATTTTATTAAAATCAAAACTTACCTGCTAAATTAATTCAGCCAACCTTTTGTCCATTTTCAATGTCACACACTGTTTTTTCTTCACCATTGGCGGCGCACCTGCACAAATAATTAGGTAGGTATGTCAATAATGATGTTATGTATTATGGTATTTTTAACCGACTTCAAAAAAAGAGGAGGTTCTCAATTCGACTTAATTTTTTATGTATTACCTTATAACTTTTTACTGGGTGTACCGAATTTGATGATTCTTTTTATATTCGAAAGCTGGTGCTTCTCGTGTGGTCCCATTTAAATTGCGTGAGATCTGATGAGTACTTTTTGAGTTTGAACTATCCCTAAGTTTGAAGTCTGTTATTTTTTGTCAAGAATTATTTGTGATGTATGTTTCTGGTTTATATTTTTTATTAAAATATAGTTGGCAGAGCCCCTCGAAGACATTTTATTGGTAATATTGATTTTAAAACATTATTAATACCATTATTACTATTACTTTTTCTCCGTGGGGTTCGCCGGATAGCCCTCTTGCAAACAACAAACTTACACACAAGGCTGACTTAAGTCAGCCGCAAAACGATTCGTCGTGTTCCAACTGGGGGCTTGAGTGCCAATTCTTTCTTTCTTTTACTTCTTGTTCAGTTGGTCGTCGCCACGTTTGTTAGCTTTTTTCATAAAAAAGTTAAGTCAACAATAAATACATTTTTCTGTATATTTTCTTGTCATAGAGTCTATTTTCAGACATAATCTCCGTATATTTAATCCGAATTTAATGAACTAAAAATCTACCAACAATTCAATACAATCCGGCATATTTGCGAGTAGCTATTAGCCTACATTTATTAGAGCGCTCCCGTATTTCGAGTCGCATTTGGATTATCTTGAAAGCATTCATTTCATAGCAAATCCATACATCACAAAACTCTTACGAATAAACTTTGCAAATTATTTGCGTTGCCTATAATGGGACCTATTTGAGTAACGTGCTTTTCATGAGTTTTAATGCGAATATTATAAAAGAATTTTTACGCAAATATTTTATATTTTCTGTAGTTCGTTACGTGGTAATGCCGTGTTACTTGTTGACAGTCAAATTGCTGATTTTGTTGACGTGTTAACAAATTTGACTTAAGAGTAAACAAACATGAGACTATTGACACTTCATTATTTATTTTTCTAGCTAGAAGTTGAACTCGGGCTCGCTCACCAGGAAGACATCTACTTGGCTATAAAGATCAGCTTTTCTTTAATTATTATAACTCATATTTAGTCTATAACGACCTTGCGCAGACGGGGTAAGAAACTAAGATGATAAACATCATGACACGAGGTCTATAATTATGACAAAGTTGTAAACAATTTCCATTAAGAATAATTCAATTTCGAGGACGACACATGATTTTTTGCACAAGGTCGTTTGCACCTGTGACTGTCATGTAACCGTTGGACGAGTCATCTGTTGGCCGTGTGAATATCGGACGCAGCGGATTCGAGATTAGGTATTGACAGAAGTGCGTTGTCTGTCAGTCAATAACGTTAGTTGGTTAGCGTTTCAGAAGGTAGGAATGATGGATGATGTTTGAAAATTTGATTCGAAAGTCTTGCTGCCAAACGATTGGTATTAAGATATACAACGTGTTTTGTGACACGTGAATCGAAGCAAAACATCTGTTTCCTTCGAGAAACCTGTTCCTTACATCTGGCTATAACTTCATCTTAGTGTCATTATCTAGCTATATTTAAGTACGATTTAAATGAACGTATTAATAATCTCGATGTAAATACATCATCAGGACGTAATGTATGTGTACGTGTCAGATTTGTTTTACATGAGTAATAATGTTAGTTTGAGCAGTACTCGTATAGTTTGATTTCTAGTCTGCGGAATACTTTATATGAATGTAAATTATTACGGTTTAGTATTATGATTATTGTAAGGAAACTGTGTTACATAGATAAAACATTAAGGAACATAATTAATGTGTGTGAAGTTTGTTAGTTCAAGTATTTGCATGGTATTCTTTGGGCGTCAGTGTCAAAAATGAGGTCCAAAAATGACGGGATATTCAAGCACAAGTTGTGAAAAAATTGTTTGTAGCGGAGTAAAAGGCAAAGTTATATTGAAACAAATAAGTTTATGAATAAGGGTTTAAACAAAGATGAGATTTCCACAAAATTTCAACTACTTAAATATCCAATTTACGTTTAGGTTCACTCATCGAGATTAATAAAAAAACTTTTTCCAAAAACGTTATTACCAAAATGATACCAATATTACCAATATTGGGGTATTACCACTACTATCACTAAACGCACTTAAAAAAAAACATTTCATACTTTTACAAAAAACCATATGAATTTGAATTTGTATTCAATATTTTTATTCAATTTTCACACACACAGTCTTGACTCTAATTACTAAGCGTCTCCCACACTTGAAAAGATTTGAAAAAAGAACAATTTTAAAATTACCGCCTTTTCGTAATGTCATCTTTTTAATTTTTACTTTTTAATTTCTCCACGGTCGGTCAAGGTAACGTATTAGTATAAAGCCAGATGTAACATTTTAATTTGACACTTACAGTAGTGCACACGCCTAGCGAAACGAGACTGCGTTTCATACGGTACATCTTATTATTCGACCGCTGAAATCTAAAAAAAGATGGGACATTTAGATGTGAGAACAGCGAGACTTATTCATCACGTCATAATTATATATTTTGGCAACGTATATTTTAATAGACTACTATTTTCGTGAACATTATAGTGGTGTAATTACGAAGTACGAGGGTGTTTAAAAAATAACGAGAATTTCCGTGTTTTGAAAACAAAAACATTTATTTATTCGTCTACATTATTGTTGTCGCCTTCAAAATAGTCCCCATTAGATATTATGCACTTGTGCCAGCGCTTCTTCCAATCCTCAAAAACTTTCTAACTCGTTCTTTTGGATATCCTTTAGCTCTTTTAGCGAGGCGCTTTTAATAACAAACGACTGCTCTTAAAGGTTCTCTTTATTTCTGCAAACAGAAAAAAGTCACATGGAGCTATGTCTGTAAAGCTATGGAGGCTGGGGCATCGTTACAGTTTTATTTTTGGCCAAAAGTTCACAAACAAGCAATCAAGTGTGAGCAGGTGCATTATCGTGGTACAAAAGCCATGAATCAAAAATCGCCGAGATCATAATACACGTCTAACCTCAGCGGCTGATACTTAAAAAGTAAACAATGAATACAGCCAATTTTAATCATACTTGAGGGGCATGTATGTCAACGTAATAAAATGACAATCGGACTCTCCAAACCCGCAAAATTTAAAAATTCCCGTTACTTTTTGAACACGCTATATAAATGGTTTTACGGACACAAGTCCGTACTTGTTATTATCGTACGGCGTTCCACAGATTCAAATATCATTTATAAAACTTTTTATGGTAACATCATTTTTAATTCTTACCGGGCCTATTAATTTTAGGGTGAGTACTCCATGCATTCTAACGTTTCTCTTTAGTTGCTTTATCTTTTATCAAAATAAGTATAAGAAAACCCTCATAGCATTTTTATGTGAATAGCATACTGTTGAACCGATGACCTGCATAGACTACATAGTAGTAATAATTAGTGATAGTAGGTAGTGTAGTCACTGTCGCCATGGAGATGTGCGTATTATGTTACTATAGAATAAAGGACAATATGAGCCAAGAGCATCACCGATGTATTGCTAGCCAAAAAGAAGCGGGGATAGTTTTGATGCAAACGTAATCGTACTACTTTTTTTTTTAATTACATGAAAATGAAAAATTTATTGTTATATTCAGTTAATTCTTTATTACAATTACATCCCCAGGACCCCCCTGCCCCGCTGAACCTCCTCGGCATAAAACAGAAAAACAGAACTGCAGTATAAACAGATGGACAATCAAAGTAATGAAAAATTAAATTAACTGCAAATTATAAAGAGTGTAAATATTAATGGTAGAACAAACGTGAAGCCGATGGGTTTGTGTGTGTGAATGGATGTATTATATAATATAGTCATAGTTTACATAGTCATAGCTATAGTCTAACACGATTATAATTAATTTTGGCATGCCAGATATCGATAGTGACGATCTACTACAATTCCTCAAAAATGTCTACGACCCACTTGGCTTCAGTACTTTGTAGTGATATAATTTACAGAAATTGTTGACATAAAAGAGACCATGAAGAGAGGGAGGAGATGTTCATACTCTTCTACTGGAAGGACTATGATTTTCATCCTCGACTAATTTAGAACCACTTTTTAACCGTGGATCACTGGTGGATTGGAAGTATCCGAAGTAGTCCACAAAGCTTTAATACAAGATAATAAAAGATACAAAATATCAAATTGATGGCTTCCAGCAAATTAAGTATGCATGTTTTATTTATATTTTTGAAAATAAAGAAGGGGAGATAGAAGTTATTTCACAAGGTTTTTTTTTTCTTTAAGTTAAGAACCACTGCTTTAGAAAATGGTCGAACTTCAAAACCTTACTTAATTATCTGTCATCCTTGTTATGCAACCCTCCGTTATCTGTGATGTATAATTATTGTTATTGTATGTATACGTAATTAAAAAAATAATCATATTTATACCATAGACCTATATGTATATACTATACTAGACAGGCTGTTCAGTACTAAAAGTTTAGACACCTATATTGAACCCAAGTGGTGCCAACGCATTTTAGTCGGCTGCGAGCAAGCGAGACCGTTCAAGAACACATAATAACGCATATTATTTGTTGTGTACAGTTAAAACGTTTTCATTATTTACGTTTGACTTTTATTTGAGTTTATTTGAGTTTTTTTTTTTCATTTGGGGAAGCATTTGTATTACAGATTCCCCCATACAGATATAAGAAATATAAAGCATAACAGTTTCCACTGAAACATTTTAACATAATAATAGTTTGGAGCATTAGTGGACTTTATACACCAAGAAGTTAATACAAGAAAAATCATAATAAAACGTGCCATTTGTCGTATACCCCTTTTATAAGAAATTAAAGATGCGTTAAATGGATCCATATTTTGAAGGTATTTGTCATAAAACTTACAAGACCGTGATATAAAAGTGTTTCTTGTATTATTTCTTTTTGTAAGAGGGGTATAAAACAGAGATCTACATTAATTATTTATGTATTATCAATTATTTAAAATTATAATTGGTAAATAACTATATTTTTACTTACATTAAAAAAAATATTTAGTGAAAAATACTTGATGCAAAATCTTGAAACGAACTTGACCGAACGAAGCGCTGTCACAGAGTATGAAAAATGTGACACGGATTTTGTTCGGAACAGCCCGTCTATATCACAGCCATGACATGTCTGTGGTCTATATACATATTTAAGTCTATGGTTTATACTCGTGGACAACCAATGTAAGCAGGTGGTTTCCCATACATCACTAACCTAATCTCTGAAATCTCACCCACTCAGCGATGCTTGCCAACTAACAGGTATAAAAAGATACAATTTATGTGAGTGTGTTGTGAAACATACTTTGTGATATGACCAACAGTTTTATAATATGTATTTGTCATAAAGATTTTAATGTTATTTGTGGTACAAGTTATACCAAGACCTCTATCACTGAATTTGCCAATTTAATATTTTTCTGGTTTTACAACATATTTAATTATTTACCTATTGTATCCTATTTGTTTGCATATGAGTGTCTGTTCATATATATATATTATATATTACATATATTGGAACTTTCCAAAATTTAAACATAAATTTCTGACAATATTTTGTACCACTCCTTGGAGTTCAATAAAAATAAAATAAAAAGATTTGCCCAGCATGATCGAAATTGCCTTAGCTTGTATGTAACAAGAAGCAGCCTGTAAACCCTTCAGTTGGCATCTGATAGCAAGAAACAATTGAACGTTTCAAGCACCCTGATCTTATATTGAGCGCGTCGCTAAAAGGTTATAGCCATGAAGGTAAACAATGTTTTTAGTATCCAGAAACGGATCTTCCGTAATGAGCAGTTTCTCCTAAACGCTTCCTTGTGGTAAACGCTTTATAAGTGCGGAACTCGTTAATGTTCCGGTATATAAACCCGGGTGTTGCCTTGGGAAATAACGGGATAATAGTAAGGAGATTGTGGTCCATGTATTTAGGATGAGGATGTAACCAGCAGTAACCTAGATGTAGAGCAGAATTTTATCAAGAAAAAAATAACAGACTTCAAAATAACTCAAAAACTACTCGTCAGATCTAGCTCAAATTTAAATTGAGACCACATGACAAGCACCAGCTTCCATGAACCGATCTTGATAATTCTTTTTTTAGTCGAAAGCTGGTGCTTGGCATGTGGTCCGACTTTTTGACATTCTCAAGATAGTTGCGTAGTCAAAATCCACAATATTATAGTTTTATGCGTTATGACTTTACCTCCTAGCTTATCCAGAGAATATAGATAAAGTATTGGGAATAGCCGGAAAGGTTGACAAGTAACTTTATAAAATTAATTAGGAAATAGGGTCGTCATCAGAAATACAAAATAATTAAATAAATTAATCCCTTTGATCTATTCGAATCAAAGTTTGATTTATAATAAAGTTACGACTGAAGCAAAATGTTATTATACATAGAAAGTTACCGTTCAATATATAGTAATATATATAACAAAGAGTTTCAATATTTATTTATTTATTTATTTAAACTTTTGAACCTTACAACAATGTAAGAGGTACAAAGGCGGACTTAATGCTAGAAGCATATATAGAATATAATATATAGAAGCAATATATAGGGTGAAAGTTTCGAGTGGGCGTGGATGGCCAAATACGAAACTTTGAGGAATAGCGAAAAGGGTTTAAAGGAGTCTCGGGGCTGATTTTGATGAAAACTAAAACTGTATCATTAGATTTTTGAAAAATCATTATGCCTGGCCAGGAATCGAACCCGTAGATTTAAAAAAACTCATTCTGTATTATTACACCATTCGATATGTTGCTAACAAGGATCAAATTCTGGGAAGTACTGAAATACGGAAAATGTTGAATTTTAAGAAATTGTTAAGGTTTAATATATAGAAAACGTATTTTGTTAAAAATGTGCTCTGTCCTTGTAATAATAAGGTATGCGGTTTACGAGATATCGCGAAAAACATAACCCTTCCTTGGCAGTCGGGTTAAGATAGTCCATTTCATTTATTAACAGCCATTAAAAATATTAAAATGAAATGTTTACGAAATACAACTATAGCAGGGTCGATTTGCAGCCGATACAAATGTAAACAAACCATTAAAATAGTTTTTTAGGGTTTTCACCAACTGACATGAATTTGTACACCAAATGCGTTTTATTTAGACAAACTACTTTGTAGTAGACTTGTTAGTAGACGGAGACCCTGACATCGTAAAAATCCTTTTTTAAGTAATTAGGCGATTAAAGAACAGACCAGACACCTGATGGTATGTCAATGATCATCATCACCCACTTGGCACTTACACTTACACCCTAAGCATCTAAGACACGCACATAGACATAAGCACATAAAACACGCGTGCCGTAATGATTACCATGCTGGACCGCTTTCGAAGGGTTCTGGGTTTGATTCCCAGCGAGGCGGAAATTGATGAGTTTGAATTTCTGTTCTCGGTCTGGGTGTGAATATCCTTGTCTTGTGTGTTGTCCATGGCACCCACGACACAAGGAATCCTAATATGAGGCTATGAGTGCAGCGTTTATTTATTTATAATCACTTAAGCTTTTCCGGATTAAAAAAATAGTTTGATATCTGCTGTATACAGCCTCCGATCAATCTCAAAACGTGGAAAGCTAAGTGAGAACTCACCATAACTCGCATTAGTCCTGCTACATTAAGTTACGATTAAATCGGATGATAATGATAACGACCCGTCTAAACATGATTGATGCTGTTCTCATATCGGCAACGACATGCGGCTGAGGTTGGGACGTCATGTATAATTATGCCGTGTTACTATGACTTTATGGACTATTTTTTATTTTTCATAAACTATACCGATTTGCTATTTTTACTTGTTTTTTTGTAAAGTAAGCTTATGGTAACATTTAGGATTTTTTTTTCAATTAGTTCACAAATAAAAAAGATTTTAGTATTTCTTTTCAATCAGTGACACATGAAAAGACCAGACCTTATATGAGTAGTCGCCTCTTCAAAAACAGTATAACCACACACCTTTACAGACTTAAAGATACCTACGTAAATTAAATCACTGAACTGATATAACATTTAGGCGTAAACCCACAAAATAATGTGAGTTAATTCACGCATTGTTTTCATTGCCACCACTCGAGGTTATTATCTACTTACACAGCACATTAAAATATTATTACTCGGAGCCCACAAACATCCCTAAAGCCGTCAAATCCTAAAGGGTGACCTTAATGCATTAATAATAACGCATATAGACCTACTGGTTCTAAATAAGCTTTATAAAGCCATCGGTAGCTGTTGGGTCTACAGTGCTTTTGTCTATGATAAAACCGCTTTGAATTTATAAATATTTGCAAAGGATATTATTTCTCTAGGATCGGGTCTGCTAAGACCCTGGAAGAAATGTCCAAATATCAAACAAAGTAAAATCCTATAAGTTTGTTGCCCGGAATAAGCAGAGTTGATATATATCTATTAATACTAGTGACCCCTATAAATTCGAATGTTATTCATATTGCCAAAGGGTTACTTTACTTGGAAACTAATTGTTTTATTTTTTATATTGTTCTTATGTAACACAACTTATATATAAAAGTTATCTTTCTGCAATTTTAGCCATATTGGGGCGGCTTAGAATTCTAACTCTTTCTTGGCCAGCAACGCATCAGTGATGCCTTTGGTGTTGCTGATGTCCATGGGCGACGATAGCCACTTACCATCAGGTGGATTGTCAGCTCGTTTGCCGGCTATTTTCATTAAAAAAACTATTGGTGAAAGACAAATAGTCCTATTAAAGGTGAAAAAAAGAGGAGAGTGACTAAGCTTTTACTGAGTTGGTGTGCTCATCTTAGACTTCATAGCGGTGAGTCCTTAGATAGATATAATTTGTCAGCTACGAGTATTTAGATAAATAATCTAATTGTAAGTATATAAAAAACTACGCAAATTTTATTTTCAGATTCCTTCAGACAAAAAGTTACCAAACCATTACCAATAAAAACAGGTTCGTATTCTGGAAGGGCCAACTAGGCAACTTCACGTGTAAACACATTACCTGTACACACACACTTTTATATTCACCGTCGAGAGCTAGAGGTGGTTCAATATTTAGCTAAGAAGTAGGAAAAGCTATTTTTATGCAAAGTTTAACATGGAGAGCAAGACAAACGTCCAAGACGTAAAGATGTACTTTATTCTTCTAAGAATGTGTGTTCAAACTCTTCAAACTGCCCGAAGGTTGACTGGGTGAGAATGCTTTCAGAAGCCTTTGTTGTTGTACTTTTGTATGATGCAAGAATTATCTAATAGTTCCTTTTTTAGTAACAAGTATAATAATCACCTATTTGTTAGTAACGGTAAAATTGACAGTGGACAAGAGAATCTGAGAGTTGAAAAGTCTTTTCATTTATTTCACTTTGCCGGTCTGATTTTGGTCAGGTGTCGAAATTGCAAAACTTTTTTGAGATTCTGAAACTGAAGAATTTGACATCAATGCTTAAAATAGGGAGATTACTGATCTTAAAATTTATATATGTATTATTTCCTTAATATTGTGAAGCTAACACTATAAAAAAAAGCAAAGCAACAACCCATAATTGTCCCACTGCTGGGCTCGGGGTCTCCTCTCATAATGTGAGGGGTACAGGCCATAGTCTACCACGCTGGCCAAGTGCGGATTGGTAGACTTCACACACCTTTGAGAACTTTATGGAGAACTCTCCGGTGTGCAGGTTTCCTCACGATGTTTTCCTTCACCGAAGCAAGTGATAATTAACTTCTAATACGCACATAATATTTGAAAATTAGAGGTGCGTGCCAGGATTTGAACTCAGGCCCCTTCGTTCGGGAGACCAAAGTTCTAACCGCTAGGCTATCACTGCTCTTATGAAGCTAACACTATAGCCACACGATAATGCTAGAAGCTAGAAGTTTATCTTAAAACTGGTGTAATAGGAATTTCAATATTTCACGTTCACGCTAGTTTTTAATAATAAAAAAAAATCATGTTTATTTATTTCTCCACAAGTTCATTCATGCCAAATAATTTGACACTATATTAATTATTTCAGTCATTATTTCAGTTATTCATCAAACGGTAGTTATTATCAAACGTTTTCAAATCGTTCTATCTTCACCTTGCTCGACCGAATACCTAATAATTCTATAAATATTCACTGAATATTTCTCGTCTCGCGAAAGCGTTAACAAGCAATAAATGTTAAATATAGGTCTGACGCTGAGTTGTTGTCCTTGTGTCAAATCTTTTTCATTCTTTTGATTCTCTTTGCACAATGTTTACCTCTGATCTGAATTTGATTTCTTTCATTAATGCATTATGTAGTCTTTATCTGTCAGGTCACTGACTTGTGTTTACACCAAATTGTCACACCATATGTGAATAAAAGTATTTTTTTTTTTGACACACTGCACGGACGTAAAAAAAGACGGACGTAATCCCAACAACAAATTCAGCGTAGCACCCATAGTATTACCAACTCTCTATTCGTACAAGTACACACACCCACACATTGATACCATACTGCTTTGACATTGACACCATCGCGAATCAAAAATTACAAAATTACGGACACATGGTAAGCTGTCATTGCTATGCTTCACTCTCGATTAGACAAGGTTACGTCCGTTCTTTTTTTACGTCCATGACACACTGCTAATATTTCCACATCATTTACCATTTGTCTTTTAAGATTAGTGCAAGAATAGGTTGTACATTAATATTAATATGTAGTTTAAAAACTCAAAATACGCTCTTGCAGTAAAAGAAGAAATAAAAGTCAATGCTATTCGCTGTGTAGGAGATCTGTTTATCCAACCTTAGGAGTGACCTTCGTGGTCTCATTATGTGCAACACTTAAAACGAGCTTTAATAACTGAATGAGCATATAAAATTTAATGTCCGTGCTGTTAAACATTGAGGAGTTCCCTCGCCTGCAGCCAACCCTAAGTGTATTATCAAGTCATACTTATAGATAGATAAAGATTTACCGATAGCCATAACGGATAATGTGAAAGCGTCCTATAGTCCCTTGGGTAAGCCCATTTTTTACCTACGTCATAAAGTGTCGCATTCAGAAAGATAATACATAAAAATGTTGATAAACGTTTAGCTAAAGGCAAAGGTCATGTGAAGTGTTACGTAGCGAATTGAATTACATTTTGTACGGGATACAGAGTATCTTAAAATATTAAAGAGAAGATAAAGAACTTTCTCTTGTCTTTGGATGTACCTTGGTCATAAAAGTCAAAGTAACAACCCATTTGTCCCACTAATGGGCTCGGGGTCTCCTCTCTCAGTGTGAGGGGTACAGGCCATAGTCTACCACGCTAGCCAAGTGTGGATTTGTAGACTTCGCACACCTTTGAGAACATTATGGAGAACTCTCAGTTGTGCAGGTTTCCTCACGATATTTTCCTTCACCGAAAATTCACCCTGGTTTGGAACCTTTACCTTGGTTATACTTGTTCACTAATAACGACGATTGCTTCGCTTCGAGGAACATAAAATACTAGCTTCTACTCGCGACTTCGTCTGCGTGGATTTCAGAATTGGATTCTTAGAGAAATTAAGAGTGTGATTAATAAAAAAAATACATTAAAATAGCACATACTTTATGTATGTACTTGTAAAAAACCTCCATACTTAAATATTATCCCTTTACCAAACGGAACAGGTCTATTTTTCGGGATAAAATGTATCCTATCCGGTAAGTTAAGTCAAAAACTATCCGTGTGCCAAATTTTATCCATATCCATTCAGCCGTGTTTGCGTAATGGAGTCACAAACATCCAAACTTTCACATTTATAATATGGAAGTAGGATAACCTGATTCCCCAAAAAAGCGAGGTTTTTTTATTGACATTAGTTCCAGTTACAGTGAGTAAGGGTTATAGCATGCATAGAAACTGTGAGGAAAAGACTTAAATCAGACGGAATAAGTGCACACTTGCCTGCCAGAGGCACCCTTCTTGCCACATGACATCGATAATGATCAAATTAATGAGTATTTTTTTATGTTCTCAGGTAGGAGTCTCATCACGGCGAGTTCTAAGACTGTGGCATATGGACGGAAGGATATAATAAATTACAGGGGCCCCTTTTCAGGCTATACTATGAAGCCTCTGTGCGAGAGAAGCTCGTTAAAGCGTTTACTCTGGCGTAAAAATCTTTTTTTGGCCCCTGACGAAGACATCAAAATGTATCCTTTTTTTAGGGTTCCGAAGTAAAATCGGAACCCTTATATTTCGTCATGTCCATCCGTCACGTCCGTCTGTCCGTCGGTCTGTCCGAAGCTCAGACCCTTAGTGCTAGAAAACTGTAATTTACCATGGATATTCATTTTTATCAAAACTCCAGAATCGTAGAATAAAATATTGAAAAACATTTTGGAACGAAGTTCCTTATCGCGCGTTGAGAAAGGGGGCTAGACGGAAACAATTAAGAGGAAAAGTTGTACTGACACTTTTTGCCGTCGTTTATTAATTAAAGCGAGTACTAGGCGACCAGAAGTATTCGAGGGTACGACATCAATGATACTGTACAATCATAGTATGTGGCTGTCTTATTTACTGACAAGTGTCTTGTCAGAGAGACAGTGATAGATTTATTCTATCCCTGTCGCTCTTCCGCATATTGATTGGCATGACGAGAGAAATGACAATAATAGCTTAATGTGCATGATCGTGATATGGACGTCCCTGTTGTGCCTATGCTAAATACCGAAGAGTGAATAAGACAGCCACATACTATGATTGTACAGTATCACTGATGCCGCACCCTCGAAGACTTCTGGTCGCTTAGTATTAATCGAAAGGAACTTCGTTCCATCCGGGTGTCCCTTGACACCTCTCATTTTTTTGTCAGGGTACGTCCCCTACAGGTAACGTAAGAATGAATTTTTCATTCGTCGCGTATAGTGTGGGCTATCGTTAAAAAGGTCTTTCAAAAATATTATGGGTCTTTTATGACCATTTTTGGACTCAGTGGTCCGTTTGCGAAATATTTGGCTTTAAAGTGCTAATTTTGGTTAGAGTTAAGTGTCCCCCCTCCTGCCGGCTAAACGGTTGGAGTTGACAAGTAGAAAATTCTCAAAAATAGGTTATATGAGGAATTTACAAGGAAAGCAATCATAGCTATGTTAGCTTATCTACTATAGTTAATGAGTAATCTATACTAATATATAAAGAGGAAAGATTTGATTTTTTGTTTGCATTGAATAGGCTCCGAAACTACTAAACCGATTTCAAAAATTCTTTCACTGTTGGGAAGCTACATTATCCCCCAGTAACATAGGCTATATTATATTAAAAAAAAATTAGGGATCCTTAATAAAACTCCAATAATGTAACCCAAGGTGTAAAAAAATAAGAAAACCGAAGCAAAGCGAGGGCGGTTACTCGTAGTTGATAAACTTACTACTTCGGAACCCTATGTTGAGCGTGGCCTGACACGCACTTGCTGGGTTTTCTAATTATCTTCTGGCTGAGTGATAGTGATCGACAAACGACTAATGATTTGTCACCTACTTGATCGATTGTTCCAGAAAGTAAAGAGTCTCTAGACGGTACAATATAATACAAAAGTATATTGTGAAAACAAATTATGTAGCGAAAAACGAAGAGAATATTAATTAACGATAAAAACAATATCTACCCACATTACTATTCTTAATTACATAATGTAGTTGTCTATGGCTGTTTTTGCTTAATTTTAATTTAAGGTCGTTGTAAAGAAGTAAAAAAATTAAAATGTACAAAAAAAAAGATTGTAAAAAATATGATAGTTCAAAATTTAACGGTTATTGTGTGAGTTTAAAACATGGCAAAACAGATTATAATATTATTTGTGAAAGGGATACTTCATTTATTTTTCGTAAAGAAATGTTTGTGTAACATACCATTTTTAGATTTCTGCACTTTTTCTTAGTAGGTATAAATTAAGTATACAGAATCTCAGACTCCTAAGTGAACTATTTTTAAAAAGGGAGCACAAAAGTTTTTGGTTTAAGCATTAATAAAATGTAGATTTGTATTTGACTATAAGGAATAGTTTTCACCTAGAAGAATAGTATATAATATATGTTAGATATTTAGTGCGGTGTAGAAACTATAAACGAAATGAAAAGGCAGACAAATAGATCGATGGTGAGAACATGTTTTTCGTGGGCCTAAAATATTGAGTCCTATTTCAGTGTAATTTTTATTCTATGTAATTAAAGATTTATTTAGAACAAAAACAATTTTAAATATCGATGGTCATACGTTGACAACTCGTAACCCACATTTTTTCGCAAAATCTCGTAACCCACATTTTTTCGTTAAATGAGTTACATATTATGTAACTCATGCATTTACTCATTTTGCAAAAAAATGTGGGTTACGAGTTGTCAACGTATGACCATCGATATAACATTACTCAGAATTGATTTAAGATTTTATTACTCTGTTGGTTAGTAACGAAAATTTTAAAAACTGCAACAATTTCAATAGGTGATAATTGGCAACCCGTGTAGTGCAATGGTTACCATGCTGGATCCTGGGATCCATCATGTGATCCAAGGGTCCTGGGTTTGATTCCCAGCGAGGAGAAGATTTGGATGATGAGTTTCAATTTCTGTTCTCAGTCTGGATGTGTGTGTTCTTGTGTTTGTGTGTTGTCCATGGCACGCACGACACAGCGAAGCCTATTATGGATGTGTAACGTTTAAAAAATTATATGTTATTCACAATTCACAGCGGTTCACTTTAATGATTAAGGTAGAAAAGATAATTATGTAAGTATACATATAATAAACATAATATATTATATACCCCTAACTCGACAACCCGCGTGGAACTAACAGGGAGAATTGTAGACAAGAATTGCGCATCCAGTTACATAATTATTGAGAATGAAGCTGGGAGCTCGTAGAATGAAATTGCAAAATAACTCGAATGACTCCAGTGATGAAAAAATCTCATCGCACTAAAAATAAATAAAAGATTATTAATAGATAATTACGTAACCTCTGAGCTAATTAACTTATTTTAAAAAAATTGCATGTAAATCTGTTGATATTCATGATTTTCAACCTCATGCAATGTCCATAGTATTTTTCACTTTTTAAACTCCACTTAAGCAAAGAGGTTTAAGAGGCGCTTTATACGTGGAAAAGAATATCTCCCAACTACGGTACAAGTGGCCTTTTTATTCGAAACTTGTGCAATGAAGTGCTGTACTCCTTTTTTAAATTCCCACTTCCTATTCTTAGGGGTAGTTCACAAACGATTCTTGTTTAAAAAGTCACTTCTATTTAAACAGAATAGTGTTCGTGAAAAGAAATTTTAGAAGCATTTACGCCTCAACTCAGAACGCCTCAGCCAACGGTTACTTAAATCGTTCTTTATACAGAATTTGTGTGGTGATTCTTTACTAAGGAGCGATTAAAGTAACCGTTAGTGACTCTGAGCTGGGGCGTTAATGTTACTTGTTTCATTTTTAACCAAACGCAAAAAGGGTGTTATAAGTTTGGCATGTCTGTATGTCTGTCTGTCTGTGGCATCGTAGCTCCAAAATGGTGGACCGATTATGATGTATTTTTTTTTTGAAAGATGTCGTGATCAAGATAGTTTTTATCTATGTTAAGTGTAGATAAAAATGTTTGGGGATTTTAAAATTTTAAAATTTATAGTTTTTCTATTTCTATTAGTTTTCGCTCGCGGCTTCGTCTGTGGAAAACTGGTTTTAATAAAACCTAATTCAAATCATCCCAGAGGAACATACAATATGAATAAAATCTATTCTATATTATAATACTTGGCACGGTTCCAACATCTTTACAAATTTTCACCTTTATAATATTAGTAGGATAATACACATATGTGCCATTTTATGGTTATTAACCATGGAAACTTATCATCATTTAAATGATAGCCCGGAATCCTTCACTTTGCAAACTAAGTCACTTTCAACATAGTCCGATGGGCAACCGAAATGATATAAAAAAGATTTTAATTAAAGAAAATGCTTCGTTAGAAACCACTGCAAATTATTTAATTTTCAGTTATGAAGCGCGCCTCTAGATTCTTAACGTCTTCCGCTAAATAAGCTTAATTTCACTCCAATTTAGTTGCAAGTTTTCATAGAGAAAGAATGTATTTTGTTATCTCTGAAAGAATCTTTATGAAGCAGCCTGGAATTTAGCGAAAGAAAAATATTATAAAAGGAAAGTTAAGAGCAGCGTGTTAATGAAAATACTTAAAGAAATCAATGTTGAAAGCAATTGAAATATGCACTTTAATTATGGCGATATAACCAAACAAATGAAACACATAAGATTTTAAATTTATAATGATTTTTTCATTGGACGACAACAATAAAGATCGATTACTTTAAAAATGAACGTGCCCCACTTATATTATTGTTATAACATGTAAGTGGAAATATTGACTTCTATTTATGTAATACAAAATTTAAGTGGAACTGTTTATTTATTTATTTAATATCATATAAATGATTCCTAAATACTATGCCTACACATGTTATATCATTAATATAACGTGCCCTCACGTTCATTTTTAAAGTAATAATAATAATAATAATAATAATAATAATAATAATAATAATAATAATAATAATAATAATAATAATAATAATAATAATAATAATAATAATAATAATAATAATAATAATAATAATAATAATAATAATAATAATAATAATAATAATAATAATAATAATAATAATAATAATAATAATAATAATAATAATAATAATAATAATAATAATAATAATAATAATAATAATAATAATAATAATAATAATAATAATAATAATAATAATAATAATAATAATAATAATAATAATAATAATAATAATAATAATAATAATAATAATAATAATAATAATAATAATAATAATAATAATAATAATAATAATAATAATAATAATAATAATAATAATAATAATAATAATAATAATAATAATAATAATAATAATAATAATAATAATAATAATAATAATAATAATAATAATAATAATAATAATAATAATAATAATAATAATAATAATAATAATAATAATAATAATAATAATAATAATAATAATAATAATAATAATAATAATAATAATAATAATAATTGTTCACGTTTGTCGATGGTTAAAAATATTTTATTACTCTGTGACAGTTTGTTGTCTATGGAGAGTCGCTCTCTCGTCTTCGAAAAGTTAGCATGGCGGGCGCGCGAACTTGCTAATTCCAAAATTTGTCGTTTTCGTTTTTTTATCGTTTCTCGTTTTGTCGTGGCGAGCACTTAGTGCAGGAGCCTAATTATATTATTTGTCGAGTCCAAACGGGCTAATTTATCGTTAAACAATACATTATCATATGGGACTGATAGTGGCGAAAAAGGGTAGCACACGTGGAAGATACGGAGGCCATCATCAAGGAGTTTGGAGAGCGAAGCACTGCTGTAAGTCTGCGCAGCGTCAGTTAGCTCATATATACAGTAAGAAGAAATTTCGGTGAGTAACCTTTGTAATCGTAACCGTGTATGTACCTGATTCTGCATGCTGTCAGTCTCTCGCTCAAATCATTACAGTCCATTAGTCTTATCGAAGGGTGCTTCGGCTAATAACTGAAGCACAAGATTTGGATAACTCCAAATCAAAACATTATTTTTGGTCCTCGAGCCGCATAATTTGATAGGCGGCTATAGATAATTTGAGTATCATACTTTGTCGTAACTTTCGATCGTGATTTTGCACGAACTATTTATCGAATCATACTAAAGTGATACAATTTTGTTGGTTTTGGTCGTCGCAAACATAATTGTATCGTTTTTTGTAGTATATTTTGTCGTAATTTCGTTAAATATTAATGTAAAAGTTAAATACGTAATTATCGAAAAGTTGAGGGTACATTGGTATAGACGCGTAATTATTGTATTACATTTCGATTTTATAGCATCATCCTTCCGCCATAACGTTTTCCGGTATCATCTAGTGTCATTGTCAAGTGACAAGTAGTTTGTCACATTCTCGTTTTGACAACTTGACATATCCGTCATTTGAGTTTGAGGTTTCTGTCGTATGACTTATCGAGGTTAAGTAAACAAATAATATTAGTTTTCGTTTGTTGTCATTAGTTTATTTAACTTAATTTTCGTTTAAAAAAGCATCATAATGTCGATGGATAGCCAAAGTGATAATGATGGAGCCGATGTTAATCGTATTGCGAGGGATTATGCTCTGTTTCGAGTGGAGTTAATGGAACAAAGTGATTTGCTTGGTTATACTGAATTGGACATCAAAGAATTAGCTGAAGAGTTTCACAGTGCTCAACGTAATTTATTATTGTCGCTTCGTTCTCAACATCAGAGAAAGCATGAACAATCTGTTACTGTAGACTTTGATGCAAAAGTTAAGAACATCAAAAATAGAATGCAACCTGTATTACCCGTAGTAGATAATAAACCGGTTATTCAGGATTGTTCCTTATCTGCCAAGTTACCCAAGATTAATATAAAACCGTTCGATGGGTCAATTGAAAACTGGGTATCATTCATCCAATTGTATGACTCCTTGATACACAAAAGAAACATCTCAAACATTGAAAAGCTTCACTACTTAATGTCAAGTGTACAAGGGAAGGCATATAACTTGATCAAAAACTTTCCGTTAACTGATGATAGCTATGTTGATGCATATAATACCTTGTCGAAATACTATAATAATAAGCGTCAAATGGCTATGATTTACTATGAAAAGCTGTTGCATTGTGAACCTATTAAGAATAAGTCTCGTTCAGAACTTGAAAGAATTTATCGTACGTTTTCGGATAATTTGGCTGTTTTGGAGAAATACAATTTACCTGATAAAAACTTCATGCTATTTCAGTTGTTGTGGTCAAAATTGGATAGGGCAACTCGGGAATCCTTTCAATTAGAATTTAATTCTGATGAAATTCCAGAATATTCAGAACTTCAAAATTTTGTTGAAAAGAATTATCGGGCTTTAGAGATTACTAAATTGCCAAATAGTCGTGACCCTGTTGTTGGTAAAAATAATAATAAAAATAAACCTTCTCTTGTCGTATCGCAACCTAAATTAAATTGTATGTATTGTTCGGGCCAACATATTCTCAGCACTTGTGAAGAATTTCTAAAATTAGATTCTCGTTCTCGTTTTGATTTTGTAAAACAGAAAAACCTCTGCATCCTTTGTTTCTCTCCATCTCATCGTGTTAAAAGTTGTCGCTCAACCCATCGTTGTAATCATTGTAATTTCTCGCATAACAGTTTGTTGCATTTTGGTAAAATAATTCCCAGCAAAGATTGTACTGAAGATCCTAATAAAAGTAGCATTGTTTTGACATCGGTGGCACACTCCACAAATAATATTCTTTTCTCGACAGCTAAAGTTTTAATTTTGGACTTAAAGGGTGTTTATCGACCCATTAGAGTATTACTTGATTGTGCTAGTGCATGCAATTTTATTACTGAATCATGTGTTAAGCTATTGGGGTTACCTATAAAACAAAATATGCTCACTGTGAATGGGGTTGGCCATTCCGTGACCGAGCACTTGGGTTCAGTAACTTGTAGCATAAAACCATTAAATTCAAATAAAAGTAATCAATTCAAATTTGAAGCTTTAGTGTTGCCATCAATATGTGCTGACCAACCTTCTGAAATTATCGACTTCTCGCAGTGGTCACACATACAGAATTTGCATCTTGCTGATCCTGATTTTGCTACGCCTGGTCCTATAGACATGCTTTTGAATGCAGATATTTTCTCGTCCTCGTTACTGCCTGGTCTTAAGCATGGTGGGCGGGGTGAACCAAATGCATTAAATACCATTTTCGGTTGGATATTGATGGGAAGTGTTGACACCCCTCTCGACACATATAATAATAATAAAAATTGTTTTTTCGTTTCACCATTGTCGAATTTGTCGTTAGAAAATTCTTTAAAAAGGTTTTGGGAAGTGGAAGATGTCTGTTCTCCAAATAATAAAATTTTGTCGAAGGAAGAACAGGAATGTGAAAATCATTTTGTCGAAAATTATTATCGTAATCTTGATGGTCGATTTGTAGTACCTTTACACTTTCTCGACTCTACAAATAGACCTACCTTTTCGAACTCTCGTGAAATAGCTTTAAAAAGATTTTCGTCGTTAGAGCGAAAGCTAAATTTAAATTCTGAATATAGGAAAGCTTATGTCAACTTCATGACGGACTACCTAACATGTGGTCACATGGAAGAAGTAGCGCCACCTTCAACGGATGTAGGAAACTTCTATTACATACCACATCATGGTATTTTGCGACCAGATTCGGTGAGCACTCCTCTTCGCACGGTTTTCGATGCAAGTTGTAGAGACGCGAGAGGCCTCTCATTAAATGAAACTCTACATGCAGGTCCTAAGCTACAGACTAACATTTTCGATTTGCTCGTACGGTTCCGTTGGCATGCTGTCGTTTTTACTGGTGACGTGAAACAGATGTACCGGCAAATATTAGTTCGTAGTGAAGACGCCGATTATCAGCGTATCCTCTGGCGCCCCTCTCCTAAAGAGCCTATACGGGATTACCGGCTTCGCACAGTTACCTATGGCGTATCATCAGCCCCATTTCAAGCGCTTCGCACAATGGCACAGTTAGCCTTGGACTCTACTAAAGACTTTCCATCTGGCTCTACCATCCTTGGTAGAGACATTTACGTAGACGACATTGTGTCAGGTGCTGATTCCGTGGAGCAAGCTCTACAATTGCGATCCGAGCTCACAAATATTTTGTCATCAGCTGGTTTTCATTTGAGAAAGTGGACGTCTAACTGTAACGAATTTTTTGTTGACCTTCCATCGTCTGACTTATATTCAGAAGACTTTAAGCATTTCGAAGAATTAACTGATTTGTCGCTTAAAATTTTAGGACTTTTATGGCATCCCCAATCTGACAGTTTTCGTTTTCGTGTCAGTAACAATGATGAGTCTAGGTGCACGAAACGTATCATCCTTTCGAACATTGCACGGATTTACGACCCGTTAGGATTTCTCGGCCCAGTCACCTTTTATATTAAATACCTACTACAGTTACTTTGGACTTCGGGTGTTTCATGGGATGATCCTGTGCCTTCTCACATTGCAGATGAGTGGTTGCGCTTTAAGTCTCAATTGTCGTCGTTAGTTACCATAAATATTCCTCGTCGTATGGTAAATTCAAATACTTCATTGCAGTTACACGGTTTCTGTGATGCTTCAGAACGTGGCTATTGTGCAGTCACATATTTTCGTTGCGTCGATGTCAACGGTACTGTATCCGTTCAATTTTGTTGTGCAAAGACGAAAGTTGCACCTTTGCGCAGGTTGTCGATTCCTAGATTGGAACTTTTAGCCGCTGTCCTACTGTCCACTCTGATAGAGTCGGTGATGGTTGCTTTAGAACCCTTTCACGCAGTTGAAAATATTTTCGCGTGGTCTGACTCTACTGTCGCTCTAGCATGGATCAAGTCTTGTTCATCTAAATGGAAAACCTTCGTTGCTAATAGAGTCAGCCACATTCAAAGTAAAGTAGCTCCAGAAAATTGGCGTCATGTCAACTCTACATCTAACGCTGCTGACTGTGGTTCCCGTGGAATGCTTCCCGCTGATCTAGCAGATTGTGACATGTGGTGGAAGGGCCCTTCATGGCTTATAGAGTCAGAAGAGAAATGGCCGAAGTCGTTGTCGTCATCCATACAGGACACGGACTCTATCAAACAGGAACAGCGGATACATAGCCTTGTGACATCTCAAAATTTAAATTTTGTCGATGAATTACTTCATAAATTTTCGTCGCTTACAAAATTAAAGCGAGTCTTGTCGTATTGTTTTCGTTTTTCGCATAATTGTAGGAAATCTTGTCGTAAAAATAAATTAATTGGTTCATTACAGCCATGTGAGCTTAATAGAGCTTTCATGTTTTTGGTAAAACACACTCAATTAAATTCGTTCCCACAAGAATTAGAGAGTTTGGGTAAGGAGTTGCCTAATGCGTTACCTAAACCCCTGCGTAAGTTGTCGCCTTTCGTAGATAGCGCGGGTGTTCTCAGGGTGGGCGGTCGGCTGGCTAGAGCCAATGTAGAGTTCGACGTTAAACATCCGATACTTTTGCCTCGTAATCATAAATTAACATCTTTAATTATCGATGAGTATCACAAGAAATTCATGCATCCTGGTGCTCAGACTCTACATAATTTGCTCTCGCAAGAATTTTGGATCCTGTCGCCCAAACGTGCTATTAGGGACGTCATCTCCAAGTGCAACAAATGCTTTCGAGCACATCCTAAGCCCATTCCTGCTCCGCTAATGGGAAATTTACCATCCTATCGAGTAAACCAAACTAAACCTTTTTCGTCTGTCGTTATCGATTTTGGTGGACCTTTCGATATAGCTCTCGGTCGTGGTAGAGGCGTCAAGACCTTCAAGGGTTACATTTGTGTATTTGTGTGTACTAGTATCAAAGCGGTTCACTTGGAACTCGCTTCAGAACTATCGACGGAGGCGTTCTTAGCTGCACTAAGAAGATTTATTGCGCGTCGTGGTAGATGTGCCCACATTATTTCCGACCAAGGAAGAAATTTTGTTGGTGCCCATAACTATCTTCAAGGCCTTATGCAGAAAGCTGCGGAGTCTCAGGAGATTAAGTTTTCTTTTAATCCCCCTGGGAGTCCGCACTTTAATGGACTCGCAGAAGCCGGCATTAAATCTGTTAAGACTCACCTCGCTCGTGTCATCGGCACGCAGCGCCTCACGTTTGAAGAACTTTCCACCGTTCTCACACAAATTGAAGCCATGTTAAATTCTCGCCCCTTAACACCTCTAAGCACTGATGCCAATGATTTTTCGGCTTTGACTCCGGGTCATTTTCTGACTCAAGAACCCCTTTCGATTCTTCCAGCAGAGGATTTCGTCGATCAAAATATAAGTGTCCTCCAACGTTGGAAATTGATCCAGAAAATGCACCGGGATTTTTGGCGTCGCTGGCATTTAGAATACATCCATACGCTTCAACAACGACAAAAATGGAATATCCACCAAAATAATATTACTCTCGGTTCGTTAGTGCTTATAATTAATGAACAAATAAGTCCACTTAAGTGGAGTTTAGGTCGGATCGTGGCTCTACATCCCGGCTCCGATGGGATCTCTCGTGTAGCCACAGTGAAGACAGCCTGTGGGCAATTTAAAAGGCCATTGGTAAAGCTTTGCCCTTTACCCATGGTCGAATAATTTCTCGTTTTCGTTTTCGTATTATCGTTAGCTCTATCGTTAGTTATAATACTTGTAACTAAATATTTTCGTATTTTCGTCGATTTCTCGCAACTTAATACAAAATAGCTTTTCTCGATCATTCAAGCTGAGCTCTCTCGTCAGTTTGTTTATACAACTACCTTGTCGTTAATGTAAAATAAGCAATTTTCGTTAGATTTTGTCGATTTTTTCGGTAAATAGCTAGTATTTAGGTGGGCGGAATGTTCACGTTTGTCGATGGTTAAAAATATTTTATTACTCTGTGACAGTTTGTTGTCTATGGAGAGTCGCTCTCTCGTCTTCGAAAAGTTAGCATGGCGGGCGCGCGAACTTGCTAATTCCAAAATTTGTCGTTTTCGTTTTTTTATCGTTTCTCGTTTTGTCGTGGCGAGCACTTAGTGCAGGAGCCTAATTATATTATTTGTCGAGTCCAAACGGGCTAATTTATCGTTAAACAATACATTATCATATGGGACTGATAGTGGCGAAAAAGGGTAGCACACGTGGAAGATACGGAGGCCATCATCAAGGAGTTTGGAGAGCGAAGCACTGCTGTAAGTCTGCGCAGCGTCAGTTAGCTCATATATACAGTAAGAAGAAATTTCGGTGAGTAACCTTTGTAATCGTAACCGTGTATGTACCTGATTCTGCATGCTATCAGTCTCTCGCTCAAATCATTACAGTCCATTAGTCTTATCGAAGGGTGCTTCGGCTAATAACTGAAGCACAAGATTTGGATAACTCCAAATCAAAACAATAATAATAATAATAATTGTTATGGTTTCTTTCTATCATTTCAATTTCAATCATTCCTTTCCCATCCCTATAAATTCAATCGCACAACCCTATCCTCTGAACAACTCCTGAACGAGTCGGCGCAAGCAACGAACGAATGAACGCCATCTAGAACTCTCTCGGGAATCACTCTCTCGTGTCGGAACTCGTTCGAAGCGTACGCATATTACGCATCAGCAAATCATCAATTTCGCCGGCCGGCGGATTATAGCAAATATTCAAATATTAAATTGAAGCAAAGTCCGTATAACACGTATACGTGAGAACATACAGATCGCTGGACTCAGTGCGCGTACAGTGAAACATCCATCCAAGAGTGATAGTAGGTACCTACTCCCGCGCAAGAGCACGTGGCGCGAGAACATCAAGTAAGAAACCAAGTCTCGACTACAGCAGCAGACTCGTAAGTACCTTTTTCTCCACTCCTTTTCTCATTTCTTCACCTATCCAGAAAGCCAATTGCATAGACCTAATAATTCACAGTCCATTTCGAAGGTAATACCATAACATTTCCTGGTCCTTGACGAGCCGAATTTCTATATTCGAACCATTATACAATGGCTTTCATTGTCTAATCGCAAAAGTAATATATTAACATCAACATCAATATCAAATCATAATTTCTTTTGTCGCCGGCCATCAAACAGCGAGCGGTACATTCGACGCCGCTTCGTACCTTTAAACATCGCGTACGATTTTATACAAACTTTTTGTTATTCATCATAAATATCATATTTCTTTTATCATATTCGATCGAGTTGCCAACGTTTGTGTGTCTAAGTGTAACATGCGACATTTTTAGACATATTTAAATCATATTCATATTCGTTTTAATTCCCGACGTAACATGTAACGTCCGAGGAATACCTATCATTTATAGTTTAAACGTAACATACGACGTTTAAATATTATCATATCATAACATAACTATACATTATTTACTAGTTAAATCATAATTTCGTTTTATTTCCCGGCGTAACACGTAACGACCGAGGAATACCTATCATTTATTGTTTAAGCGTAACATACGACGTTTAAATATTATCATATCTTAACATAATAGCTATTCACTATTCACAAAATACATGGTGAATATCGAAGTAACAACATTTTTCTATTTTACGTAACAAATAACGTAAATAGTTTGCTCCCTAAATTGATCCTATTCATTTAGTGAAGCGTAAATACATTTTGTTCATATAATATCATTAATAATCATACGAAACATTGAATTTCTATTATTTCATGGTAAATAAAAGGTCCTTCGAAAATTTAAATACAAATAATTTCGATCGAAAATTAAATTTAAATACCTAACGCTATTCGCAAAAGTTTCATTCCCATTCATTCATTTTGTAGTAGCATTATTAGGGATACCAGCTACAAAAGTATACCATACTAAATAAAATTCTACCATTTGGTAGTTTTTAAATAAAATACCAAATTTATTTTTCTACCATTTGTAAACAAATGTAAAGGTGTTTGTACACTTTTTTATAAACATTAATAAACATTATAACGTTGGATTTAATATTAAAATATATTAAATTAAACTTATTATATTAATATTGCATTTTATAAATTGATCATTTTTTAATTTCATCATCATGAGTGAAGCCATGGCCGCTCATTATGAAGCAAAACGTAACATAGCGTTCAAGAGATTATCAGATGCTGTCACCTGCGCTCGTAATACATTAAAGGATCCAAGTATTCTACCGCGATTCGAAACATGGTGTTCGCGTTTAGAACCCCTTATGGAGGCATTTAATGACTCTCATATCAAACTTTTAAGTACCTACAAGGATCTCGGTCAAGAGGAGTACATCATCAAACAAACAACTTATCAAGAGCAGGCTGATGACATGTATTTTGAGACTCTGGAAGCTCAACGCAAATTATTACCTCCAACAAAATCAGAGGTCAAGCCTTGTGCTTCATCATCAGGTGATCATAAAAACCTGTCAAAATTACCGCCTATCAAGGTACCAAGTTTCTCGGGTAATCTCAAAGAATTTCCGGGTTACATTGATTTGTTTAACACGTTGGTTCACAACAGACCAGACCTATCTAACGTTGAGAAGTTTCAATATCTCCTTACTTCCCTTTCTGGGGAACCGATCAATCTTATTAGAGCATACACTATATCCGAATCAAATTATATTAATGCATATAAAGCACTCGTAGATAGGTACACCAATAAAAGATATCTTGCCTTTCTATGTTGGGAACAAATTTGTAATTTAAAACAAATTAATTCTGAGTCGGTGCAGAGTCTCCGCACTCTCTTAGACTGCTTTTCTGAAAACATTTCTATGTTAAATTCTTTAGGTTTACCTACTTCCAGTTGGGATTTTGTTTTATTTCACTCTCTTTTAACTAAAATAGATAAACATTCACGCGATGCCTTTGAGCTTTCATGCAATGGAACAGAGTTTCCGCAGTTCAATCAACTTAAGACTTTTTTAGTAGAAAGATGTAATGCATTAGAACGTTCATCTCTTACACATCTCCCTCTTGAATCAGCAGTCAATAAACTCCCACCTAGAAGCAATATCAATCATAATAATATTAAAAGGTTTAACAATTCATTAAATTCAAATAAAAATAAATCACAAGCGGTAAACAAATATTCAACAACATTATTGGGTGAAACTCCTTACATTTCAGATTGCATTGTTTGTAAAGAAAAACATTTTATTTATCAGTGTAACAAATTCCTTTCTAAAACACCTCATGAGAGGTTGCAAATGGCAAAGAGCCTGCAACTTTGTATTAATTGTCTACGATCAAATCATAATATTGCAGATTGTCGTTCTACTAGTACATGTAGGACATGCAATAAGCGTCATAATAGTTTATTGCATTTTGGGACATCATCAACAAATGAGTCGGCAAAATTATCACAGGTTAATATGGCCACTACATCAATTATGGCCAATCAGAACATAGCATCTAGTCTTGAAGAAAGAACAGTTGCACCCATCACAACATTGTCAAACACATCTAAAAGCAAATCTAACTCCTTCGTTCTTCTTGCTACAGCGGAAATCGAAGTTAAAAATAAATATAACATTTTTGAAAAGGTCAGGGTGCTAATTGATCCTGGCAGTCAAGCTCACATCATCTCAACTGCTTGTGCACGACGATTGGGTTTGCCTTTCGTTAAATTAAATTGTCCTATGTTAGGAATTGGTAACACCGTTCCTAGTCAATCAGGCAGCGTAGTATTCACAGAACTGCGCCCATTGGCAAGATCAACACCGTCTTTTAAAATTGAAGCGGTTGTATTAGACAAAATATGCGGCGATATGCCCACACACAATATTAATATGGATGATTTCCCGCACATCAGTAATCTCAAGCTAGCAGACCCAGATTTTCATCAGCGTCGTCCTATCGACCTTTTGATTGGTGGAGAGATTTTTCCCCATATCCTTTTACCGGGTAAGGTTGACGTTGATAATATTCATCAAATGGCTACAGCCATAAATACAATATTCGGTTTTATTCTGATGGGTAGAACAAACGTGGCTAATCATAAAGTAGATTCTAGTCCTGTATCCATCAATCATGTAACACTGGACGCACATTTAGATGTTGCTATCCAGAAATTCTGGGACAACGATAATATTCCCACGGAGTCAAATCATCATCAAGCAACCTCCGCAGACGACATTCGCTGTGAGGATATTTATCAGTTAACACATCATCGTGATATTGGCGGTCGTTATACCGTGCATTTACCATTTCGTGAGCAAGTTTTACCAACATTTAATGGTTCATATTCCATTGCGTTGCGTCGATTCAAGCAATTGGAGAAACGTCTTTTGCAAAATCCTTCTTTTGGAGACGAATATAAAGCACATATCAAAGAATATATCACCTCCGGTCAGATGGAACGTATCCCTTACGACGAATGTCAATCGTCCACGGCCTATTATATACCACACCATGCTATTGTGAAACCCAGCAGCGTTTCTACAAAATTAAGAGTGGTGTATGATGCCTCGGCCAAGGATAGAGATGGAAAATCCCTCAACGATACTCTCTTGACCGGTGGTAAATTGCAAGCAGACATTAGCAACATCATTTTACGATTTCGTCTCCACGCTATCGTGTTATCAGCCGATATACGTCAGATGTATCGACAAATCATCATTACTCAAGAACATAGAGATTTTCAGCGTATTCTCTTTAGGTTTTCAGCAGAAGAATCTCTTGAGGAATATCGAATCAATCGCGTTACGTTCGGAGTCTCGTCGGCACCGTTTTTAGCCATACGTACCATTCATCAATTGGCTCAAGACGAGCAAAGGTCATTTCCGACTGCAGCGAAGGTGCTACGGAACGACGTTTATGTTGATGACGTAGTAACTGGTTGCGACAGCATAGAACAAGCAATTCAGATTCAACAGGAATTGACTAGCATCATGGCAGCCGGCGGTTTCGAGCTTAGAAAGTGGTCCAGCAATCATATGGCTGTACTACAAAACATTCCAGATGAACATAAATTGATATCAGATTTGACATTTGATAGCGACACCAATTTCATCAAAGTTTTAGGACTTTCTTGGAACGCTCATCATGATACTTTTAATTATCAAGTTAATCAAACTCAACGCGATTGTACCAAAAGGACCATGCTCTTTGAGCTGGCCCGCATTTATGACCCCATTGGTCTACTTACACCATTAACATTTTTAGCAAAATTTTTAATTCAACGTTTGTGGCTATTGGGAACATCATGGGATGAACCTGTACCCGATGATATTCATCAAATTTGGACGAAGTTTATTCATCAGCTATCAAAATTATCTCAGCTTGATATACCAAGAAGAATCACTCATTCTGAAGCCGTGAGATATCAACTCCACGGATTCTGTGATGCCAGCGAGGCTGGTTACGCAGCAGTTATTTATCTTCGTTCCGAGATCAATGAAAACAACTATCAAGTCTGTCTTGTGGACGCCAGATCACGCGTGGCTCCAACTAAACGCAGAACATTACCAAGGCTGGAGCTATGTGGAGCCTCATTGCTCGCAGACCTTATATATTTCACTCTCAACACGTTTTCAGACATTATAAACATAGATAATGTTTACGCATGGTCGGATTCTATGATCGTATTGGCATGGATCCAATCAAATTCATCCAACTTCAAACCATATGTTGGAAATCGCATTGCAAATATTCAGCGAAAATTACCAACCGCTACCTGGAAACACGTACCAGGAAAAGAGAATCCAGCTGATTGTGCAAGTAGAGGTCTACTGCCCGACGAACTCATTCATCATGCCCTCTGGTGGACAGGCCCAGAGTGGTTATCACTAGATCAAATACATTGGCCTCAAAACCCAACTAGATCATCATGCGTTACCGATAATGATGTAATCTGCGAAAAGCGTGTCACCGTTTTGACTAGTATAATCAACATAAATTTCATCAATTCTTTAATGGAAAAATTTTCCTCTTTACGCAAAATTCAACGTATTATAGCATATTGTAATCGTTTCATTGCCGCTTTACGCAAAATCAAACCATTAACATACCATTTAACCGAATCAGAGCATCATAATGCGCTTATGATTTTAATCAAACATGTACAGCAATCGGAGTTTGCGGATCAAATTAAACTTTTATTAACAGGGAAGACATTGCCCAAATCATTTCGAAAACTCAACCCGTTTCTGGATCATTCCGGTGTATTACGAGTAGGAGGAAGACTAGCTAGATCTGATCTTGAATTCGAAACCAAACATCCAGCATTGCTCCCACGCAAACATCGGTTAACTAAACTCATCATTCAATCAGTTCATAACGAAAATTTGCATCCAGGTATGCAGCAGTTACATTTTTTATTATTACAAAACTTTTAGATTTTGTCTCCGCGGCGAGCAATACATCAAGTTTTATCAAATTGTTTTAAATGTTTTCGAACTAAACCAGTTCCTTTTGAACCTAAAATGGCAGATCTACCTAGGTCACGTATCACACAATTAAAGGCCTTTCAAACTGTCGGTTGTGACTACGCAGGTCCATTTAACATAACCATGCATCGACATCGTGGTGCACGAACAACAAAAGCATATTTGTGCCTTTTTGTGCGTTTCTCCACTAAAGCACTCCATTTGGAGTTAGTATTAGAAATGTCCACAGAATGTTTTTTAGCTGCATTGCGCAGATTCATCGCCCGTCGGGGTAGATGTAACATCATCCATTCAGATTGTGGAACCAATTTCAAGGGTGCCCAATCCCAATTAGCTAACCTCATGCAAACAGCATGCGAATCTGAACGCATTGAATTTCATTTTAACCCGCCAGGGGCACCGCATTTTGGTGGACTTTGGGAAGCGGGCGTAAAGTCCGTAAAAACACATTTATATCGCGTTGTTGGAATTCAAATCCTCACATATGAGGAACTTAACACTCTGCTTATTCAGGTCAAAGCAGTCTTGAACTCACGATCTTTATGTTCAGTCAGTACAGATCCTAATGATATATCAGTTCTCACACCTGGTCATTTTTTAACATTAGCACCATTAACATCGTTACCAACATCAGATGATTCTCATACTCCTCTTAACAGACTCAAGCGTTGGCAACTTGTGCAGCGTATGCATCAAGATTTTTGGGCTAGGTGGCACCATGAATATTTGACCAGTCTCTCGCAGAGGCTAAAATGGACCAAGTCCTCAGAGCAAGCTAGAATTGGTCAAATTGTCATAATCAAAGACGACCAACAGTCGCCATTACGTTGGCGTTTCGGTAAAATTATCAAACTATATCCCGGACGCGATGGTATCTCTCGTTCAGCGACGGTCGAAACCGCTCAAGGCATCATAAATCGGCCTCTTGTCAAATTATGTCCCATCCCAGATGGAAATGATCATTAGTTTTTTATCAATTTAACATTTTATTTTTAAACTCATTTCATAACAATCAATCAATCAATCAAATAAGAATTATTTTGCATTTTTACCAGAATTGGAGTTTTTTCTCAGTCTCAACAAATTTCGCCAGCGAGGGGGGAAAATGTTATGGTTTCTTTCTATCATTTCAATTTCAATCATTCCTTTCCCATCCCTATAAATTCAATCGCACAACCCTATCCTCTGAACAACTCCTGAACGAGTCGGCGCAAGCAACGAACGAATGAACGCCATCTAGAACTCTCTCGGGAATCACTCTCTCGTGTCGGAACTCGTTCGAAGCGTACGCATATTACGCATCAGCAAATCATCAATTTCGCCGGCCGGCGGATTATAGCAAATATTCAAATATTAAATTGAAGCAAAGTCCGTATAACACGTATACGTGAGAACATACAGATCGCTGGACTCAGTGCGCGTACAGTGAAACATCCATCCAAGAGTGATAGTAGGTACCTACTCCCGCGCAAGAGCACGTGGCGCGAGAACATCAAGTAAGAAACCAAGTCTCGACTACAGCAGTAGACTCGTAAGTACCTTTTTCTCCACTCCTTTTCTCATTTCTTCACCTATCCAGAAAGCCAATTGCATAGACCTAATAATTCACAGTCCATTTCGAAGGTAATACCATAACAATAATAATAATAACGCTTCACACTCATAGCCCCACACTAGGATTCCCTGTGTCGTGGGTGCCATGGACAACACACAACATAGACAAGGACATTTTACACCCAGACCGAGAACAGAAATTCAAACTCATCATTCAAATTTCCGCCTCGCGGGGAATCGAACCCAGGACCCTTGGTGCGGCGATCCGGCATGGTAACCATTGCGCCACACGGGTCGTCTACGATCGTCTACGAAGTACGTCTACTCTGTACGACGACATTTTACGAATGTATGTGCAATGGAAAATGTCAGTACGCAAAAAAAAAATGCGATACTGTTTTGTTAATAACAGAGTATACCGTAACGTCAACATAAAAATGCCGGTATTCTCTATGCACTAGAATCATGTGACAAAACTGAAACACATGCTGTTAAACATTTACTTTGTTCCAAGAATAAAATTCGAAACAGACAGCAGTCTGTACTATTTTTTATTGAAGTTATTTGCAGATGTTTAACATATTTCGAGCAATTTCGGTTTGACAAAAAAATCTTGTAGATAGAAAATAATAATAGCTTAGCGATTTTAAAATTTTAAATGTTACTGTAAAGAAAAGGAAATAATGAAAATAATAGGCGTTAATTTAGCTGGAAAAGAGTAACTAAGGCCCGCATTTATAAACCGTTCTTAAGATTTCTGCGATATTAAGATTTCATTTAAAAAGCAAAAAAAAAAAAAAACAAAGAAAAGCAACAACCCGTAATTGTCCCACTGCTGGGCTCGGGGTCTTCTCTCACAATGTGATAGGTACATTCCATAGTCTTCACACATCTATGAGAACTTTTATGGAGAACTATCCGATGAGCAGGTTTCCTCACGATGTTTTCCTACACCGAAGCAAGTGATAATTTACTTTGTAATACGCACAAAATATTTTAAAAATTAGACGTGCGTGCCAAGATTTAAACTCGGGCCCCTGTGTTCGGGAGACCAACGTTCTAATCGCTAGGCTACAGGTTCGATTTAAGGCGCCAAAAAATGTCTAATCTTATATAAAATTATATTGTAAGATCTGCAACCATGGTCTTGAGCCAGTTTATTAATACGGGCCTAATATAGACTATATTATAGACGATATAATGTATACTATATTAGATTTACTAGACTATATTAAGAAATAACTTTTTGTGGATATTACCCAGAAAGGTGATACAAACTTGCGTACAGCTACTTGTAGTAACTTCGAGAAGTTGGCTTCAACCCATTAACGGCCCAGTACTGATCACGTTCTCTTAAGGATGCCTGGAGCAGGTTCCACCACGCTATTTCAGTATAGATTGGTATTGGGTTAGTAGCCAATCCAAATGTCGAAAGTTTTTATGGCACCCACAGGCCCCCGACATGGCAAAATTATTGTTATCTTATGATAACCACCGGGAAAAATGGCTTTACGTGCCCTCCGAAGCACGGAAACGTGGCAGCTACTACTTAACTCGATCGACTACATAGAATCGATAATCGACAAGCCACAGGACTATGAGCGATAATAGCTTTAGCTGTTGCTGTAGCTGTTGGAAAACGAGCCTGGATTAATATCCTCCATGATTGAAGAAGTTCCTCGTTTTTCTCATAAAATAACAATCCTATAATCCAAACAAGGCAATTTAGGCCCACACGTTACGGTGAATGATTTTGTAAACGAATAAATTTTGGAATAATTATAATTCTTGAAAAAAAAAATAACCAAGTTCAAAATACCTCAAAAACTTCTTGACAGATCTAGCTCAAATTAAAGTGGGACGACATAAGAAGCACCAGCTTTCGATTAAAAAAAGAATCATCAAAATCGGTTAACCCAGTTTAAAGTTCTGAGGTAACAAACATAAAAAAAAGAAAAAAAATACAGTCGAATTGAATGCCTCCTCCTTTTTTGAAATTGGTTAAAAAAACAGTACCTACTATAATAATTTCATCGTTACTAGCAGATGATAAAAGAAGTAAAATTCTAATTTACATATATATTTTTTGTTTTGTAAAACAAAAGTCATGGTAATTAAATTGCAGCGTATAAAAGCAAGACGCGAATGAAATAACGGTAATGTCATGCAATTTCATGACATTGCAGCAAGTATTGTCAACATGTTGAAATTTTTGCTTCTGACGGCACTTGCTCTGGCCGGTGCAGAGAAGTTGGACCCAATTGCAGACCAAATTGCCGTTTACAAGCAAAAAAACAAGGTAAATTAATTTTATCCTACTAAATAACAAATAAAGTTTATCAACATTTTGTTTTAAATACAAAATACTAACGCAAATTCTTTAAAATTTATTCGATATCATAAAATATTTTATTCTCTCTAAATACCATTACTTTTTCTAGCGTAAAAATATCTCGTACACTTTTAAACATCTAGGGGTACTATTAAACAAATACGTGCAACACTATATTGCACATGGTTTCCGTTAATAGAGTGACTTTAAATACTATAAACTATGAAGAAATTAATAATATTTAATTAATTACCAATCGTTTGAAATAAAATTATGATATTTTAGGGATCCGTACCAAAAAACAAAAACAAGACCCTTATTTATTATTTGCTCTGAAACTACTCGACCATATGAATTATTTGGTGGTGTGTGAACGAAGTTCCTTTCGATTAATTAGTGAAGGAATTGTAATTATGTACAAAATGTGTGGCACTCGGGGACTGCCGCGGTAAAGCTATTGCATAGCATTTGTTGCGAAATAAAACCTGACACCCCCCACGTGCAGTCAGTACTAGAATAGCAAAAACATGCAAGCAAGTGTGCCAAAACAAAGCTGGGGAATTAAATTTCTCATCGGATTTGTTCACCTAGTAGCAATTAATTAAAGCGAGTACTGAGCGACCAGAAGTCTTCGAGGATGCGACATCAGTGATACTGTACAACCATAGTATGTGGCTGTCTTATTCACTCTTCGGTATTTAGCATAGGCACAACAGGGACGTCCATATCACGATCATGCACATTAAGCTATTATTGCCATTTCTCCCGTCATGCCAATCAATATGCGGAAGAGCGACAGTGATAGAACAAATCCATCACTGCCACTCTGACAACTTGTCAGAGCGCTCTGACAACCCGTGTCAAATAAGGAACTTCGTTCCAAAAAATTAAAAAAAAGTTTTGCGAAGTGTGTCGTGTGGCTTATGTTTTTTTTTATGGAAATAGCCGGCAAACGAGCTGACGATCCACCTGATGGTAAGTGGCTATCGTCGCCCATGGACATCAGCAACACCAAAGGCATCACCGATGCGTTGCCAGCCAAGAAAGAGAAAAGAAAAAGAAAGAAAGAACTGGCTTTCAAGCCCCCAGCCGGAATACGACGAGTCGTTTGGCGGCTGACTCATGCTTAAGGGTGGTAGCTATCCAGGCGAACCCCATGGAGAAATAATAATAGTAATAATGGTATTAATTAATAATTAAAATCAATATTACTAATATAATCCCTCGAGGGATCCTACCACCAGCGGGCCGGATTTAGTCGCCTTTTACGACGCCCATCCGGCGTCATTATTATGTTGTTGGGATATTAAATATATTTTGTTATAGTTCTACAATATAGATATTCAAGAAAACAAGACGAAAATTTACCATTAGCCCCTTATCTGCAAACCTACTGAGGCCAGAATTTTGAGAAAAAATAAAACATAGTTCTTTACTTATATATTACAGGAAAATCTATAAGAAGTCTATGGTCTTTTATTTTTTTATTATTTAATTTACTGTAAAAGAGAACTGTAAATAATAACGTAGGTAAATCAACGTACCTACGGAACTCTCTCTACTCAAGTATAACTCCGGTTTTTTTATTAAACTAGCTAACTATTGGGCTTGTTTTTTTCTATTTAGTTTTTTTACGCAGTCGGGTTTATTGTTTTTTTAATTACTATTTTTTAATAATTCTATTAATATAAGAGCTGCAAGAGCAGTGATCATTGGCAGATCCATGTTGAGTAATGAACAAAAGACAGCGGTAAACCACAATGCGTGTAGTTTGATGGTATACGGCAGCTTTCTCGAGTGGTTTCCCGCGGCGGGAGAACCGCCCGTGTAGCCTCAGTCTTAGAATAACCAATGTATTTTCTTATTACCTTACGAGGCATATGGGTATAAAACTGCTGTCATTTGAACATCACTATGAATATTTATGTATTAAATACATCAAAGTATGTTACGTGAAAGTTGAATATAAATATGGAACTTCAGATGAGAATATTTTCTTGTTCCATTGTACTCGTAGAGGGCAATTTTCCAGTGGAAGGGTTTTAGTTAAAGTTATGTATGTTAAATGAATTGAATTACGCTCGACGCTAAATCAGAAATCAGATTTTTTATAATATATAAATTTACACTTCCAGAGTCCAGCTGGAACATTGACCACCAGTTCAGGTGCACCCGTTCATTTTGAAGATGCAGCATCCACTTTGAACAAAAATGTACTCAAGAATCCATTTGCTATGGATTTGTTAACTCATTTTGTACGTGAAAGGACTCCAGTGCGATGTGTTCATACAAAGGGTGCTGGTGCTTTTGGTTACTTCGTAACGACGAAAGATCTATCTCATGTAACTAAAGCTAAATTTTTACATGGAGTAGGAAAGAAGACACCAGTTGCTGTCAGATGTTCATTGTCATTCGCTGAAAGAGCGGCATCAGATTTAAGCAGAGAAACCAGGGGTTTTGCTGTCAAGTGGTATACCGAGGAAGGCAACATGGATATTGCAGGATTTAGCACTCCCGTATTTGTAGTTAAAGATGCTTTCTTCGTTCCGCACCTCGTGCATGCATATAGATCTAATCCTGTTAATGACTTAAGAGATGTAAATATGTTTTGGGATTTTGTAGTATGGCATCCTGAAAGCCTTTTTATATTCTTAATGTTATTTAGCGATGAAGGTATATTTGATGGCTACCGTTATATGCCAGGGCATAGTATTCATACATATCCACTTTACAATGAAAAGGGTGAAATTACTTATAGCCGATTCTACTTCCGACCAGTTGACGGGATAAAATACCTAAATGCAACAGAAGCTACCAGACTTGGAGCTATGGATCCTGATTACAGTGCAAGAGATTTATACAATGCTATCGCAAGTGGAAATTATCCTACATGGGAAGTTTTGTACCAACCAATACCACAAGACTGTGTAAAGAATATGACACTCGATCCTTTTGACATAAGTAAAGAAATACCCGAGTCTCTGGTCCCGATGATTCCTATAGGTAAATTCGTATTGAACAGATTGGCTAAAAACTATTATGCTGAAATAGAACAATTGGCTTTTTCTCCTGGAAACCTAGTTCCTGGATTTGAACTTCCTCCTGACAAGGCTTGCCAAATAAGAAGTATGGTTTATAAAGATGCTCAGCTTTACCGTCTTGGAGTAAACCATAATAACATAGAAGTAAACCGCCCCTATAGAAGTAAAGTTAATACGTATAATCGAGATGGTACACCACCAGTTGGTGGCAATGGATATGATATACCAAATTATTATCCAAATTCGTTCAATGGTCCTTTGCCTTACGTAGACAAGCATCGACCATTTATTCCTGAAATTCATGAAGCAGAGCCCGACAACTTTGACCAAGCCAGAAATTACTACAACAACCGATTGGTAGGTGATTTGCGAACAGGACTAATTAATAACATTGTCGCCAGTTTATGTCAAACTACGAATTACATCCAAGATAAAGCGGTAGAAGTTTTTGGTAAAGTCCATTCGGATCTTGCTGAACGAGTAGCTAAAGCTTTGAAAGAAAATAAATGTAAAAAGTGACGTAATAAGTAAATTAAAATATTTTGTTAAATTATTATTGTAATAACGTATTTTTATTTTTACTATTTTACCAATTGGTATCAAATTGTAATGTCTCTATCAATGAAGTCGTATTTTGACATATTATTTATGTAAAACAATGTACAATAGACAGACCTTTAACTGGCGTTATTTCATTTTGAATTGTCTTCACTCAGATTTTAGGCTAATAAATAAATTCCGGGTATTACACTATGAATTAACTACTATTATTATTATTAATTAATACGTATTTTTTCCGAAATTTATTTGAATATTAGTAATTAAATTAAAAATAAAATTATATTTTATTTGTTATTGTTTATTTTTTTTATTGAACTAACCGAGAAATGAGCTGACGGTCCACCTGAAGGTAAGTGGACATCAGCGACACCCAAGATATCACTGATACGGTGCCGGCTAGACAGAGAACTGGCTCTCAAGCCCCCAGCCTGAACACGACGAGTCGTTTGGCGACTGCCAAGCAAGAGGGTGGGTGCGATCCAGGCGGAACTTGTTAAATCAATATTACCAATAAAATTCTTCCGAGCCCTATCACCAGATTTAGTCTCCTCCTACGACACGCATTCGGCTTGGGATGGGGGTTAGTATTCTAAGCCGCTACAAGTGTAGTTGTAACCAGGGCGTACCATTATCCGCCCAATTTTAATATACGGATAGTTGCCGATCACTATCCGGATATATCCGGATGATTCGCAAATAACAATTTTATTGTTTAACCCACAGACCTTTATGGCTCTCTTTCTCGGTTTCTCTTCCATGACAAAGTACCTTTCCGAAAAGCTGGCAGATTTAAAAATGACTTGCATAAGTGTATCAGTGATATATACATACATTTAATACATGAATAAAGAAATTTTAATTTTAAGTTTTTTAATTTTGAGTTAGGTTCGATATGTCTGTGTTTTAACCTGTTCGTTTCGGATGGCACCTCAAGAGGTTCATAAATTAATTTATTTATTATTCTAATAATCGCTTCTTAGTACAGAATTGGTATGGTGATTCTTTACTAAGGAGCGATTAAAGTAACCGTTAATGACTCTTAGTTGGGGCTTAACTAAAATTTTAGCGATAATAATAATTATTTCTATAGCGCTCATTCTAGTGCCAGCGCCACCTAGTGTCAATCAAATGAGTCTAAATCAATTGCCTAAATGTATTATACCCTAAAAATAATGGAATACATGACTACATGGTATTACCTGCATTTTCCAAAACTACACGAAGACTACTATTTCTGAATATGAAACCTTGATTACTCGATTTTTTGG
Organism: Thymelicus acteon; assembly: GCA_951805285.1. Classification (NCBI taxonomy): domain Eukaryota; kingdom Metazoa; phylum Arthropoda; class Insecta; order Lepidoptera; family Hesperiidae; genus Thymelicus; species Thymelicus acteon. Next base: position 2,575,760 of record OX638226.1, on the reverse strand, counting down.
CCCAAAAAACCCCTTGCAATGTTACTCGTAACTGTGATTTCTGAGAAAAAGATTATATTATACTAACGCCCCAACTCAGAGTCACTAACGGTTACTTAAATCGCTCCTTAATTAATCCAGAATTTGTCTGGTGATTCTGTACCTACTAAGGAACGATTTAAGTAATCGTTAGTGACTCTGATATGAGTTGGGGCGTAAGACGTGTAAAATTGCTTATGTATAAGATGTTATGCTTCAATACTATTATAGTACAACTAGCTGACCGGGCAAACGTTGTTCTGCCAAAAAATTTTTAGAGGTAGGGGGATGAAAAATAGATGTTGTCCGATTCTCAACCCTAACCGATATGCACGCAAAGATTCACGAAAATCGGTCGAGCCGTTTCGGAGGGGTTCAACTTCTAACACCGTGACACTAGAATTTTATATATAAGATAAACATTTTTATATCATGTTATTGACTTTTGACATGACATATTGAGATGCATAAATTCAATTGTGTAAATATCTCGATGGATATTTTTTTATTTACATACTTTTTAAATTTACACAAAATTCAGGTGTCATATTAACTAGTTGTAGCTGATGCGACATCGCATTTTTATTAAACAATAAAAATATAGCTGACGAATTGAAAAGAGAATAAAGTAAGTCAACATAAGACCAAAGCCCGAACATGACGGGTTGACTGGTTGAACCATTAAAAGTAAGGTGGAATTAATATCCTAGGCCGTTCCAATAAGGCAAATGTGTGTGAAAATGCAAAAACCAAAAGCTAACAACCATCAAAATCAATCAATTCGTTTAGATCCTACGAAACCACAGACAGACACACAGAGAAATGTTCAATTTATAACACGAGGGGTGTCATAAGTTCTTACGTCGGGGTTTAAAAACACAAATCTTTGAATCATTCGTTACTCGCCGATGGCGGAACCATTTATCTATCCATATTTACATGAATTTGTTCCGCATGAATAAAAAGCCAAGGTTTTACTGAAGACTATATAAGCATACTGCAAGAAAAATATGACAAAACAGCTTAAATAAAATTGTACAATAAATATATCACAAATATTTCGGCTATTTTGTAATCACTAAATATGCCGAAATATTTACTTGTGATGGCGTTGGCCATGCTGAGCAATGCCGAGGAGCTGGACCCAGTTTTAGATCAGCTTGTGTTGTTCAATGAAACAACAAAGGTAAAATATATTTTATTTTGAGTGTGGTTTTGACGACCCTGTAGCCTGCGAAGCGAAGGGTCCCGAGTTCAATATTTTTCTAAATAAATATTTACATCACTTCCATCAGCCCCATAAAAATATTTAAGCTGTAACTTATTGCTTATTATCCAAAAGTTTGTATATCAACTATTCAGTTATAACATGCGCGGCCAAAAAAGCCCAAAAAGATGTTTTCAGTCCCTTTCATAACAAGCGGCATTTAGAATCTACACCTCTACGGTGATTTAGGTAAAAATTAATAATTAAATAATGTTTTTATTCTTATAATGAGAAAAAGACAATAATATTTGTAATATTGTGCCATTTTTTGTACTTTTCATATCATTTCATTCTTTCAGGGTCCAGTTGGAGTTTTGACCACTAGTGCAGGAGCGCCTATTGAAAAAAAGGACACAGAATCCACATTGAATAAAAACTTACTCTCAAATGAATTTTTCATAGATACTTTGACTCATTTTGTCCGCGAAAGAGTTCCGGTACGGCCAGTTCATCCAAAAGGTGCTGGTGCTTTCGGTTACTTTAAACTAACAAAAGATATGTCAGACGTAACTAGAGCTGAATTTTTGAACGGTGTAGGAAAGATTACACCAATTGCTGTTAGATTATCAATGGGAGCAGCTGAAAGAGGTGGTTCAGATTTAACAAGAGAACCAAGAGGGTACTCAGTCAAGTATTACACTAAGGAAGGCAACTTTGACATTCCAGGATTTAACACTCCTATATTTGTATATAAAGATCCTACTTTATTTACACCTTTTGGGCATGTAATGAGGAAAAATCCCGCGACTGATATCCGCGATTTGAACATGGTGTGGGATTTTATAACATTGCATCCTGAGAGTCTTTTCATATTTTTATATGTATTCAGCGATGAAGGAATAGCTGATGGTTATCGTAATATGCCGGGTCATAGTATTCACACATATCCACTTTACAATGCAGCGGGTAAACTCAGTTATGGCCGATTCCACTTCAGTCCAATTGAAGGGATAAAATACTTAAATTCATCAGAAGCTGCAAGACTTGGAGCTGAAAATCCTGATTATTGTGCACAAGACTTATACGAAGCTATCGCCAGTGGACATTATCCTACCTGGAATGTTTATTTGCAACTTATTTCTGAAGAAGAATTGAAGAAATGTGAATTTGATCCTTTTGATGTAACTATAGAAATACCTGAAGATCTATTTTCATGGACGAAAGTAGGTGAACTGGTTTTGAATAGGGCCCCTAAGAATTATTTTGCCCAAGTTGAACAAATGGCTTTTTGTCCGGGTAATCTTGTTCCTGGTATAATGGGCCCACCTGATAAGACTTACGAGGCACGTCGTTTCTCCTACAGAGATTCTGCGCGATATCGACTAGGACCAAACTTCGATAAAATACCAGTGAACTATCCGTATAGAAGTGAGATTCTTAATTATAATCGAGATGGTACACCACCAGTGAGTGATAATGGGTTAGACATGCCAAATTATTATCCGAATTCCTTTAATGGTCCTGAACCTTACGTTGATAAACACCGACCATCTGTTTCTCCAATTCATGAAGCAAAAGCCGATAATTTTGCACAAGCCAGGAACTACTACACTAACCGCATAGTTGGTGACCAGCGAATAAGACTAGTGGAGAACATTGTCGACAATTTGTGTGGCGCCGCTAACTTTCTCCAAGACCGAGCAGTCAAAGTTTTTCGCAAGGTTCATGACGATCTTGCTAAACGAGTAGCTAAAAGGTTGAAAGAAAGGAATTGTAAAGATTAATCGGATATCGATTTGGACATACATAATTATTATTCTTTCATATTCAATTCACATCACGAGAATTAAAACCTCGTTAAAATTAAAAAAGTAATATGTTGCTAGAAAATCCACAGAATATTTTTAAAACAAATATTTGATAAACAGAAATTGATTGTGTATATTTTTAAATAGAATGTATGTCAACTAAGCTGAATTATTATTAAAACTTTTAATTATTAATACTATTAATATTATATTAATATTAATATTAATATTAATATTAATATTAATATAATATTACTATTAATATTATATTAATAATAATTGATGTCTCTTAATATTACTCGCCCTTCTTACAATATAGGTAACACAAGGTATACTAAGGTTGTGCTCTACAATTTGTAGACGTTCTAATTCTAAAGAGCATAATATTTGAATTATGACACACAATCTCTGAGGCGCTAAGATATGGGGTTCTTTAAGAAGAGTGTATATCATATCCTTCAAGGCCGGCAACGCATTTGCAGAGCTCCCTTGATGCTGCATGTGTCCATAGGCGACGGTGACCACTTACTATCAGGAGAACCGTATTCCTATTTACCCGTCGTTAGCATAAAAAAATCTAAAGCGTGAAAAGTGTGCCACCTCCTATTGGTCATTAATTAATTTCATAGTTCTATGTTTAGTTGTATTTTTTTTTTGTTTGCAATGAATAAAGTCCACTGGCTATGACGCATTCATCATCATTGATGTCCCCCTATAGAAATATACTGACCACACTTCTTAAACAAAGAACTGTTTGTCCCCAACTGGAGTAAGCCTTCCCACAAAGGAGCAAAATCTCAGATTCATTAGTTTCTAATTGCAACAATGACGTTTGAATCATCCAAATCAGTCAAACCGTCTTCGAGCAACCATTGCAAATAAAAAAATATTATCCTACTAATATTATAAATGTGAAAGTTTGGATGTTTGGATGTTTGGATGTTTGTGACTCAATCACGCAAAAACGGCTGAACGGATATGGATAAAATTTGGCACACGGATAGCTTTCAACCTAACTTATCGGATAGGCTACTTTTTATCCCGGAAAATATACCTGTTCCTGAGGGATAAGAGGTACAATTTAGTCATAGAAAAACAGTTTGCCGTTTTTCGTCACACTGACATGACAGATGAACGAAATAAAAATGGCCGAACTTCAATCAGCTGATTTAGTGTTTAAGTTGTAATATGGTTAATTGTTTTTAATAACTAACATTATACCAATTATGCGGAGATGTACATTGTGCTAATTTTTATCATACAAGACGAGGTTTAGTAGCCATCGATCGAACTTGTATAAAATCAAATAAATCAACAAAACAATTTTTGTGGAAAACTAAGGCTGCTTACATACTAGCGTTTATAAAGCGCTTCGTGCACCCAATGAGCAATCAATGAGTTACAAAAAATAATAATTTTACGATAAAGAAAATTACTCGTAGCTTATCATTGAAGTATAATGTAGTAAAGTATCAGATCAGACAGCGCGAACAAAATTTGTGTCGCGTCGGTAGATTCTGTTTTTAAATCGAACGAATCCATTGAAAATTGAAGCCCATTGCAGCCTATTCATTGGGCCAAACATAGTATTCGCTGTATCGGTTCTATACGCCAGTAATAATACTTCAATGTAGCTTATCAAGTTTTTTCCTACCTTTCAATAAGAAGTGCTATCGAAGTATTATAAGATATCGTATCAGGTTTAATTGATTGCAAAAGATCATCAAATTTGGTTTTTAACATTCGGAAATGTCTTTCTATTTTTTATTTACTTTGTAGTAAAAAATATTAATTTTCCTGAACCGATTGAGCAAGTCACTATTAAAATGTCGGATGAGTGCGTACGTCTTTAAAATCCTAGTGCGGTTTTAGCCTAATGTCAAAATTGCTTTATTTTTCTACAGCTGTGCATGCGTTTAGGCCAGTAATTTTTTTAATCACTGATTTTAGTCATGGATATATTACTCTAACTGGATACATAACTTCGTAGTTGTACCTGAAGATCGATGATGGCATAAAATAATGACCATTTTTGTATTGTGTCCATGTTATCTTTAGTCAGGATATAATTATTATCTTTCCATTGTGATTTTTTATAATGGTTTAAAAACATCTAAGATGAAATTATAATATAGATGTACCATAATAAAATTGTGTACCTTAATTTTCAATTTACTCTTAATGCAATTATTTAAATTAGGTAATTTTGAAGAAATTCTTGTAAAATGTATATTATTTCAATATTATAATTTTTGCCACCAGAAGAATAACATAAAGAAAACATTTTGAAGAACCATATCAAAATAGGACATAATTATTCTAAGTGTGTACACCCTACATTATTATGAAGGACAACCTCAATCTGGCCTGTGATTGGTCGAATGGTCATTCCGATATGACGTCATTGATCTTCAGGTACTTCTACAAAGTCTATGATCCAGACAGAGTAATATATCCATGATTTTAGTTAATATGAGTAAATTCTTTGTTTAAGCAATTTGGATTATGCTTTTTTGTATAACATTGGGTATTTTGTCAAGTAAATCCTATTGAAATTCAGTGAGGAGCTGATGATGGTATCTGGAGATAAAGAGTGTAACTCCTCAATGGTAGAAAAAAATAGGTAGAACGGTGTTTAAAGATATTTTGTTTTCGTTATCGATGACACTGTAAAATTAGCTCTTCATTGACCAACTAAGGGTCTCATGACGTGTCTTGGAGAACAAATAGGTAACTTCTGAACGGGTGCAAATTACTTAACAGGAATAAAAAATATTTGTTTTTAGTAACGTTGACATTGCAAAACCAGTACATTAATGACCAACTTAAGGCCTGCTGGTGTACTTATCTTGGAGGCTAAATATATAAATCTCGAACGGATGGGAATATCTGAAAAAGATTTAAAAATATTTTTGGTAGTAACGTTGAAATTGCAAAGCCTATATACATCATTGAGCAACTTGAGCCTGATGGTGTATCTTGGGTACACAAAATAATTATGCCATGCCACTAAAACGCAGACGTGTCTGTTCACCGCAAAACGGAGCCTGTTCACCTTGGCTCCCACTTTCCGGAATGTATCCCTGGAATGCACCGACCGCCTACAGTTATTGAAAGTCGAAGTTTCCTCGAACCTCAACTATGAAAGGTTCATCGAATCCAAAGCTAAAGTGGCTGCAAGAAAACTTGGGGTCCTTGCAAGGGTGCGCCATTCTTCTCACCGAGGCAGATTTTAACAATGTATAAAACTCAGGTTCGCCCATGTGTGAAGTACTGCTGTCACATTTGGGCCGGTGCCGCAAAATGTCACTTTTCAGCCTTAGATTCGATGAAGAGGCGTGCAATGAGGCTCATTAACGACCCAGACTTGGTGGTAACCAACTTGCAAAGCCTCGCACACAGGCGCAGAGTAGCCAGCCTCTCGGCATTCTACAGAATGCATTTTGGAGAGTATGCTCAGAAATTGCACGAACTAATTCCCCCATCCCCGTTTATCCATGGAACAATCCGTCGTACGGCAAACATCCATCCATATGTCGTGAATATTCCACCGCTGCGAACGGTGCGATACACGTCTTCTTTCATACTGCGTGCCGCGAAGGACTGGAATAGCTTGCCTGCGTGGGTGTTCCCGTCCAACTACAATGTAGGTGTCTTCAAGAAAAGAGTGAATAGGCATTTATTAAGTTAGTGCATTCACCATCTTGGACTCCATCGCCACTTACCGTCAGGTGGGATTGGTGTCAAGCACTTATGTTATGTAAAAAAAATGGAACTTTTATGTGAAATAAGCTAATGCTTGACTAAAAAGCCACCTGATGGTAAGCGGGAATGAAGTATGGGTGGTATGTAAGTATGGGCTCTTACTCTTATAAGACACCCGTATTATAAGAGTAAGAGCCAAGATGAAAGGGCTTCTTTTGCCGGTGAATTGACACGCTTGAGTTTTTGTGACGTTGAATCTCACAAAGTTGGTATGCCAGACCCAATCGAAGGCCTTCGAGATGTCAAGAAAAACGGCTAGCTCTTCCCTATTTTTCTCGAGGGCCTCGTCCCAGATGTGAGTGGCATACGCTAGAAGATCTCCCGTCGACCGGTTTCGGCGGAACCCGTACTACCTGTCGCTAAGAACATCATTGTATTCTAGATACACCATGAGGCGCGTGCTAAATATACATTATTATATGGGTGATTGTTGTTGTTGGTAACATTCACATTGCAAAACCAGTACATCATTGACTTGGGGCTAGATAGTGATCTTGGAGACAAAATAATATGTAATTCCTGATCGGGTGACAATAACGGAAACACTTTCTTAAAATATTAGTTGGTGGTACTTTGACATTGCAAAACTAGCATATTATTGACCAAACTTAGGGCCTGGTGGTGTATCTTGAAGACCAAATAATTATGTAACACCTGAACGAACGGAAATAACGAAATTGATTTCAAAGATATCTGTTTTTGTTTTTTAAACCATTTTTAAAATGAAATTAAATGAATGTTTCTTATTCACTGACGCTTAAACTGCTAAACGAATTTAGTTTCAGTTTGGCTCCCAGATATTTAATATCCCGTTTTTATATCGGGGATAGATTTTACTATAATACGAGTACTTATGATATTTATTTTGTATTCCGATATTTCGACCCAGTTGCATGGATCGTGGTCCATGGTGGTAAAGTTTAAAACTGGGTGAGTTAAGTTTAAAATTTTATATCGGGGATAGGCCGTTCCCTCAAGATAAGTGTTATAATTAAAAATGGCTAGCACAGATTTTTTATCATTTCTTTTATTGATCATACTCTTCATTCCTCTAAAGATCCAATTCTGAAGTCCACGCAGACGAAGTCGCGGGTAGAAGCTAGTATTAACTAAAATCATGGATATATTACTCTGTCTGGATCATAGACTTTGTAGAAGTACCTGAAGATCAATGACGTCATATCGGAATGACCATTCGACCAATCACAGGCCAGATTGAGGTTGTCCTTCATAATAATGTAGGGTGTACACACTTAGAATAATTATGTCCTATTTTGATATGGTTCTTCAAAATGTTTTCTTTATGTTATTCTTCTGGTGGCAAAAATTATAATATTGAAATAATATACATTTTACAAGAATTTCTTCAAAATTACCTAATTTAAATAATTGCATTAAGAGTAAATTGAAAATTAAGGTACACAATTTTATTATGGTACATCTATATTATAATTTCATCTTAGATGTTTTTAAACCATTATAAAAAATCACAATGGAAAGATAATAATTATATCCTGACTAAAAATAACATGGACACAATACAAAAATGGTCATTATTTTATGCCATCATCGATCTTCAGGTACAACTACGAAGTTATGTATCCAGTTAGAGTAATATATCCATGACTAAAATCAGTGATTAAAAAAATTACTGGCCTAAACGCATGCACAGCTGTAGAAAAATAAAGCAATTTTGACATTAGGCTAAAACCGCACTAGGATTTTAAAGACGTACGCACTCATCCGACATTTTAATAGTGACTTGCTCAATCGGTTCAGGAAAATTAATATTTTTTACTACAAAGTAAATAAAAAATAGAAAGACATTTCCGAATGTTAAAAACCAAATTTGATGATCTTTTGCAATCAATTAAACCTGATACGATATCTTATAATACTTCGATAGCACTTCTTATTGAAAGGTAGGAAAAAACTTGATAAGCTACATTGAAGTATTATTACTGGCGTATAGAACCGATACAGCGAATACTATGTTTGGCCCAATGAATAGGCTGCAATGGGCTTCAATTTTCAATGGATTCGTTCGATTTAAAAACAGAATCTACCGACGCGACACAAATTTTGTTCGCGCTGTCTGATCTGATACTTTACTACATTATACTTCAATGATAAGCTACGAGTAATTTTCTTTATCGTAAAATTATTATTTTTTGTAACTCATTGATTGCTCATTGGGTGCACGAAGCGCTTTATAAACGCTAGTATGTAAGCAGCCTTAGTTTTCCACAAAAATTGTTTTGTTGATTTATTTGATTTTATACAAGTTCGATCGATGGCTACTAAACCTCGTCTTGTATGATAAAAATTAGCACAATGTACATCTCCGCATAATTGGTATAATGTTAGTTATTAAAAACAATTAACCATATTACAACTTAAACACTAAATCAGCTGATTGAAGTTCGGCCATTTTTATTTCGTTCATCTGTCATGTCAGTGTGACGAAAAACGGCAAACTGTTTTTCTATGACTAAATTGTACCTCTTATCCCTCAGGAACAGGTATATTTTCCGGGATAAAAAGTAGCCTATCCGGTAAGTTAGGTTGAAAGCTATCCGTGTGCCAAATTTTATCCATATCCGTTCAGCCGTTTTTGCGTGATTGAGTCACAAACATCCAAACATCCAAACATCCAAACTTTCACATTTATAATATTAGTAGGATGAGTAAATTCTTTGTTTAAGAAGCAATTTGGATTATGCTTTTTTGTATAACATTGGGTATTTTGTCAAGTAAATCCTATTGAAATTCAGTGAGGAGCTGATGATGGTATCTGGAGATAAAGAGTGTAACTCCTCAATGGTAGAAAAAAATAGGTAGAACGGTGTTTAAAGATATTTTGTTTTCGTTATCGATGACACTGTAAAATTAGCTCTTCATTGACCAACTAAGGGTCTCATGACGTGTCTTGGAGAACAAATAGGTAACTTCTGAACGGGTGCAAATTACTTAACAGGAATAAAAAATATTTGTTTTTAGTAACGTTGACATTGCAAAACCAGTACATTAATGACCAACTTAAGGCCTGCTGGTGTACTTATCTTGGAGGCTAAATATATAAATCTCGAACGGATGGGAATATCTGAAAAAGATTTAAAAATATTTTTGGTAGTAACGTTGAAATTGCAAAGCCTATATACATCATTGAGCAACTTGAGCCTGATGGTGTATCTTGGGTACACAAAATAATTATGCCATGCCACTAAAACGCAGACGTGTCTGTTCACCGCAAAACGGAGCCTGTTCACCTTGGCTCCCACTTTCCGGAATGTATCCCTGGAATGCACCGACCGCCTACAGTTATTGAAAGTCGAAGTTTCCTCGAACCTCAACTATGAAAGGTTCATCGAATCCAAAGCTAAAGTGGCTGCAAGAAAACTTGGGGTCCTTGCAAGGGTGCGCCATTCTTCTCACCGAGGCAGATTTTAACAATGTATAAAACTCAGGTTCGCCCATGTGTGAAGTACTGCTGTCACATTTGGGCCGGTGCCGCAAAATGTCACTTTTCAGCCTTAGATTCGATGAAGAGGCGTGCAATGAGGCTCATTAACGACCCAGACTTGGTGGTAACCAACTTGCAAAGCCTCGCACACAGGCGCAGAGTAGCCAGCCTCTCGGCATTCTACAGAATGCATTTTGGAGAGTATGCTCAGAAATTGCACGAACTAATTCCCCCATCCCCGTTTATCCATGGAACAATCCGTCGTACGGCAAACATCCATCCATATGTCGTGAATATTCCACCGCTGCGAACGGTGCGATACACGTCTTCTTTCATACTGCGTGCCGCGAAGGACTGGAATAGCTTGCCTGCGTGGGTGTTCCCGTCCAACTACAATGTAGGTGTCTTCAAGAAAAGAGTGAATAGGCATTTATTAAGTTAGTGCATTCACCATCTTGGACTCCATCGCCACTTACCGTCAGGTGGGATTGGTGTCAAGCACTTATGTTATGTAAAAAAAATGGAACTTTTATGTGAAATAAGCTAATGCTTGACTAAAAAGCCACCTGATGGTAAGCGGGAATGAAGTATGGGTGGTATGTAAGTATGGGCTCTTACTCTTATAAGACACCCGTATTATAAGAGTAAGAGCCAAGATGAAAGGGCTTCTTTTGCCGGTGAATTGACACGCTTGAGTTTTTGTGACGTTGAATCTCACAAAGTTGGTATGCCAGACCCAATCGAAGGCCTTCGAGATGTCAAGAAAAACGGCTAGCTCTTCCCTATTTTTCTCGAGGGCCTCGTCCCAGATGTGAGTGGCATACGCTAGAAGATCTCCCGTCGACCGGTTTCGGCGGAACCCGTACTACCTGTCGCTAAGAACATCATTGTATTCTAGATACACCATGAGGCGCGTGCTAAATATACATTATTATATGGGTGATTGTTGTTGTTGGTAACATTCACATTGCAAAACCAGTACATCATTGACTTGGGGCTAGATAGTGATCTTGGAGATAAAATAATATGTAATTCCTGATCGGGTGACAATAACGGAAACACTTTCTTAAAATATTAGTTGGTGGTACTTTGACATTGCAAAACTAGCATATTATTGACCAAACTTAGGGCCTGGTGGTGTATCTTGAAGACCAAATAATTATGTAACACCTGAACGAACGGAAATAACGAAATTGATTTCAAAGATATCTGTTTTTGTTTTTTAAACCATTTTTAGAATGAAATTAAATGAATGTTTCTTATTCACTGACGCTTAAACTGCTAAACGAATTTAGTTTCAGTTTGGCTCCCAGATATTTAATATCCCGTTTTTATATCGGGGATAGATTTTACTATAATACGAGTACTTATGATATTTATTTTGTATTCCGATATTTCGACCCAGTTGCATGGATCGTGGTCCATGGTGGTAAAGTTTAAAACTGGGTGAGTTAAGTTTAAAATTTTATATCGGGGATAGGCCGTTCCCTCAAGATAAGTGTTATAATTAAAAATGGCTAGCACAGATTTTTTATCATTTCTTTTATTGATCATACTCTTCATTCCTCTAAAGATCCAATTCTGAAGTCCACGCAGACGAAGTCGCGGGTAGAAGCTAGTAAATAAATAAATAAATACCCTCCTTTTTTAACCGACTTCAAAAAAAGAGGAGGTATTCAATTCGACTGTATTTTTTTATCTAAGAAAATAAGATAACTGAATGTAAAGCTTGAATTACATGTTCTTGTGACTAAAATTTTAGGATTTTCTACACAGAATTTGGCACCCATTTAGATCTCAATTCTTTTTTTTTGAAATTGGCTCTCATTTCATAATTATGTTTTTGATGAGATATTACTTTATGTCTATAAATTATAAGTGTTTATATTTTATGAATATACTTATTGTTATTTGTAAAGGAACCGCTAATTCAATACTTTCACTAATTATCAATTATTTTCAGTTTTTAGATTTTTTCCTTTACAAACGCCTAATAGCCTACCTTGATGCCAAATATCAAGTTTCTAAGTCATCTGGAACTGGGTTACAGTTTTGATCTATAGGTCAGTCAGTGATAAAAATGACGATGTTTGGACGTTAATATCACATAATATGTATTTCGCAAGTCTCAATAAATAGCCAAATATGACAGGTTTATGTGGAATAGTTTTTGAGTTTTGAGGGGGTTTAAAAGTAGCTCCAAATGTTTTGTGTAATATTACACACGATGCTGCTCGCCAGTTCTATTAACTTGAAATTGGCTGGAGACGCTACCGCGTGTATAGATTTCTGTTGTCTATTTATTAATATTTTTGTCTATTTATTTTGTTGTTTATTTATTTATATTTTTCCTTTTCATATTTTACTACAAATTAAACGAGGGTTAATCTTAATGTAATTAGTACGATAACAATTATTACTTATTAATATGTAAATAAGCAAAAATATTCACGAAACGTGATATACCCGTTTCACAGATAAATTTTTTTACGTCCAAAAGATAATTTCATTCTGGTGTCATATAGTGTAATAGAAAATACTAAACATTCGGAATACACAATTTAGTGTTCTAGTTATCTATAAATCGTCTTTCTGTATATCCCAAGATGTACCTTTTATATGTATATACATATATATTTTTACTCGCCTCATCGTGTTCCGGCTGGGGGATTGATAGCCAGTTCTTTCTTTCTTATCTTCTCTTTTTCTTTCGCAACGCATCAATGATGCATTTGGTGTCGCTGATATTTATGGGCAACGATAGCCACTTGTCTTAACATAGGTGGATCGTGAAGTTTGTCGGCTATTTCCATAAAAAATCATCATCAGTTCTTTCTTTCTTATCTTCTCTTTTTCTTTCGCAACGCATCAATGATGCATTTGGTGTCGCTGATGTCTATGGGCAACGATAGCCACTTGTCGTAACATAGGTGGATCGTGAAGTTTGTCGGCTATTTCCATAAAAAAATCATCATTGCAATATATATACATATACAGGGTGTTACAGGGGTGGTGGATCAACGGTGGCCCAGGGGTGGGGACCCCAATATCTACCAATTTAACCCCTATGTAAGCTCAGCAATACTCAGTGGTTGAGCTGATATTTGGGAATTTGTGATTTTTTGAAGAAATCCGTTTCTTTGAAAATACAGCCTAACTGAGAAAAAAAAAACAACTACAGCTTTCCCTAGCAAGTAAACAGCATAACACTTATCTTACATCAATCACCAGTGTTGTATAGAAAACCATATTTAATCAATCAAGCCGTTTTTGGTAATACATGGGAAGGTGGATAAAAAGCCCTAAAAAGCCCCCTGACCTCCCATGCATAGAGGTAAAGAGCTCAATAATCTGGCTCCAACCCATAAATGGCCCACTACTGAGCATGGGTTGGACGGCTGTACGGGCACTCCGAAGCACGGAAAAGCTCAATAAACTTTTGAAACAAGTGGTCATTCACCTCTAACAACCGCGTTAGTAGGTAGTTGCTTTACTGGCCGATCCTAGTATAGAATCGAAACAAACCACCGGGCTATGAGGTTTTAAGCACAAAGATCTGTCGAAATAATAAACAATTCTGTTCTAATCTGTTTTAGACTAACGACAAGTTTATCCTAATCTTGTCGGGATAAACTACATTTGATTGTCCTAGGCCGATGTAGTTAGTCCTGACACGAGTAGGATAAACTAGTTTGGTCTAAAATAAGGTTTGGCCGGTAACATATATTATTTGTATTAATAATCTTACTATACATGTTATATCCATGGGCAACGATAGCCACTTACCGATTTACTCGTTTGCCGGCTATTTCTATAAAAAAAACCATATTATGATTACAGTCCTATTGAAGGGTATACTTAATAAGACCATATCTCACCACCTCTTACAATACTCGTAAAACCATACTTCACCCAGCTAAATAAATACCTAAAATCACACACGACACTCACCTTGGAAAAGTTGCGCAGATTTTCTCATGATGTTTTTCTTCATTAAAACGTGAAAACTAGAGATGACTTCAGAGATGAACTCAAGTCACTCATGCGGGACCCCGACATTTAAACCATTATGCTGGCACTACCTTACTGGCCAACTTACAACATTCTTACAAGACTCTTCGTAGACTTGGGTCCTCACTAAGTGGTTGATGGTATATAATTAAATTTTACTATATCAGTATAATCACGCAGTCACGCCGTATCCAAGATCTATGTAATTGGATTAAAATAAACTATTGTACAATAAAATAAACTACAGAAACCGTGAGTACCCATTTGCATTTTAATTGATTAGTGTTCGCGAGGATATAAAATTTACTGTACTCTACCGCCTTATTAGCTATCCGATGGTACGACGGTACCAAAGTTATTTGTATACTAATTTATTTAGATTTAATGAAAGGTGTAATGAGGCCGCACTTAACATTATAAGAGCGTGTAAGGACAAGAACAATGCAGTACAACCTAATTCAGTAAAATGCTTGTTTACTTTATTTCGATAAAATGTTGGCTACTAATAATGATGTGCATCGTTTTAGTCAGTACATATGAAGGAGATCCGTCATCAAACCAACTGTTATGTTACAAGAACAAAACACAGGTAAATTGAAAGAAAAATATTTCATATTTACTTACATGGAAATAATCTAATGTATAAAAATCTCGTATCATGGTATTTGTGGTCGCACTCCTCTGAAACGGCTTGACCGATTTTCATGAACTTTTTTGTATATTTGGTAGATAACGAGAATAAGTCGTAAAGTATATTTCATATCGCTAGGTGATTAGGATGTCAATATCCAGAAAATTTTTGGCAATGTTTGTCGAATCAGCTAGACTAATATATAATCTCAGATTAAATAAGGACTAAAAGGTATAAAATATAAAAATCTCGTGTCACGGTGTTTGTGGTAGTACTCCTCCGAAACGGCTCGACCGATTTTAAAAAAAAAACTAGCTGACCTGGCAAACTTCGTATCGTCAAACATTTTTTTTTTCTAAAATAAAAGTATCGTAAGTTACTCCTTGCTACATCAGCTATCTGCCAGTGAAAGTTCCGTCAAAATCAGTCCAGCCGTTTCGAAGATTAGCTGGAACAGACAGACAGACAAAAATTGTGAAAAATGTTTTTTGTATAGATGTATAGATGTGTATATTTGGTAGATATCAGAATAGGTCGTAAAGTATATTTCATTCCCCTGGGTGATCAGGGCGTCCAGGGGATCGAAAAGCCTATCTACTGTAGAAATACGTTTCGGCTCTGAACAGGAAGGCTATTCTCTTTTGTAACTTGACAGCGGATTTTCAAAATTGACGTTCGAGTTCTAGGATCACTTCACTTCGCAAGTGCCGTACTAGATGATTAGAGGATGACATATTTATTATTCTCGATCATCGAATTATGTCACCGTCGAAGCTCGTGTCCAATTGTCATTCGTTTATTCATACCGAGGCGAGGCCATCTTTAGTCGTTTGACGTTTGAGTTGGAGACTCCCTTCACTTCGCAAGTGCGTACCAAATGATTCGAGAATCACATATCAAGATCTCGGACTCGAACTTCAATTTTGACACTCATCGCGGAATCCGCTGTCAAGTTACAAAACTGAATAGCCCTGCTGTTCGGAGGATCAACGAATCAGTTGTAATAGTCATTACAAGTAATTACACAGTAGTGTTGAAATGTGATAAAATCTCGAAATAAACTTTAAAGGCAAAAGGCTTACAGGTCAAAGTCCGATGCATTGGATCAACAAGATCTTTACAACTCCAGTTCGCGTCATATTTTGTCAAGCAAAAAGTGATCTATGGTGCATGAAGTTAAAGAAAGAGTGATGTGTCATAATCAATTCTAGAAAAAAGCGACTAAAATTTAATACATAGAATTGACAGTACAGTACATAATAATAACATGAGTAACCCATGTACAATAATAAAATATGATCTATGATCTTCTAGTTAAACTGATCGATATCTGCACAAAGTATATAAAAAAATTATGGCTCTAGGGGCAATAAAATAACTTAGATTTGAATTTTGGTCTCTACTCGTATATTATCTTTGAATTTTGTCTATCTATGTTATTAGTCTATGTATGTTATAGACAGACAAAAAATATTCAAATATACATTCTTTTATTGCCGCTGAATGTTTCTACGCCTATCACATTTAACTGTATTGCTAAAGGTTAAACTTAAAAACTGGTGCATGGTATATCTTAATATGTTGCTAAGAAGCCGAGCAAAGCCAGTTAAGGGAATAAATACTACATCAATTTGTAAATTTTCAGGGATCTATTGGAATACTGACCACTGAAAGCGGCGCTCCAGTTGATAAGAAATACGCAGAATCCACTTTAAATACAAATTTACTAAGAAATGGGTACCTCATAGAGTCCTTGGCTCATCTTGCTCGAGAAAGAATTCCAGTACGAGTAGTCCATACAAAGGGGGCTGGTGCATTTGGTTATTTTATAACAACGCATAATATTTCGGATAAGTGTAAAGCTTCATTTTTAAGTGAAGTAGGAAAAAAGACACCAATTGCTGTGAGATTATCGATGAGAGGAACCGGGAAAGATGGGTCAGACTTGACAAGAGAACCAAGAGGTTTTGCTGTGAAGTTTTATACTGAAGAAGGCAACTTTGATATGGTTGGACTTAACACGCCTATGTTCTTTTTAAAAGATCCTGTGTACTTCGCGAGCTTTGAACACGCTGCCGGAAAAAACCCAGCCACTGATTTCACTGATGCAAACATGCTTTGGGACTTTATTACGCAGCGTACCGAAGCACTCTTCTTTTTCTTAAGAATATTCAGTGACCAAGGAATACATGATGGTTATCGCCGTATGCCTGGTTATAGTATCCACACATATGTACTTTACAATGCAGCTGGTACAAGGACTTATGCTCGATTTCATTTCGAACCTCTTAGTGGTGTAAAAACACTAAATTCAAAGGAAGCTGCTAAACTTGGAGCCGAAGATCCTGATTATTCTGCAAGAGATTTATATAACGCTATCGCTTGCGGTGAATATCCGACCTGGGAAGTGAGCCTACAACTTATGTCTGAAAAAGATGTGCAGAACGTTACATTTGATCCGTTTGATATGACTAAAATTATACCTGAATCACAATTTCCATTATATCCTATAGGTAAAATTGTACTGAACAGGAACCCTAAAAACTATTTTGCAGAAGTCGAACAAATGGCTTATTGTCCTTCTAATCTCGTTCTCGGTATATTACCTAGTCCTGATAAAGTCTTCGAAGCACGGGCTTTCACCTACAAAGACGCTAACCGCTACCGGTTAGGTACAAACTTCGAGAACATTGCAGTAAACTGCCCGTACAGAACTAAATTTACTTATAATCGTGATGGTACTCCGCCACTCAAAGGTAATTTATATGACGCGCCAAATTATTATCCCAATTCCTTCAACGGTCCTGAACCCTATACAGATAAAAACTGCCCATCTGTTCCATGTATTTATGAAGCAGAGGCTAACAATTTTGAACAGGCTACAGAATATTATAATGAATTTACACGCGAGGAACGAAATAGACTCGTAGAAAACATTGTCGATAGTTTATGCGGTGTTTATAATTTTATCCAAGATCGAGCGATCCAGGCATTTCGTAAGATCAGTTCTGATCTTGCTGATCGTATTGATAAAAAGCTAAAGCAAAATAACTGTAAAGCAAATTTGAAATCTTGTTTATGTGATTAATACAGATAAAGAAGAATTAAAATAATATTTTGCATGCCAAAAATTGTAACCGAAATTAGAGGGGTAAAGCCATGCAGGTGTTGTTTTTTTTTCACGTTGAAATTATAAAACCAGTACATCGTAATCATGTGCCTCTAGTATATAATTTTTGTATCATCATTTTTTTTATTACTCACTAAGGATCATTCTCTAAGGACCTAATTCTGAAGTCGTATGTAGAAGCTAGACTAGAATAAAATAATAAAAATCTGCTGTTTTTCCACCCTTTACCCCTTTAAACTTTAACTTTCATTAAGTAAAAGAGGAAAATAAAAGAACACGAAACACTATCAGAAGAAAAAAACTAATACTACTAAAGTATCCTACAAAAAATGTGAAATACCAAAGAAGTATAATATCAATAACATTGCATTTAAAATAATTTGCCAAGACTCGCTAGCTCTTTCGTTTACAATGTTAAAAAGTTATAAAATCTCCCGAAGAGCCAAGAGTGTAATTCAAAGGCTTGTCTTTGCAAAACTCATATCTTGCAAAAAAAAGTATGCTTGGCCGTTGCTGCCCTCATACTTTTATTTTTTGTATGTTTTTATATACATATAAGTACTTTTACATCTGTGCTAAAGTTATTTTTTTTTATTTACGTTTACGTACATACTCCAAGTAATGACCATATTTGTGAGCTTAGTACGTAATAATGTTTTAAAATTCGTATGTTTCAGGCCATTTGCTACTTGTTCCAATTCCAAATTTCTATATGCAATCAATTACTGTATTTAAATTTTATGTAGAGATCGTAGTCATGAATAATCCATGCGACGTCGCAACCAACCGTGAACAAATGGCATGTTGCAGTACCTACACAACATTTAATGAAATGGGCATCAAACTTACAAATATATTTTTTGTAAACCTTGTATGTACATTCATTATGTACAGTGTACACTGATATACAGACGAACCTATACTATTGTGAGATTTGTTGTCAAAATATTATTGTTAAAACATCCAGATTTTGAGTCTTCAATTCAGTGGCTACAAATTACTTTGTTAACCCACGCCAGTGTTTGCTTGAAAAGTGAATAAGTAATATCCGACGTAACACCAGAAACAATTTCAAAATTCATACTGTTTAAACTTCATACTACTTCTAAAAAAATCTTTTTAATATGTTTCTAACTCCACTAACTTCTGGAGCTTTATTATCAATTTTATTAATTGATTGTTATAATATTACTTTAATGAAATTCTTTAAATGTTAGATGTAATTTCAACACAGTAAGGCACGCTGGTATTCTACTTTAAGAGTATTACGCCCGTCCGAAATACCTAAGGGTAAATGCATTTGAATTGTTTATCACTTTCCAAGTGCTTGCTCCGACATAGACATGATTTACTGGATACGGGGTGGTGTAGATCTCAGGGTTGCACCAATTGGTACTTTCAAACTAGATTTAGGCCATATTGACCATGTTATTATCAGAAACCATAATTCGTGCTTTTTTTACATTTGTGGCCGTTGTAGAAAAATTATAGAGACAACTACTACGTTTTCCTTCAGACACGTCAAATTGAGTTGTGAAAAAATGATTAGAAATACGATTATTATTTCGAAAAAGGGTTTGTGTAACATTTTTATAGTAAATCCTGTTTACTATTGTCCAAAGCCTCGAGTGCTTGATTTCTGTATCTATTAGGAACTGCAGTCGTGTATTAATTTAATTCATGTTCATACCACGGACCTGAAAAAAAGGCGGACGTAACCTCGTCTAATCGAGAGTGAAGCATAGCAATGGCCGCCCGCTTACCATGTGTGCGTAATTTTTGATTCGCGATTGAAGCAGTGAAGTTTCAATGTGTGGGTGTGTGTACTTGTACGAATAGAGAGTTGGTATTATTATGGGTGCTTCACTGAATTTGTTGTTGGGATTACGTCCGTCTTTTTTTATGTCCGTGGTTCATACTAATTGCTGCAGGTCTCCTTACACAATGTAGGATCAGGTCACGGTGACACGCTGACTCCCGGTGGTCGTCGACATCCGCGGAACTTTCTGAAAACGACCTCCTTTCGCCAAAGCTACTCCTTCAGGAAAGTCGACAGGAGCTCCGTTGGAATACACAACATAAGCAACCCTAAATAATTCCAAGACACAAATTCAGCAGTACAAGTGGCACATCTGGCGGTCTACAATACAATTGATGCTCATTCGCCTGAATGTGATATATCTATTGGGTAGTGTGATGTAAACTGTAGATTTCCGATTTAATTAATAGAATTATTATATATTATGTAAATAAATTTTAGGAAATGGTTTAGCTGATATATAAGTACTATTATTTGTTCGGTGCTACGTTCTTCTGTGGAAACAGAGTGCCTTTATAGCTGTGGCAGTAGAGTGGCTTGAACATTGGTTCAGGTGCCTCACAGTTAAAATCGTCTTCACACTACCTATTTCCAAAGCATTATAGTTTTTAAATGAAAACAATATAGTGATAGCTGACCGGGCAAACGTTGCTCTGCCAAAAATTTTTTAGGGGTAGGGGGATGAAAAATAGATGTTGTCCGATTCTCAACCCTAGCCGATATGCATGCAAAGATTCACGAAAATCAGTCAAGCCATTTCGGAGGAGTTCAACTTCTAACACCGTGACACGAGAATTTTATATATTAGATATTACTCGAGCTATCCTAAGTATTTTACTAACAATGAACTAGTAACTTTCATTTGTCTTTATTTCTCTATATTTATGTGAGGTTAAATATTTGTCTCAGTAGACGAAAATTAGTTTAAAACTTAGTTTTTTTACCCTAATAAAAAACAACTGTATTTGAGACTTATAATGTTGGTTTAATTTCATTAAAACTTTAGTTTTTCAATACACCTCGCTTCAACCAAAGCTTGGTTAAAATTAAATTTAAAATTACAGTTTACATTTCCAAGCGGAACTAAACTTCAGCAAGACAATATACCACAAGAGAGGAGTCTTGATAAACGACACGGAGACATAATTTGAGCGGGATCCCGGGATCACGAGTAATCCCGGGATTGTGGGTAAGAAAGCTTTACCAACTCGGGTGCTTTGGCTAGTTAATTCGAACTTAGGCAATGATTACTTTACGAGACGATACATCACTAGTGTTAGTTTAAACGGAGATTAAAGACATGTTAACGAATTTAAAATCATAGGCTTTGTACACAAATATACATTTCAAAGATAATGTACACATACCTCCTGATTCAAAACATTTTATAAACTGTAAATCTAGGGCTGTATTTAAGGCACGGTAAAGCGTGAAATGATAATTGAATTATTAGCAACGGAATAATTTTATCTCTTGACTTATTTAAACATAAGAAAACCAAAATCAGTGATAGCCTAGCGTTTACAACTTTGGTCTCCCGAACGCAGGGACCCGAGTTCAAATTCTGGCACGCAACTCTAATTTTCAAATTATGTGCGTATTATGGAGGCCATACACGATCAAGTTTACTTGATCAAGTGTCAAGCGGACTTGACTTTGGTATAGCTATCTGGCGCCATATATCTATGTCATGCACACTGCATGGTGCGTTAAATCAAACTGCAAATTTGACAAGTCAAAGTGCAGACTTGATCAAGTACATCAGAAGTTAAGCTTGCTTCGGTGAAGGAAAACATCGTGAGGAAACCTGCACACCGGAGAGTATTGAGTAAGGTAAGTATTGAGTAAGGTTATTAAGGGAGTATTGAGTATTGAGTGAGGAAAACATCGTGAGGAAACCTGCACACCGGAGAGTTCTCTATAAAGTTTTCAAAGGTGTGTGATATCTACCAGTCCGCACTTGGCCAGCGTGGTAGACTATGAACTGTACCCCTCACATTATGAGAGGAGATTCCAAGCCCAGCAATGGGACAATAATGGGTTGTGGCTTTGCTTTTTTTTGCTTTTAAAAAGATCCATTATAGAGAAAAGTTACTCAATATATGCAAACAAAAAGCCGCGGCGGTTGTGTGTTAATTTTAATATTACATGTAATCTAACATGCCGCGCAATATTATAACATCTATAAGTATTTGAAGTATTTAAGGCCGCCTGCATTTTTGATGCGTTTTCTGGGATAGTAATCTACTCAGTAATTTTTGCGTGAGAGTCACAAACATTCTCGCAAACTTTCATACATATGTATAATATTTATTACTTTTATAAAACTGATACAATTTACGAAATTTTATTACACGCTAAATTACGGTTCGTGAAATATTGCGAGTGCAACGCAACAAAAATTGCAGCAAAGATTTTAGAAACTTAACAATTGTTAAACCAACACCAAAAGAATAAATAAATCTCGGATGTACGAAAGTGTGACGAATAGAATTAATTTATTGAAGTGCGAACAAATGGACCCTGAATAAAACATGAAGTCGCCCGCTCCTTGGCTTGAAGGACGCTCACTTGCATTGGATTCGATTGAACAACCTTTATAATATACTTTCTAAGATCTTAAAAGTATTTTTATTGTTTATAAAAAACATCAGGGTTTTACTCCGATGATAAAATCTTATTTCGTGTCTTTATGCCGATATTACGATTGACATGTTGGCATTTTTCGAAGTTCGTAAATATTAATATTTTTTTATACCTTTATAAAATGAGACCTCCCCTGGTGTGACGTCACATATTATGAAATTTTAAACCTAGAAATTATTAAATTAAAACAGCAGTTCCGAAATAAGCTTTATTTCCGTTAATTGTTTTTTTAATATTTACCTATGCATGCTAATTATTCGATTGTGTTTGCGTCCATTGTGTCCCACCCCTTGTCACACAATGACACACTACATCGACCTCCCCCCCCCTTCCCCTAACATGTGACGTAATTTATGTATGGCCCCTTAGGTTACAGTGTTCACACTACACGTTAAATGTAATAATTTTTACATGGTGTTAAGGAAAACCTACGACTTAAAGGAGTAATGAAAATTTTAAGATTTTCAATAAAATTTATATTATTTTCTATATACAGAGGCATATAATTTAGCTCTAGGTCAAGGTTTTATTTTGCGAGTCATATTATATTCTATTTATAAAATATAGTTCCAGTGAAAAGCCACTTCACAAGGCAGTACACTCCAGTACTCGCCTCTAATCAACTGTTTCTAACTAGGCGCGATGATTAATAAAACCCTTTACATTGGACGATTTGTATTTAACTATATTTAAAATTTTAATATAACAATCTGATCCTGCTGATCAGCCCTCACACAAAGATTACGGAATCCTTATGGGTAGTTTCATGATTATTTTTGTGGTTCAGGTTGTGCATTGATTGACAGTAAATTACCACTAGCGTTTATTAAAGAACTTATTCGTCTGTTTATTTCTGATCTATCCTACATCCCCCTCAAGAGCCTATCCATGCTTATAACTTAAAAGGACTACAAGGGATACAGAAAAATTAGGCTGTAGGAAAATAATATACACTTCGGCGCCGTGCGAAATAAGTTCGTACTAATCTGTCAATTTAAGCAAAAGAAGAACTGCCATTATGGTGGACAGATTGGTAGGATCGCGGAATCAAAATAAATCTAAATGACGTTGAATTGATAAAACCGGGTGCTATCAGGCAATAAACGAACAGTATCCTTGTGCTTGTGAAATTGTGTGTTTTATTTAGTATCCTGTCATAACTACGCACACAGAGAGAGATCTACACTATGAAGTGGTCTTTGAACTACGTTATATTAAGATAATCTGATCTACGAATGAATTCCTCCAACTCAGCCCTGTACGATATACAATATAATTATGTATATAATGAATATGAACCGTATCTAGAAAGCTTAAAACCGGTTAAACTAACTCAAGCGAGAGAAAGAAAACTTCCATTTATAGCATGGAGTTTATTCACTTACCAGTGTACCAACATAAAAAAGAAATCTACGTTGCGAATAAAAAAGAACTTTTAACACCACTATTGCATGATAAGAGGTATTTTGAAACTGTACCGTCAAGTTTGATGGCCATCGCCCTCAACGATGTCTTAAGCTTCCAGTAAGGCTTGCAATAGACCAGAATTCGCATTACCTAAAATATTGATAATTCTCTCGTATCTTGGTAGATGGCGTTAATTGCTACATCAATCGGTATCTACAGGAAAGTAATAAACGAACGTGAAGTTCACGATAAATCGGATCGTGATCTATAACTGCACTGACTTCTCTTTGAATACGGTTTAATCCAAGTCTCTACAAGTTGGGATGTTCGCCAACGTTGCGACAAATGTAGGTATAAGTTTGTTAATAATTGTGTTGTCTGTACATGATACATGTAACATGATACATAAAATTAATACGTACGAGAAAACGCTTTTTCTTCTCTCAGTTTTGGCCGGTAACGCGTCAGTGATACCTTTGGTGTTGCTGATGTCCATGAGCGACGATAGCCACTTACCATCAGGTGGATCGTTAGCTCATTTGCCGGCTATTTCCATAAAAAAATGTATGTTATTTATGTGTATGTGACCGTCAGTGACAAAAATGTATAAATGATATTATTAGTACCAGGGAGACCAAAGACTGTGAAACACTATGAGTCAGCCGCTAAACGACTCCTCTTGTTGGGGGCTGGAGAGCGAGTAGATACCTTTTCTCTTTCTCTCTTCTATAAGGGCTTTTTATCTATTGCTAGTACCTTTGGTGATTCTGGTGCCCAATTAACATAGTACAATTTTTGGCTATGCAAAAAAAAAAATCTTGAGTGTTAAGTTTACAGCTAAGAAAACTGTTATTTACTTTGTTTCCAATTTTATCAGTATTTTGTTTCATTTACAATCCTGACTTTACATGATCAATATGAGGAAACCAAGTTTACGAAGAGTTAATTGAATCTATCGGCCTTAAGCATAAGAGCCTACGTTACAGAGCTCCTATTAACTGGGGAAGCCTAATATTATAGTCCAACATGCTCTATTCCATCAACCGGGCTGGACAAATCTGTTGCTGAGGTGAACCCTAGTGTGGGAAGTTCTATGGCACCCAAAATATTTTCAACGTCATATTTAGCCGTATCGGGACGGCTTAGAATACTAACCCCAATCTCGCGCCAAATGGGTGTCATAATTTTAATTTAAGTTAATTAATACCATTATTACTATTATTATTTCTCCATAGGGTTCGCCTGGACAGCTACCATTCTTGAGCATAAGTCAGCCGTCAAACGACTCGTCGTGTTCCGGCTGGGGGCTTGAGAGCCAGTTCTTTCTTTTTTCTTCTCTCTGTCTTGGACGGCAACGCATCAGTGGTGCCTTTTGTGTTGCTGATGTCCATGTCCGACGTAGAAGCGTACATTTAATATCTACATGTCACACTCTCTATTTCTCTAACGTTCTCGCATATTTTATGTTCACATGGTAATGTAAAAAGTGTACTTAAATTTACCGTATGAAAGTTAGTATAGAGATTATCACTTAGTAGTTTAATTTACAAACTTATGAATATTATAGACTACTGACTGTATTTGACAATTTGGTTTCAGCAATTTCGCTGTTAGACATTTCTCATTTCAAAAACCATTCCCACTATTTATTGAATAGGATGTATGATATGTGAACACGCATCGAAATTATATCGATTAGATGTCTCAAGTACACTTCCGTTCGTTACAGATGTCCTTGCCTCTTCCAGCATTTTATCAAACTGGTACCTTTAAAACATTACAAGAAACAGCAAAGTGAAGGAAGTATGATATTTGTCAACTACAAATTGGCTGGAAGAAGCTAAAATTCGATATAAACTCCATTATACCAACATTCAACATTCGCGCTAATAAAAATAATTAAATTTCAAATTGGAACACGGTACGGAATAAACAGAGTTTGGCAACTTCCACGCGAGATAAGAGCGAAAACTATTTGATTACAATGTTTCTTTTCTGCGAGATCCACACAAAAATAGTAGGTAGTATAATTTATTGTGATGATATTATTATTAACTATAATGATGAATTTATTTATTTCATTATGCATTAACAACATAATACCGATGACACAGCTATAAGGTATACAATGCATATTATGGGCATAGTTAACTGTTCTTATACTTAAAAGTAACCTCAGCGGACTATGTATTACAGTCATAATTATTAGGCAACGCATTGGTGATGCCCCTAATGTTACTAATGTCCACGGGCGGCAGCGATCACTTACCATCAGGTGATCCGTCTGCTCGTTTGCCTGCTGAAGGCATAAAAAAGGCACATGGAGTTCAGGACCACATCCGGTAGATCATTTAACATGATAATAAATTGGAGTGGCCCTAAATTGCTACCTTGGCTGACGCCTGATCACAGAGTACTTTGTTATATAATGACGCCTGATCTTGTCCAATATTGGTTCAATAATGCCATTTTAAAGAAGAATGCAGATCAAAAACTGCAACTTTAAGTTTTTATACCCATTATTTCATCTCGTTATGTCGTCGTCGGCTATTTCCAAAATAAAAATACATATAAAGAGCAATTTATAATAAATTAATAACATAACATAACAGTAACAAAATTATTTTGTAATCACTAGGTACGTTTCTTATGAATTATTAACATTCACCATATTCTTCGTTGAGCCTAAAAGAACAATCCTTTATTTCTTTTGTAATAAAATAGCATATACCAAAAGCAAGAATTGACACAAGCTGGACGTCGCGGACGAGCCACGATTAGTACCTACTCGCCTTTACGTCTTTCCATCGCCTTATTTTACGGCCTCGTCTTTTACACACAAATCACATTACCGGCTACGCATTTGGTATTGTATAGATTGCCTAGGTAAAATATGAATTAAATAATATTTCGTATATTACCTTATTGTTTTTGGTATTATATACATTGCCTAGGTATTGCATACAATACCGGATTACGTAGATTGCCGGTAACATATACATTCAATAGTTATTTATAATCTAGTTGCGTATTTTGAATATTATAATTTTGGCGAGAAAGAAATAAAATTAATTAGTAAAAGTTACTCTTTAGATTTAACGTTTACAATTATTTTTCTTTAATTCCTCAGCAACTCGATTAGCTAGATCATGATGTATTTCACTAAAAATCTTTACTGCTCTATCTTGTAGAAAATTTGCAGCTTTGCATAAACTGGCAACAATGTTTTGTACTAGTCTAGTTCGTTCCTCACGAGTAAATTGGTTTGTATAATATTCTCTAGCTTGATCGAAATTGTTAGCTTCTGTTTCATAAATATTCGGAATAATTGGTCGGTTTTCATCTATGTAGGGTACAGGACCATTGAAGGAATTAGGATAATAATTTGGTGCGTCATATCCATTACCATTGACTGGCGGAACACCATCACGATAATAAGTAAAGGCTTTACTTCTATACGGGCAGTTTACCGGTATGTTAAAGAAGTTTGAACCTAACCGGTAGCGTTGAGCGTCTTTGTATGACAAAATTCGTGCTGCGAAGAGTTTACCAGGACTACGTGATATACCGGGAACGAGATTAGAAGGACAAAAAGCCATTTGTTCGACGTCTGCAAAATAATTAACAGGATTCCTGTTCAACACCATTTCACCTAAAGGCATCAATGGAAATTGCGATTCAGGTAGAAGTTTAGTGACGTCAAAAGGATCCAACGTTATATTCTTCAAATGTTCTTCGGTTACAAACTGTAGGCTAACTAGCCAAGTAGGATAGTCACCACAGGCAATTGCGTTATATAACTGTCTTCCAGAATAATTAGGATCGGCAGCTGCAAGGGTTGCAGCCTCTGTTGAGTTTAGATTTTTTATCCCGGAAAGAGGACGAAAGTGAAATCTGGCATAACTAATTTTACCGGCTGCGTTGTAAATTGGATAAGTATGGATGCTATAACCTGGCATATGGATGTATTCATCAGGTATTTCTTGATCACTAAATACTATCAAAAATAAGAAAATGGTTTCAGGATGCAACGTAGTAAAATCCCAAAATGCATTCTCATCAAAGAAATCAGTAACAGGGTTTTTTCCCGCATTCGTACTTTGTGCAAAAAGTAGGGGATCTTTGAATTGAAACATAGGAGTATTAAACCCTACAATATCAAAGTTACCTTCTTCTGTGTAAAACTTGACAGCAAATCCTCTTGGTACTCTCGTTAAATCTGATCCGCCTTTTTCGGTAGAAGTTACGGAAAATCTTACAGCGATTGGTGTTTTTTTTCCAATTTCAGACAAAAATGCAGCTTTACACTTATCCGAAATATCATGCGTCGTTTTAAAATAACCGAATGCTCCAACACCTTTTTGATGGACTCTTCGTACTGGAATTTTTTCTCGAACAACATGAGCCAATGACTCAACGAAAAATATTATTTATTTTCCTTGCGATTTTACCTCGCACTATATGACAACTGAATAAAATATTTTTTTCATTGTTATCTGTGAATGGGTACATTGCCTATACACGTGCTACTCTATGATACATAATTAGAACTAATTAGGTTGATATGACAATAACATAGAAAATAGTTAATTTATTTATTACTAGCCACCCACGACTTCGCCTGCGTGGACTTCAGAATTGGGTCCTTCGAGGAAGTGTGATTAATAAAAAAAATATACAAAAATTTAATACTAGCTAAACCTGTAAACAAAATTTCTTTAATATTTAATTTAGCACCCTATCCTATTAAAGAGGTATAGTAAATATCTGTGAGCCAAAGGACAATGTCCACTTTGTATGGAAATTTGGCTATCAGTGAACACCATATTTCAACATAAATATTATATTAATACCTTTACTCAATTTAAAACAGAAAATAATAATTGTTTTGTAACCAGATGATTATTATACTGGTTATTTGACAAGTATTTTGTAGGTATTTTAAACAAAGCGCACAATCTCCTTGACATTTTTTTATTAATCTGATTCGTATGTTATTAATATATTGTCCAAGAACTGGGCTGGTACATTTATTTTATATCATCTCTGTACCTTGCTTAGCTCAGAAACCAAATAACAGTCATTACATGAGCACAGCAACCTACTGTTCTCCGGCCCACAATGCAGTTGCAACAATATTGTTTTATAGCATCTCTGCCATGTATTTCATTTTCATACAATATAAATAATACACCAGGGTCCAAATCCATTTTCGTAAGCCAAAGGTCGTAATAATATTAATGATGAAAAACACAGATGAACAGTGAACGAATATACTATGGAATAAGCCTCTCAGTACATTCTAACGTTAAATATTAGCACCAAAACTCACACAAATACGAAGTATACATACACAAACCACTCACTACGGTATACAAACTCATCAATTGGTCTATGGCAAGTAGTTGTCGAACCATGCGAAATCGCCAAACGGGATTGGTTCTTGGCATGAATCGATCACGTCAATTGGTTCGCGCGTCAGTGTCACTCAGTGTACTGTCTAATGCGTTGTCGCATTGTCAGTCAGGTCGTCTGTTCCGTGGATGTGAATTATATGAGGGAACCAATCATAATAAAACAATAGTAAAAATGGTCTTTATATAATATAAAATAGTAATAATACCAAATTTTTTATCTCATTACAAAATGAATTATTTGTAAACGTTATTTGTTTTACAATAGTAAAAAATAGGCAGTTACAAGGACCGCCGATTGAAGTGAAAACTCAATATATGGATAAACTTCGTTTTATTTAGCCCATACCCTCGATTGATCTGAATTTTGGTATACCTATGTATTTTGACGCACTGATAAAGAATATCATAGGCAAACTACTCATAATAATGCGGAACTAATTTCGCATTTTTCTCCCAAATCACTGGCTCCACAAGAAAAATGTATCGAACATAAAATGTCAATCTTTTAATGGGCTACAACTTTTGTAAGAAACATTTTTCCGTAAAATTAATATTTTGCCAAATAAACGTAATACATTAAAAATAATATTTTTTCAAGGTTAACTTGACATTGAATTATGCGGGTATTTTGTCTATAATATTCGTTATCAGCTCGTCGAATTACATAGTTATACCAAAATTCAGATCAATCGGAGATATGAGCTAAAAGGAAGTTCACCCAATATATTGACAACTTAAGGCATAGGCATTGACAACATAGGCAATTATAAGGACTGCCGACAGAAGTGAAAACTCAAAACAATATATTGAGTACTCACTATTGTACTGCAGTGATTCTACAAATTAATCAATTAAAATTATGATTGTCGAAAACACTGTTAAAACAATGCATAGTACACACTAGAGCTTGTAATATCGGAAGGTTTTCCATTCCAATATTGATTTTCGATATTTGATCCTAATATCGGAATTCAGATATCAATATCAGAATTATACATAGTTTTTTTTAATCATTTAAATTTCATTTTATATTGTAAAATATCAATAGGATAATGAAATAATAAAGTCTTTAGTCCTATTTTATTCTCGTTCGTTGCAAATATCACCTAAATCTGTTCAATTCGGTTTGTTTTTCGCATTAAAAATTCACTAGCTTAATTTTTTTACGATTTTTGAATTGCAAAATAGTTTTTACTGATAGATGATATTTAACTGCACCAAATGCACCATCTGAAAATGTAATAAATATATATATTATACTAAAAAACTAAACTAAATGGATACTCACAGTACAAATTGGTACAGCGCTTTTAGAAATCATCTGGAATCCTTTCTTCGACAAATATTTTCCTTCTTTAAAATGAATCGAAAATATGGTTGAATGTTTGCTAGGTATCCAGTCATTTTCCTCTCTCTCTAATTGAACAGCTTTTTACGTCTCCACAGATTTTTACGTCTCGGGTCTTGTGGGAATCTAAATCAAAAATAAAGCGAATTTCATTTATTTAATAAATAGTTAGTTTATTATACTTACTACATTATGCATAATCACATCATTATGTAAGTTAATAGATTTTTGTAGTTTTAGATTTCGGTATACTTACACGTGAAATGTGATTCCACGATCCTCGGAACCCTTGGCAAGATGATCTGTATGATTTTTGCACCATTTCACAACACATGAAGGCATTTTGAAACCAAATTTTTATATAAATCTTGTTTATGACACTTTTAAAGTCAACGACCGTCCGAACGAGTGACACCGAACTGACTGATTCGCGTTTTGGTTGAGTTTATAAGCCCCGCCCACCGCGGTTGAATTTTCGTTGCGCTATTTTGAGGCATCAAAGATGCTTCCATGCGTATATTAGTTCATTGCAGATGAAAGTATCCACGACAAGAGAAACAAAGCGAATGCGACTTGAAAGTTGAACTTAGATTACTATGTCCAACGATTGACAGTTGGGGATGCAAACAATGCATCGATTCGAGCATGTTTGCAAAATATCGACATATTGTTCACTATCGTGAATTATTATAAAAGTCACGCAAATAAGATAATATTATGTTATTCTTGTAATAATAATACCTTATTTATAGTTTATTGCTTTTTATACGTGTATCTTACCAAAGTTAACTTTTTGTCGTAAAAATTAAAACGAAATAACATCGATATATCGTTTTTAATATCGTTATAGAGTAAGATCCCAGAGCGATCAGACATGACTTATTTTTACATGGATGAAACCTTAACTACTCAGTAGCGTCTAGTGCACTTTGAATACCTTGCGTGCTTGTGAAGCTTGTCCTGTGACACCTGGGCAGATACGAGGTGAGAAAGGTATCTAAAAATAAGAGTTATTTTACTTAAATTAGTATGGCTGATTTTTATATATACAGGGTGTCCCAGGGCCAAGTGACCGCCCGGCGTCTATGGATTATTTGGACAAAACTATCTACAAAAAACTAATAAAGTACAGGTCTAATCGATTTGGTTCCTTTTTTATTAGCTTTTTATTTTTTTGGAAAAAAACCTGACTTGCTGCACTATTTTCGACATATTTTTTTTTGTTTTTACATTTATTTTCATTCTGTTTTTTTCATTTACCAGTTGTTATCATAGTTTATCTATTCGAAGTATAAAATCTACCCAAAATGAAATAGAACATATTTTTTAAAGACATTAACTGATTTTTTTTTTAAATTACTCTTTTTTATTTAATTTCACTAAAAAGTTGGAAAAATGCCCTATGAATATTATTATTTTATCAATTATTATTAAACTACATGATATTACCTACAAAATCTCATGAACATGTTTGTAGTTATCTAAATCTTTTACCGAACTACAAACTCTTGCAATATGCACCCTATTTTCGATAATATGAAGGGTAGACTTTTAAAACCAGGCTAGTGGAACATTTAAGTGTCTTACTATCAAAAATACGAAGAGCTAGGTCGTTTCCTTTGACACCTTGAAGGACTTCGATTGGGTCTGGCTGCCAACCTTGTGAGATTTAACGTCACAAAAACTCAAACGTGTCAGTTCACCGACAAAAGAACCCCTTTCATCTTGGCTCCAACTTTTCAGAATGTATCCTTGGAATACACCGACCACCTACAGTTATTGGGAATTGAGATATCCTCAAACATTAACTTTGGGAGGTTCATTGAATCCAAAGCTTTGGCAGCTGCTAGGAAGTTAGGCGTCTTAGCAAAAGTACAGCGGTACTTCTCACCAACAGCTCTTAATTTGTTCAACTGCTGTCACGTTTGAGCTAGTGCAGCTTAATGCCATCTATCATCATCGAATTCAATGAAGAGGTGTACTAAGGTGCTTATTGGTGAACCTAAGCTGATTGAGATCAATCTCCAAGGCTTCGAGCATAGACGATGCCCGGCGGGTATTCTTCCTTTACGCGTACGGACGACGCTCTTTACTTCATCTTTCATCTTTTATTATTCAAGTCAACAGAGAATAGGCTTTTATTAAGCTAGTGCGCTTTACCCATACTTCATTATCGGTTACCATCAGGTGGCTTTTTAGTCAAGCATTAGCTTATTTCGCATAAAAGTTACATGTTTTGTGTATGCAAGATACACCATGCATTGGGTCTTAAGTTGCTCAATGATGTATACTAGTTTTGAAAAGTCAACGTTACGAACAAATAATATATTTTTTAATCCTGTTCAGTTATTCCCATCCGTTCAGGATTTACATTTTTGCATCCAAGATACACCATCAAGCCTTAAGTTGGTCATTACTGGTTTTGCAATGTCAACGTAACTAAAAACAAATATTTTTTATTCCTTTTCAGTTATTCACGCCCGTTGAGGAATTACTTATTTGTTCTCCGAGACACACCATGGGACCCTTCGTTGGTTAATGAAGAGCTGGTTTTACAATGTCAAAGATTACAAAAACAAATCTTCAAACACGGTTCCATTTTTCCCTACCATTGAGGAGTTCCACTCTTTATCTCAAGAACCCATCATCAGATCCTCGCTGATTTTAAGTAGGATTTACTTGACAAAATACCCAACATTATACAAAAAAATAAGTATCAAATCGCTTTACATACAACTAATCTATTAATTAAAATCAATAATTATACTGTATGACTAACAGTTTTATTCAAAAAAGTTGTAGGTTTGTAATGTTTGGCCAAAACACATATCTACGCACGCACAGCTACAGAAAAATAAATTTTGACATTAGACATGATAAAGCAATTTTGACATTAGGCCAACACCGCACTAGGATTTTAAAGACATACGTGTTCATCCGACATTTCAATAACGACTTGCTCAATCGGTTAAGGAAAGTTAATATTTTTTACTATAAAGAAATATAAAATCGAAAGATATTTACGAAGTTAATAACCCAATTTGATGATCTTTTGCAGTCAATTAAACCTGATAATATATCTTATAATAATACTTCGATAGCACCTCCTGAGAGGTAGAAAAAAACTTGATAAGCTATATTATTACTACTGTCTGTATTATTACTACTGTCGTATAGGAACCAACACGGCGAACGCGATGTTTGGCCCAATGAATTGGCTGCAATGGACTTCAATTTCCAATGGATTCGTGCGATTTTGAAATGAGAACAGGGGCTCTATTTTGAAAATATTGTTTGCGATGTCTGTTCTGACTTTAGTACATTGTATTATTCATTATTACATTTTATTATTCATTAGTACATTGTATTATGTATTGATTTACTAATTTTAGTTTTGTCCTCAGTAAGTTTTTTTAGGGTTAAATTAATTTCGCATAAATTCGAAGTGATACATTTTGTCAAGCTGTCATTCAAAATTTTCATTTGCTGTTCCTTCCTCTGCTCAAGAATTACAAACATTTCGTCATAGTTTTCACGTCCCAACTGTTTTTTCTGCGTAGATTAACGAAGGATTCCTTGTCTACCGACATATTAGATAAATCGGGGCTCCAGGAGACTGATCGGAGAGCGTCGCGGTTCGTCCATTGTTTACGACAACAACAACAAGGCAGGCACACGGTGAGAGGAAGCGAGACGAAAAATAATCTACTCTTCACGCGGGGAGGTGAGGCGCCTCACCGGCAGCGGAACGAGATCGAGACAAACAGCGGCGAAAAAATTACTTGATATTGTACTGCACTTTTTGCACACAGTCTTAGTACTAATTGTAATTGAAGCTAGGGTGATTATAGCGTGCACATTTTAAACGTATTTACGCAGAAAAGTTGTACGCGAGTGCTTGCAGCGACAGTCACACGTGTAATACGTGTAATGCATATTATGGACATAGTTAACTTTTCTTATACTTAAAATAACTCAGCGGACTATGTATTACAGTCATAATTATTACGATAGGTATGAAATGTATTTCTACAAAGAGTTTTTGACAAGAATTACAGGTGCTTGTAGGTTATATTTGTGTTATTGATGTATATTCTTCATTTCATTCATGCTATAATTTTTAGTAACATATTTTAAAAGTATTGATTTAAAACTGGCGCGTAAATCGAAATGAATATCAATGTCTATTGTTCGTGCGAACCGGGTCGCGCGGGCTATCGCAGCTACAGTCCGGGCGCGGGCAGCCATCGCCATTCGCGACACTTCACCTACGGCGCGGCGGCGGCCACCGAGACAGCACACCAATCGCGATTGCTTTATATACTGGTTGAGAACATAGTAAATTCTTCTTATACAGTCCGCTATATTATTTAAGTCCAAGACCACTTTTGGGCACTAACATCTATTATGACTTAATTTGTCTGACATTATAATAACTACGAGTGATGTTAGACTTCTGACAAGACAACTATGCGTACTAGATGATTAGAGAATGACATTTAATATGTATTCGGTAAGAATACCATACCGAGGTCATCTTTAGTCGTTTGAAGTTCGAGTTCGAGACTCACTTCACTTCGCAAGTGCATACTAGATGATTAGAGAATGAAATTTAATATGTATTCGGTAAGAATACCATACCGAGGCCATCTTTAGTCGTTCGCAAGTGCGTACTAGATCACTTGAGTGAGCTTCGATTTCGAGTTTGTATTTTAGAAGAAAGCCCTCCAGGCCGGGAATCGAGTGTGAGACTTTTAGAGGATCAGGGTGTGATCCACTAATGTTTGTAGAATCAGGAAGGTTGCTTGAAATTATACTTCTGCTGGTTATCGGAGGAATATATTATTGGTAAAAATAAACGGCTTTATATACAAAAATTGTAGAGAAGAATGTCCAATAGAAATAGCTACATTAATTTACAACAAAAAGAAAGACCAATAAGAAAGACAAATGTTCAGGCCAGTAAAGACCAAATACAATCTGAACGAGAGACCATGGTGGGCCGTGTGAATCTCACACTTCAGGCTGTCTCCGAATGGGGCGTTGCCAACCTTGTGAGATTCAACGCCACTAAAACACAAGCGTGTCAGTTCACCGCCAAAAGGAGCCCTTTCACCCTGGCTCCTACTTTCCAGAATGTATCCTTGGAATACACTAACCGCCTTCAGTTATTAGGAGTTGAGATATCGTCAAACCTTAACTTTGGGCGGTTCATTGAATGCAGAGCTAAGACTGCTGCTAGGAAGCTAAGCGTCTTAGCTAAGGTGCGCCGGTACTTCACACCACAACAGCTTTTGACCCTGTACAAAGCTCAGGTTCGGCCTTGTGTGGAGTACTGCAGTCACATTTGGGCTGGTGCAGCTAAATGTCATCTTTCAGCATTGGATTCAATGGAGAGGCGTGCTAAGAGGCTTATTGGTGACCAAAAGCTGATAGAGTCTAGTCTACAAAGCCTCGAGCACAGGCGCAGAGTTGCCAGCCTCTCAGTATTATATAGGATACATTTTGGATAGTGTGCGCAGGAATTACATGACTTAATTCCCCCCTCTACTTTTTACTATCGAACATCCAGACGCACGGCGGGTATTCATCCCTTTGTCGTCAACATCCCCCCGGTGCGGACGTCGCGCTTTGCTTCGTCTTTTATTATACGTACCGCAAGGGACTGGAATAAATTGCCTGCGTGGGTGTTCCCCTCTGATTATAATGTGGGTGTCTTCAAGTCAAGAGTGAATAGGCTTCTACTAAGTTAGTGTGTTTTACCATCCAAGGCTTCATTACTGCTTACCATCAGGTGGTTTTGTGGTCAAGCACTAACTTATTCGGTATAAAAAAAAAAAGAGGATTAAAAAACACGTGTAAAGGGTAATAAAATTAACAATGATTATTTGTATGCCGTCTCGTTCACTCCTGTAGCGATAGCGGTGTATCTCGCTCTGTATTGCCATCTCGTTCTAACATCGCCGTTCTCCTTCGTACGGCGCGTGAGGCGAGGTATAAATATTGCGGGAGGCCAATTTGGGTTCACATTTTCCTGCGGCTGCGAGCGCGAACACACGACACGGGCGTGAAGATATATACCTACGAAGATAACTGCCGGGTGCCGGGTGCTTCGAAGATGAGATCTTGTGGCTTGAAGACTGATGAAGAGGAACGAGGAAGATGCTGACGGACTTCGCTTATCTTGTTTCTAAAGAAAACGTTCTTCGTTTCTAGACAGACGTTATTCGTTTCTTAACAGAACGTCAAAACAAATAAATATATTTCCCTTGAGGTTTTTGTTTCACTTAGCTTGAAATATAAGTTAGGCTGTTGTATTTATTCTTTCCTATTGGTAATCCAGGTAACGTTTCGGTAAGGTAAATATGTAGGTATTGAGAAGGTATTGGTAACTGCGTAAGTATTAATAGGAGGTACTCGGTAAGTATAATGATAGCTGCGTCAGGCAGCTACAGACTCATCGTAGGCAGGGTCACAACTAACATCACTTTCATTCGTAGTTTGATGCAGATTTCGGAATTCAAATAACCAATTGCAATTAAATAGCGTTTTAATAGAACCAATAAAACTGATAATCATAATATTTAAAACATATAATATCGACATAATAATATGGACATATCGTATAATACCTTTTATGTTTGAGGTTCTCTCTCATGGATGATGGATCCCATCATAAAATCTGAATTTTGATAAATATATATGGGACGAAAAATTTCAAACCTGATAATTATAATATTAAGTGACTGTTTATAATTACGAATTAGTATATTAGTGTCGTATTCGTATTTTTTTACAATTTGTTAATGTGTGAATTTGGGAATGATCCCATGACGAACCCATTAGAGAATTTAGAAACATGCAATTGCTATGGATTGCAAGTATTTTGCATCTTTCATATGTAGGCCACCTAATAGCCAGCCAAGGCTCTCCTGTGGCTTATAATAATATATGAGAAGGAAACATTCACAATGGAAATAATATTAGTGATTATGTCAGTTGCATAGAGTAAATATTTATTCACTGGCTGGCTGGTGACGGGACAACTGGGACTGCTTAGCAGATCTGACTTTTACTTGTCCCGTGGGACATTAGGTGGACTAATATTTTCACTACCATTTCAAGAAATTTCGATCAAAATCATTTGTTGGTGAATAAAATAAAAAGCAGTAAAAAGTGCTTTGCTACTTTGTTATTTTTTTTTTCATAATTTTTCGTACATATTATTCTAATTGAACCAATGAGTAATAGTCTAAGGTTTTTAATCGACTTCAAAAAAAGGAGGAGGTTCTCAGTTTGACTCAGAACCTCCTAACTTTTTACTGCGTGTACCGGTTTTGATGATTCTTTTTATATTCGAAAGCTGGTGCTTGTTACGTGGTCTCATTTAAATGAGCAAGATCTGACGAGTAGTTTTTGAATTATGCCTAATTTTGAGTTCGGTTATTTTTTTAGAAGAATCTGT
Source organism: Thymelicus acteon (assembly GCA_951805285.1). Classification (NCBI taxonomy): domain Eukaryota; kingdom Metazoa; phylum Arthropoda; class Insecta; order Lepidoptera; family Hesperiidae; genus Thymelicus; species Thymelicus acteon. Next base: position 2,537,625 of record OX638226.1, on the reverse strand, counting down.
TTCACCTCACAGGGAACTTTGTTTTTGCTAAATAACAAAATTCCGCATAAAAAACAATAAATCAACACAATAAGAAGTTGTTTTATAATATAGACATAATTTTTATTCTAATATACATTCAATAGTTATTTACAATCTAGTTGCGTATTTTGAATATTATAATTTTGGTGAGAAAGAAATTAAATTAATTAGTACTTACTCTTTAGATTTAACGTTTACAATTATTTTTCTTTAATTCCTTAGCTACTCGATTAGCTAGATCATGATGAATTTCACTAAAAATCTTTACTGCTCTATCTTGGAGAAAATTTGCAGCTTTGCATAAACTGGCAACAATGTTTTGTACTAGTCTAATTCGTTCCTCACGAGTAAATTGGTTTGTATAATATTCTCTAGCTTGATCAAAATTGTTAGCTTCTGTTTCATAAATATACGGAATAATTGGTCGGTTTTCATCTATGTAGGGTACAGGACCATTGAAGGAATTGGGATAATAATTTGGTGCGTCATAACCATTACCATTGACTGGCGGGACACCATCACGATAATAAGTAAAGGCTTTACTTCTATACGGGCAATTTACCGGTATGTTAAAGAAGTTTGAACCTAACCGGTAGCGTTGAGCGTCTTTGTATGACAAAATTCGTGCTGCGAAGAGTTTACCAGGACTCCGTGATATACCGGGAACGAGATTAGAAGGACAAAAAGCCATTTGTTCGACTTCTGCAAAATAATTAACAGGATTCCTGTTCAACACCATTTCACCTATAGGCCACAATGGAAATTGCGATTCAGGTAGAAGTTTAGTGACGTCAAAAGGATCCAACGTTATATTCTTCAAATCTTCTTCGGTTACAAACTGAAGGCTAACTAGCCAAGTAGGATAGTCACCACAGGCAATAGCGTTATATAACTGTCTTGCAGAATAATCAGGATCGGCAGCTGCAAGGGTTGCAGCCTCTGTTGAGTTTAGATATTTTATCCCGGAAAGAGGACGAAAGTGAAATCTGGCATAACTAATTTTACCGGCTGCGTTGTAAATTGGATAAGTATGGATGCTATAACCTGGCATATGGATGTATCCATCAGGTATTCCTTGGTCACTATTTAATATCAAAAATATGAAAATGGTTTCAGGACGCAACGTCATAAAATCCCAATTTGCATTCTCATCAAAGAAACCAGTAACAGGATTATTTCCCGCATGCGTAAAAGATGCAAATAGTAGGGGATCTTTGAATGGAAATATAGGAATATTAAACCCTACAATATCAAGGTTACCTTCTTCTGTGTAGAACTTGACAGCAAACCCTCTTGGTTCTCTCATTAAATCTGATCCACCTTTTTTGGTAAAAGCTACGGAACATCTTACAGCGATTGGTGTTTTTTTTCCAATTTCAGACAAAAATGCAGCTTTACACTTATCCGAGATATCATGCGTAGTTTTAAAATAACCGAATGCTCCAGCACCTTTTTGGTGAACTATTCGTACTGGAATTTTTTCTCGAACAACATGAGCCAATGACTCAAGAAAATGTTCGTTATCAAGTAAATTCTTATTTAATGTTGACCTTGCGTCTTGCCTTTCTACAGGCACGCCTGCTCCAGTGGTCAGTATTCCAATAGGGCACTGAAAAAAATACAACTTTTGGATCATATAAATGAAAAAAAGGTAAATTAGACATATAAATCCTTAATAGCTAACCTATAAAATAAATAACATAATGTTTATTTGTTTTTCGCAGTCAATAAATTAGTCATTATCCATGATAAACTTCAGACAAAATAGGAACTATCAAATAATTTATTATTCTTAGAGCTTAAAATAATTGTTGTGTTGGGCTCAAATAACACAATGAGAAAGTAGCTAAAAATACACGTCTTTATTCCAGCACGTTAGCTATAAATAAATATCTATAATTTAAACCAAAAAGCAATAATTATTTCCATACCTATTACAGCTTAAGCTTAACAATATTTTACCTGTGTTTTGTTCTTGAAAATGAGCAATTGGTCCGATGCAGGGTCGGTCGTATTTACGTAAACCACCAAAAGAGATATCATCAGTAACAGCAGCATTTTAAACATAATTATTGAATGCGTATTGCATTTCGAACATAATTCGTACATAACGTGGTTAATTATTTTTTGTCTGGCTTTTATTTAGTTATCGGGATTGGCCTTGGCTAATTAGGAATTAATTTATGCACACGTTACGTTATTGGTTCTACCATTAGCTAACAGTGATAAACATTAAATTGCGAGCATTAAAGACATTATTATTAAAGTCCTATTCAGATTTGTGGCCTCGTGAGAACTTATTTTATACCATGTTGTACATTATTTTATACCATCTTGTACATTATTTTATACCATCTTGTACACTATTTTTAACCCCCATTGAAATAAGAGGAGTGTTATAAGTTTGACGTGTCTGTGTATCTGTGTTTCTGTCTATGGCGTTATAGCTCTCAAACGGATGAACCGATTTTGATCTAGTTTTTTTGATTTAAAGTTGACTTAATCTCATGTTCTTAGGTATGTTTAGTGTAAATAGAACTGTGGGGGTTTTTTAAATTTAAATTTAAGATTATTGTAAAAAAGTTCTCCTTCATAGCCACATTGTGTCCATTACACCTTTACAGTAAGTGAATTATCAACACTTAAAGTCGTTTGTACTGATACGTAAAAATATTATTTATTTTGCTTGCGATTTTACCTCGCACTATATGACAACTGAATAAAATAATTATTCCACTGTTATCTCTGAATGGGTACATTGGCTCCTTTACACGTACTTTTTTCTATATTGATATAACAACAACATAGAAAACAGTTAATTTATTTATTATTATCTCTTTTATTTTAAAATAAAAAAAGGAAATATCATTTTATATTTTATTCCCTTATTTTAATATTAATTCTAATACATGATTCAGGTAAATCTTTAAACACAAACTTTGGTCCTAATTCGTTCTATACGGTTTAAGTCCAGGGATGATTGGAGACACACGATATGGTGCAGGTACCATGTATGGAATCGTCACTGCAGTATTCTTGTAAAAGCGTGTCGTTTCATTGTAAGTCACAGTATTCTGTCTAAAGGTTCCTGTTGTGTTTGTGAGTTCCGGCATCTTAGGAAAGTATTTCTCGTGAGCGTCTAGCCAACGATGAACCTGCAACAAACACTTTATTTATTGACGAGTAACCGCCCTCGCTTTGCTTCGGTTTTCTTATTTTTTTTACACCTTGGGTTACATTATTGGAGTTTTATTAAGGATCCTTAATCCCAATTTTTTTAAATATAATATAGCCTATGTTACTGGGGGATAGTGTAGCTTCCCAACAGTGAAAGAATTTTTGAAATCGGTTCAGTAGTTTCGGAGCCTATTCTGTGCAAACAAAAACCCAAATCTTTCCTGTTTATAAATTAGTATAGATAAATAGTTATCACTAACGCTCTACACGCTGTATTTCCCAATAAATAGCCAATAAATAACCTTTATCTTATTCCATATTTTTTATGGCTAAGTGGCTATCTCTTTTGAGTTATCTTTAATTTTGAAGTTGGTTATTTTTTGGCAAGGACTATTTCATAGTGGGTTATACCTAAAAGGATAAAAGGAAAAGTATCCAAATCAGGAGTAACACTTTTAAAGCTTGAGTGGCGTGCTATGAATCCTCGCTACTATCAGGATTGTTAAGAACTACTCGGTACTTGTTCAACTCTACAGTTCTTCGCTTCACTTCGGAATCAAAGAAACACTCTCTTTACAAGTTCTTACGAGTAGCTCTCTAGGTAAACAGTCGTCTTATTATTAAAAGCACTTACTCCCCAACTCAGAGTCACTAACGGTTACTTTAATCGCTCCTTAGTAAAGAATCGCCATACAAATTCTGTACTAAGGAGTGACTTAAGTAATCGTTAGTGACTTTGAGTTGAGGCGTTAGGCCCGTATTAATAAACCAATCATAATGATATCTGCGATCTTTACTATCTACGAATACTGAAATAATGTAAAATCGTACGTAAATTACATTTGTAATATCTGAGATCGCGTTTTTGAGCCGATATCAGTTTATAAACACGGGCCTAAAAGAACCTTAAAATCTTGAACAAAAATTATGAGCCACTAAAAGTGGGTCGCCGTGTCGGAAGGTTAGTAAAGCACGTCCCCCGCTTTGTTTTTGATCGGCGACGTATTGGTGATGCCTAGGTGTTACTGATGTGTTCGCATGATGGGCCAACAGTGACCACTTACCATCATGTAACAGATGTAACTCGACTGCTCGGTTTTCGATTAACAAAAAAATAACTAACAATTAGTAAAACAACAGAAAAATTATGGAAACTTACGAAATCGCAACGGCAAGGTTCACTTTGTGACAGTAAAGACATTTCGATTTAATAAAATTAACAGAATTTATATACTAAAGAGCAAAAAAATTACGGATCTCTTTTAAGTATGACCACTGATGCTTTAAGTTATAATGACTAAATATAACTACAGTTCTTGTATAAATACTCATGTATATTAGATAAGTCATAAAAATCTTTTAATTTTACTAAGCACTCAGTGCACGAAACTAATTAGCATAAGTGGACTCTCGTTACTTAATTACCAAAGGATTATTTAATGACATTAAATCTCCATAATGAATGGATAAGCCTATGTATTGCAGTTCATTAATGATAGAGCAATTAATGGATAGGCAGTGTTTCTCAAAGTTTATGTTTAAATATAATGACATACTTGATTATGTATTTGTCAATTCAGAGTTCTTTTATTCCTAGTTTCCAAATTCACAACACTGTTTTAATATTGTGAGATTTAATTTTTTTAATTTTTATGTACTTCTTTGTAGTATTTTTATATTTCTTTTGTGGGCCGTAATTTTGTGACAATAAATGAATTTTGAACTTAAATGGGTCAGTGTATCCTACACAACAAAATAGAAGATTGACTTCATTTATTTATTTATAATACCTATTTTATAAAATGCGAGCTTAAATCTACAAGCATTCTTAAAAAGCCAGGACTGAAAGAAGGATGGAGCGCTTTTTGCACGCTTTAATTATTGCAATTTAAGGACTTGTTTCAAATCAGTTTCGGGCAGTATTCAAATCCAGATATGTCACCCTGTTGGATTTTGTACAACATACTGGATTGAAAAGTTCGTCATCACAGTTACAAACACATCACAATTGTCATAGGTTTAGCATGAAATATTACTACGATATAATACTTTGACAATCTGTGACCTACTTAAATTACCTGGCAGTTAAACTACTTGGACTACAATTACACTCTAGTTTGCAAATATTTAGTTCACATCCATTTCAATATTATTATATATTGTTACAAAAAATGTTTTTAGACAAACTCTTCGTTAACTTTTTATCTGTTTAACGAGAGACAATTTGCATTTCTAATTTATTCCAATAGCATGGAAATCCAGGCGTGGATTGACGTAGGCAGCTGTGAGTATGGTCAGCACCACCGTGCCTTGGAGGGCATGTAATCATCAAACAGCAATCTTTAAGCGTGTCGGAGTCCCTCAGGTGACAAAAAATTCCAACACGATTTGGAGCTGCATGGTGGAATATCTAGGCCTTCTTAAATATGCTAATAATAATAATAATAATAATAATAATAATAATAATAATAAATCTTTATTTCAGACCCGAGATCCATAGATTGTTAGTGTGTTAGTAACAAATGTACTTAATAATATGTTAGCGTTGTTAGTGCAATTCTGTATTATTTATTCATTTAATTTAATTTAATTTAATTTAATTCAATAGGTATATATTCATTCAATTATATTATTCATTCAATTATGTCACATTATATCACATTAATTAGGTACATTTAACATTAACCTACTTTTTTAGGCCTAGGACAAGCTCCACCCAGTGTCTCTGGATATAGCCGTCCGGCCGGGCAGCAATCATCTTCAGGATGCCGTTGCTGCTGTTACGTAACCGCTGTAACAAAGAGGCTGCTCTTTTACGCATGATTGCGTGGAACCCGTCGGTTCGTGCGTCTGCAAACATCTTTGATGCGCTACAGCGACACGGCAGCTTCAACAGCATCCTGAAGGTGTTGTTGTATTGTACACGCAGAGCATTGTAAGCCCGGCGCGAATATGTTACCCACAGACCACTGGTATAGAAAGACTGACAGAACGTCTTAAATAGCGTGACTTTCACGTCTGCAGTGCACCGAGTGAATCTGCGGGCAATCATATTGCCCCTGACTGCCAATGCTCTGCGTTCTCGTTCTACGTCGTCATCATCCCTTAAGTCACTTGTGACAATGTGCCCGAGGTACTTGAAACTCGCCACTAAATTAAGCGCCACACCATTGAGACATATGGGAGGAACACGGCGAGGCCGCTGTTTAGGTGCACTAAAAACCATCACTTCACTCTTTTTAGAGTTGTATTTTAGGCCGTGCGCCTCCGCATATGTCTCGCAGGTTGATAGCAGCTTCCTCAGCCCTGCTATCGACGGACTCAGCAGCACCATATCGTCTGCGTAACTTATATTATTGACACATGTGTCATCAATGTGACAGCCAACATGTGTGCTGCTGAGCCCCCCGATAAGCTGGTTGATGTACAAATTAAATAGTAGTGGCGAGCTCAGCCCTCCTTGCCTCACACCGCATTCCAGTCCGTATTCATCCGAGAGGGCACCGACCCACCTCACCTGGTTTTTCTGGTTAGCATACCAATATTTGAGGAGGGATATGTATTCCGCCGGTACACCCGAGTCCCTCAACTTGCCCCACAGCACATCGTACACGACTAGGTCAAAAGCTTTGGACAAGTCAAGAAAGCACGCGTAGACCGGCGTCCTCCTTGCGGTGTAGTATTTGACAGTGTGTTTTAGAGTGAGAATGGCGCTCTCATTTGATAAAGCTGCTCTGAAACCAAATTGCGCGTCATGTATATCGACATATTTGAGGAGGCAGCCGTTTAACACACTGTCAAATATCTTAGCCGCAGTAGTAGCCAGTGAGATGGGACGGTAGTTACTCATGTCAGATGCGTCACCAGTCTTATTTTTGACGATCGGTACTACAATTGTTCGTATCAAGGCCTCCGGTAGATACGAGTGACTCAAACACAGACTGAAAAACAACGAGAGGATACGCGGAAGGTGAACCCCCGCATATTTAAAGTGCTCAATACTGTGACTATCGTGACCAGGCGATTTCCCACGTTTCATACCATTAATTATTTTTGCAATGGTCTTCGCAGTTTACCGTTCATACCGCCTGGTTTCAACAGTCTCAGCACCGCTCACACTGTTCGACACATCACTCAAGGGCGAACATACAGCAAAGTGACTCCTAAATGCATTAGCTATGTCTCTGTGATCATAAGCGCCGCCTACACTCACCGGGAGGCTCGGCCTAACGTTCAGTTTATTGGTGTTTTTCCAAAAACTCTTAAAGTCTTTAGATGCGTGATTCGTAGCGAGGACGTCCATTTTAAGTTGATCCTGCCTGTTTTGACACCATTTTAATTTTTCTTTAAAACGCCTTCTGGACTCCGTCATCTCATCATATATGCGACCACTGGTGGGCTGACCCGCCAGTGTCCACATCTGATACTTATCCCGCGCCTCCCGATGCGGGCCAGCGACGTACTTATTCCACCCAGTGACATAGCCTCCCTTCTTCTTACACTTTTCCCTATAGGTTTTAATTGCTGACCACGTTAATGTGTTAACAATGCTACAAAACATGTTATCTAGGACTACGTGATGTTCTTTATTATGACAGAATGCATCACAACATTCTTGGAGTTCATGTGGTAGCCCTAACATACTCAATTTTGAGTGACAAAGATCATGATATTGTTTGATCTGATGTGTATGTCTATCACCCCATATAACACGATTTGTAGGCCTCGTATCTAGTGACTCAATGATTTTAGGCTTAAGTTTATTTAAAGCACATTCTATTACAAGTGGATAGTGGTCAGACCAATACACGTCATATTGTACCGATACGCTAACAATCGTTTCCCTTGCTGAATCAGTGACGACGCAGTGGTCTAACCACCTGTTACAGCTGTGAGCTTCACTATGAAAAGTAAATGTATTTTTATCACACATATTTACATCTATACAGAGCCAGCACTGGTCTACACAAAAACTTATCATTTCATTATAAAATAATTCGCCCGGATGGGCATTAAAGTCTCCTAATATGTAAAAAGCTTCCGTTCCCTTATTCTCCTCTATTTCAATTACCGATCGTATAGTACCAAGACACGCACTAAACTCTGCTAAATGTTCAATACAGTTTGTAGGCATATACACACTAAAGATAACTATGGATCTACAACTTACAGTTATCCTGATTGCACATACACGCACATTGTCACACTCAATCACTGACACTGTCTCAAATACATTTTTACGCCACAATAACGCGACGCCTCCATAGGGTCTCCCACACAATAGACCTGCTGTTATGTCCACAGCAGAAACGCCAGTAGAAGCAAATTCGTCGCTGACTGTATTGAGGAATGGAAGAAACTAAGAAACTTGTCCAAAACAAACCCTTTTAAATGTCATATTTCAAACTCTTCATCACTTATCCATTATTTTTAAGCTTATCAAGGACCTTATTATACTTTTGACCTTTAATAACAAAGACGTAATTAATTTAAATAAAGTGTCAAGTTCTAATTATGCTACATGCCGTTATTGTAGCAAATTTATACCCGAGGACGCCTGACGCACAGTTATTATAAAATCCCGGTTGAAACTATCGGTATAAAATGTTAGAACAAAGATTTACCTATTTTCTACCTATTAAACCTTAAATGATTGACTGAAAAATTCACCCTGTATAGTTGTGTAGAAAACTAAAGTGATTTTACTAATTAAGGAGTCCTATAATGAGTTCTGATTTGGCTTCAGTCTATTGAAAGCTTACTGAAGGGCGTAATATGGAAGCCTGGAGCGAAATAGGTCATCTTAACTTTATCAAAATTAAATATTAATTACTTAAGTAAGTCAATTGAATTTCTCAATTACAATGTACCTTATATGGAGGTGTGAGCGACTAATTCCAGTCTTGTGATCACGTCACCTTAAACTCTTAAACAGAGATCTCTTTAAGGAAATTTATATTTTAATTGTGGCAATACTGTATATTGGTTAATGTTATGTATGTTAAAAAAGCTTTTAATAGCAGTGATAGCCTAGCGGTAGAACGTTGGTCTCCCGAACGAAGGGGCCTGAGTTCAAATCCTGGCACGCACCTCTAATTTTTAAATATTATGTGCGTATTAGAAGTTAATTATCACTTGCTTCGGTGAAGGAAAACATCATGAGGAAACCTGCACACCGGAGAGATCTCCATAAAGTTCTCAAAGGTGTGTGAAGTCTACCAACCCGCACTTGGCCAGCGTGGTAGACTATGGCCTAATACCCCTCACATTGTGAGAGGAGACCCCGAGCCCAGCACTGGGACAATTATGGGTTGTTGCTTGCTTTGCTTGCTTGCTCTATGTTAAAAAATACTACGATAATTTTCTTAAAAAGAGTAACATCCACAATATTAATACGAGGAACAAAGCTAAACTGATTGTAGTAAATTTAGACTCTGGTGGCTAAAAACTGGTGGCTCGTTCATGGGTACATGTGTAAAAACTTATAGTAAAACTCCATTAAAATTGACGGAAATGCCATACTTTAAATTTAAAACTCATATTAAAAGCATTCTTATGACGAAAGGGTATTAGAAATTAGATGATTATTTTAATGACAAGACTGGACTGGACTTGGACATGAGTTTAATAAATATAGAGTGTAAGTAGTTGATAAGTGCTATCTGTAACTGTGAGTAGGAAAAAAAATCCCGGTAGTTTCTTGCTACTTCTTCTGCTGGGCCCTCTCACAGTAGGGCCTTGTTGAAGCATTGGCGTAGCTTGCATGACTTTCAAAAAGTGTTTGTAAACCAAATCAATTTTGAATAAAATATTTGAGTTCTGAATTTTTTGACTATATAATATGTATTTTATAAGTTTATTTCAGGAAAACAAATACCCGGTCCAATTTTTGTTGTATTAAGTGGACACTATATTTTTTCCACCAGAGATTTCACCAGTAATATGTGTTTAATTTATTTTACTTATTACGTAATGAATCAGTAATCTTAATATTTTTCCTCACACTCCACCTCGTCACATCACACACAATCCTCAGGTATCAGGTTAATCACGATGTTTTCCTTCACAAAATCAAGCGACAATTTATTTCTAATTAACAATATAATGATTCGAATCAAGATAAATTCGAACCCAAGCACCCTGTGTGATAACTATAATCAATCATTATATATATACCAGTTTAATCAAGTCCAGTTTATTTTAATTCTAAACGGAAAATCTTTGATAGCATCACTTTGTCGTTTTCTCGTAAAGCAGGCGAGAAATCCGCGTCTTGAAAAACTTTTATGTCCACGTTTTGGAAATATTTTTAATAGAATTTCGTCCCTTTATGGCTGGCATGAATCAGCCTCAGTTATTCTCATTTTAACTGAAATGACAAACGCATGAAGTACTTCACACAAACTTTTTAATAATGTTTTCCTCATTCTGTTTTGTGCTTTGACCAGAATATTGTACCTATAGCTATCTTTACGACACCATCATGTTTATGATTACATAAGATATAAATTAAGCTTTACGGGAACTGTCAATTAAGAATAAATTATTATCGCTATCAGAACAATGATATTTAAAAAAATATAAATACGCTATGCCCTTACAAATCAACCAAAAAATCTCTTCCGAATAGAGCTTCAACACAAATACATTTATCTTTTGTTTCACTACACGAATCACATTGGTAAGTATAATACACGAAGGCATTTTAACGCTGTATGTCAAATGTCAAGCACTTCTGACAACAACAAAAGCGTGCGTATCGTCGTGTGCATCTGAACTGAGGGCCCACTTTTTTTTTCTTGGCGTAGCGAATTGAAATTTATAGAGGATTTAGTTAAAAATAGTTAAAACTTAAAGCAAACACTCATAAATTTCTTAAACGTGAATTAAAGATGTTATGGGCAAATGTTTTGGGCCCTCAGTTCAGACGCCTACAGAAAGTGGCATGGTATAAATCTCAGAAAGTACTACCTCTGTGTCAATAATTTTTATTATGGAATTTAGTATCACCGTTTGGTCAAATATAACAGATGGCTTGGCTGGCTTCAACCCTTTGATGGTTTGTTCCATACTGAGACAGGTTTTTCCTCTTGCTGAGGCCTACAGCATACTCCACCACGCTGCTGCAGTGAGGATTGGTGGAGGGGTTAGTATCCAACCCAAGTATCGGAAGTTCTTCAGAAGACTTCAGGGCCTCCGACATGGCTTAACGACTTATCTGTCTACAATGATCGAGACAGGTGAAATATTTGCCATTAGCGGTCACCGATCCATCTACCAACCGCGCCTGCTGTTACTCAACTTTGTCAATCACTTAATTCAGAAGGCTCAGGACCCGTTAGAGTGGCGCAAGTTAGCGGAGGCCTATGTCCAGCTGAATCCAGCTGAATCCAACTGAGTCCAGCTGAATCCATCCAGATGGAGGGACGCGATCCAAACTCCACTACAAGAAAGACAAGAGCTTGCAAAAAGCAACCATTTAGAGTGAAAACACAAAAATGACATTAAAGAGATCGGACAGTGCCAAGTATAGGAAGGATTGACATTTGACACAAGCCACCGGGCTATAAACGTTTCGAGATAGAATCACACGAAATGAAACTCCCAACAGCTACACGTAATAATGTACAGGTAGATATTATTATCTTAGAGACACCTGTTTCTCCTAGTCTCTTCACAAGACACTTGAGTTTAAGTTAGTAATTGTGTTTGATGTTCCATCTCGGCTCAAGTTGCATTTGCATACAATTTCAACAGAACATCTGTCACTAATTACAAAGTTAGTTATTTCTAACTATCCCCTTTATAATAGTTACCTCATAATGTTTAATGTTACTTGAATTAGGATAATAATAATGATATTTATTTACTTTTACAATTATTTAAATATTTCCGCTAAATCTTACCTAATAGGCGTGCAAAAGTACAGTCAATTATTTTATTTATTCTTAATGCAGTTAAACAGATAACAATTTTATTTATGTCCTAATTAATTAATTGTAATTATGTCAATTTTTAAATCCTATTAAGGATAATCCTTTTGAATATCTGTTTATACCGATCAGAGAGATATTATTATTAATCATATGTATACGTTAGTTAGGCTTTGGAAAAGTACCAAATACCCGAAACTCTTTATAAGAATATTGGCCAGTATGAAAACTGTCAAAATATAAATAGGGGAAATAAGGCGAAATTCCCGCGCGTAAAAGAAGTCTATGGTCAACAGTTCGTGAAAATCCAAAATTATGTTAGAACGTCACATCGGCAAGGGTCCCTTGTGTACCCATATGTTATTATAGTCGACGGTACAAGCCACAAAATGCGGCGATCTGTATAAATTACATTTTTAAAGATGAATCTGGTAGTAGGTAGATTTGATATCTGTTGATTTTGCAGTTATTAGGAAAAAGATTTTTGATATTGTATATTTTATTTACCATGCGACGTTTCTTCCATACCAATGACGTTGAAAAGTTGGTTACTTTAACGAATAAAAAACTATTCTTTTTTTTTCATACAAAATGAATTAATTAAATCACTTCAAAGTTGAAACTTTGTAGTTTCAAAACTTCGTTTTCATTTTCCCAAAATAAATGATTTTTCGTGATACGTCACTACTATTCTGAAGGTGCGATTTGTACACGCCAAATTCTATGTCATATGCCGAACACCCAAAGGCCATCAAGCGAAAAATTCGCTCGGACCCTTTTCAGCAAAATCGGCTATTAAAACAAGGACTTTATGCATATGGGACTCCAAATATAGATAGCACCACCTGCCTTCTACATAATAATTGAGCTCGCGCGATGTCGTGTCTAGGTGATGACATTTGTACATGGATAAAATCCTCTTCTAGTATGTTTTATTTATTGTTTAAGTTGATGAGTATTTAAATGACAAGACTGCTTGGACATGAGTTTTTTTTTTATATTAAATATTGCAATAAGTAGAATTAAGTGCTGTCTGTAACTGTGAGTAGGAAAAAAATTATCGCGGGAGTTTCTTGCCGCTTCTTCTCCCGGGACCACTCACGGTAGGGATTTGTTGAAGCGATGGCGTTAAGTGACTTTCGAAAAGTGTTTGTAACAAACCTACTTCGAATAAAAATTCATTTCATTTCAATTCATTTCATTTCATTTCATTTCAGAACTAACAGATAGCTTTTGTAAAATTATAAAATGAAAAGTATGGACTAGCTGGGTCTAGACGGATAATTATATTTAAATTAATTTTATTTCAATAGATTTTAAGGAAATTAAGTAACTACTAAATTTATTAGAGAAATTTACGATCAGAGGCTACTTGAGCAGTCTTTGTGATTTTTAAGCAAATCTTTATGAATCGGCACTTACATTCAATTGTAATTCGTAAACTCAAGAGTAAGAATACTTACTTCAAAGTCAAGTATATTTAAGGTACCTCTCAAATCACTCAACTAAAATAATTCACGAAATTTATTACACTTTATATTCTATTTCTATTAACTGACTAGTTTTTCATTGGTTTTATAATTTTCATTACGATTTTAATACAGCGCAGATATAAGTACTAATTTTGAACATTTTTATATTTTAATAGAAAATAATAATTAACTAAACTGTAATTTTGACAAGCTCATCTGATTATAACGTGCGTTTCAAGGTGATATCAAACGAGTCACTTTTTGTTCATGTTCTTTTAGTGCCGAATGAATTTATTAGTGAATCGATCCAACAGTGTTGGGTATTGGCATCTTTCATCTTTCACTCCACTCCAAATTAACGGTCTGAACACTGAGAGAATGTTCATTCGCGTTCGGCCATTTTGTCTTGAGTAAACTTATTCCAAGAGGCACGACTTCATTCGATAACATTATCATGAAAAGAACAGTGAATGTTCTTTTCTATATCATTCCGTATTAGCCGTATGAACATAGAATTTTAGCCGTATTGGGGCGGTTTAGAATACAAACCACAATCCCACGCCAGATGGGTGTCGTAAGAGGCGACTGAATCCGGCCCCCTGGTGGTAGGGCCCCTCGAGGGATTATATCGGTAATATTGATTTTAATTGTTAATTAATTCCATTATTGTATATTGTATATTTCTCCATGCGGTTCGCCTGGATAGCTACCACCCTTGAGTATGAATCAGCCGCCAAACGACTCGTCGTGTTCCGGCTGGGGGCTTGAGAGCCAGTTCTTTCTTTCTTTTTCTTCTATCTTTCTTGGCCGGCATCGCATTAGTGATACCGTTGGTGTTGCTGATGTCCATGAGCGAAGATAGCCAGTTACCATTAGGTGGATCGTCAGCTCGTTTGCCGGCTATTTCCATAAAAAAAGAATGAAAGAAATGGAGGATTCACTCGAGTGAATGCTCCATTTTTCTGATACCGTCTGATATCACCTTTATACAACACATTAGTATCTGTCAACTGTAAAGAGTCACTATCTATTGTCGTATCGACAACAGTAACCATGGCCATTTTACAAGTACCTATTTGGATCGAAATATTAATTAAAAATACAAATATTGTAATTCTCTCTAAATAACTTATTTATTTAACAAAAGTACAATTCGACAATAAAATATACAGTCCTACTAGCTGCCCGGACAGACTTCGTTCTGTCAAAAGTTTTCTTTTTTTCATTTTGAGATGTAAGCTATCCTATCTTTCAAGTTGGATCAAACTGCACACGGTGTGCAAATTTGATTAAAATCGGTTAAGTAGTTTAGGAGTCCATCGCGGACAAACAACGTGACACGTAAATTATATACATTAAGATATTATGTTTTTATGGCATTGTTGCCAGCTTACTAGAGATACGAGCTGAGAAATTTAAAAGTTTACGTCCATATCTATTCACTATCTACATAAACCGAGCCATACAAAGAATCTTCTTCATTCAAAGCAAAGCTTCCTTAGAATACCAGCAAACGCAATCACAAAGGGACCACTACTCAAGTTGCCGGCGAGCCACTATCGAATGGCAATTCAACTTATTTCTTTGGCTGAAACGTCTCAGTTGAAAGACGTTGTATGAAAGTAAATTGAAACATTTTTTTTTGCAATAAAATGGAATTTTATTTCACTTTAAATTGTTAGTGGGAATTCAGTTTTTAAACGACAATGAACTTTTCGATGGCAAAAAGTAAGTAGTAACTATTTATAATTTATACTTTATTAATGACGAGTAACCACCCTCGCTTTGCTTCGGTTTTCTTATTTTTTTACACCTTGGGTTACATTATTGGACTTTTATTAAGGATCCCTAATTTTTTTTTTTGAAAATATAATATAGCCTATGTTACTCTGGGATAGTGTAGCTCCCCAACAGTGAAAGAATTTTTCAAATCGGTTCAGTAGTTTCGGAGCCTATTCAATGCAAACAAAAAATCAAATCTTTCCTCTTTATATATTAGTATAGATGTATGTATTGTATATTGAGAAACTGAAGAATTAGGTAAGACTAAAATTTGTCTATTGGCAAATAAAATTAATGCCAAACACCACACCGCCGAAGGCAACACTGGCGTTTAAATTCCGATTTTATTCTTTATAAAAATTATTGCTTATCTTGTGGCAATTACGGCAAAAGTTCCAAACTTTATAAATCTGATACCTATAAACAATTCGATATTTTACGAGCGTTGCACGGCATTCTGAAATTGGCAGGATTTTCAATGTAATGATATTCAATGACAGACTTTAAAAAATATTATTTGAAAAGATTCTGAGATAAATTAAATTACCAAGTGCGAGATGGATAGTATGGATACGGGAGTTCTGTATAATCGCGTCCAAATAAGCCAAGTCGCTTAAAATTAAATATTATATTATAAATAAATAAATATATAAACGCCGACGCCTAACACACTCATAGCCCTGCAGTAGGTCGTGTCGTGTGTAAAATAAATAAATAAATTTATCTGTCACATAAATCTGCCCAGCCGGGAATTGAACCCGGGACCCCTCGCTCCGCAGGCAGGGTCGCTACCAACTAGGTTACGTACCTATATTATATATTACTACTGCAGAGAAGTATTACGGAGTATACCTAAATGAAACTATTAAAATATAAAATTGCAGCATTTAACCAGAGTCTCTGATCTAAGCCACAGACAGATGGACGATTGAATGTTAAAATCTTTTAAAAACTTTTGTTTTCTTGCTTTAATTACAGAAAACATAAGTACATTATGGATATACGTGTAGTACGTACTTTAATTTAAAAATGTAAATTCTGTCATTCGAACACAATAAAAAAAAGCGATAAAATGGATAGTTTAAAGGCATTAATTTGCAAGCTTTTCAGCTCGAGTATAAACAAATAAATAAAATCTTTGAATTAATGAAATATTTATTTGCGAAAATTGTGGTTAAAAATAAGGTTTTAATTTTATTTAGATACAGAAAAGAGTAATGAGTAAATCAATGTACGATGTTGATGATGTAAAAATGTTTATTTTAATTAAAAAACAGAGTTTAGTTCGAGTAGTCGAATACTTAGCTATGAAATGTAAAGAAGAGGTTAATTTGCGACAATTTTGTTTGTGGCTTCTTATTATTCTCAATGGCTTACCTCTTTACCTTACCAATGTCCTGACTCCAGCTTATGTTGAAGTATTTCCCATCGTCTTACTGTGAAATTTTGGCTTTCCTGGCTAATGATTCAAAAAATACGTCAATATCTGGCCTGGCGTTGGTTTTGCTTTTGGCCGTAATACTTTAGTGCGGTGCCGTGTGTGGGGGGCCTAAGTTCGCGATTTCTTACTTTGATAGAAAAACGTGAAGTTGTAAGTGCTAAGCCCAGCAGTGGGAAGGGAAGAGATTTAGATGATGACGATTTAGAATTATTGTCATTGATGATTATAGATAGGAATTATTAGGATTAATGATAATGGATTTACACTTTCACTACAGTTGTATTTCGAGGAATGGATTATAGAAAATAGTTATGCTTAGTTGTCTCGTAGTTGTACGTAGTTGTGTCAATGGGAACACTTAGTTGTACCATACAACTAGTTGTGCATACATAGTCCAAAAACCGCGATTTAATATCATTGATGATTTTTTTTATGGAAATAGCCGGTAAACGAGCTGAGGATCCACCTTTTGGTAAGTGGATATCGTCGCCCATAGACATCAGCAACATAAAAGGCATCACTGATGCGTTGTCGGCCAAGAAAGAGAGAAGAAAAATAAAGAAATGATGGATATGATGGATTTATATAATATTCCCATTGTGCAATCGATATTGAATGATTTAAGCACTTATTTTTAAACTTCTTTGAAAATATATTTACCAAGGAAATCTATCCGTTTAAACGTTTTCGCAATAAAGAATCAACTGCCAGCAAAAAGCTTTATAGCTCATTGAAATTCATCCTTCTTTAAGCCGACACTAATCAAACAGGCTATAAAGGTGTTTTATGAAGTAAATTCGACACCCAAATGCTCTTACTTTTCTGAAAATGTGTTAACGTAAAAGGTTAAATTTTGATGTTGAGAATTATTATAATACTGTTGGCAAAAATGTTGTCGATTTTGTGGGCAAAGTATTGGTTTTTGGAGATTCTGTGGTTTTCTATATTTGATGAAAGAATACTTTTATCGGTGAGTCTATCAGTCTGTCTACCGCAATGACGGTACGCGATCAAAATAATACTTCTAAAAAATAACCGACTTTCACTTCAAAAACACAGTTGAATTTAGAACCTCCTCCTTTTATTGAAGTCGTTTAACAAGAGAGTATGTACGACCCTGTTGAAGATAGAAGGGATGATGCCATAGCCTCATCCCTTGTTTAGAATGCATCACTGAGGCCTACTGTCTACAGCGCTGCATGTGACGATTGCAAGCTGCATAACGAAACATAGGAAATAGATAAATGCGACGATACCGCTTCGGAGACAGATTTCGTACTTTAACTACGCAAGATGCAATCAAGCGACAATAGGCATGATGACAGATTTTGAAATACTGTTCTATATTGTTGGAAAATAAATTATAATTACAACGTATATTATATTTCTGCAAAAAAATAATAATGTTTAGCTTAAAATAAATAACACATTAATTTATAAGTTGAACATTCGTACCAAAACACGTCAGTTTCATGGCGTCGCTTGTGACGTCACGCCTGAGTAGATTAGTAGACAAGATATCATTGTCAATATTGTCATATTCGTTTGTTTACTCAAATGTGATGTAATTCGCTCTGATTGGTGTTAAAGTTATCATGGCGGCTTACCGTATTTTGTAGTTTTATTTTATCAAAATATATTTTAATCTCGCTCATAATAATACAATGAATGCGTGTTTTTCTATCCATTAATAGGGTTTCGTTAAATAAATAATTTTAGTGATTTTTACTTACCGTCATCATGCCTATTGATGATTGTGCGTATGACGTGCGTCTACGTAGTCAGTAGGCCTAATAAAGGAGATTGCTTTGAGTTCAAGAGAAGGGTGTCACAGATGTACAATATTGTCGTTTTTCCGTAAACAACATTTTGGCAGTATTTTTTTCACAATACGGATAAATAGGCCTCGCCAAGGGCTCCCTTGGGTCCAGTATAATTTGGAAAAAAGGCAATTCAATGTTTCCTTGAAAATCTTGGGGGGAAATGTTTATTTTTTTATTGCTATAGAATTAAAAAGTTGGAATGCAATTGTACATTTTTTATTTACTAAAGTTAATGCTTGACACTAATCCCACTTAATGGTAAAGATGCATACAAAGATGGTGAGCGCACTATCTTAGTAAAAGCCGTGAATAGGTTTTTTTTACTCTTTTCTTAAAGAGTCGAGTATTTTTTATACAGAATAAGTTAATGCTTGACCACAAAACCACCTCATGGTAAGCGGTAATGAAGTCGTGGATGGTAGAGCGCACTAACTTCGTTAAAGCCTTTTCACTCTTGACTTGAAGACACCCACATCATAATCAGATGAGAACACCCACGCGGGCAATTTATTCCAGTCCTTCGCGGTACGCATAATAAAAGACGAAGCAAAGCGTGACGTCTGCACGGGAGGATGTTGTCAACGATGGGATTAAAATCCGCTGTGCGTCTGGATGTTCGATGGTAGAAAGGAGATGGGGGAATTAAGTTATGTAATTCCTGCGCACACTGTCCAAAATGTATCCTATAAAATACTGAGAGTCTGGTAACTCTGCGTCTGTGCTCGAGGCTTTGTAGATTAGAGTCTATCAGCTTTGATAAATTATTTATTACCCAATTTTAATTTTAACTTTAGTTTATTACCCAATTAAATATTTTATTTATGATTTATAACTTTAATCTCAGAACTATTGCTACGAACATTTCCTTAGTCTGCAACTTTTAACTTTTCCCTACTCTTTAAATTTCTTTCTTGCTATCTTGTGTCCTTGCTTTGTCTTCTTGTATTATACCAGTGGTCTCCGTGAATTAGTCCATGAGGCACTTCAGGTCCTTCAGTAAATATACTGTACCTACTATATTTTCTTTGCCCTTCGTATTAATATTTTTAGAATAGCTGTGAAAATTATACCCTGGAAAATTTCATAACTCTTTGCGAATGTCGAAAATCGGTGCAAAGTTTTTGGAAAAATAAACAGTTCCAGTGTAAAGGTTGCTGCATACATAACGTGGATGGGACGGAGACGGGACGTGGACGGGGATAATTATACGTGCGTGCCCCGTTCCCGTCCCGTCGGTGCCTCCGTGGCGCATGCGCTATCGTTTACATTTTCTATGAAACGATGATTCCAAAACTTCATGTTCCATCCCGTCCCGTCCCCGTCCCGCCCACGTTACGTATGCATCGACCTTAAGTGTATGGGATAGAATGAAAAAATACACGTAATTCTGTATATTAAAAATACTAAATTGATTAATTGTTTTATGTAACTTGCCGATAAATGAGCTAACGATCCATCCTGATGGTAAATGTTCACCGTCGCCCATGGATATTATTAAATGATACCAAAGGTATGCGTTGCCAACTAGAAATAAGAGATACAAAGAAGTACTTTGTAAGCCCCTAAACAAAACACGCTGAATCGTTTGAAGACTAACACAAGCAAAAAGGGTGCGTGTACTTTTGTACGCGCGTGAGAAGTTATACTTCTTTGGCATCATTAAATAAATATTTAACTATAGTATTAATAGTCCAGTGCCGATAGCTCTAAAAACGGTAAAAAGTGGAAGAAAATTATAATAGAATGAAACCTATTGCAAAAGGAAGAGAATATAACGAAGATTATAGGAAAAATAAATTACGGGCGATCTGAGTTCGGGAAGGGTGGGGGAGGGGGGGTTTAAGGGAAAAAAATGGTTTATCTCGATTTCCGGAAAAACTACATGTCCTATTGAAAAAAGTTGAATGGCAAAATTGTTGGTAATAAAAAGATCTACAACTTTTGTATTTACACGTTTTTACATAACCTCAAAATTTATGTGAAAAATTTAAAAAAAAACACGTTTTTGATTTTTTATTTTTATTTTTTACAAAAAAAAATTTGTTTCACGAAATTTGGTGAAAACTTACCTTTGTATGTCCTTGAAATACTGTAATTTTTTTGATTCAAAAAAATATTTTTTTTCACCTTATTTTGACCATCTGTCGAAAAAGCACCCTTATTTTCAGTCGAAAAATCTCACGTCAAAAAATTTGATTTTTTTTTAAATTCCGTAGTCTCTTTGTTCGTTGGAATCTCTACTTTCTAATGGTATATAAAAACTATACACTACTATGGTAAATGTTCTCAGAAAATGCAATGAAACGACAACTATTTTCGCAAAAAAAATTCGGATTCCATTGATTGCATATGAGATTGCAAAAAATATGCGAAAATAGTTGTCGTTTCATTGCATTTTCTGAGAACATTTACCATGGTAGTGTATATTTTTTTGAAAGGACAACTATTTTCGCAAAAAACAATCGGATTCCATTGATTGCGTATGAGATTGCAAAAAATATGCGAAAATAGTTGTCGTTTCATTGCATTTTCTGAGAACATTTACCATGGTAGTGTATAGTTTTTTTATACCATTAGAAAGTAGAGATTCCAACGAACAAAAAGACTACCGAATTTTTAAAAAAATCAGATTTTTTGACGTGAGATTTTTCGACTGAAAATAAGGGTGCTTTTTCGATATAAGGTCAAAATAAGGTGAAAAAAAATATTTTTTTGAATCAAAAAAATTACAGTATGTCAAGGACATACAAAGGTAAGTTTTCACCAAATTTCGTGAAACAAATTTTTTTTTGTAAAAAATAAAAATAAAAAATCAGAAACGTGTTTTTTTTTAATTTTTCACATAAATTTTGAGGTTATGTAAAAAAGTGTAAATACAAAAGTTGTAGATCTTTTATTACCTACAATTTTGCCATTCAACTTTTTTCAATAGGACATGTAGTTTTTCCGGAAATCGAGATAAACCATTTTTTCCCTTAAACCCCCCCTCCCCCACCCTTCCCGACCTCAGATTGCCCGTAATTTATTTTTCCTATAATCTTCGTTATATTCTCTTCCTTTTGCAATAGGTTTCATTCTACTATAAATTTTTTTCGTTTCAAAAATTATCGGCACTGGACTATAATGATATTATACAATAATATTTTAATTTATATCAATAAATAATACATACGGATAGTTAGGGTATAATAATAATAATTTAATATAAATAAAAAAAACTTAAAAACAATTCAGAAAATTGTAACTGGACAGCCACCGGACAATCTTACAATTTCACTCTCATCATTTTTTCTATTCTTTTCATTTTTTCTATTTATTTCATAAAGCGCCTAAAGAAGTATAACTTCAAAAGGTGGTAGTTAGTGGTAACAATATTAATTAAAAATTCCTTATATTGTTAAGTCTTACCACCAAGTGGACCGGCTTTACATACTCTAGTATGCCAGCATGGGATTGGATCAATATTTAACTACCCTGTCTTCCAATAAAAGTTCCATTATAATCGGTTAAGCCATTCATTACATTGAATAAGATTAAACAACCTTTAACACAAAAGCTTTACAAACTTGTAACTGTTCCCTTTAACATCCTATCTACAATCAAAACCATGTAACATAAAATTATCAAACGATTTCTCTTTATACCACAACTTATAAATATGTATGTTTTAAAAGCCATTTGTCTAGTGGTATTCGATTCAAGAGTTTTACTCCAATTTAAACTGTTACAATGTCTCTGGTCACCAGTTGTCATGGCAACTGCACGTTCCTATCTGGGTGTTGGGTCCAATGCATGAGATTTGAGCGTGTAATTTAGACCTGTATTCTTCCTACGCTGATATCGGTCGCGTATGTCGATTGAACGTACCGTACGATATGGCGTAATATTAATCATTCGGGACCGCCGTGCCAAGGGTCCTGGGTTCATTTCCAGCGAGGCAGTTTGAATGATGAGTTTGAATGTCTGTTGGAGTGTGTATGTTCTTGTGTTTTGTGTTGTCCATGGCACCCACGATACAGGGAATCCTATAGATATAGTGTGAATTTTTGAGCGTGTAGCGTCATTGTAATACATTGTGAGCACGACCTGAAAAAAGACGGACGTAACCTCGTTTAATCGAGAGTGAAGCATAGCAATATAGGCCGCCCGCTTACGATGTGTGCGTAATTTTTTATTCGCGATTGACGCAGTATGGTGTCAATGTGTGGGTGTGTGTACTTGTACGAATACAGAGTTGGTATTACTATGGGTGCTTCACTGAATTTGTCTTTTTTTTAGGTCCGTGATTGTGAGCTATGAGGCTTCATACTGTAATGCTAAATTAGGTAAGCGACGCCTAATTTCTTCTATATAGATCCATCCTTGATGGTATTTTTTTTGCCATTTGCGGAACTCTTTGATTCGAGAAGGTGATGATTTTGATCCTTGTATTCACAAATAGTGAGCGTGCGTAACAAGAGTTTTAATTATTACGTTTTATTTATTTATTTTTCACTACAAATTCCCGTGTTCCATGGAACACGTATGTTTTTCCTGAATAAATATTTTGGTACTGGTCTTCGACAAAACAAAGTCTTGGCCTTAAAGATGTGTACTATTAATATGAGATAGAACGCCTTTTTTATAGGAATCACTCGGCGCTTTCCACTTAAACCGCTGACAGCTTAGAAAGAAAACTACTTCTCAGCTTCACGGAAGTTGTTTTTGTTAAAAGCACTTAAAGCTCTACCTGATTCCTATGTTTTGTTTGTGATCTTTTCAATTTATCGCATCAAGTAAAGTCTAACAGGATTTTCTTTGAAAAGTTTATAAGCGAGTACACACACGTTAACGAGTTCTTAACAATTTCGTTGGAAAATTTAATTTCTAGAAGTTTTCATTTATGTTTCTAGCTTAAGATATTAAGTGAAGTTGTTTTTGAGGAAATTGGTATATACCTACTGGGTAATTAACGAGTTAAATTTATAAGCAATTAGTTAATCAGAGTTCATTAAAAAAAATGGTCACATAAATCAGTTATTATCAGATTAGATTTTTGGAAACAACTTCACTTATTATGCACAAGAAATAAATAAATAAAATAATCCAAATTGAATTAGGCATTTTTCAGAGACAAAATATTTCAAAACTATTTTTATCCGAAAGTTCTCTAAAATTGACCCCATTGAATGACTTAAAATTACAATAAAATGTATGATGTTCCATTCCTAATAAGCAGTTTATTTTAAAACAGATAAAAAAATATCGTCGTCCTTCATCAGAAGCAATTTATAAATAACCGATTTCAGATTGAATTGCATCTCCATTTGTAGTTGTTTTTAATAAAAAAAGATAAACTAAATATATTTTTACTTTAACAGATTTCGTGGATGCTAACAACTATCCAATCTCAATCTAGTACATTGAATGGAAAGCTCAAAATCCCCGCCGCTCCCGCCAAAACCATTTCAAAATTGAAACTGGCGTTGCTCCTAAGCGGATTTTTATGTGCGCAATGTTATCTTTACGACCGCCAACACATTTATTCTATTGCAATAGGGTTTAGAATTGCGTATCTTCAGGATGCTATGCTATGTGAAGATTTGTAGCATAGAACACAGATTTCAAATAAGGAAGTGTCGGCTCATCGGATTGCATGCCTGATACGGTTACTTGCGCACCTTTCGTCAACTTCTAAAATATGTCAAGTCGTGCCAAAATGTACCGAGTGAAATAATATTTTGGTTATCTTTGCAATGAGCACCTAAGTTTTTAATTTAAGTTCGCTAAGGGTCTGAATGCGGTCGCATTTATATAACATTCATTTTTTATGGAAGAAAAACAGGCATTTCACGATTAAACACGAACTGGATTTTGAACTACTGCAATTAAGCATCGAAGGAATGCACAGCCTCTACAAAATGATAATACTTGGATAAACACTTCAATAATTCATGTACTTATAAGAAATTGGAAAGTTTAATGTAGTACATGTGGTTTTAAAATGGTGATTCTGTGATATCAAGCGGTCACTTACACGTCTTTGACCACCAAGAAAGCCTTGAACATTATACCTATAAATATCAAACAAAAATGAAATTTTGATATTAAAACGAAGGTGACAGCTATAATTATATAGAAACTTTTTTATGCACATCATCGGACAGTATTAGACAAAACGAATTGGAACAGAACCCAGTTTACATCCAAAGGAGGCTTCTAGAGAAGATTTCAGTAGATCTACCTCCTCATGAATTACATAGTTACTTTAACTGCACATCGAATATGGAAAATAAAAATTATCAAAAAGGAGTAACCGCCCTCGCTTTGCTTCGGTTTTCTTATTTTTTACACCTTGGGTTACATTATTGGAGTTTTATTAAGGATCCCTAATTTTTTTGAAAATATAATATAGCGTATGTTACTCGGGGATAGTGTAGCTTCCCAACAGTGAAAGAATTTTTCAAATCGGTTCAGTAGTTTCGGAGCCTATTCAATGCAAACAAAAAATCAAATCTTTCCTCTTTATATATTAGTATAGATAAAAGTAAATTGATTTCACTCCTTTTTATTCACTCATTGAAACACATTTTCATCCTTCCAATTTTAAAACACGGTCATTGCTTGTTCACATAAAAAAATAATTTGAAACCATTGTATTCATTGTCCGATAGTTCTCTTTGTCAATGAAATTCAGTTTTATTTGTGAAACTAATAACTGGGTAGAAACAAAAGCAGAATTTTGTATTTTTTTCAGCTCGAAAGGGTTTTAAATGGTTTTGAAAGTAAATCCGTTTTTTGTTTTGAGCAACAAGAGTTTGAAAACTAGTGCATTTTTTTCATTCCTTAAGGCTCGGTACCTCTGCAGAAGCCGTTTTTTGAGTTTTTTAAAAACATCTGAGACAGAAAATTAGCTTTTTAAATTTTGAAAAAAAAAATGTATTAGTTAAGTATCTAATCTAGGTAAAGTCGCTTTCTGTTACAAAATCTAATGAACTTCACATGATAAAAAAATCTCCATGTTACCCCTTTTTCAATGTTTTTTCAATATTATGATTAAACTACTGACCTTTTCCATTTTATTTTTGTACTCAGTTAAAGACACTAAATATTTCAAAGTAAATTCGCTGCGTTTGATTTGATACAATTATTGTTTAATTACTATGTTTAAATAATTACTAAATTCGTGTGCGCGGTGGTTCGAAAGGCCCGATCAGTCGCGTGCTTTCGCTTAGGGATGACGGAAAATACTTTTGTGGGAATACCTGGCCTTAATTAGCTATGGTTTGGGTTTAAAATTTGTAGACCGGAATTTTTAATATGGTGATCGAGTACTTCAATAGTAGTTCGAGGTGTGTGGAAGATGGTGAAATTATTGTAATCGTTATCACTGCATATTATACAAAAAAGTTGCGCCTGTCGGTCTGTCTGTAAGGCTGTACGTTATTTACATTACCTGTGTTTGTCTTTAAGTGGAATTACTTGTACCTAAATTAGTTTTATGCAAACCTACCTGTTCATACAATGTAATATACAATGTAATCTCGTTGGCAAATCTAAATAAATAAATATCAATTTGTCAGGATTGTTATCAGGTTGTTTATTTGATCCTTTTTCGGTTATTTAAATAAATAAAAAAACTTATAAGGATAAAAAGTAATCACTTTACTTTCACGGTCTGTTGTTAAATTAAATTTAATGACTATATCAGCTGTGATATCGGTGAAAAGAGTTTATTTATTGTTTATTGAAATAAGCCTCGATAAAAGGAGCACAGGACGTACTACAACCAGGTGGACTGATGACCTGAAGAAGACAGCGTGTATCCGCTTATCAAAAGGCTCAGGACCAGTCTGAGTGGCATAGATTAGTGGAGGCCTATGTCCAGCAGTGGACCTTTAAAGGCTGATGGATGGATGGATGGATGGATGGAAATAATTTCGCTACAGACACAGCCTATGTCCAGCAGTGGACTTCTAAAGGCTGATGGATGGATGGATGGATAGATGGATGGATGGATAGATGGAAATAATGTAGCTACAGACACGTCTGATATTTTACATAATGTGAAAACAAAATCGTAATTTCATTATATTTTCAACGCTTTCAACTTGAAACCCAGCGCTCTCAATACGATGGAGGGTCAATAAAATGAAATGACTCCTACTTTATTATATTTTGTATTCGTATCCAACGCAATGTAGATACTTTAAATGGCCAGTTTCGGTGGATCTCCTTGATTGGAGTCTTTACTTATGATTTTATAAATCAATTATCAGTCTTGTGGATTTACGTAGCAGCTGTAGCCTGTTGTACCGCTCATTACCCGGGAGCTTGTCGGAAGTGACCGACCAACTACCGAGTTTAATGGTTGAAGGATAATGTAAAAATTTCATGAGCGCTGCCGTGCTCCGGAGTGCACGTAAAACCGTTGGTACTTTTTTTATCTTCATGACAACAGTTATTAAGTCCTTTTGGAGGAATTCAGGCAGCATAAAAAAATGGCAGCATTCAATGAAACAACCAGCCGTTCGATTGGAAGGCTATTTAACAACAGAGCTATGATGTACCTTGGTTTCAGGAAAATATAATTTTTGTTATTAATTGCGTATTCAAAACATTTTGGGCTTAACTTTTAAATGTACAGAATGCCTTGAAAAAGTATTAAGTAATGTTTCAGACACTCTATATATAACTGACTCTTTCATTGCATATAACAATGTATATACTCGTAAGTGACTCTGTATTGTATTATATATCAAGACGAGCCATAAGCAAGGTAATCGACTCCGAAACTTTCTAAACAAAACAACACAAGCTCGACTTGCCGTTATTTCCATTACAAACAAACTCAGTCGGAGTCGTTCTCTTACTAATCTAATTTCCCTTATTTCTGTATCCCCCTATCTCGACCCGATTCCAGTGAGGAGCTAGATTGTTTACGATGTACGAGTAGCGATATGAATATTTGAAGTATAAGCTCAAACTCCTACTCCAATTCTAATGAATGGGTTTTCCTCTATTTATAATGAGATGGACATAATTAATCACAAATAGAATCAAGATCAGAAAACAATCATTTTTAAAAGGTAAATTATATTTTCACGGGTCCCGGTGTCTGTTTGCAATGACCCAAGTGGGAAGTCTCAGTTTCCGATTGAGCTGAAATTATGCATGACGATCCTGTAGCCTAGTTGGTAGCGACCCTTCCTACGAAGCAAGGGGTCCTGGGTTTGAAACCCGGCCGGCTGTGACAGATAAATATTTGTACTCGGGTCATGGGTGAACTGTGATGTATTAAATGTATCGTCCATTCACTCGCGACACAGGTAAAAACTTATCGGGGTATGAGTGTGAAAGTGTTTATTGTTTTATTTTTAATACGTCTATATAGGATAGCAATGCATTTATTATTATGCTTAAGTTTTAGCTTTACTAACGGTTTAGCAATGAATACGATTTTTCTATGTATAAATCAAAAGTCACTTATCGTTTACCCCTCAATAATAGTGCTGCGATCAGTCGGGGCCGCTCAATTGGCGATGTATATCGTCACATCTAATGCCCGGCCCAAAGTTCAGATGCGAAATCAATAACGCTTTCCCATTTCGTAAAGAGATGTATTTTGTCTCTGCCATTACCATTACCATTAAAGTTAACTTAAGAAGGCTTATTCGGACTTTCCTAGGTCTGGAAAGATACTCGTATCTATGACATTAACATCATCTTATTCTATGACTATCTCAATGATCAAACCGCCTCTCAAAACGTGTGTTATTTTAGAGGCAGAGGCAATAATACACAAACGCTCCAACTCAGTCACTACGCTTACTTTAATCGCTCCTTAGTTAATTAGTAATTAACATACAAATTCCGTCGGGATTCAAGTAAGCGATTTAAGTAACCGTTAGTGACTCTGAGTTGGGGCGTAAGTTAAGAGAGTTTAAGCAGGTGCTTTCATATCCTTAAGTTCCAGCCTTCTATGTTAATGATGTAGTTACATAAATGAACATTGGACAACATTTTGGTGGTAGGTCCCTCCTATTAATGTGTCCAACTGATACCACCCAGGTTAATCTGAACTCGTGAATAAATGTCAACGAACCGTGAATCTCTTATGACTATACGAGTAACAACCCTCGCTTTGCTTCGGTTTTCTTATTTTTTTACACCTTGGGTTACATTATTGGAGTTTTATTAAGGATCCCTATTTTTTGAGAATATAATATAACCTATGTCACTCGGGGATAGTGTAGCTTCGCAACAATGAAATAATTTTTCAAATCGGTTCGGTAGTTTCGGAGCCTATTCAATGCAAATAAACAATCAAATGTTTCCTCTTTATAACATTAGTATAGAAGTATAGATGAATGGCATTGTATTCAAAAGAGCTCCCATTTCCCATTAAATCCCTAATTAATGCGGAAGAGGAAATAATTAAGACTTAAAGCATATGCAGGTATTATG
The DNA here is from genome assembly GCA_951805285.1 of Thymelicus acteon. Taxonomy (NCBI): domain Eukaryota; kingdom Metazoa; phylum Arthropoda; class Insecta; order Lepidoptera; family Hesperiidae; genus Thymelicus; species Thymelicus acteon. The sequence continues at coordinate 2,508,530 of OX638226.1, read as the reverse complement.
ATACTGCGGCTATTCAAATGCATAAGCAATTTTCTGCTGCCCAAAAACTTCGACCGTTAGTTTCAGGAAGTTGCATAACTTTGAAATTATTTATGCAGATCAGTAGAGTGAAATATCTGTAAAATCCTAACTAAAATTTAGGTCAAATATAATCATTTATTAAGAACATATTAATTCTGATCCTAAAGATATAACACGAAATGAAATTTTATTCGTTTTTAAAATAACTCGCTTCAAGAAGTCTTCAATAGTACCGGCTCGCTTCCACTACATACAATTCAATTTACTATCGATCCATTAAAACGGATAGGGGTTCATACATTTAAAACGAGACGTAATTGACAATCGTAGTAAATATCCCCCGTATTCAAGAACAATACTTGTCTAAGTAAAGAAGCAATACTATGCGAAGTAAGGCATTTCTCAGTGCGTTGGTCATGGCAAGCCTTCAGTTTCACAGTCGACCCTTAAGTATCACTTGGCTGGGCGGACACACAGAGCTGTATACAGCCCGCTTATTGGTCTATTTAATGCGGCAAACTTCACTCTAGTCATTTGACACAGGCAAAAGACAAAGATAATAATACAAATAATCGATCCTTTCTTTCTATTTTGATAGAAGTCAAACCAACACTATGCGTTCGATAAAGTAGCTCGGCAGCTACTTTATCGATTTTGACAAACGCACAGCGAAGGACTTCAATCAAGTATTGTTTACGAAATGGTTTTAATGCCACTATGCACTCGCAAACACTATGAGACCTCACAGTGTTGTTTTTGAATACGGGGGTATGATTCTTATCAAATAAATGTTCAAACTTATACTGACCAATCCTTTATTTGACTTTTACTAGGAGTATTTTTTGTCACTCATTTCTATACCCAATCCAATCCTGCAAATCTCGCAGATTATTGCAAAATGATTAATATAAATAATTGAACTGGATTTCCGCAAAGTAACCCTGCTCACTCCTCAATTACTACCTCTAACATCTCCAGTTATTTGCACATTCCGCCATTATTACTAGCGAATAGAACCAAAATCGCGACACCGCAAACCCGATGTTTGCGCAATGAACTGTTGCCAATTGGCAACTGATTTTAGTGGATTCAATGGATTTAGAAAAGAGAAGGGGGGCTCGATTATGAAAATAGAACCTCCCGGCGCGACACAAATTTTGTCCACGATATTCTATTTAGTATTCATTCATTCATTCATTCATTCATTCGTTCATTCATTCGTTTATTTACTTACTTATTTATTTATTTACTTATTTTCTAAGCTTGCATTTATACTTCAATGCCCATGTATAAACTTTTGCCTCAGGAAGGCTATTCTCTTTTGTAACTTGACAACGGAATCCGCGATGAGTTTCAAAATGGAAGTTCGAGTCCGAGATCTTGATATGTGATTCTCTAATCATCTGGTACGCACTTGCGAAGTGAAGGGAGTCTCAAACTCTAACTTCAATTTAGAAACCCATCGTGGACTCCGCTGTCAAGTTACAAAACAAAAGTGAACTTGCATCATATTGACATGTTATTAAGAGCATTATCTAATCATCTAGTACGCACTTGCGAAGTGAAGTGATCCTAGAACTCGAACGTCAATTTTGAAACTCCGCTGTCAAGTTACAAAACAGAATAGCCGTCCAGTTCTTAACCCTGTGATGAGGGGACTGTTCTATAAACTGTAATTACCGCAACCGGGGTGCGAGGAGGCGCGGGTCAGGTGACACATTCATTAATCTCTTTATTAATGACCGCTGAATTTTCCTTTTTTAAAGTATTAATGTATAAATTTGCATATAAATGTGAACTTGAGTTTGTTTATTACACTTTCACATTTTCGCATAAGCACTTAACACTTAACACATACACACAAACAATTAAACTGAGATTTAGTATTTAGCATACGTGTGTAGGAAATGTAAGTGAAAACTGTTTTCTTCTGAACTCAGGAACACATGACAGAAGAGATAAAAGACTCTTCATTGAAGATCGGTGGAGGGATAAGTAGCATATATTAAATGCTATTAACAGTTATGATACATCCAAATTTGATGTGCTTAATTTCAATATCGCTCGAACTATTCATAAACGTGTCACGAATCACGATATCTATACCAATATAAAGAGGAAAGATTTGATTTTTTGTTCGCATTGAATAGGCTCCGAAACTACTGAACCGATTTGAAAAATTCTTTCACTGTTGGGAAGCTACACTATCCCCGAGTAACATAGGCTATATTATATTTTCAAAAAAATTAGGGATCCTTAATAAAACTCCAATAATGTAACACAAGGTGTAAAAAAATAAGAAAACCGAAGCAAAGCGAGGGCGGTTACTCGTATTGTATAATTACGCGGTGCAAGTATGAAACTTCAAAATTGTAGTCGTGTTAAGCGATGCGTACAAAATTTGCTTTAGTATCGATTACATCGAATACATGAATATCACGTACAAGCAAGCTGGGACTCCATAAATCTATCACGACCTTTACCGCATTGGCGAAAATTCTGTACGCGTGATACGAAAATACTTTTAATATTCCAAGCTTCGTGGATAACGCCTTTCTTTGAGCTAAAAACTTCTTTTTGGTTTCACATGTAAATGATTATTAAGAAAAAATGCGAAAGCTTTCTAAATAATCATTTAGAAAAAATGCGAAACTGTAATCACATTAGGCAGGACCATAGCCCATTTTAAAGCCTTGAAAATTATATAATCCACGGCCTACTTTAAATAGCTTCCTAAAAGATTGTATTTCACGTCACGTCATGAACTGTAGATAATAGTTAAGTATTTGCGCGTGAGGCTTCGAAGGACCTCGCGCGACGACTCGTGTTACAAAAAAAAATCGCGACAGGCTCAACAAGGAAAAGTAAATGAGCACTAAATAATTATTATTTTATATTTCCTTTCCTTTAAAAATACTAATTAACGAGAACTGTCACGGCCATAACCGTGCAAATTTTTAAATAATTTGCAATGAAAATAGTTGACTTAATTACAGGTTACATTACTCACGCCCCAACTCGGAGTCACTAATGGTTACTTAAATTGCTCGTTAGTATATAATTTGTATGGCGATTCTTAACTATGGAGCGATTTAAGTAACCGTTAGTGACTCTGAGTTGGGGCGTTACATCCCAATACCTATATTCGTATATCCAGGTCGGACATAGATATTAACCATGTAAAGAGAAAGGTATACTATAACTCTTTATAATTGTGACGATAGACCCGTTCCCCGTAGCACATAAAATGGACTGTGGCAAAAATTTGTACGGTTGTGGCTAGCTCGAGTGCCATCTTTTTCGCTACATAAAAAGTTACGATAGGCTTTCAAATATGCAAACTAGGAAAGGTACCTATTAACACAAACATTTTTTACTCTAAGGCCCAAGTCACACTATCGCCCGAAATTTATAAAATTTCTAATCGGAAATTATACATTGAAGATTGAAAATTAATTCGAAGCATGTCTTAAAGTGTCTTAATGTACCTATATAATTATATTATATTCATTTTCATTTCGAAAGCCCGTTAATAAACGGTACGGTATTTTCTTCTATTTTATGTAAATAGTCAAAAAAGTGGTATTTACCGCCCATAGATATAAGACACATTATGTATCACCATACTCGTTTACTTTAAATATAATCATTTTCTTATTTTACATAATTGCATTAGTACTAGGCGAGCAGGATTCCGCTAACTTCTTGGAGGGTGGTTTTGTAATGTTTTAAATGAAACGGGTACATGGTTCGTATTTTATAACACCGATATTTGGCACAGTTACATGGATCAGTCTCACCGTGACCACGATCCATGTAACTGGGTCAAAACATAACATAAAATACAAATCGTGAGTACCCGTTGCATTTAAAGTGTTATAAAATACAAATATTGAGTACCCGTTGCATATAAAATTTTCAGTGTCCGTGATGATATAAGTTTAAAATGGTTTTGTAATGGTAATACAATAACCATTACACAAATACCAGGACAAGCGTCCACTCTTGTCAGTTATTCACTTGAAAAACCCATTGCAATAGCTTGAACCCATTATTGGCCCACTATTGGGCACGGGTCGGTCCTCTTAAGTAGGCCTAGCCTAGAGCATACTCGACTACGCTGCTGCAAAGCAGTTAAACGCTTCGTGTGACTTCGTCCTAACAGTGTATTTAAAAGCACAGTGTGAATCCACTATCACTGGTACTTTACTGTGTAATTATCCGGCGCAATTTGCAACGTTATTACAACTCTAGAACTCCTGGCTAAAACCTCAGATGGATTCAAAACGGCGGAATAATCCTAGTTTTGTCACGGCTTAATGCAATTTGGACGTTGGTCATTTGTTTAAGTAAAACATAATGTAATGAAATAATGTCAAGGGTCATGTAGGCGGTTGGTTTTAGAATATTCACGTGAACATCTTGAAATTCTCGAATGAACAAAATAGTCATGATGAATAATTTTCTTGATTTGTTACAAAAAAAATATATATTTTAGTTGCTATACCTAACAGTTATTAACATTTCATAGTACTCAATAAAATGTTCTCCTTTCTCCCCTTTCTCCCCTAAAGGTAGCTTATAGAGTAACGCAATTAGACCGTAAACTACTCAGTATCTACTGGATAATCTCTGGTTTAACCCAATTAGTCTCCACGACTAATAAATCAACCACAAATCAATCGGCTTAAGGAACCCAGATTGAAAAATTTATTACGTTCTAATGAATTCAATCTGGGCTTTGTTCAATTAGACTGCCCTGATGCTTGGTAGAAGCGACCTACTGAGCGCATTGATGTTGGTGATGCCTTTAAATGCTTAATTTTCGATAGCAGTCGAAGTTATGAGACGACGTTTTATCGTGACAGTTCCAAAAACGGATCCTCATGAAATATCTATGTTATTCGCATTAGTGTCTTTCGGGCATAAATAATGTTTACGCCACTGCAAACGATCGGAATTAATATGACCCAAAAATTCATGGCAAGAGTAACGTGGAAGACAAAGTAACGGTTTTGGATTTGACATAAAATATTGTTGTTTTTTTTGACAAAATATAAATAATGATGATTAAATTACTTAGCTGGATTTTGTGTTGGTTTAGTTTAGAAAGATATACTTTTTATAACACAGCACAAAAAAATATTTGTCACAATTTTGTTGTTTTACAATAATATTATCAATTATGCCTTACGTGTTCGCGATGACCCCACTCTCCCCTACACTTAAATAATTTCCCCGTTATCATAACATAAAATACCCTGTTTCTATGGCCGTTATTGTATGGAGGCCGTGTCGCCCGCTGGTAAAAGCCTGTCAGGGTGTATTACCAGGGATACTTCAGCTATACTATTAATTCACTTTTGACGTTTCGTTTTTCTTGGGATAAAACCTAAGTATACGCGTGCTATATCTATTAGCTTATAGTTAGATACAAAAAATAACTGTTCGGTTTTCTTGAAATTTATCGCCTAAAAATAGGGGTTGGAAGTCATTTACATACAAATCAACTTCGTCAGTTTTAGAGATATAATTTTTTTTTATGTAAGCTTGTAGTTACGAACAGAAGTTAATTTTAATATATTTTTTTGGAAAATCATCCCTTAAAGGGTTAATTTAGGGGATGAAACTTAGTACGCAACTTCGTCATTTTTGAAGTTAAAAGGGTGAAAATTTATATAATAATATAAGATTATAGTAAGACACAAAAATAACTGTATTATGGCTTTTTCGAAATTCATCCTCATAAGGGGTTGTAAATATTTTAGAAACTTCGTCATTATTGAACTCAGTAATGTGAAAATTTATATGTAAGCTTATAATTAGAAAAAAAAATAATTGTTACAGGTTTTTTTTGGAAATTCATCCCCTGAGAGGCAAAACCAGGGGATGTAAGTTTTTATGAAACTTCATCAATTTTGAACTCTGAAATGTGAAACTTAATATGTAAGCGTATAGTTAGAAACAAAAAATAACTCTTAGTTATTTTTGAAAATTCATCCCCTAAGGGGAAAACCTAAAGGGTTGTAAATTGTACACAACTTCGTCATTTTAGAACGCAGAAATGTGAAAATTAATATAATATAAGCTTATAGTGAGGAACAAAATGTAATTGTAACAGGGGGAGGGAGAGGGAGAAGGAGAGGGAGAGGGAATTTAATGATCTCTGATCTGTTAAGCCTGCCTTTATAAAAATTTTGTTAAAAGTATCACTACATTCATTGGCTGCTATATAGGCGAAACGAAGTTTGCCGGGTCAGCTAGTACTTAATAAATTCGACAAGTGCGAGTTAAACTCGCTTGGAGAGGGTTCCATACGTTGATTATGTATTTACCGTTAACTTTCTATTTTATTTAGTTTTTGGCCTTAAATAAAGGTCATAGACTTCTTATAAGTTTTCCTGTAATGTATAAGTAAAAAAAATTTACTGTATTTTTCTCAAAATTCTAGCCTCAGTAGTTACGGCGATAAGGGGGGAATAATCATTTTTCGACCTAAATTTTTGTTGTTTTTTCAGAAATGTTAAAAATTTTCATCGTAGAACTATAACAAAAATATATTTGAGATCCTTACAATAAGTCATTTAATTTGTCAAATGATCATACCCACAGGATACGGTTTGTAAAACAGTTTTATTTTAATTAGTTTGATTTCGTTAAATTATTTTTCATCCTTGGGACACAAAAAAGCACACGAATCCTAAATTTCAACTCATTTGGTCCAGTAGTTTCGGAGAAAATTGGCTGTGAAGGACTTATAGTAGGGGAGCCCATGAGGGGATTTTTGGATTTACTCGAGCGCGACAGATTAATATAAGGGAGGATACCTTACATATTGATAGAGAGATGTCCTCCAGAGAGTATGAGCCTTTAATATGGGTGGTACGCTCAAGGTTCAAGGGTCAAGGTTTGATTGACGATTTTTATTACTCTTGGCTTGCGGAAATCGTCAGATTATATATTTTTTATTATTCTGGTCTTATTACCTTTGAAATAAACAAAAAAACGACCGCGCTCGAGTAAGTCGTCTTGACTTATTCATCGTTTTTGTTTATAAACTTTGTTACCCTCCCACTCCCTTAGGTTACGCTCAAATCGTCAGATTAGCAAAATTGACACTTTTTAGCTTGTAATTACCTCCTTATCCTAATCTGACACGCTCGAGTATATCCATGTTTGAACAATTTTGAGTTTGTTTGAATAATTTTGAAAATCTGTAAAGGCTTCTTCACCCACCGCTGAAAGTTTCCACATTATAGGACCATTTATTCTTCCTATCATCTAATCTACCAAATCTAATAGGTTTCCGCAACGCTCGAGTAAATGCACGTTTAGCATCATGGGCTCCCCTACCATTATTTGCCATTCGTTTTTTTCCGGACTGAAACTGCGTGGTGGAGTAGGCTCTAGGCCTTCTAAAGAGGAGGGAGCCGTCACCCATGCTCAGTAGTGGGCCATAAATGGGTTGAAACTAGCCGACAGACGAGTATACGTAAATGGTCACTAAATTCAATGACACCAGTAACGCCTTAAGCTACTGACATTTGCATTATCGGACAAAGTCAAGAAAACTTACAAAAAACTACTAATAACATTGAAATGGCAGGTTTGCGCTGTTTTTTGTGGATAGTATATATCTCTTGACATCACATCAGGGACTGAATAAAAACGTGTTCTTATAACGATTTTATATCACGTGTGATGTTAGTCCGCGACACACTTTATATCTCCTCTGATATCACAAAAAAAATGTCAACGGTAACTTATTGTATTTTCTTGTAAAGTAGTAGAGTGATCAGCTGAGGAGTCAAAGAGGTTTCAACCGTCTTTGACTCCAAGACATCTTAATATATAGTGCTCGTTTAACATCTTGCTGATTAATGAACGAGACCACAGCATTAGAGCCTCGTGGTGGCCATTGGACGTATCTAGTGGACCTAGGTCACTCCTGAGTTAGAGCATACAATACTCAACGTAAGAGTTCACAAGCCCTTGTACCAACTTAATCCTGCAAGCAGTTGTGAATGTTTATATGATTTAAAGTTAGTTTTTTTTCTATTCCTCTTTTTTATTCTTTGTTGTGACTAATTACTAAAGTGGACCCATCAGTTTGTCAGCAAACTATTAGAATGCCTTCACTTCTCCTCAGATGCGTGTAAATAATTCGAACCCAAAAATAAGACTCACTGAAAATCAGCGCCGTAGTCAACATTATGCTGAGTGAGCTCCTTTTTTAACAGACTTCAAAAAAAGACGAGGTATTCAATTCGACTGTATTTTTTTTATGCTTGTTACCTCGGAACTTTCGACTGGGTGAACCGATTTCCATGACTCTTTTTTTAATCAAAAGCTGGTGCTTGTCATGTAGTCCCATTTAAATTTGGACGAGATCTGAAGAGTAGTTTTTGAGTTATCGCTAATTTTGTAGTCGGTTATTTTTTGTCAAGAATTATCTAGGCCACTGGACATGCGAGCATAATGTAGCAATAATTTTGTAACGAGCTTTATGTTTTATCTTTTATTTTGTTTATACTTTTTAATTGTTTTTTTTTTAATTATGTTCTTTTAAAGTGTGAAAATTTTCTTTAAACTGTGTTAGTGGCTTTGGAAATAAAAATTTATTCAATACTTATTCTATTCTAAAAACAGAAAGCCAACTTTTGAGTGCTTATAAAAATTTATTCTTAATTGTGTCATACTTTGAATAACGAGTTTTAATAATGCTTCATTCATTTTATAGCAACCAAATTACTTTTTAACCTTATACCTGGTTATATGAGGTCTTTTGGGGACGATTCACGTTTTATATGAATTTCGGCCTACATTGCAAGCTGAACGACTCAACTTTGATGCGCAAACTTTTGTATGGCACTCACTGGATGAAAGTTAAAATAGGTACTACATAGATGGAATTCGTAATAATCTGAGTTAGAGCTTAGTTCCGGTTAACAATACGTCCACCAAACAATTTCTGGATTTCATGTATTTTTCTGTACGTTGGATGAAATATTACCAAATGGTAATTTTGAAGGTAGACAGCTTCGTAGTTTACGAAAATTAGTTTGTAAATTAATTTTAAGTTATGTTTTAAGTTTAAGTATTTTATCTATATTCACTATATACCTACTTCTAAATCTAAAGGTGACATTCTCAAATAGATAACATAATTCACGACGGCTTAAAACGCGGATTTTCATGCGGTTCGATGATCTATATTCCATCAGCAGGTCTTGACAGCAACTGTACTCCAACGTCCATCCATGACAAATGTACATGGATGCAGCTTGGCTGACAAGTTAGGCTGCCAAAATTCAGCTCAACCCTGCATCGGACGTTAAATTATGATTCTGCAAAACTGTGACTTAACAATGAAATAAATCATTCAAGCTTGATTTATAGGGCTTGCTTTTCTCTTTGAATGTGGGTTTTGTTAAACGCCAACAAACTCATACCCCCGCAGTAGGTTATTATTACCTATGTCGCGGGTGGCATGGACGACACATAACACATCACAATAACACCCATGACCCGAGTACAAATATTTATCTGTCACATAAATATCAGCCCCGGCCGGGAATTGATCCCGGGACCTCTCGCTTCGCAGGCAGGGTCGCTACCAACTACCAACAGGGTCGTTTTTGTAGAACTATCAGTAATTTTTTTTTAACTAGCGATATGCTCGAGGTTTTGTCCGCATTCTCCGGGATAATAAGTACCCAATATGTATGTATGTATATATTTGTATGTTCCAGTTTATTTTGCGTGAAAGATTAACAAACATCCTTACAAAAGTTCTCATTTATTATATTACTATCATACCACCTACAGGGTCAACTTCATACTAAAATTATTCTATTTAAGACAAGAACCTAGCTGACAGATGCTCCTTTTGAAACCCATTTTTTTCTTTCCAAGAAAACTAATTTTTTCAGTAGGAAATACTGTTGGTACTAATCTTATTACTTTTCAAACTCCACGAAGGGTCTATTGTTCTTCTTGCTAACGAAGCATAATAGCGCACAGGGCATGTGAGTAAATCTGAGAAATACTCAAAATTTATCACTTGCATTTCAAAATATTTCGCATTAAATGAAATTCATATCGCGATGCTAATATTTCGGTATGAAATTGCCCATCAGCCAAAATTCCAGCTTAATCCGTGTCGAACAGACCACAATGTAATACTCGGCAGTCCGAATCCATTGTAATACTGGCTATATTGCTTCTAGTAATGTGCCGGATACTCCTGGGAATATTAGTAAATTCATATCCGTAAGCTGACCAGGGTTAAAAATATATTTAAATTCATATTCGTATGCTTGACAGGGTTTAATTTATGAAATTTTAATGAAAAAAAAATATTTTTCTTTTTCTTTTTCTTTTTCTTTTTTCTTCACTCTTTCTTGGCGGCCTTGCGGGTTCCTTTTTCCTTTGAATAAAACAGGCACCTTATAAGTCTAAGCAAATTGACTTTTGATCCGAATTGCGTACCTACATTTTTTATGGCGGGGGGCTTAGCCCCCCGATTACTTTTGAGGGAATTTTAGCGGTAATTATGAATTAGTAATATTTTAGTTCATGAATTCCATTTTTTGGCATGTTGCCAGTGAACTTGCATATAAATTATCTTTAATCAAATTAGGAAATTATCGTTAAAATAGTTTTCCATACTGCTAAATATTGTTCCTTTTCCGTTCTTGCTTCTCTCATGAAAGTTTTCCTGAAATTCCCGCGTAATCTGTGACGAGCAAGCCACAATAAGTGTCCGGTGCAATTTGAATATTTTGTATTGGTAGCTATATCGCTATATCGCTGCAAACTATTTGAAAGCGCATGTTTGGTTTTTAATTTCGGAACTTGTTTCGCTCACAGACAGATATGACATACCAAAGATAGATGAAAGAGTACTCGATAAAGTGCCGCCAACTATTCATCAATTTCGAATGCTATACTCTTTTAAAAGATAATCAGTTTCAGAGTAAAAAATAACCGACTTCAAAATAAATCAAAAACCACTCGTCAGATCTAGCTCAAATTTAGGTGAGACTACATGACAAGTATCAGCTTTTGATTAAGAAAATAATCATCAAAATCAGTTTATCCACCTCCTCCTTTTTTGAAGTCGGTTAAAAAGACAGAAAGCACTGCTAATATATAATCTATATTCATTAATATCTTTTATTCTTCTTCTTCTTTGTCGTATCGCTCTTGCCAGAGCGGTCGTGGTCTTCAGAAGGTTGTATTTGGGGCAGATGTTATTTGCCTTACGAGCGAACGATCTTTTATTATCACTTATTATTAACTCGAACGCTATCACAGATGCAAACGAGTTCAGAAGAAAGTACAAGACTTGATTATTATTCATCAAAAAGATGTCGTAACAATCAGCAATCAAACCAGTGATCCTTCGTTGGACAAAGCATTTAATGATGACTATAAGATCTGATGCAAAATTATGCATCGGCCGCAGATGAATCGATTGCCACTACTGAGAAAACCTTGCGTTTCTGTGCGTCACATTGCAGTATAAGTGCTTACCATAGTCAGATGTTACATGAACAAAAACTACTCGTCAGATCTAACTCAAATTTATGTGGGACCACATGACAAGCACCAGCTTTAGATTAAAAAAAGAATCATCAAAATCGGTTCACCCAGTCGAAAGTTCAGTGGTAACAAACATAAAAGAAATACAGTCGAATTGAATACCTCCTCCTTTAATGAAGTTGGTAAAAAAGATGACTATGAATCGTGTTCTAGCTGGGGGGGGGGGGGCTGAAATTCAGTTCACTTTCTTCTTTTTTTAGTTTTCGGTCAGCAACGCAGCCAGGTGCACAAACAATTTTATTTATTCTACAATGTTGGATGGAGTCAATGACTTACATATTTTTTTATGGAAATAGCCGGCAAGGCAAATGGTAAGTGGTCATCGTCGCCCATGAACATCAGCAACACCAAATGCATCACTGATGCGTTGCCGGCCAAAAAAGAGAGAAAAAAAAGAAAGAAAGATCTGGCTCTCAAGCCTCCAGCCGGAACACGACGAGTCGTTTGGCGGCTGACTCATACGCAAGGGTGGTAGCTATCCAGGAGAACCCCATGGCGAAATGATAATAGTGATAATGGTATTAATTAACAATTAAAATAGCACCAGCGGACCGGTTAATCGACTCTTACGACACCCATCCGGCGTGGGATTGGGCTTAGTATTTTAAGCCGCCCCAATACGGTGACATATGACAACCTTTTACCTTGTAGCATACCCTGTAACCTACTTGGTAGCGACCCTGCCTGCGAAGCGAGGGGTCCCAGGTTCGATTCCCGGCTGGGGCAGATATTTATATGACAGATAAATATTTGTGCTCGGGCCACGGGTGTTATTGTGAAGTGTTATATGTGTCGTCCATGCCACCCGCGACACAGGTAAAAACCAACTACGGTACATGTGTATGTAATGTATACATATATGTATGTATGCGGTATGTTTGTGTGAAAGCGTTTATTTATATTTGTGTGAAACCTTAGTTTTTGCTTATCAAAAGTTCCGCAAATCAGAAAAATCCGCCGTGGGAGTGATGAAGGACTTTTCCTTTATTTCTTGTGAGTTGAAATGACGCCTCTCGATCCAGGCGTATTGTTGGTGTGTACAATGCGTCCCTCGGGGCCAATAAACAGAGATTGCAGCTCGGAGCGGCACCGCCGGCGCATTACTTGTAAAATCATCAGTGGATCACTCAATTGGATTATTATGTAAATGAGAGGTCATTACGTGTGGTTAAGGAATGACTCCTTGGAGGAATGACTGCTTGTTTTTTGCTCTAGTGTTGGAGGTTTGAATGGGTTTTTGTAATTGGGAGTCTGAAAGAATTTTATTAATGGGCTCGTTTAAGGAATTTTGTCGATTGCGATGATGCATTGAGATCCAACCAGGAACAACCAGGAACGAACTTTTCGCGTGCCAATTGCCACCAATCCCACTTTTACTTTGACAAATACGAGGGCTTCGGTGTAACTCAACGCTAAGATTTAACTATTGCCAATCCCTTTGTGGCATTGCAACGTGTTATGTATTCACTGAGTCGCGTCGTTTAATATCCTGCTGTCTGCCCGCGTGTGTATCACAAAACATGTTTACATGTATGTGACTGGCTCTCTACAGTCCGGTTTACACGTATTAAGTAGTTAAGTAGATAACTAAATTTTAAGTTAATTAATACGTGTAAACAGACAATTTAGTAACCTTTTAGTTAAAATTTAGTTATCTTCTTATTTCCATATAAGAATATATACCATCTTAAAAGGTATAAACCATCTTATTCCCCATGTATCATCCTTAGCAATGAGTTCCACCTTGTTTCATTTTGAACCTGTTCACTTAAGCTTTTTCTAACGGGCTTTGATGAGTCAATCAATGAAAACAAAGTTTATTTGCTTCGGAAAACATAATCCTTAATTTATCGGAACGAAAATATTAATATAATAACTCGTGTTACCAACTAATTTTCATGTTTTTCATAATTTCTTTCGGCTAGTCATCGTCACATACTGATAGTGAAGGTTAATGATTTATCAGTACTAAAACTTAGCAGACAATTGTTTTGCAATGTTCAAACAAAACTTTAATGGATCAAATATCTGAAAAGCAAACTTTAAGTTTCAAGTTTATTCTGTGCTAAAATTTAATGCTACATAGTTGAATGGTAATTCTCGTTTCGGTCATTCATCATTATCAAGACACAACTATGGTGACCGTTTAGTTCGGCTCATCTCAATAAAATGTAACTTTAAAAGCTGAATAGGGATGTTGACACTAACTATAAATATAAAATTGTTTCAAATATTAATGGTTAAATTTAAACACCTAAAATACTACTATTTTATCGAAATCAAGCACAATAAATTAAATATATCTAAAATGTAAAATGTAAAACATTGTACTCAGTGTCAGGCGACCTCAAACGCCATTTTGAACTTATGATGTTTGTATTTTAAAAGCAACTTCAACAAATTTCAATACCGTTAATATCACTATCGGCCCCTATCGGTTAGTGAAGTCACGTGATGTTTTTGGTGGGTTTTGTTTTTAAATTTAATTATTATTTTTATAATGTTTTTTTTCGTGAGTATTAAGGTTAGGTATATCTATAAAATAAAATTGAATCCTAAAATTAGTCAACATTTACCCCGCCCGTCGCGTCAATTTCGTTCCTGTAACGCGAGATCCTAATAACTATTTGAGACTATACCAATAGACTGAGTAGTTTATGAGGAGGGTTCAAAAGGGGCTAACATTTATACGACAGATATTTATTTTGATCGAATTTTGATTATTTGTGATGTTTTCATTGCGAGGGACCTACGAGACAATGAATAAATGGAAATTTTGTCTCATGTTATTTTTATCATAGATTACTGCAATATAACAGCACAGCTTACAGCATTAAAATATGTAGTTACAAAATAAATATACGACACAAATTGCTAGCAAAATTCGAGCACTTCCAACATTGGGTAAATAATTTGAACTACGAATTCAAGTTGTACGTATACCAACAAATTTATTTTGGATAGCCCCTCCACATTGGACCTTCGGAATTGGCTCCGATGTGCGTTGGGATAATATTATGGATGTCCCGAAGGACAGCCACATGGGTTTATATTAGGATTTGTACTCGGAGATTTCTCGTTGCCAAATAATTTACCTTCATTCTTTGTAGAGTGACGGATATGTACCTACATACATATCTATCATTTTGTCAATGATTTCGTGATGTTATTCGAAAATTGTTTTTTGTTGTTGTCTTTTCGAGTATATTATTATAAATTTGGTTAAAATGGCTTATACTAATAAAAGAAAATTATCTTTATTGTGTTCTAAAACAAGGATAAGAGTAGAATGCTAATGCGCTTAGATGCATGGATTAATTTTTAACCAAATTATTCGTGTCGTCCAAATTATTTAAAATTTCGTACACCTGTTAAGAC
Source organism: Thymelicus acteon (assembly GCA_951805285.1). NCBI lineage: Eukaryota > Metazoa > Arthropoda > Insecta > Lepidoptera > Hesperiidae > Thymelicus > Thymelicus acteon. The sequence continues at coordinate 2,493,524 of OX638226.1, read as the reverse complement.
ACGATTTACGACTTACGGTTTACTTTATAAGACAAGATTTACTTCAAGTTCGCTGAACAACAATTTTGTAATTTTACCGCGAGAGATCAGATTGTAGAAATTAATATGTTTAGTATATTTTGGCAATAATATTGCAGAGTTAGTTAAACACAAAGGAATGTTATTTTTAAATATCCACTTTTGGATCCACGAAGTTCAATCCACATCAACCGGAACGTGGCATTTATCGAGAATTTGGAATGAGAAATCATTAAAATAAAAAGGAACAAGAGCTCGTAGGCTAACGACGTACCAACTCTCTCCACACTCTTCTGTTGTAGCATATAGCCCAAGTAGGACAAATGTGATATATAACAGCATTTCAACAATGCACAATGGAAACGTTAGCTGTATAAGCGCTTATACAGCTGATAGATATAACTCTAATTTGGGCACAAAGACATAGCTGTTTAAGAAATCCTATTACTGAATAATTGGATTTTATCCGCATTATATCAGCATTATATTAGCATTTTATGTGGGTAACAGATACTACAAGAGCTGAACACGGCCTGATTAAGATGAAAGTAAACGTTGAGCGTAATTGTGATATACATTAATTATTTTCTGTGTTTTTGTGCAAGATCCCTGGTGCCATTTTGTGACAAGGAAAATGTAATTTAATAAAATTAAAACTGATTTCTTACTATTATATACGAAATCTTATTGGGAAGGTAACTTTATCGTGAAATACCATATATACGAGTATATCGTTCAAAATCTTCAAGCGCCCTCATAATAATGCAGAATACAAAAAAATATTAACATAATACTGACTGTAAAGAAAACAAAAATATTATTTTGTACATTTATATGCATGAAATGCTGTTTTTACGTGTTAATCAGTAGTAATCAAATTAAATTGGTGTCGATATATCTTAAAATAAACCAAATTAAAAAGGTTATAATTTTAAAATAATACACAGTCAGGTATTAAATATGGCGGATATGTTAGTGAACAGTTGTAATCTTAACCTAATGCTAAGGGCTGTATGTAATGTTCAATTGTGGTCTGTTATTCAGCATTGAGTAAAATAGTTAAGCACTTGTGAAATACAAATCAACCACAGATCGACTTGTTATGATGATAAAATTCAATCAGCAGAACAGATGACCACAAAAGTTCCGCTCAAAAAATTATTAAGGAGTACATGGGAACATTTATAGCATTGCGCTGTTATAATTATGTAACTGCATAAAGTTCACATAAAGGTCTATTATGGCCTAGATAAATGCTGTTATACGAGTATATACCGACACCTGATTAATAGAGTAAAATTTCATCTATGTGCAGCGTTAAGCATTTACTCATTGTTAAATAACTTCACAAAGTAACTGTTTGCTTTATAGTAGTTCACAAGTTCTCTCTTAAAATGCAACAGTTTTGGAGTACCCTCGTGGCCTTTTATTCAGAAGACTGCATTATTTGTGTTCCTTAGTAAGTGCTCTTGGAGTAGATAGAGCACAGCAGTACTAAACGCTAAATAACAGTGACGTCTGTGGCGTGTGAGTGGTGCCTAATAGAACCACAATACAGAATAAAGCATTATATTGAGTCTCGCTTCCTTCTATACAGCTATTATAGACAGAAAGAACTCTTATAAGTCATTACAAATACTAAGATTGACGATGTGGGCCTTGTGTGAAAGTTTATAATGCAGTTTTGTACTATTTGGGAGGTACCTAGACAAGCAATTGTTTCCGGGCAGCCCTTGAGGCTATAAAATAAAACGTTATTTATAAGTAATATTTGAAACCAACCCTTTTACTTTAAGGAATACGCACAAATACAATTTTTTGTGTTCCTTTATTCACACATGCATCAGCGACGAGATGGAGACATGACTTAAAAAAATTGTACTAACAATCGCCCACACTTCACAAGAAAATAGAACAAATTTCAAAGCTATTTATTGTTCAAAAATATATTACCACAACATTGTGGTTTTATTTTCAGCTAAATACAAATTAATGTGACGATTATCCAGCAATCGAATTGCAACAACACAATCAATTGTTGTTTGTCCAAGTATGCATTGTAAATCATTTCGCGTTGCGGCTGACACTGCAGTGACAGCTTGACGTGTTGTGCTGACACGCAGTTCACTATAAATCACACATAGCCGTGAATTAGGAGCTTATCTATTGCAGTTGGTTCAGCGGATTAGTGGAGAATGTTGATCGAAGATTTAAAGGTACAATCGTCAGTGAATTCAAATTAATTTAGGTATCACAGATCTACGCGTAGCTTTAGAAGTTAAGATTGTTGTGGGTCAAATGTAAAAAAGTCCTTGGTCTATCTATTTCTAAATAAATTTTACTAACAACAAATAACCGACTTCAAAGTCTCAAAAACTACTTTTCAGATCTCGTTCAAATTTATGTGGGACCACATGACAAGCACCTGCTTTCGATTAAAAAAAGAATCATCGAAATCGGTTGGCGTGATATTGAGTTATTCGTCAATTTGTCGCGCACATCTTAACACAAATTTACGACTTATGTGGTTTTCTCATGGATGCCATTGTCAGATCTCAATAAAATTTATGTGGGATTAGATGACAGCCACCAGCTTTCGATTAAAAAAACAATCATCAAAATCGGTTCGCCCAGTCCAAAGTTCTGAGGTAACAAACATTAAAAAAAAATACTGTCGAATTGAGAACCTCCTCCTTTTTTTGAAGTCGGTTAAAAATAAGAAAAACATAGTGTTAAAGATACGATTATCAAGATAGTAGCTTTGGTAGTAAAAGTATCTATAAGTTATGTATAGACCTACCCGTTCGTCTGATAAACTAACTCCGAAGTATTATTGCATATTTAAGAGAATAGAAGACATTTTCTGAGTAGGTAAATTGAATTACTGAATACTTCTTTCGTACCTTGAAACCTGATTTCTGATAAATTAGTGAAGTAGAGCTTAAAGGTGTCACGATTTCTCTCAAGAGTCTAAAACTTTGTAAAACATAATGTAAACCAGAATATTTGAAGTCAGCGCTGTATTTCGTATTCTGCTTGGGAACGTCCCGGGATATTGAGTTTTGGGATAATGTTTGATTAAAACAAAACAATTTCCATGAAGATTCGGTACATTTTTTTTAAAGTCATGCTGTCATGTTCCGCAATACTGACAAGATTTTGTCTTAGAATGTTATAATGTATGTACATACGTATGTACTCTTTATTTGCTGTGTTAAAAGTAACCTACATAATATTGTATATATTTTATCGTTACCCAAGGTTCTCATCGGAACCCTTATAGTTTTGTCATGTCCCTCCGTCTGTCCGTCTGTCCCTCTGTCCGTCTGTCCGTCTGTCCGTCTGTCCGTCTGTCCGTCTGTCCGTCTGTCCGTCCATCCGTCTGCCCATCTGTCCGAAGCAAAGCGCCGAGACCCTTATTGCTAGAAAGCTGTAATTTGGCATGGATATAATATGTACATATTTATTAAAACTCCAGAATCGTAGAATAAAATATTGAAAAACATTGTTTTAGCATATCCCCCCTACAGGTGACGTGAAAATGATTATTTTATACATCGCGTATCCTATAGTGTGGGGTATCGTTGAAAAGGTCTTCCAAAAATATTATGGGTCTTCTAAGACCATTTTTGGGATTAGGGGTCCATTTGCAAAATATTTGGTTTTAAAGTGCTAATTTTGGTTAGATTCAAGTGTCCCCCCCCCCCGCGCCAGCTAAACGGTTGGAGTTGGACAAGTGAAAAATTCTAAAAATAGATTATAATTAAAATGATATAATATGAATTTACAAGGAAAACTATCACGGCTATGTTAGCATAAGTAGTTAATGAGTAATAGTCGATAAACTTACTACTTCGAAACCCTACATTACATGTGGCCTGACACACTCTTGCTCTGTTTTTTATTCGTAAAGTAAACCTTTTTACAACTTGCGAAAATTTTGTTCATTATTACTCTACAGTGCAAGTGGACATTCTACAGGCCTTATGAGAAGGAATATTTCCGCTGTTTTCAGTTCTCAAAATCCTTTTAATTTTGAAACTACCACTTAAACTACTACGATAGAAGTTGCATCTTTATTTCCATTGTTCTAGTTTTAAATCACCTGCTCGCTTAACGTTACGTTAGTAAGTAGAACATGTCCTGCGATACTGGTACCCAGTAGCACGGACCTAAAAAAAGACGGACGTAATCCCAAGAACAAATTCAGTGAAGCACCCATAGTAATACCAACTCTCTATTTGTACAAGTACACAAACCCACACTTCACTGCTTCAGTCGCGAATCAAAAATTACGCATTGACCATGTGTGACATGGTCAATGCGATAGCGACATCTTTACAGATTGAGAATATTTCAATATTTTTTGTTTCAGATCACTACAAGGATTAGAATCATGTCATTTCTGTTTTTTTTTTACAATTTTTTTTATATTTAATGTCTTAAATGTTTAAAAAAATGTTTTTCATTTTTTTATGTTAGTTTCAAAAACACCTAAAATTTAGGCTTCTAGACCAGAATAACCCCGTGATCGACACAAGCCAATAGTGCTTTAAAAGCAAAAGCTTGATCAAGAGTTAGTTTCTTCTTTTCTCAAATCATCTCAAATCATCATCATCATCTCAGTCACAAAATATCAACCTTCTTGTGATTATGATTGTGTGATTGGTATGACATATAAATTAGATCAAGACTGTCTCATAAAAATATACTTTTTTTATTAATTTTATTGTTAAAAGCAAAGCAAAAGCAAAGCAACAACCCATAATTATCCCACTGCAGGGCTCGGGGTCTCCTCTCACAATGTGAGGGGTATTAGGCCATAGTCTACCACGCTGGCCAAGTGCGGATTGGTAGACTTCACACACCTTTGAGAACTTTATGGAGAACTCTCCGGTGTGCAGGTTTCCTCACGATGTTTTCCTTCACCGAAGCAAGTGATAATTAACTTCTAATACGCACATAATATTTGAAAATTAGAGGTGCGTGCCAGGATTTGAACTCGGGCCCCTGTGTTCGGGAGACCAACGTTCTAACCGCTAGGCTATCACTGCTTTATTTATTGTTAGCGGTAACGGAACTCAAACCATTCCAGTCTTTTTGTGGTAGCGACGACATACCTTACAAAGCCTTACCTAATAATGCCACGAATTTTTAAGAAACATACAAAGCATTACGGAACAATTCACCCTTTGTTCTTACACGAAAAATATACATAAAGTTGTGGTATTAAGATTTATTTTATGACGTAACTTTGTGCAAAAATGTTGTACCAGGCCATGACTCAGATTGATTGCCATGACTTTTGTACCAAACCAGAAAACGTGCTTTCGAGGACCTCGTAGCTTAGTTTGTAATTAAGTGAACCTTCCTGCGAAGTCCTGGGTTTGATTTCCGACTGTATAAAATAAATGCTTACACAAATAATCGCTTATACGATGGTCGATGGTCACTCGATAAGTTTTGAGATGCTCGTAATTTAAAAATGGAATGCATCTGTATCATAATATATTTTTAAAACGAAAATTTAAAAAACGAAATTTTAAAAATAGAACGCAAGTAGCCAGGTTGCTGGTTTAAAAAAAATATGATGTTCAGTGAAATGGTGGTAAAACAAACCTCGAAGATTACCATAGAAGTGGTCGCCCATAAACGACAGTAACTGCTTCAATGGTAACTGCAGAAAATGTGTGGACTACTGAAATGATGATGCGAGAAGAGCCACGAATTACTTACTCGGACATCGAGAAGATTCTTGGCGTTAGTTCGGAAAGCGTTAACATTATTTTGCATCAGCATCTTGGAGTGAGGAAGCTTTATTGTCGTTAGATCCCCTGTTTGCTCTCAGACACTGAACATAGGCCCGTGTGAATTGGTGTCGCGAAATTCGTCCACGACTTGAAAACGAAACGCCAAGACGTGTTTCGGAAATCATCACAGGTGACAAAAAGTGGATTTATCAAAATGATCCGGAAAATAAGAGATAGTCGACAGTATGGTCTTTTCAGAAGGAAATTTCCCGACTAAACTGCAAAGACCTCGTAACGTTGGTAAAAAAATGGTGGCTAGTTTTTTTTTTCTCGCAGCAGGCATGAGTCGACAACAATGTTGGAAAATCACAATGTTAACTCGGAATGGTATATAACAATAGCACTCCCGAAAGAGTTATTATTATTATTATTACATGCGTTCCTCAGAACAAAGGCGTTTCTTGAGGAATCCGGTGTCAAAACCTTGCCCCATCTACTGTACAGTCCTGATTTAGCTGCCTGTGAATTCTTTTTGTTCCCGATAATCAAGGAAAAAAAGGATTATTTTTTTGTGTGCCGAAGAGTCCGTGGCCGCCTACGAAGTTGCAACTTCGGACCTGTCGGATCTAGACTGGCAAAAGAGTTTTAATAGTTGGTTTAGGCGAATGAAACTTTGCATAGAGAATGAAGAAGAGTATTTCGAAAAAATGTAAAATAAATATTGTTATTATTTATTGTGTTGTCTTGTATAGTTGTTGTTGTCTTGTATTGTTGTTTTTCTGTTGGCAATCCAAAAATAAATAAATAAATAAATAGTTTTTTCTTATCTCAAAACTTATCGAGTTACCGACTTACTCATACCCCTGCAGTAGGTTTTTGCCTGTGTCGCGGCTGGCATGGACGACACATAATAATACATGACAATAACACCCATAACCCAAGAACCCTTTTATTCCTTTAATCTGAGCCAAGAACAAATATTTATCTGTCAACATAAATGAATTTGTGTGAAAAATAGCTTTAAACTTCATATGAAACGACTTCGGAACTGGTGAAAATAAATCTTTCCCCAATATTTATCGAAGTATTCTTCGCCAAATATATTGGTTACATTGTAAAGGGTATCGAATCCCTCGGAGGCACATAAAATTTTAATGGGGCGATAATTTTTGCTCGACCATGAACTTTTGGTCAAATTTTGATTATATTGATCCCGGCAATGGTTGCGGGGCGCTAAAATTTGAAAATGTGGGTGAAGTCACTTTTTGAATATGCTATGGAGCAACAACATAAAGTACCTATACCTAAATACCTGTAGCATACGCATCCAACGAAATCAGGATGGCTAATGCTACCCTGGGACAGACCACTTAACGGATCCACGATTTTATTAAATTTATTTTATGGAAATAGCCGGCAAATGAGCTGACGATCCACCTGATGGTAAGAGGCTATCGTCGGACATGGACATCAGCAACACCAAAAGCATCACTGATGCGTTGCCGGCCAAGGAAGAGAGAAGAAAAAGAAAGAAAGAAAGAACTGACTCTCAAGCCCCCAGCCGGAACACGACGAATTGTTTGGCGGCTGACTCATGCTCAAGGGTGGTAGCTATCCAGGCGAACCCCATGGAGAAATAATAATAGCAATAAATTAATTAAAAATTAAAATCACTATTACCAATATAATCCCTCGAGGGGCCCTACCACCAGCGGGCCGGATTTAGTTGCCTCTTACCCATCCGGCGTGGGATTGGGGTTAGTATTCTAAACGATAACGATAGTTTGAGGTTCTTTGATATAGACCACAAAAGTTAGGCAAATATGTACATGGCACCTACCTGGTCTGCTGCGTGTACACTGTACGCCTTGATGATTTTTCACCCGATGTGATAAGGTTCGTGATAGGTTTGAGTGTTGGCACTTTTTTTATGCCTTGAGCAGGCAAACGAGCAGACGGGACCTGATGATAAGTGATCAGTGCTGACCATGGACATTAGTAACACCGGGGGCATCACCGGCCTCGAAGAAAACAATAGACCCGCTTCTTGCAGGACCCCCCCCCCCCCCATGTCATTGGATGGTTTAAGAGTCTATAAAGGACATCCGTACAAACATTTTTTGTATTTTATCTATACTAATATATAAAGAGTAAAGATTTAATTTTTTGTTTGCATTGAATAGGCTCCGAAAGTACTAAACCGATTTGAAAAATTCTTTCACTGTTGGGAAGCTACACTATCCCTGAGTAACATAGGCTATATTATGTTTTCAAAAAAAAATTAGGGGTCCTTAATAAAACCCCAATAACCCAAATATGTAAAAAAAATAAGAAAACCGAAGCAAAGCGAGGGCGGTTACTCGTATAGTATATAGATATAGGTAGATTAATATTTTACGGAACCATAACTCTTTATTGTTAACTAGCTGACCCGGCAAACTTCGTATCGCCTAACAATTTTTTTTTCTAGAATAAAAGTAGCCTTAGTTACTCCTTGTTACATCAACTACCTGCCAGTGAAAGCCCCGTCAAAATCGGTCTAGCCATGTCAGAGATTATCCGGAACAAACAGACGACAAAAATTGTAAAAAATGTTGTTTTGGTATATGTAACCGTGTACACATCCAAATGAACTTAGTAAAAAGCGGTTATTTTATTATTACAAACAGACACTCCAATTTTATTTATTTGTATAGCTGTACTCAGCATTAGCTCTCAGAGTTCTCTCTCTCCCTCTCTTTAACCATCAATCCGCACTGATCACTGCCAATTAGCGCAGGAGATGCATTCATTCTTAAATCTAAACCAAGAAGTTTATATAAACATTTGGAGACCAAGCTTCCAGGATGTACCTGAATAATGATCACGTGACATAACTCATTTTTATAAATTACGAGTAACCGCCCTCGCTTTGCTTCGGTTTTCTTATTTTTTACATCTTGGGTTACATTATTGGAGTTTTATTAAGGATCCCTAATTTTTTTGAAAATATAATATAGCCTATGTTACTCGGGGATAGTGTAGCTTCCCAACAGTGAAAGAATTTTTGAAATCGGTTCAGTAGTTTCGGAGCCTATTCAATGCAAACAAAAAATCAAATCTTTCCTCTTTATATATTAGTATAGACAAGTTAATCGTCTCCTATCTGATTGTAGGTGGCTGTATGTCTTCGGTGATAAAACGCACTGACTTATGAAATGAAGCGCTTATGTTCGGCTTACACGTATTAAGTAGTTAACTAAATTTTAAGTAAATTAATTCGTGTAAACAATTAGTAGTCAAAATTTAGTAATCAATTAGACAAGTAATTTAGAATTTTTTCTATTTTCTGTTAAGTAGGTGGGCGAGGCTTATCACTTAACACGTTTGGACAGGCACTTTTTAGTTAAAATTTAGTAAAATGCTTAAGTAATTAAGTAGAATTGTATGAACTAAAGAGCTTTACTAAATTATTACGTGTGAACGCGCACTAAAAATTATTCACTTAAAATTTAGTTAACTACTTAACTACTTAATACGTCTAAACCAAACATTATAGCTCGGAGGTTTATGTCGATCCTGTGATCGGCAAAGCTAAGCAACAGCGGACATACTCGGTAGTTGGATGGGTGACCGTTAATAGAAAAATTTCTTAAGCACTTCCATACTTCGGAGGATATGTAAAACCGTCGGTCGTGTTTGTAATAAGATTGCAGTCTTTAAGCCATATCGGAGATCCTCGAGCGGCAAAAATCTATCGACACTTGGGTTGGCCACAAACCCCTCCACCAATCCGCACTGGAGCAGCGTGGTGGAGTATGCTCTAGGCCTTCTCAAGAGGAGAGAGTCGTATTCAATAGTGGGCCATTAATGGGTTGAAGCCAGACGAAAAAGGAGTAGAATTAAAACAACATAGTTAATCAGCAGTAATATTTTAAATTGCTTTGAATCACAATTTTGTAGTGTTTATAGATTATAATAATTACAAACAAAGATTATTTTTCTCAAAGTACACGTCATTATCCGGTAAACGACTCACAATGTCCTTATTGGTCTAAGATTGTTGAATTACATACATTCATTAGTACTGCATTTCAAATTTAAAACTGCCTAACTACTCGTACAACTTAACTTTAATAATCAATATTCACTAAAGTTCACACCCTAATAAAGATAAAAACTGATAACTGATTAAATTGATACATCTTTCATTATTGGCTTTAAGACATTTATCTTAAGTTGGAGTCCTCGTAAAAGGTGTCATCAGAAATTTCGCTGTACAATTAAGTATCATTTTATGTTACAACAGAATAACTTTTATGTTACATATTAATAAAATAACAATTAAAATAAACTAATATAAAAGACTAAGAATAACAACAATTTCACAACATTTCATTCTGAGAAAAAAATCCCTGTATAAACATAAGTTCCAATTTGATGTGAATAACTATAAATATGTACATTTATATACTGACTTCATATTTGCTTATTTTGTTTTATCTAACAAAATAATTTTACACATAGGAATAATAAATTAAAAATAATATTATGTTAAAAATTTTAGACAACATTTAAGTTTCATACAATAAAGGATAATTTTTATTTCTCCTTATCTTTCGATAAACTGAACATAAATAAACAGATTAATTCTATTCTGTCTAGAATAGTGGCTAACTCGTATGACACATTAGGGTCTAAAACCTTATAGCAGATTCTAAAAATAATTATATATGAAAAACGTAATAGTGCCTAGAAAATTTGAGGGTTGCCCTCGATTTCCTTGGGATCCCATCATCAGATCCTGACTTGGTGACGATTGTACTAAATTGGAAGTATACCTTACCGAACAAAAGAACAATTTTTGAAATCGGTCCACAGTTGGCGGAGAAATCGGTGAACGAACATAAAATGGAATATAGAACCTCCTCCTTTTTTGAAGTCTGTTAAAAATAATTATTCTCGCTATCCATGGTAACCATGTGCGTTTGTTCTAATTCAGTTTAATGTGTACAATTTTTTCTTACAATGTGATTTGTTTTAAGTTGTAAGTAATTTTGTACCCTACTTAAAAAATCTAGGAAATTCAGAGTGAGTGAAATAAATCAAGTAATGCAATTTATTTTCGTAAATGACTAGTAGTTTTCGGAGAATTCAATTTATTTTTAACAATATGAAATAACGGGAAGGCGAATAAAATACTGTTCCAAATCGAAGTAATTTTATATGGTAAGACAATGGAAACATAAGTTTTTTAATAAGATACTTAGAACCTTAAAGTTAATTGTAATTGAACGATTCATTATCCATCGATAGTTTCGATAGTAGGTACATATTTCAACAATACAAAGATTTAAGGACTCATACCACACAGACAATCTTCAAAAATTGGTGTTAGAAACCTTGAAACTGGCAGTACATAACGATTTCATATAATCTCTATCGTTAAGAAGAGAAAACCTATATTTAATAACGATTACAATTGCGTACAAACAAACACTTTTATTTTATTATTTAAAAAATAATCTCATAAAATTCGCTATCAAATACGTATACGCTACTATATATAAATATATATTATCATTGTAATTGATTGCTATAAAATGTTTTAAGCGAAACTCTACTTAGTACAGGGGGTTGTGATTAATAGTTCTGTTCAAGAATTCTGAAGATTTGAAAAAAAAAATTAAAGTATATAAATAAGACTATAATACTAAAATAAAATTATATTATTTTTTCCAGACTATTACTATATTAAATTCAATAACTTATACTCACGTTTTTGGAAGCACTTGTTTTTGTAGTATTTATTTAAACCTTTTGACCTTAACCTTTGAACTGTAACTGTGAGGAATAAACATTTCTAAGTAATTGAATAATTTAAAATCGTTGTAATTAACTATAGATGTGCAGAAAACTAGGTATAAAGAACTATTTTAAAAATGGACAAAGATTTTTTATCACCATTTCTTTTGCATCAAATGAAAAAGCACTCTAACAAAAAGTCAAAAAAAGAAAGAAAGAAAGTTGAAAAATACCGGAGTAAATTAAAATTATTGACCGTTTGGTTTGGTTGCACGTAAATTATTTACTGCTGATTACCTCTATTATTTCGTCAATAAATAAATAACAAATATAAATGAAATAAACAAAAATACAACCCCCTATACAAAATAGGCGATATAAGATATAAATTATACAATTATATGCGTCTAGCGTTTCAAAACAAAACACAAAATGGAATTTCCGAATACGTTATAATATCTAAGTGATATGCAATATTATATTTTAGGCAGGCTCATTTTACTAAAAATTAATATCTATATACAAAGAATAATGATTTACTAAGATGCATATTAAAGCTTAAATAAAGTTAAATTATATAAAAAAAATACTGAATATACAGTGGTTATTGCTACTAATAACTATAATTACTAATTTAATTATATTACATATTTATACTTTACATTTGAAGAAAAACAATTTGATTATAAAATAATGTTTGAAATTTCATGAAATTTTTATATTTATAACCACTTAGTAAATCACCATTCTACCGAAAAGCTACAGCGTATTTATTAAGTAAAAGATATCAAATAAATTAACAAGTAGCATATAATATTGCCTATGTTATATTAGAAATAATAGGTACATTATTATAATAAGATGACTCAAATCAACTTTTTTGCCATATTTATCACATTATGTAAAATAATCCGCCTCTGGCGCATATAAAACGAAATATTCATATTATAATAATCAGGTTTTCGTACAAGTGTTAATACGAAGTTTATCAATGAAATAATGATTCATTGCTGCTGATGGATACTCACTAAACGACGTAAAATTAAGATTTCTAAATGTTATATTTACTTTGCGGTCATTGTTATCATTTTATTCTCCGATGTAACATGTTTTTCCAAGTTACAAGTAATAGAAAAACTTCGTGAAAACACCGTTAACTCTAACCTGCAAAGCCTTAATCGCAGCCAAATTCAAAAATTAAAATTTTCAATCGTAGTCTCACTTTTACAACGTTCCAGTACCTTTTAAACTTTTCTAGTCATAATACTTAGCTGTACTTACTAAATACGATTTTAAAATGTGTGAACAAGCTTCTTAATATAATAATAAAAAGTATTAGTTAAACTTTTAATTTTAAATTCTATGTATAGATTTCAAGATTTTCTTTTATTTTTTCATATATATAAGTAGTAATTTATCTAACTATAACTACTTCTAGTGCACTATGTTTTAGCTGTGGTCAATACTAAGGCCCGCCGTGAAATGTGCCCCTAAATATTATCCAAAAATATATATTCTAAAATAATTATTGCTTACCGACTCGAACAAAAATATTTTTATTGTGTGAACATTTTAAAAAGAAATGCAATTTACTTACTAAAATTTATACAATTAAAACCTCCAGTAGAATTATAATAAAATAGGCTAATATCTTGTATAAATAAAATATATCATTCTTCATCACACAACAGTAGACGCGCATTCAATAATATGATTTGAATGAAAGATCTCACAAGTGAGAAGTTAGGAGCACATGTTACGGACGCACTAAGAAGCGTTCTATATATTCAACTGTTTGTGACGATTGCGTGGATAATAAAATACTCTTTTCCTATAAATTGGAGTAATTTTAACCACAAAAATATTATTGCTTTCAGAGGTTCTGCGTTACCGTTAAAAATATTGTTTTTTTCTTTTTTTATTCCTTATTTTCCTTTTTTTACTCATCTTTATTTAAATTTATATCGTCGGCGCTCCGGAAGCAATCGTGCACACTATCCAAAAATATATATACATGACCACTAGCTAAACGAACTATCCATTTTTAAAAGAAAACGAGAGAATTTTCCTGGAAAATTAATACATCAAAACTTTTTGGCGTAATACATTTCGAAATACTGGGTTCGTACTCGCCAACACTACGTATACATATATAAATATAACATCTTAAAATTAGCAATCCAAAAATATAAAATGTACATGTTGCATACGTGCGCCCTCAGGTGCCCCGTGCCCCGCAAGCGAATCTCGTCTCTCGCTGTACGAACTTCCTTCTCCGACAAGGTCTGTTTTCGCATGTAGCTGTAATGCGACTTTTGCCGTTACGCAACCAGAGGGTGCAAAAGCCGCCACAACTGGACGGTTATTCTCGAACTTCGTCGCGTTACATTCATTTTTCTCTACCTTCAACCTTCAACTACCGATTCGCGATTAGCCACTTCCACTATCCAGTCCGCTAAACTATTTCTATCAATCGATATTATCAACATTCGATACAAGATAATGTCTTATTATTAAAATTTCTGAATCGCAAAAAGTTCTAGCAAACACTATTTACTGGGATAATGAAGTTGCTAATCGTCTCGGCTTCCATTTTACACATTATGACAACTCTGGGCCTTTCATATCTTACTAAAAATAATTAATCATGTAGAATGCAGGAGTCTAATATAAATAAAGAGATATAGTGATTTTTAAACCATGAAATAAAACTCGAAGAGAACTTATGCCAACCATAACTGTTCTTGAAGTGGAATTTAGTAAAGTAGTCGAACAAATCAGTGTTTTATTCAAAGTAAGTGAAGATTCTGATCCACGGCCCTGCACAAGCAAAGCAATCTTAGTCGTTCGAAACTTTTGCTTTATAAAAATACGAATCGAAAATATCTCGACGGCAGCACGTCGTCTTATGATTAAGCTAATATTACTCCTATCTTAAACTATGAACTATATTTCTACGTTAAAATATCAGAGAATTCAGAAAAAGGGAATATTTAGGTAGTTATTTCTATATTTAAGTGGTGCACAACCTTATTTTTTTCATGAACGCTAGATTAGTATGGCAATTAGCTTTATCAAGAATCTAAAACAAAAAATTAACAACTACCTAATGAACTAAGTTTAGATTGTATTGACAATTCATTAAATATTTCAATAGTTGTTGAAGTAGGAACTAGGGGTAGGGGAATCGAACATTTAAATTATTAATATAACGAAATATATTTGAGTCTTTGTAAACTAACAATAAGTAAATAGTTAAAACTAATTAAGGTAAACTCAAGGTGAAGATTTCATGATATTGACATGTCATCTACAGAAATGTTAGGAGTCCATAAATAGCTTCTATTGATCGTTTAAGGTTTTCAATGCATACAATAAAAAGATAATTAACCTAAATTTAGGCTGGAATGAAACCTATATGGTAAACTTTAGACCAATAGTAAAACTAATTATTTTTTTCTTAATTACGATAAAATCTCAAAATACTCACAGCTCGTCGGGTTTATTGTATTATACGCTAGGTGCATCTACATTATAAGAACAGTGGCTTTTAATAATTTAAATTTGTACTTAACCTACTTACTTTAACTCCACCGTGGAAATCATGACGAGTCAATTGTTAATTTGACTTGATCTCACAACTTGCCAACATAACATTTAACTGAACATAAGGTAATTGAACGTGTATCAAGTGATACGCAATCTGATAAGATTGCGATGAAAATAAAATGTTAATGAATTACGAACTTAGAAAAGAGATTGCCAATATTACTGATAATCTAGGTTAATTACTTTACATCCAATTTAGAGTTTTCAAAAATATGATTCCAATAAATGCCCTAAACAAATTTCTCAAAAATACGTTATGAAAATATAATACAAATACGATAAAATTTATACTAAATATAACCCTGTCTATGACCTGAAGAGTTTAACGAAAAGAGAATTTAAATCCAAACTCTGAACAAGTCACCTTAAAATAAAACATAAAAACTTCAAGAGAAAATAACCAAAATTGGGATAGAAGAAGATTGTATAAGAAAGTTAAAAAATTTCAAAATATTTTTGAGAGGAAATAGGAAGGTTATTTTGAATATCCAAGGCCTGAGTTATTTCACAACTCCATGAAACCTGTTTCAAGAAAATGTTTTGTATTTGGTTTGATTAATGGAGATATATGATACGAGTAGACGTATGGATTTTTATTATGTGGGAGTGATAACGTAAGGCAGTAGTATATTAATTGTCAATTTTTCAATCTATAGCTTCTAAGTATAAGTTATCAACTACTAATAAATTGCAATAGGATACCTAAAATAAACCATCACTGCAAATTAATAATACATTTTCTACGTTTTTAACTTATTAAGGTCCTGTTTATCAATCCGACATAAATCCTTTTCCACGCGTTTCATTGAATGATTCCTGTTCATAATTTTGACGACATAAATATGACTGCAGTACATTTTTTAGACCTTCCTCATCATCTCATCTGTTTTAATTCTAATACTATAAAAGCACCGTACTCGCTTCAATAACACTCAAACATGTTATTTAGTCGTCTCCATTCCTTCCTAACCATCATTTAGGACCTTAAAATAATCTGCGATATCTACCCTCGCACTGTCTCGCCTATACTTAGCAGCTACAGACAATTAAAGAGCTAATTCTAATTATAGAGTCTTAGATACAATTTAATGGATATCATCAAAATTGAACTCTATTTTAATACGGATCTTGTCAGAAACCTGGGTAACTTGTAGTCTTGTCAGACTCTGTTGTTATGCTTTCAGGTCACATTTTAAATAAAAGCTCAAGTAAAAGGTCTTCATCAGCATTCATAGGCGACTCAGGTGCTAAGTAGTCAACAATCCTGAAAAAAACATCTCTATCAACAACCTATTCTTATTCACTAAAAACTATCATTTCTTAAATTTTCTTTTACTTGACGAATAACTTTACTTTTCGTTTAATTTTCTTTTCCAATGAAGATTTTATTTTTCCTTCCTTTATGATCATTCTTTAATTTAGGTAAGAAGACAACAAGAACAATAAAATTACCGATTAGGCGTGGGTTGTGTACTGATGGTGGGCAGCGACGAGTTTTGGGGGGCAGCCGGGCACAGCCGGCCCGCCCTCGCGCTTTCGGCTCGTGCGTTCTGCAATCTGTTTGAAAATATTATGTTTAATAATTACTTCTTGTCATTTTCTATATGGCTGATAACAGAAACCTATTCTACCCCTCAAGTAGATTCTGTAAAAATAAAAATTCAAAAGGAAACGTTCGCAAGCTTTAAGTTGGATATTAAGTTTTAAGTCTAATGAGGTCTACAGAAATTCATGTAGAACAAAGTCTTGTTTGATAACATAAACGATAACTTACAATAATAACCCGATTATCATCCATAAAAATAATCTATTTCTATTTTTAATATACCAATTAAAATTATAATTTTAAATCAGCTACTGCAATGTGTTGTCACTTACATTTGTTGTAAATTCCTCCCAAGTACTAGTAGCGTGTATGAAAGAAAATGTTAGATTAATTGTTGAATTTCCAATATGGTACGCATTAAGTAATGTAGCTAAATTTTGGATTTATAACGTAAGGACAAATAACGCTCTATTAATACCTAGTATTCCACAAATTTTATTCTAAATCGATGTTTCCGTAGAATTGTTTGGTTTTATGAATTTACAGACACTAAACTACATAACTATGTAAAAAGCGTAACGTGTCTTCAGTAGGTACCAAACGTATTAAATGTGACTTCATTTGACACAGTTTATGTAATCAATAAGATATAAAAAAATCTAAATCAAAACTCTCAAATGTCCTTCAGATTTTGAAGACGTAAAAAAGACACGACTTAAACTAACTTCAAGTTGAATCGTTTTAATTGCGCCTCAACGAACAAAACAAATAAATAATAGGCTAAACCGAGAAAGTTAAAAGAGGGGATTAAACAAGGAAATATAATAAAGGTTCATAAGACTCACCAAAGATAGGTAAAAGACAAGCGATATTCTCGATACAAAAAGTATATAGGATAGTAGGTACATATTACGTTTGTAGAACTCAAAAAAAAACAATTACAGTTGCAATAAAATGTAAGATTAATAATTAAGAGTTTTTCAAAAGTGACATTGAGAAGGTAAATATTATTTTTGAAAATACAAATAAACTTGATATAGTTTAAATTTTATTATCTAAAGAAATATTATATATAATAGAAATAAAGAAATATTTAAATTTTATTATCTAAAGAATTAAAAAATTGTACAAGACTTCTGGAAAATATTTTAGCTGCTATGATGTTACGTTTTCGCTACAAATTAAGGACGAATTTCAATGGATTAAGAAAAGCTAAATTTGTTCCTGAAAGTGATAAGCCCAAGAATTTATATACAGTCATTGGACTAAACCAACTTCAACCAAGTCGTTACTTTCTTATTAAAATCTTGGCAAACTTTGAAGAGCCAAAAATTTCGGTTCCCTTTCCTTTCCCTTTCAATATTCTTGAGCCGTCATTATAATATTCGGGAGTATCAAATAGCGTATCAATAGGTTTTTAAGGGTCGTCTTTTGATGAGCAATCGAAGTTTGCAAATGAATTCAGAATTGTGAGGAAAGTAAAAGATATATTATTTTGATATCTTAACCATTAGTTATTTTATTTTCGTTTTCATTTGCTGCCGTAATTACGATATCTGACACCGTTGTAAGATATTAAATTTTTGGTTTTATTTTGATTTAATTGTAGCTTTTTCTTTACATCATTTATTTCGTTGCTTTACACAAACGTTTGCCATGTATGATGTAAATAATTTTGTGTTGCAAGTGTAACAATTGACTAATACTGACAATAGTTTTAAAAGTACATAAATTTAGACTTAATAACAGGTAAACCTCTAACGCATTTGGTCTGTTATAGTTATAAGGGGCCATCCATAATTACGTCACACCAATTTCATGACTTTTTGACCCCTCCCCCTCCTTGTCACAGCTGGTCACATTTGTGAGACCTCCCCCCTAGTGTGACGTCACATAATTATTATGAAATTTTACACCTAGAAATTATTAAATTAAACAGCAGTTCCAAAATAAGTTTTATTTCTATTAATTGTTTCTTAATATATTTTCCTATACTATAATAATTGGTATTCGATTTTGAGATGTGACGTCACGAAATTTAGGACCCCCCTAAAGTGTGACGTGATCGACCCCCCCCCCACCCCCTAAAGTGTGACGTAATTTATGGATGGCCCCTAATCTCGGTTACGTTCTAGTGTGGAGGGTGTCTACTTCACAGCCAACCCGAGTTTGGAGTTTTTCGCCGCCCAAAGACTTTCTATTATCATAACACAAAAACGCTCAAAGATTGTGACCGCATAACACAGCTGATGACTTCAGCTCAACACTGGTGTTACTACTAGCGGCAGGCCATGATGGCCGCCTTGAAACATTGCAGCAGTGAAGCTATGATACAAATTACCTATAGGTACATCTATAATAAAATAAATAAAATTGGAGTGTCTGTTTGAAATTTAAAATAACTACTTTTTACTTCGTGCATTAGGATGTATATGTTACCGGCAAAACCCGATTTCAGGTCAAACTAGTTTGGCCTAGGCCAAACTAGTTGGGCCTAGGCCAGACTAGTTTGTCCCGACACGATTAGGCAAAACTAGTTTCTCGTCAGTCTAAAACTGATTAGAACCGAATTGTTACGGATTTATATTTATTCGACAAATCTTTGTGCTTAAAACGGGATCCTGCCTTCTCGCCCAAAATTGTTTGGCCGATTATCACTTGCCAACCAACGGTTCGCCTATTTTTCGCTTTGACAACTAACATCATCATCATCATCCTGCCCATTTCCCAATTTTATTTGGGGTTGGCGCAATATGTTTTCCTCTTCCACACTTCCCTATCAGCCGTCATCTTTACACTAACTCTCTTATCTTTCATATCATCTGTCACACAATCCATCGCTTTGACAACTAACGATTGTCAAATTTTTGTATGACAACGTTTCATTTGGTAGAATTATTGGAGTTGATTATTATGATGACACGGTACATATACCAAAACAACATTTTTTACAATTTTTGTCTGCTGTCTGTCTGTCTGTCTGTTTGTTCCGGCTAATCTCTGAAATGGGTGAACCAATTTTGACGGGACTTTCATTGGCAGACAGCTGATGTAACAAGGAGTAACTTAGGCTATTTATATTTTAGAGAAAAAAATGTTTATTAAGCGATACGAAGTTCGCCTGGTCAGCTAGTTATAAAATATAAGTTAAGTGCAAATTACATTACAAGTTTAAAATTAATTTTATTATATAGATTTAAAAAAAATGTACATTAGCTATACATAATCATAATAATATTGTTATGACATTTCCACGCTCTAGCAATGTAGGTTAATTATATTTTAAGATCTTATTGTTATGAAGCATGATGCGATAAATCACATTTGCCAAAGATAACGTTTATCTAAGATGAATATTATTTCATGTGTTCAATAATTGATATTTAATTCCATTAATTTAATTGTTGTTAAGGCAACATTTTTGCAATAGGAATAGAACTAATATAACACGCAAGCGAAACAGTAGTTACCTATCAACATTTATAGGCATTATAATTATAAATTTTATTTGGTGTTTTTGGTATTCTATAAATTAGCTCGGTAACAATTGGATAACAGAAAATGTATTGCATTTTAATATGTTCATAAAAACATATGCATCGTTAATTATAATAAAGGTAAATGTATGTAAATAAAGGTACATGCATGTAAATTTTTCCTTTACACGCCTTTGTAAATATATTTTCCGACAAATGTCAATATGGCCAACTAAAAATTATCTACTTACTTTTAAAACAACTTTATTTAACATCCTATTCAGAAAACTAAAAATCTATCATACCTACGGACATTAGATGTGCATTGCTAAAAACATAACAAAATTTTAAGTTAAATTGCGTGAAATAAAATTAAGTGTAAACTTAAATTCATAATTAAGTCTTCTCAAATTTCAATCTTCAAGGTGTTGTTTATGCCTTATTGATATTTATCTATACTAATATTATAAAGAGGAAAGATTTGATTGTTTGCATTGAATAGGCTCCGAAACTACTGAACCGATTTGAAACATTCTTTCACTGTTGGGAAGCTATACTATCTCCGGATGACAGACTATATTTACAAAAAAATTAGGGAACCTTAATTAAAACTCCAATAATGTAAACCAAGGTGTATAAAAAATTAAGAAAACCGAAGCAAAGCGAGGGCAGGTTACTCGTTTCATAATTTCTGATTAATTTCAAAGCACAAACATAGGATTAGTATATTAATAAAACTGTTACTGAACTATGTCTTTACATGGAAGATTGTTAAAGAAAAACTATGGGAGGTATTTATTGAGACAATAGATCCTTTAGCAACGTATTTAGAACTTATGTCTGTTTACGCGCTTCCCGCTAATCTTGAAATGGCCTTAACGATTTATATACAGTTTTCACTAATGTAGTGTATGTTATATGAATGAAAATTAAAAAACAGTAAGTCAAAAAAAAATGTAATGTATCTCAGTACTTTTGGCTTAAGTTTCAAAGCTAAGCGAGGACGGTTACTACAACTAACTAATAACAAAAAAGGAAAAATAATATAAAATATAAAAAAGTAATAAAACTAACTCAAAATAACCTACTTGTGTCAAAAATTCAATTGTGCTTAAAATATATAAATATTATATTCAATAATTCTTTTGAAATTCAACAAAATAAATTTATTATAACCACATGACAGTTAAAGCCAGTACAAAAAAAATATCTACTAGTCAATATTAACGATAACTTACTTGATTTTAGACTGCCTCATGAATTGCTGGATCTTTCTTGCGGCCTGGTTCTGTCGTCGTTGGGAATATGTCCGTCTGTCAAAAAAATAAGATCGTAGTTACCAAATGTATGTTCTAATTACTAACAAATTAGGTTTTATGTTATATTGAACTGTTTCGGTTTCAAAAGTATTCAAGATCAAATAAATGCTGGCACATTTTTACGAATAGATCCAAATTTTAAATGGATACTTAGTATAGTATAGTAAACGCTGACTGTTACTAACTGAAGGACAACCCACATCCTTAACTAGTCTTAGACTTACAAGTATAATATTTTTGACAGGGATTCTTTAAAAAATTGTTTGATGTTCACCAATTTTAAGGGTAATTTTATAGCTTTTTGGTTAAAAACAAAGATTTGTGTTAAGGACAAAAGAACTGTATTAGTTAAAAAAAAATATTACATTGACCTCCACCAATCCGCACTGGAGCAGCGTGGTTGGAAGATCAATCACCAAGGGTGTGAAATAAGGTATGAAAGTTTGTTTAAAAAACCCGATTTTGAAGCAAGTATGTACATAGTATGATAATTCGTTTTTCACTTCAAAAAAGGAGGTTCTTAATTCAGTTGTAATTTTTACGTTTGTTGTCCCAGAACTCGCGACATTAATGAACTGATTTGTAAAACTATATTTTTTATACAGGACATACTGGAGATTTGATGGAGATTTGATCCATATTAATCAAATTTCAATTTCTAATTAATAATTTTAAAATATTCTAATACAGTATATTTTTTTTTCAATCAGTTCTATCAAGGTCCCTGAAAAATTAAATCAGGGAAAAAAAAACAAATTTCCCCTTGTTTCACAGTTTCAGGACACAGTTATATAGTACTTGTGTACTCGTGTTTGTAACCAAATCTTGTTACAAACATTACATGCAATACAGTCTGTCCGTGTGAAGCTGTAAAAGCCGATAGGGCCAACAGCAACTATTCATTCGGAAGTAATTCTTCTAAAAAAATTACCGACTTTAGAATTAGGGATAACTCAAAAACTACTCGTCAGACCTCGTTCATATTTAATTTTAAATGGGATCACATGACAAACATCAGCTTTTGAATATAAAAAGAATCATCAAAATCGGTACACGTAGTAAAAAGTTATGAGGTAACACATATAAAATTAAAATGTGTGCAATTCACACATGGTAGAAGTGAAACCTTCAAAAATTTTGGTTCCAAGATAATTAAAAAAAAAAATTCTCTCACGTTAAATCTTATGAATTTATGTGTCTGTCTCTTTTTGGTTTCATCGACTTTCAAATTTTTTTTTTTGATTTTTTTTTTATTTTTTTTTTTACACGAATAAGTTAATGCTTGACCACAATCCCACCTGATGGTAAGTGTAGATGTGGTCCAAGATGGTGAGCACATTAACTTAGAAAAAGCCTATTTACTCTTTTCTTGAAGACATCCACGTCGTAGGCTGGCGGGAACGCCGACGCAGGCAAGTTATTCCAGTCCTTCGCGGTGCGTATAACGAATGACGAGGCAAACCGCGTCGTCCATACCGGCGGGATGTTCACGACAAAAGGATGGATACCCGCCGTGCGTCGTGTCTATCGATGGAGAAACGGAGATGGGGGAATTATCTCAAACAATTCTTGCGCACACTCTCCGAAATGTGCTCTGTAGAAAACCGAGAGGCTGGCTACTCTGCGCCTATGCTCGAGGCTTTGTAGATTGGTCCCAACCAAATCTGGGTCACCAATGAGCCTCTTCGCACGCCTCTCCATCGAGTCCAAAGCAAAAAGGTGACATTTGGCTGCGCCTGCCCAAATGTGCGAACAGTACTCCACACACGGCCGAACCTGAGCTTTGTACAAGCTTAAGAGTTGCCTGGGTGTGAAGTACCGTCGCACCCTTGCAAGGACACCAAGTTTCCTTGCAGCAGCCTTAGCTTTGGTCTCGATGAACCGCCCAAAGTTGAGTTTCGAGGATATCTCTAGTCCTAACAACTGAAGGCAGTCGGTATAATCCAAGGACACATTCCGAAAAGTAGGAGCCAAGGTGAACGGGCTCTTCTTGGCGGTGAATAGACACGTCTGCGTTTTAGTGGCGTTGAATCTCACAAGATTGGCTTCGCCCCACTCGGACACAGCCCGAAGTGTGAGATTCACACGAGCCACCATGGCCTCTCTTTCAGACTGAATTTCGTCCCGACTGGCCCTGGAACTTGGTAGGTATCTTTCTACCACTGTGCTATCGTCTGCGTACCCATAGATACCGGGCATAAGCAGGTCATTTATATGTAGCAGAAATAGAGTGGCAGAGAGAACGGACTCCTGAGGAACTCCGGCATTTGTAGCCATCGTCTTCGATGAACAGCCATCGACTACAACGCGGAAAGACCGGTCGCTCAAGAAGTCTTTTACCCAGTCGATAAGGCCAGGGGATATGCCGTAAGCTGGAAGCTTGCTTAGAAGGCTAGCGTGCCAGACCTTATCAAAGGCCTTCGAGACGTCAAGGGAGACAGCAAGTGCCTCCCCATTTTTTTCGAGGGCCTCGCCCCATATATGTGTGGCATACGCTAGAAGATCTCCTGTTGATCGGTTTCGGCGGAACCCGTACTGCCGATCGCTAAGGAGATCATTCTGTACTAGGTATGGCATGAGGCGCCTATTCAATATACGCTCCATAATCTTGCAGAGTATGGAGGTAATTGAGATAGGCCGATAGTTCGCGGGGTCAGCACGGCTACCTTTCTTGGGCACGGGCTGCACGTTGGCAAGCTTCCAGGATTGAGGCACTGATCCAGTCTCAATTGAGAGGCGGAACAGACGTGTCAATACAGGAGACAACTCGGGTGCACATTTCTTGATTACTATCGCTGGAATACCATCCGGTCCGCTGGCTTTATTCACGTCTAGACACCGCAAGGTTTTAAGGACTTCTTTGTTTGTAATACGGATCTCCGGCATAGAGATACCGCAATGAGTCAACTGGGGTGGTACGTTATTGCTGACATCCAGACGCGAATTCTCAGCAAAAAGAGATGCGAATAAGTCCGCTTTCTCCTTAGCTGTATGAGCCAGGGAACCATCCGGTTTTAGCATCGGAGGCAGTGTAGGCCGACAGAAATTATTCTCGACCGCTTTGGCGAGAGACCAAAAAGCTCTACTACCGGACGGTTGGGTAGAGTTTTTCGCCGATGTGAATAATGCGGACGGAATTTGCCTTCTGTAATGCCTTTTTGTAAGACTTGGCGGCTTGATTAAAAGCTTTCTTCTTAGCGCTGACATCCGGAGCTTTGCGGCTTCGAGCATCCACCCAGGCTAAGTACGCTGAATGCTTGCGCTGCTCAGCTTGCTCACATTCGGCGGTGAACCATGGGTGAGCTTTGCCACCGATGGGTACATCAGAAAAAGGGATGAAATACTCCATCGCTTGACGTACCACATCGGTTATAGCATCCGCACAGCTCGACGGATCGTCAGAAGAGAAGCAAAGCTGCCGCCAAGGATAAGATGCGAAAAAGTGCCGCATCTCATCCCAATCTGCTGACTTGTATCGCCACATTCGACGGTTACCACGGGGCTCGCAGTCCGGAGGGGAATATGTCGATACAGATTTCACCAGACAGTGATCAGAAGTTCCCAACGGGGAGGAAACCTGAATATTATACCTGTCTGGATCAGTTGTCAGCAGAAGGTCTAGGCAGTTGGCCGTATGGCTATCGATATCGGGCACCCGTGTCGCTTGCCTTACCAGCTGGGAGAGTCCAAGCGTCAAGGCAAAATTCCACGCTTCTCTTCCAGCATGGTCGGTTTTCTGGTATGGGAACAGCCAGTCTTGATGATAGGCGTTAAAGTCCCCCAGAAAAACTGTCTGCGCTATGGGGTGCCGATGTAAAGCCATATCAGCTGCCTCGCTGAGGTGTTGGAACAGACGAGTTGTCTCCTGGTCACCACTGTGCGATCGGTAGACACAGGAATATAGGATCTTGTCCGCACCTGTGTCTACCAAAACCCAAATTGTGGAGAGAGTGGGGTCTTCAAGGTGACGGAGACGCTGGCAGCAGATGTCGTTGCGGGCATACACACAGACTCCGGCGCGAGGGTGAAAATTACATCACATGATGAATCACAGCGATTCATCGACTTTCAAATCACAGCGATGCTAAATAAGTTTTCACTTCAAAAAAATACAGTTGAATTGAGAACAGCCTCCATTTTTGGATTCGGGTAAAAAAATATGATTACTTGACGGGCGTGGCGGCGAGACGCCGCTCGCGGTGCGTGCGGTATCCGCGCTGGATGACGATGGCCGCCGCGTGCATCTGCTTCAAGTACGCAAACTGGAACAAACACTGTCAGTCAACTAGGTAACTACTTCACTTATATTAAGTTAGTATGATCTTCAATATTATAATCTTTTTTTGTGAAAATAGCCGACAAACGAACTTACGATCCACCTGATCGTATATTAGTGGCGATCGTCGCCAAGGACATCAGGACACCGAAAGAAAGAAAGAAATTGGAATTATAATGAAAATAAGTAGTCTAAAAACGTTGGTTAATAGGCCCCGTAGCTCATGGACATCATTATCACCGAAGGTGATCCGATGAACAGCAAGCGCAGAACCCCAGACCAGAGACAAGGCAGTTATTTACATAAAAAGTAGTATTCATCGCGCGATGGCTAAATAACAATATCTCCTGTCCTCTGTTAAAGTATCACCTGTTTGTATCGTCGATAGCAGTTCTGTATGGTGATGGCGGCGGCGGCGGCGCGCCGCTGCAGCTGCCGGCCGCGGTACTGGCGGTACGCTTTCTGGATGGTGATGGCCGCCGAATATAGCTCTCTTTGCTCGCGATCTGGAAACATAGGCATTGTTAATCTGGTAATTATTATAATTATAACAACGCTACACTCATAGCCACACGCTAGGACACCCTGTATCGTAGGTACCATGGACAACACACAAATACAAGAACACAAAAACCCAGAACAAGAATAGAAATCATCATCAACTCATCATTCAAATTTCCATCTCGCTGGGAATCGAACCCAGGACCCTTGGCACGGCGATCCGGCATGGTGACCTTAAAGATAACCACACGGGTCGTAGTAGTCGCTACAATCTGTCCAAAAGTTGATAATGTAAGGTGAAGGTGCTAAAGTACTTAAAAAATATTTTTTGTTATTCAAATATTGCTTAAAAACTGATTCACAATTATTAGGGAATCGCATGGCTGTGTGACAATTGTCATAATGCAGAAAGGTGTAACAATGTAAACGCCAACGAACCGTATAGAGGTTCTAAAGCAATTCTGGGTACACACCATTCAAAGTCAAGCTTGAGAAGTTAGTAGTGGCGTTGAGGAACTCTTGCAATGTGGCTGTGGGCGTGCAGGGCAACGCCGACCGCGGGGAGGGCGGCGGCGGAGACAGTGCCGAGCCTGGGGAAACCGAGCCTGACGAGCATGGCGTCGAGCCTCCGCAGTACCTAGGAATTAATGTTTTATAACTAAAACAGGATTAACTATATTTCAAGAGGTAAAACAATTACTGAGAAAATCTTTTTATGACAGGAAACCATCTGAAGAGGTAAAACAGTAGATGACGTCTCAGAAAATGCAAACAAACGATTAACCTTCAGAAGAGGTAATACAATTACTGAGACGTCGTCGTTTTATGCCAACAAACGATTAACCACCAGGAGAGGTACAATTTCTGAGACGTCATCTATTATTTTATGAACGGTGTGCTCTGAAACGTTTTTTATTTGTTTTTGTTTTTTTGTTCTTGGATTTTATGATTGGTTAATTTTATAGCCTGAAGGACTTACGTCACCTATGGACATGAGCAACACCAGAGGAATCGCCAATGGTAATAATTTCATGGGTTTTGAACGTCACGAATTTTAAATAAACCTTTAAATTTAAACCGAAAATTAAAAAATGTAAAGATGGTTACTTAAAGTTTCTAGAAATTGTACGTTCCAGTAAATTTGTATTAACATCAAATCCCAAAATTCAAAGGGCAATTTAAGTTACAAAAACTGAATGCTGTAACTAATTAATAACTCTAATAATTTTACAAATACGAATATTCAGCAAATTCTTATTTTTATTAATTGGTAATAAACAAACTCATAATATAAAGCAGCTTCAATATTCAAGCTAAATATTTTAATATAATACCTACCCATAATATTACAGGCACTTACATAAAGTTAATGTGTAAACAATATTTTATTAAGTACCGTAATAATATTCAAAGAGTAGCTAAATAATTAAGGAAGAGAAGTAAAATAATATTATAACACTATATTAAAATAGTTAAGAAGAAAACATCTAAAGAAGTAACTAAATGTAACTATGTTTCATATAATTAAAGTAATTCTCCATTTACGATACTTAAAAGCGAATTTCCTAATATTAAAAACATTAAAAAGAAAAGATACATCTCTTTGTATCAATGAAGGCAATATTTATTTATCCTTCTTTTGTATGAATTATTATTAAATTTTCTAGGACTACCTACTTCCTCCAGAATAGCTAATTCTGTTAAAATTAATTAAAATATTTTAGTGCAACTCGAGTTCCTTCCACTCTGTCTAGAGTTGTCTCGTCTCGACACAAAATAATTGCAGTATTTAAATGCAAACTTCAAACTATTTAACACGCATGTATGCAATACTCTAAGTATTGATAATGAACGACAATGATGTTCATATTTCAACAGGAAATTTACAAATATCGATAAATATAATAATAATAATCTTTAATAACATTGTCTGTAACAAATGCTGTTCACGCCTGTAATTGGCATGCACACATGCCATTATGCTTACTTGTACAAAACATACATATATTGAGAACTGTGTGTAATGCTGTTGGTGTGTAAATAAACAAAATAAATAAATAAAATATCGGTGAGGAATTAATATAATATTTAAGCGATCAACGTAAGCATAAGTAGTAAGTATTTTACTTACGAGGTTTGTTAAATAAATAACCGATTATTTTAAATGCTTCTCAACAAAATTATCGTAGCTTCATAGTTGGCAACATTGCATTCGAATTCGTTCTCATTTCCCGAGTAAATAGCATTGTTCGTATTTTAGATATCCGAGTCAATTTCCCAGTTGTTGTTCCTTGAAAGTAGGATGTTTTACCGTTCGGGGCGATTTTTAGAATGTGAAATATGCATAAATAAGGATTTAACGTTTTTGATATAAATTTCGGTTATTATTTAACACACCTCGTACTTTTCTTACATTGCACAAGTTATGATGATACAAATTATCATAATGATGTAACAGAATGTATCATACCGGTACAAGTAATAGCATCCTTTTTTAAATTTAATATTGAAACAAAATCTCTTTTACTAATTAACAATCCTTAAGAACTTAGCCGTGACCACGATTCATCCATATCTTAGTAAAATGTTTACAATCCGCGATGATTTACCTTCAAAATCAACTCATCTATACTAATATATAAAGAGGAAAGATTTGATTTTTTGTTTGCATTGAATAGGCTCCGAAACTACTGAACCGATTTCAAAAATTCTTTCACTGTTGGGAAGCTACACTATCCCCGAGTAACATAGGCTATATTATATTTTCAAAAAAATTAGGGATCCTTAATAAAACTCCAATAAGTTGTAAAAAAAATAAGAAAACCGAAGCAAAGCGAGGGCGGTTACTCGTAATATATAAAACATTTCATAAACTTAATCATGGTGATTAATCCTTCAAAATTAATCAAAAATCATAAACAGTAAAAATATATTCCTAAAAAAATAATACAGTCTAACTGAATACCTCCTCCTTTTTTGAAGTCGGTTAATAATAAATCATCGCATACTTCATAGTATTCTAACGAATCAAAAATCACAGCTTAATTCACATTTCATTTACAATGAAAGGAAAATTTTGCTTCAACTGTTTCATATGTGATAATAGTTGTAAAAACAGTGACCCTCCGTCAACAAACTCACGAAATGGATCTATAAGTGTTATCGCAGAACTCGAAACTGAACTCGGTGTTGAAGGCGGTAGCATCGTCGAGGAGTGGAGTCATGAGGACGTCTTCGCTGCCGGCCGTCCCGTCCAGCCCCGAGAGAAGAGATGAGCTCTCGTTCTGTACAAATAAAACCTATTTTACTTTAACAACAATATTTAATGACACTAAATGAGCTTGGGATTTTTGTCAGCATGTAAATTAATATCAATTAGGATGTATCAGTAATTATTTTTCAATGTTATTGTAAAATTGTTATATTTGACGCTGTTTCATGCATCTATGTTAATAATGTCTTTATTTCGTTTTTTGGAATGTCCTCCTATCTGACCTATAAAATTTACAAGGCCTCTAGTAAAAAGTAAGGATGAAAATACAATGCAAATGATTAATTGAAATTTTAATAGTGGTAATCCTTGAGTTATATCTTCAGCTACATAAAATACTTCCTTGTTTTTAAGAACAAACAAATTTTAATTCCTGAAGTTTTATTTTTTGATAAGTTACATAACATCTAGAAAATTTTTACAACATTTACGTTTTGATCGAAAGTTTTACAATTTCATTTACATTGATATCGTCATCCTCACCTATTACATTATGAAATCACACAGATCATGCTATGCTAACAACAACAACACACAACTGACCTTTATTCTCTCCGGCATGGCCGCTATGATCTGCTCGGCCAGCGTGAACACCCGGTCATCCTGCTCCCCTGAAATATTTTTTGTGAAGTGGAATCTCGTACACACAACAACGCAACATCGCAAACACCAAGCGTTATGTTTATTGGTCCTAGCGCATCTTCTTCGTGATCGGTAATTTGGGTCAGTAATTAATTTTTAACCAATTATAATCACATCATATTTGTACTATTGTCCAGAAAATTTAAAATGGTATAGACCACAATAATAACATTAAAGAATTGTAGGAACAAAGGTACTCATATTCTGGTAAAGTATGTTAAATTCTTGCAAGTTCAACGATGCGACGGTAAATTTTGTTATCCAAAATAACCAACAAGCAATTTATGTTAATGTAATATTTAATTTCGATTCAGATAAGTCACATAACATAATAATCAACAGACAATCGAATTGGAACAAAATGATAATCAATGCGTAATACAGCAAAGATTTCGTCATTTTATATCCTCACATTTTAGTAGCCAATTTTAATGACAGATACTTATGATGGAATCATAAATATTACTTGTTTATTTTCGCACCTAACAATTTCAATAAAAGTGCGTTAATCGACAACTTCTTGTGCTCTGTAAAACTTCTCAAGCGCCACTTACCTTGCGTGGATGAACAAGCTATTATAATAAGTGTCTACACATAAAAAGCATTTACGTATTATATCGATTCATGCAAGCAATTGAGCCATCATGCAGTGTTTGTTGTCACGTATTCGTGTCGATGCTGTTTCTATATGTTCAAGTTTTACCAACGTTGTTCTGAGGTGTACTGGAATTGAGTTTACCACTTGGTACTGTTGTGTCTGATTCAGTGGAGGTGGGTAGACCAATACGAACCATTGAAAGCGACATCGAAGGACAACATCAAATAAGTCAAACCGAATTCATCTTCTCATTAAAACACAACAACCATAACTTATTACTCCAACAAGAGTAACGCTTTAGGTAACCCGGCAATTGCGGAAATTACGGCTGATATTATTGAAATTGACTTCATTCGGTTTAACTTTAAGGTAACTACTGACATCAACACCAGGGGATCTCCGCTCGATTTTGGATACAGAATTACAGAAGAATCTACAAGTGGTCTACCTATAGCAATGACGTTCAGGGCTAAACTGGCGACAGAGAAGGAAGATATATAGACGACGTTTGTTAGAAGAAGAACGGACGGCCAGAGCGGCCATGCAACTACTACATTCACAACATCGATAGACAACTCGAGCGGAGGAAGTGCTGCGACTTGAAATGGTATAGACCAGATTAAAATTTTGTTGGTATGGTCACTTTAAGACTTCTGATTGGATTTGTGTTGAAGTGTTTTTTCTGGGTAACAATAATTTAATTTAATATATTTTGCATTTTATCACGTAATCGGATTGCCAATTTTAAAGTGTTTTGAAATCATTGAATAAGTATCAAGAATATTTTTCAATTCATTATCATTTTGAGTTATTGATTTCACGATTATTTTTTAAAAATCAGTCAACGCTTAATAGATCCAGGAAGATATTATTTACTACAAAACCCGATTGCCTCATATCAAATTCATTAAAATTTCAAAATTTCTCAATCTAACTTTACTTCAAAAAGCCAATTCCGTGTCCATTAGCCACGGCAAAGCAGCCCGTGACTATCAGCCAATTCGTCTATACCGTTTCGCGTGTGCAGCTAACTGACCTGAGCTGGAGGGCGGCGGCGGGGAGGCGGGGGGCGAGGACGCCTCGGAGAGCGCCTCGACGTCAATGAGCGGGCTCGCAGCGCGCCGCGGCGCCGTCTCGCCTGGACAGCCAGGGTCGAGCTCGTCAGCGGGTGAGTGCTTTCTCTTTTTGTCAGGGATTCGAGTTCCTATCTTAAGTCTCTCATAAAGGTATTTTTCATTCACTACCGATATGCTACGATTATATTTAACGGATGTTTTGGATGAGGTCTTTCTCTTTTCTCTGTTATTTATTTTTCTGTGAGTTTTTTTTAATTGTTTCTGATGTTTCACTGCATTTGGAATATTTCATTGTTTAATTACTGCGATTTTTTTTATCTTTGATATACTCACATGACCGAATTACTTTGATTTCATCCATTATTATTATGTGCATTCGTTTTTATTAACAACGCATTTTAGATTGTATGGACGTGATACTCGTTAATATTTCTGATCATAATGAGAAGGAACTCATCCCGCTTGACCCTGGTAACCCTGACATTTACCGCTCAGAGCTCAAGGTAATTAGGAACAGTAAATCGAACTTTAAATTTCAAACCTCAGAAAAATTCAGGCGCCGTGCCGATAAAAACAAATAATCTTAAGCAAATGAAAATTTAACTGACTATGAATAAATGGAAAATATTGCGAGGAAAACTTACAGAGTGCAAGGTCCATTCGTCGGCCATTTTTTGCGTCTCCAAGACTATCCTCAGATGTGTCAGAATCTAAAGGTAGTGACATGCTTCTTTCCCATCTGTAAGTGGTGGATTTTAATTTTATAACACTTTAAAAAGTCTATTGTGTGGTTTCCATAAGCGTTATGATCGTCATGTACAAATTTTAACCAAAACCAATGTGTTTAGATTTATCTGGTTTTAGAGCTTATCATAATTACAATAGAAGTTTTTTAAATATTTTCTTAACTATGTAGTTTTCTTTTTTCCGTCTTAAATAGAATTATCTTACCTGGATGAAGAACTACCATCTGATTTATCTATTGCCGAATTAGATCTAAAAGCATCAGCCATATTGATTCCACTATCTATTGACGGTCTCTTCACAAGATTACTTTCTAGACTACCAGCTCGGCCTTTTTGCGATAACCTGAAATCAAAAATAAAACGTTTGGTGATAACAGGCTGTGATTCTAATACTGGAACTAAATATGAACAACCTCCACCTATATTAAGAATCTACAGGAGATACGTTAAATGAAGTGAATGATTTTATTAGTGACAGTCTTCTTTTTATACATAAATAATATAATTGGTGACAGTACTCATTAAATATCATGTAAACTACAAAGTTTAATGCCTCACCAATTTTATTATTAACATTGTCTGCCACATTATCATTGTCATAATCCACAACTATCACATCTTTGGGCTCAGACCTTCTCAAACAATGTGAACAGCAAAAAGTCGCTAGCTACTCACAGTATACAAGAATTCAAAGATTAAGAAGAACCTCTGAGAAACTTAGAGAGAACTGGAAATATGCTGCTTTCCTTACGATATCATTCTTTTCAAAAATGTAAAATATCCACATAGTTTTGGAAAGTTAGCAGTGATGGCAACATTTTCCATATAGGTTTGCTAATCAAAATAACTTACAGGTAAAATTAACTCGTTAACACGATATGTTTGTAATGTCCTGGGAGAGTGTTCCAGAAATAAAGACCATGTGTATACAACTAGTATAAATTTAAAATTAAAAAAAGAGCCGCCTGCTATCAAAAAAGCTATCATGGTAACCTTTTTGAAATTCTTATGGTGAGCTCCTTAATTTAATGCCCATATTACATTATTCGATTTACTTTTATTTTTTGATACTTCAAACAATGGCATCTCACAGCCACCATATTGGTTTTTTTAATTTTACTTATCTAAAAACACTTGGGTTATCAAAACGAATCTAATGATATCTTTATTTATAAAGCTTTGTTCAGCGCTTTGGACGATATGTGGTAATATAGAATATTTCACACATACGTACAAGATACGCAAAAAACATAACCCTTCCGTGGCAGTCGGGTAAAAAAGGCGTAATTCTTCAAGCAAATTATGCCCAAGAATTTCAACCATTTTAAATCCAATCCAACACTCACCCATGTGGCTTGCGAAACACGCCATCGCTAGTCGGAGGATGGATGCGGTCCAGCAGAGCAGCCAGGCGGTTGTGGCCAGCTCTCCTAGCCGCAGCGGACGCGGCGCGCGCGCCGGCCTCGCGCCGCGTGCCCGCGCTCCAGCGGGCCAGCACCACGGCCGTCTCTTCGTGTCCTGCTGCGCTTGCGACCATCTGGGATTTGTATAGCAAGTGCATGTTGAAGCTTAATTAAAATAAACTATAGTAATCGCAGTATCTCGCTACACAAGTTGACCTAAGACCTAAGTGCGACTGAGCGCGCAATATCCTTCACGCTGCACGCACTTTATGTCAACGAGTGCAGCGAGACACTGCGTCTTTTTGTATTTCATGTATGCGTGAGCATACTCCATATGTTTGTCCGTATACGTACGTATGTTTATAGTGAGAGAGAGAGAGACAGATAACTAAATTCTCTCTAGATAGCGGTAGGGTATGCTCTAAGTTACAAATAGAGACATGTGCCTTGTAGTTTTTAATCATGTTTCTAGTTTTGAAATCCACCATCGAGTACTTATTTTTGATCAGCAATTGGTCATTTAGTGCTACTAACGTCCAATAGCGACAGTGATTGCATACCATCGCATAGCTTGTTTTCAACCAATTGTAAAAGGATTTCTTCTCTAGGTTTCTATTTATCTAACAGCCTTTTAAAGTCCACTGCTGGACATAGGCCTCCCCTAATTGGCGCCACTCCAACCGGTCCTGAGCCCTCTGAATCCAATGGCTTCCCGCTGTCTTCTGTAGGTCATGAGTCTATCTGATTGGGGGGCAACCAGTGCTCTTTTCTCTGACAAGTGGCCGCCATTCGAGGACTTTGCGACTTTTCAGTGGCTTGGAATAGAATTAAAATGTTCTAAATGAATCATAATGGAACTTACCAAAGGAGTACAATTATCACAGTCTCTGGCACCCAAATTAACCTCTTTCTCTAATGCTAAGCTACCGTCATCCTGTTTCCATCTAAGCAATAGTGTCGTGAGCTTGGAATAACCTAAAGCAGCGGCTAAATGCAGGATGGATGAACTGTCCTCTCCTGGTTCAGTTGTGAAGCCCTCAGTTCCTCCCATAGATCTCGTGCTCAACGACTTACAAAAGGTTACTAAGCGATCTTCAAATTTTGGGTTGGAATATAATTGGACATCTTCAATCTGGAATGAGTAAAATAAGTCTTATAGATATCGAGTGAACAAAATGAATGAGAAATTTCTAGTGTTATGTTTCCGCGAATTTTGATTCCGTAATGTTTGTCAATTTTCTTTGTATCTATGTATGTACAGTGTTGTATGTATAGAACTAGTAATTAAAATGAACCATCGTTCATTTCATTCATTCGTCTGCTATATACACTATATCTTGATTATCTTGCAAAAGTAACCAAAGACGGGTTGCGAGTACCCCAATTACAACATATTATCCAGTGTCTGGTTATGAAATTATACAGTATTACCTACACGTTTTTTCTTAACACTAGAGACATTTTAATGATATTATATAACGAATTAACAAGATAATGTTTATACCTGATTATTTTCATCCATCGGCTCAATTTTTATCTGTAATCGCCCATGTAGTCTTTGTAGACGCTGTAGTAGTGAAAAACGCCGAAAATCCAACGAGGGAAGAGGGGCTGAGGCTGGTGAGGATGGAGCCGGTGCTGGCCCCGCTTTGTATTCAAACACCACCGTGTCTGACACCACTCGACCCCCGCACGCTACTTGCAGCGCAGCCAAGCCAGCTTCGTGTGCTGAAATGAAGGGAATATTAAGATTGAAATAGTGATTCAATCCCATATTGCGAGGACGAGGATGTTGTGAAATGCGACAGAAGCCGGTCCGTGTGGCGGTAAGGCTTCATATAAGGATTATATTATCAACTTTATAATTAAGTCATCAATAATATTACTGGTATTATTATCTTTCCGTGAAGCCTGTCTGGCTAGATACACGAGCAAGAAGGTCTTGCTTGGGTCAGCCTTCAAACGATTCGTCGTATTCCGGCTAGAGGTTTGGAAACCAGTTCCTTTTTTCACTTTTTTTTGGTCAACAGCGCATAGCTGATGCCTTTGGTGTTACTTATATCCATGGCACGACAGTGGCCACTTACCATCAGGATCGTCAGCAAGCTTTTCAACTAGATAAATAAAAAAAAAATTAAAAGCGTATTCCACCAAAAGTGATTTGAAGATTGAAGAGTAAATGCTTATTTAATATTATGTTCTAAATATTGTCACTTACACGTTATAACAAAATGTAACGCGCGTTTATTTTTAAAGTAGACCGAATTATATTCCATAATATTAAGTAATTAGTTAGTAGTGAGCTATGTTAGTTTTATCCACAAAAATCTAAATCTCACCTGGGCAAAAACATCGTAAAAGACCATTCTGGACTAGTATGGATGGGACTGGGAAGTTGTCGAAAAGAACTGTATATTGATCAGTTGTTTCTGTCCAAGGTCCAGCTACTAAGACTTTTACTCCGCCTTCAGGATAGGCCCACTCCGGAGAATAATCAGTTATGCTAAGAGCACCTTCACCAGGACAATCAGTCTGCATTTTTTCACTACTTTCCTCCGGCGGTGATTTTCCACATAAAGCCTGAAAACAAATAACAAGTTTATTAAAAGAACAATGCACTTCTATCATTAAAATTAATTTTGGGCATTATAATATTGATATATTAACTAGTAAATGATACAATAACTAAAGAAACTTACTATAGTATTCGTTGATATCGAGTTAGGGTCTAGAACTTCCAATTCAGGGAAATCACCTAGCATATCAAAAGCATCCAAATTTACAAACACATTATCATCAACAACATTAGTTGGTGATGCCACCGCCTCACAACTTTCAATAAAGTCCATTGTATCGATTCCAGACACCATCACATTAGCAGTGTCCGAACTTCGCACAACACTTCTGTCTAATTCACATATTGGCATATTAGCGGATAAAGTTTTCTGTATATCTTCATGCGATAATTCCAAAGTTTCATCAAAAAATGCACTAGCAGATAAATTTCCATCTGTACCTAACAAAACTAACGTATCATCACAGTTTTCCGTCAAAACCTTAGTTTCTAACCGTTCCACTAAATCTGGATACCGAGAAGGAGTCGCTGGAGCACTGGCGACTACTTGAGTTCGACTCTTGGGTTCCATCTTTATTTTCCTACTATCAAATGTTTCAGCTTCAATTTTATCTTCAACTTGCGTTTCCACTTCAAACGTAGCTTCTGTATTATGTAGACACGAAGATGGCTGAGTGTCTGGGATTTCTCTTTTTAATACAAATGTTGGCTTATATTGCTGTCGATACCTGTTGTTGCTAGGTTCCTCACATATGAATGACGTCACTGACAATGGAGATACTAGCGACGACTGTTGCTGACCACTACTACTAGTACCGTTTAAAATTAGAAGGCCGCCGCCTCCTTGAATCTGCCCTAGCGATAGCAATAGTGGTGATGACTGAGTTGTTGTTCTATGATCCCGTGTGTATTGTCTAGGTGGCTGAGCCAAAGGTCTGGGTGAAGGACCGGTGGTCGAGGATACATGATGATCTGACGCTGGCGCCTTAGCTGCTTGAATACGTCGAAGAGGATGAGCGCATGTTCTCGAATCTTGGCATGTTGAATCTGGACAACCACATTCTAGTTGCCTCGCTAATGCTGCAGCTCTTGCTTGTCGTTGTTTCTCCATCAGCTGTCCAACAATGGCCTCCACCGTTTCCGCTGTCTGAAACATTTTGCCCTGATTTTTTAATTTCGTAGTAGTATCTTTACATGAAAAAAATGTAGTATTTAAATAACAAAGATGAATACACACCGATATTTCCAAGTCACCGTTGAGTTCTGGTTCATCTTCGCTGAAGACTGAAAGCAAATACATGGGAAGCTTAGACAATGTCGGATTAAACGGTAAAAGGATCGTATGATACCCTTTAGTATGTGAAGACCATTATAATATCGTATTTGTAGTCCTGTTTTGTAACGTAAATACCAATTAACAATAATGGTAATATCAGCGTTAATGATCTAACCACATCAATAAAGCTCGTTAAACTCAAAAACAAATTCATTGGGATAGCGATCAGCATTTATGAGGACGTATCATTAACATTGCCTAATGATTTTATCTCCCCTCTTTATAAATATTCAGTACGAATAACTTTCCCTGTTGCTTTTTAATTTTCCGGGTTTTACATAAACTGCCTTCTCGGGATGTCGTACTGCTCAATGGCTTACTATATGCGAGAAAAGATTTTTTGAAAAACGAAAAATTCGCAGCAACGGATACGTTTAATTACGTAAAAAATTCAGAAACGTCCTAAAAATAATTAATGTCAATAGAATTTTATTGCTAACATTTGCGACAGGATTTTTTACAAACTACGAGCTAAATTAAAATGATAACATACGTAATTCATCCAAAGTTATTTAGGGATTTACTTAATAATGATGTAAATTTTTTGTCAAAATTACCAATTAAATAAAGGTCGATGCATATGTACGTAACGCGGACGAGACGGGGACGGGACGTGGATGGGGCATAAATATACGTGCATGCCCCGTTCCGGTCCCGTGCATGCCTCAGTGGCGTATGCGCTATCGATTACATTTTGTATGAAACGATGTTTCCAAAACTTCACGTCCCGTCCATGTTACGTATGCATCGACCTTAACTCAGCTTAACTCTTTAACGTTACACGCTACCATCCTTTTTGGTATGTAGATGCCCTAGATACTTACACATAGGCTTTAACTGGCTGACTAGTTCGTCTTTCGTCCATTCCTTCTTGTCGGCCCAGAGCGCGAGGCTCGGCGCCACCGTCGCCAGCTTGTTGTCATCAGGGTACGGCACATTCAAGTAATGTACCAGGACTATGTCGGGGTTCTGTAATGCAGAATGACCTTGGTCAGTTTGGAGTTTACACGCTACAAGGTGCCCACGATTTTGTCCATGGAAATTTTATTTTTTGCTCATACAACTTTTCGCCTCTATTTTCAATTATTTAGGGGTGATTTCTAAAAAATCTTTTTTGTGCTCCTCTACACTTGGAACCCCTTTACAAAGTTTCATGCTTCTTATTGGTTCACTGATTGAGGCTGTGTGCTGTTGTCAATCAATTCTACAATCAAACTACAGTATTCATAATACAATGTGCAACAAGAAACACCTTGATTCATGTTTTGGTTTGTGCTGCCTAAAAAACATTTATCTAAATAAACACAAGAACAGAAAATAAATAGTATTATATAGAACAATTACAGATACAATTTTAAGTGATTATCTTAAATCATATTTCCTTTCCATTCTACTGAATTTAGTTCTTACTGTAATAAACGTGCCAACTGTATAAAAATACTTTCCAAGTTTAATTATCATTAATTCGCGCCGTTTTTGCAACTATTACTGTTTACTTTGAACAACTTCATTTGTTTTATTACTACTTGGCAATCGATATAATTCTATATTAGCAATCTTAACTTGTATTAGTGAGACGCATTTCGTACTATCATCATTACAGTCATTTTCTATTGATGAATGCAGTTGAATCTATGTTAGCTTTTATACTTAAAAACTTCATTCAAACTCAAACCGTACGAGGACGTTATAAAGACCATTTCACGTACCTACTGAAAAATATTAACGCATTGGCGCACTGTTTAGTGGTCCGTGAGAATTTAGTACGGGAAGTCCATTCATTACTATGGAATGTAAAATAACGAGGCGAGCAAAAACTCATAAACCACCCTCAATTGAAAAAAGGGAGGAAAAACTGAAGGGTATAAACTATGCCCAGCATCCGTAACAGCCTCTGAATCGACTCTCACGCAGTAAAACTATGTACAAAATAAGTAATACACAATATTTTAATTTTCAACGCGAGAAGCGAATGTAAAACGGAGTGCGCCGTAATAACTATCCATTTGTCTTCAAAATGGCGGCAATAAACATGGCGGCATTATTTATGTAATGGCCGCCCGGCAGGGTTGCCACTCGCCACGTGTGCTTTATTGTAGTTATTGTGGTTTTTCATTAACTCTCTGTTAACGTGATAATTTGTTGTAAACAGTGACAACGTTTTGGATTTTTATTACGAGGCGATAGGGTGATATTTGGAAGTGAGGCTATGTGCCCAAAATAATCCCATCCAATTATCATAATAAATATGGTATGATAACCATAACGCTTAATGTAATGAATTCCAATTCATCAAATCAATATAATAATATTACATCATATTTTTGTTATTCCTTATTTTATTTTATTTATTTATTTACTATAATTAAAACGATTATTATGATTATACCTAATTATTTCTGCATAAAAACCCACAAACTTTAAATCTTATGTAAGATAAATTTATCCCAGACACCTACTTATAACTATATGTATGAATCGAATGTATTCAAGTTCCCGTAGCTGACGCGAATTTTTAAGAGTATATTTCAAAATACCACACCATACTTATTAACTGAAGATTAATCTATATGACCAGAACGCTATCAATTTAACGACACTCCGATCGGTCCATGTAGTTAATCCATTAATTAATAGTCAACTTGATATTGTAATAACCGTTAATCTCGCACTAAATTATCCAATGAACAACAAATAATTGATCACGATATCGATATTATATCATTCATTATGTTCTTCACAAGATTATTTTAAATAACAAAAAATAATTTGTGACAAAAATAACCTACTTCAAAATTACGGGTAACTCAAACACTACTTGTCAGATCTCAGTCAAACAATGAGACTACATGGCAAGCACCAGCTTTCGAATATAAAAATATAAGAATCATCAAAACTAGTACACACAGTATAAAGTTACGAGGTAACACATAAAAAATAAATACAGTCGAATTGAAACCTCCTCCTTTTATTGAAGTCGGTTAATATTCTCAGAGCATTTATGAAGAGCGAAGGCAAGGGTCAATTTAAATCTTTATCATTAGTTAATTCAAATCTTTCGATGCGATTTCAAAATAAACCTTAACATTTCCATAAGTCTTCTCCTTCGGTTTTATCTAGGTAGGAATCCAATAAGTAGCTCAATATGAATATGAAGTTCATAAATTTAAAACATCTCTCCGTTTTGTGGGTAGACAACTTAAGAGATTGCAATTTTGGCAAGATGTTTTGGTTGGGAATTTCCGTGGTTTTAAAATATTATAATTTCAATATGCAAGTATAAACAGGTTAGCAATGTTTTCGAGACGTTCATGTTTTCTTCCTTGTAGAGTCTTAAAATCGACATACTTTATAGTTATTTAAATTAATTGAAGCATTTTTTTTATTTGACGTGTTGATTTACAGTAATAATGTTGTATCATGTCTTTTTACAATCAAAATAATATGTGCATTTCGGTTTAATGGGATGAAGTCCATATAATACTTAATCACAGAAATTAAAGAAAATTCTTCAGTTGAGGAGAAATCTATTTAATTAAAATTTTGCTAGTCTTAAATACAAGAATTAAACAGTAGATGACCACATTTAGTTTCAATTAATTGATTTTGATCCAAAGCTTATCTATTCTATATTTTCTCTGTAGTTAAATTCCGATTGATAACATCAAAAAGTAAATAGATGGCTTCATAACAATAACTGTATGAAACAATATCTCCATAAATAATACGTTTGTAAATAAGAGTTGCACACCAAAAGTGACAACCCTGGATATTTATTATTTTTATTGCGTCCAAGTCGAAAGTTACTCGGCCCTCAATGAGTTTAAGGATGTTTCGCGTGGAGACAGTAGTTTAAACGAGATTAATGATGAAAAACAAAGAGTAACAGAACATATTAAAACGAGAGAGTTATGTGAGGATAAGGGGCTCGAAAATTAAGGGAGCTCTGCTAACAAAAGGGGAGGGTTAAGTACTGTGTGTCACATCTTACGTTAAAACTCTATGACCTTGAATACAATAAAGTGTTAGATATTAGTCACGTTGGAGTAAAAGGAAGTAAAAAGCTTGATGGTTGCTGTGAAGTTGATTTTGTTACGTTGGTTACTGTAAACCCCGTTTGATTCGAAAAATAATTTGAACATATAAACGGTGACAATAATAATGTAACATGCCAGCTCAATTAAAGATAACATGGAAGTAAAAGATAGGATTATGAAGATTATGAAGTTTTGGTTTTGGTGAAGTACCTCTGTACTTTAAAACCTTATCATTTATGATTTATATACTTAACGCTGTTTGATAAAATCTTGATGACAAAAAATGTGTGCTGCAAAAATCATGCACACACAATTAAGAAAAAAGAAAACGAAAATGGTGTAATTCATATAATTGGAACACATAATGCTGTATGTGTTACAACTTAGCTATATTATTTTGATAATCGCGACGCTGATTTTTCTCGGGGTTAGTAAAAAGGCAAACATAAATAAGAAAAAGATGCTATGAAGGGATTTGAGCAGAGCCCTATAGATGAGTGAGTGATGACTTGATAGTCACCCCGTTGAAAACATGAGATTTCGTTAGATCACTGATATTACAGAATTCTGACGTCCTCTAAGGTCCGGTCTAATGTGCAGAGTTTTTAACCTGCCTTGCTACTAGCCTCTTTCTGAATGTCAACTTAAAATATTTTTAAAGTATTTCGGTCATACGGTAGACAACGATCTGATTTATTCACGGCTTATTTCTTGAACGATTCGGTGAAACTTTTAATATTTGCACAGGGTTTTATAAAAAATTGATATTGTTTAATTCTACAATAAGAATACAAGCAGAAATTGATTTAAAAGCAAATTGTAAATATTGTTCGGCTAGTTATCATAATTGAGTCAATATCGCTTGTTTAATACCAACATAAGTTTCCCAATGACATGCACGACGTTTCACAACAAGCTCGTAACATTCTACAACAGCTCATTCATTCCAATACCGCCATCGACCTAAAACGTAAACAACTATCATATTCAACAGCGTTCCCGAGACTCGTAACCGTATACATATTTGACGACTCCGCTCACCTGTACCTACGTCACTATTGACACCTGTTACGCTGTACAGTGTACACTCGGGTGCATCGCGCAATCAGAAATTCAATTACACGTCGACATTTTGTCGTGGAACTGCGGGACATTTCGTGACATTTTCAAATGACTCTATGACAACCGCGGTCAAGGCGGATGTACAGTCGCGTACACCAAGTGAAATTTCTATATCGACGTTGCACAAAGGAG
This sequence comes from Thymelicus acteon, assembly GCA_951805285.1. Taxonomy (NCBI): domain Eukaryota; kingdom Metazoa; phylum Arthropoda; class Insecta; order Lepidoptera; family Hesperiidae; genus Thymelicus; species Thymelicus acteon. Next base: position 2,450,307 of record OX638226.1, on the reverse strand, counting down.
GTAACGAATTTAAAATGAACAGAGATGCCAAAGCTTTTCCTGCAGTATAGCAATAGGCCTACAGATTACAAAATACACAACCATCTTAATCCAGTTAAGATCGGGAGAGAGTGCGAGCTCGAGTGATACAATTTGGATGCATATAAAGATTTCAGTGATGTGATCATGAAATATAAGTATGTTTTTTTTTTATGCCTTAAGCAGGCAAACGAGCAGAAGGGTCACCTGATGGACATTAGCAACATTAGGGGCGTCACCAATGCGTTGCCGGCCTCAAAGAAAAACAATAGACCCGCTTCTTGAAGACCCCATGTCATAGCTTATCGGGAACACCGATGCAGGAAGTTCGTTCCACAGTTGTAAACGAATTGTGACCACCAATGGCAAAATATGTAAAACTTTTGTATTTGGTTGCGTTCCGTGATAGTAGTTACTATTTGACATTTTGTGAATGACATTTTAGGTTGTACGATCAGAGGGCCGTAAAGTCACCGTCATATATAAAAGTACTTGTTAATTATCATAATTTTAATTAATGGCATTATAGTCAGATGTATGAAAGTGGTGAAGAGAAAATTAATTGCAATGCACATTTACGGCACGCTAATTCTCTAATCTCACAGATAAACTCACAGCAAATATCGCAGTGAATTCATTATAATGGTAATGGTTATTATGATTAAACTTGCCATAATAATTGCTGTCGATAACGTTTAAATTATTTATTGTTCAGTAGCTAATTTTCTATATCAAACATACACTTACAACCGGATCTAGATACAAGTTTGATCTGTGCGTTTTGTAGTATTTTTACCTTATCAAGGGCATTTTAGTAAGTTAGTAATCTACTGCGCGTATCTAAGTACTTTAAGCGTATGAAATTGCGGGTAACAGCAGTTTATATTCAAACTATAAATGCCGTTTAACACGTTCTCAACTTCATATCAGTAAACAATACTTTTAATGGGTCATAATAAGCAATCGCGTGTTAAAGCCCAGCCAAATTCAATGGCCTTTGACATTCGTTCAATACAAAGAATCTCATCCCGCGACTTGATTGAAACGTACACTCAAAGCACCTCGGCTCATTTGAGTTCTCTTTCGTTCTTTCACATTGCCATTCGGTGAGTATTATTAGCTTCAATCGTGACACGCTTCTCACTTGAGGACTTTAAGGTATTTATTTAGTTCGTCATTTTCTTTGTTAGATAATAAAACGCATTTTGGAAGAAACTTGTTATGCTTAGCTATACCATTTTGTAGTTCCTATCGGCATATAAGCAAATAAGTCGTGCCATCTTTAGTGGTCATTACTACCCACTCATCTTGTATAGACATATTGCCAACCAAGAAAGTATTATAGAATAAATACATAAGAACATAATATAAATAATATTTAGTACAAAAGGCGGTGTTATCGCTATAGAGTGATCTCTTCTAGACAACCTTTGGGCAGAGGACAAGGACAATCAGTATGAAAAGGGTGAAAAGTATTGTGTTCAATTACATAATTATATTTTAATAGCCTGAAAGGATGATGAAAAAGCAGGTGGGGCCACCTGATGAAAAATAGTCACCGTCATCTATGGATATGAGCAATTCCAGAGGAATCGTGAATGCAACGTCGACTGAAGGAGAACTCTTTTTACACCTTTACATTTTATAATATTTGACTTATTACTACAAATAAAATAATAATAACAGTTACCTTGTTGGATATAGTATGGTTTGAAAATGGAATAATATATTGGATACAATCAAAACGGTGAATTATATCGCAATCAGATCAACAAATTGACCTCGAAACTGGCAAACGGCTAAAACGCGTTCGCATCGACGATTTTTTTAATCTGCGTCAGATTTGCCGATGTTATTGTTTTTGGCTCTTAAAATGTTTGGTTCTGAGCCAGTGTAATAATTTTTAATGCCCGTAAGAAGTTTACTGAAATGCCAGTTTGTCGGCTTTCCGACACATATTCGGTTAAATGCGAAAAAAGCGACGGGGTCTCAGTCTTCAGTTACAGATATGACTACATTTTAAAGTTAAAACAAGTTATTAGCTTAATGATTAAATACAGTGTTTTATTACTATTCTACTACGAGCAACGCCGCGAGCAAAAGCTAGTGTTTATGTTCCGGCTGGGGGTCTGAGAGAAAGTCCTTTCTTTCTTTTTTCTTCTCTCTTTCTTAGCCAGCAACTATTCAGGTATGCCGTTGGTGTCGCTGATGTTCATGGGCGGCGATAGCCGGCCGCTTACCATCAAGTGGATCATCATTTCGTTCATCGACTATTTCCATAATAATTCTTGACAAAAAATAACCAACTTCAAAATTACAGCACCAGCTTTCGATTAAAAAAAGAATCATCAAAATCGGTTCACCCAATCGAAAGCTCTGAGTGAACAAACATAGAAAAATGCAGTCAAATTGAATTCCTGCTCCTTTTTTGAAGTCGGTTAAAAAAAATTTAACATACTTTGCATAATTATGTCACACAGAGACCAGCGATTTAAAAAAGTCTTTCTGGATCGTTATATACGAGTAGCAGGTATCTAAAAGTAAATTAAAGGATAGAATGAGTCGGTAAGCGAACTTTAATACACAAAAATACTTTTTATAGACTCACATAAAATATTTCAACATAAAACATTAAAGTTTAAGCCATAAAATTAACTAATCAACCTGATAAGGGAGTGCTTTAATACCAGCCATAACATAGAGGCACGATTTTTCACCGCCATTCCCCTTTTACCAAGATACGAAATCTTGAAATACGCGTCTTTGATACCGTCCTCTTACGAAATTGATAGAACCGCGGATTGGAGTTTGCAGTTCAATATTTGTGATATATTTTCACTTGAGTCGTTGAAATATTAATGGAAGCTCTCAAACTTGCCGGATTTATTCCGGATAAGAACCGGGCAGGCGTTAGAATGAATAAACGGTGGATTAAAAAACACGCCTGAAAAATCCGTTTCGAAACGAAAACAATAAATACGGGGCTAAATAACTTCGGAGTTTAGTAATTGGTACGATTTGTAGGTCAGGAGACGTTTTTAAACTGCTCTAGTTAACTAACTGGAAGAAAAATAACAAGATGTTTGCGAGTCTCGGTAGTTTCTCGAACACGCTGTCGGTTCTATTGAAATCGAGATTTTACTTTTTGTTTTGTTCTTCCTGCTCACGGTGATAGTGATACATATATTGATTAGTAGTTTTATTAGTGGCAACTCTATCTCCAATAACGATACCAAAATAACCAGCACTTATTAGTAAATAGTACCAGCTGTAACCATACCTAAATAATCGGTATTTACTTTATAATAAATATCTAGTAGCGGCTTTAATAACCATATCAAAATAACAGATATTTAGTAGTAAATAGTACCAGCCCTAACCATACCTATATAACCGATACTTTATAGTAAATAGTATTGGCTTTAATAACCATACCAAAATAACAGGTACTTAGTAGTAAATAGTACCAGCTCTAACTATACCTAAATAACCGGAAATTTATTGTTAATAGTAGCGGCTTTAATAACCATAAGAAAATAACAGGTACTTAGTAGTAAATTTTAGCTGCTCTGATAACCATACCAAAATATCCAGTGGTTACTTATTAATAAATTTAATAGTAGCTTCCCCTTATAACCCTACAAAATCTCACAAGTTCACAAGTCAATGATTCCTCGGATCTCACTGTTGTACATAATACATGAAATAAACAGTAAAGTTCTTGATACGAAAGGTAATAGATGCTATCACCTGTAACAGCCAATAGCACCTCCGATGGAACGTGGGCAGGATGGCCGAGTGGACGTAGCAGCCGTAGATACACTGTGGACAACCAAAACAATATGTTAATGAACATATTAATTTTACATTTACATCTTTCAAACAATATGTTAATGAACAGATTAATTTTACATTTACATCTTTCAAACAATACGTTAATGAACAGATTAATTTTACATTTACATCAATTCTTTCAGCGACTTATGGGGTCTGCCAATTATAGCGCATTTTCAAACTTTGTTTTTTGTTTATAGAAATAGCCGGCAAACGAGCTAACGATCCACCTGGTGGTAAGCGGTTATCGTTGCCCGTGGACATCAGCAACACTAAAGGCATCATCACGGTAAAGAAATATTTCTATTCGTTACCGGCCAAGACAGAGGGAAGAAAAATAAAGAAAGAACTGGCTCTGAAGCCTCCAGCAAGACGGTGGTAGCAGGTGAACCCCAAGGAGAAATAATAATAGTAATAATAATATTAATTAACTATCAAAATCAATCAATATTAGCAATATAACCCCTCTGAGGGGCCCTACGAGGGCATTGAATAATAAATAAATAAATAACGCTTCACACTCATAGCCCCACACTAGGACTCCCTGTGTCGTGGCTGCCATGGACAACACACTAGACAAGGACATTCACACCCAGACCGAGAACAGAAATTCAAACTCATCATTCAAATTTCCGCCTCTCTGTGAATCGAACCCAGGACCCTCGGTTAGTATTCTAAGCCACCTCAATACAGCCCATAATTTTATTTTAACGAGTAAGAAATAAAGTTACATTAACCTCAACTAACCTTCATACCGACTTTAAATATGACGTGTCGCTTGAAAACCTTAACCGAGTATCACGAGCAGAATATTTGATATCGCACGTAGTCGTTAGTACCTTAGAGTGGGGAGAATCACAATGTTCAGAAACACCTGAATCTAGGCTAACTGAGAACGAGCGCCGACCAGCACTAACTATATTTTCCCAAAAATCCTCCAATCAAACACCGATATGAAAGGAAGAGTCCGATTTTCCCGTGTTGGTAGTCAGTATGTAGAATTTGTGCAAAATACGACAGCGAAATTTTAAACTGTGTGTAATTATTACATTTAATAGAACAAATATATTTTCAGCTTCATGTTTCATTTTAATAACACTGATGGTAAATTCATATTATGCACACATAATGAAATTGTAACTGATTGTCTGTAAATGAAATATTTGTATCTATACATCAATACAAATAAATAAAATTGGAGTGTCTGTTTGAAATATTAAAATAACCGCTTTTTACTAAGTGCATTTGGATGTATACACGGTACATATACCAAAACAACACTTTTTACAATTTTTGTCTGTCTGTCTGTCTGTCTGTCTGTTTGTTCCGGCTAATCTCTGAAATGGCTGGACCGATTTTGACGGGACTTTCACTGACAGATAGCTGATGTAACAAGGAGTAACTTAGGCTTCTTTTATTTTCGAAAAAAAATAGGTGATACGAAGTTCGCCGGGTCAGCTAGTACACAACAAAATTGTAACTGATTGTCTGTAAATAAAATATGTTTGAAATAAATTATTGCAGAGTATTTATAAACGCAATCACTTATCTCAGAAATCGATTTTAACAACGTAAAGTTGAAGAAATAAGAAAAATATTACCGACAATCATATTAGGTATTCTTGTGTACTTCTGATTTAAGATTTAAAAGTTCATCAATAAAGACATTTTGAGTTTTTAAATCTTCTAAACTAAATCTTCTAGTGTTTTACAAAACAGTACCAATTTCAAGTATCAAACGACATACGGGCAAAAGCGCCATCTACATTACTATCCCCCGCTAGGCTCACCTAACTTGCACCAAAGCGCTCACCACTCAACGGGCTGCGATGTATTTTATTATTCAGTACCGACGTGAACTGTGCTGTACTGGTATGACTAGAAGCACGTGGGAAATTCCTGCTTCAAGGCCTGTGATCTTCTTTTTTTTCAATCGTCTATTTCGTCCGATAGAAGCACGTTTCCACAATGAACGATCCGTTTGGTACCGATACAAAGTTCTAACGGGCGATAGTTGGGCATTTTGCACGCGTCGAACGTGAATTTTTGGCATATCAATGCCTTGCTCTTTGTGGTGTTACATAAAAATGGGTAAAATATTACAGAGGTTTCCATTTTTTTTAAGTCGAGAGTTTTTATTCCGTGTGAAGTTAAAATACTACAGAATAAAAATGTAACGTAAGATTGGAGATGATTTTCGATGGTCAAAAAAATTCGTTTAGGAACAATTTTAACAACACAAAAATCTTTATTATGTATTCAATCGCTCAGAGTTAAAATCATGTTCTCAACTACTTATTTTAAGGTTCCGTAATCAAAACAAAACCTTTATAGTTCGTCATGTCGGTTAGCTTAAGTAGATAATGAGTAATATTCAATTTACTACGAAACCTTATATTGGGCGTGGCCTGACACGTACTTGTCTGATTTTTTATAAAACAAGAGACCATCGCATTACTTTAACAAGCCTCCAGTAAAATGCCCTCAATTCATTTAACCAAACCTCGATAATTCGATTCGGTAACGTGTAAGCTCTTGCCATTATTGACCCAATAAAAAACAGCATACGAAGAGAACCAAAACCCATTCGATTGAATGGCTTTCACGGAATGGTGAATGAAAGCAACATTAACTAAAATCTGTGTAATATATATTTTACAATTTTTCTCAAAATCACAACCATTTAGTACAGTTTATATCTACAACTACAATAACGTAAAACATTTATGGCATATCTGAACTCATACACTTTGTATGTGCTGTAACAAAATAGTATAAGTGTAATAATTGTATTAAATTAAAATAACTAATTTTTATTCAAAACACAAAAATTCTTACCAATAGTTTCCGAAAAAAGAAACTCAACTGAAAATTAAAAGAATAAAATTGAAAATTGAATTATTCAAAAGCAATAATTCTCATCATAACCAAGGGTTGACTGGTAGAGAATGCCACTTGGCATTAAGTCCGCCCATTGTATAAAATTGCAATAAAGGATTAAATAAATAAATAAATAATTAACCCTCTGCTAGTCTTATCCAACCTATGTATCTAACAAATCATCCCATCCAACCCAATTCTGCCCCAGACCGTGCGTTTACCGAACATAGTCTACCGAAATTCCGTCATTATCTATTGGACGAGCGCTCCCATTTGAACAGATAGCCTTTAACTGTAGCGAATGGACAGCGAAACCTAAATCGAATGGCTCTCGAGCTGAATTGTATTTTTACCCGAAACCCTCCGAATAACCGAATCTGAGGAAGATATTTCGTTCATGGATTAGCCTGTTTTTAAAACATGTTTCCACAACTAAACTTTTAAAACATGAGGGATCTATACGAAAACTGAAGCAAAGCGAGGGGCGGTTACTAGTATTCGATATATATAAAAAGATTATGTTTTATTGTGACCGATCTACACGTTATTTTTACTAAAAAAATCAAATATATACCTATCAAATTGCTAACTTTTGAAATTTACTAAACATACAACAAAATACTGCTCCTCTGTGCTCAAAACCTGAGCTATATCCTAGAGAAAAATCAGTTCCTAACAGCATTCGACTTTAACGACTCGAACCGAAGTTCATCTTACATTGAGGTGCATCTCACGTAGGATAGGTATCATGTTAATCTAATAACAGTAATGGATTAGGTACAAACGTGGAATAATATTTGAGCCGAAAATATACTAAAGAAAGAGCGACAAGAGATTTATAGATATCAGACACTCAAACTCAATCATTCAGTTGTTTCCAAACCTTAGCTAAAATGCACGGACCTGAGAAAAAAGACGGACGTAACCTCGTCTAATCGAAAGTGAAGCATAGCAATGGCCACCCGCTTACCATGTGTGTTTAATTTTTGATTCGCGATTGAAGCAGTACGGTGTCAATGTGTGGGTGTATGTACTTGTACGAATCGAGAGTTGCTATTACTATGGGTGCTTCACTGAATTTGTTGTTGGGATTACGTCCGTCTTTTTTTAGATCCGTCCTAAAATGATACCGAAGCCTACAGCTCCAGACCATTCTTAATAACTGACCAAATTAATTGTGTTTAAATTGGCGTTTAAATAAGGTCGTTACAATATAAAAGGGAGCTTCCTTTTTCAGTACATATTATTATTTAAATTAGACAGCTTTCCTTAAAAAACACGCTTGCAATATCAATTATTTTTTTAAATATTACATCAACTTTTTTGCATCTAATAATTGTTTTGAAGTACTGCATAGCATTTGACCTGTTATTACGTGAAATAACTATAATTTCGCTGAAGCGTACTAATTGCTGGCATTATCTTATCTTCTCAGTTTCCCTCTTTTTGTCTCGACTCTTGACTAAAATAAAAATTCATATATAGCAATTTGGTACTACAAACTTAATCTTAGTCATTAAATTCCGTGCTAACTACGAAACCCGTTTTACTGAATAAAATAATTTCACTCCAAGTTTTGAGGGTACTTACAAAATTTTAATATTTAACACAGATTTAAACGAAACAGACGAATCCTATTAATATTATAAATGTGAATGTTTGTGAGGATGTCATAGACCTTTATATATGTATGTATATACTACAATAGACAGGCTGTTCAGGACAAAAGTTGAACACCTATACTGACACCAAATGGTGCCAACGCATTTTAGTCGGCTGCCAGCAAGCGAGACAAGCAGATGTCATTTTTGAAAAACCCCGACCGTTCAAGAACACATAATAATGCATATTGTTTATTGTGCACAGTTAAAACGTTTTCAATAATTACGTTTGAACTTTATTTCAGTTTTTTTATTATAATTGGTAAATAACTATATTTTTACTTACATTTTATATATTGTAAGCACGGTACATATACCAAAACAACATTTTTTGCAATTTTTGTCTGTCCCTCTGTTTGTTCCGGCTAATCTCTGAAATGGCTAGACCGATTTTGACCGCAATTTCACCGGCAGATAGCTGATGTAACAAGGAGTAACTTAGGCTACTTTTATTTTAGAAAAAAATTGTTAGGCGATACGAAGTTCGCCGAGTCAGCTAGTGACAAATAACTTTTAACATCTAACACCAATAATTCTCTCTCCTAATACTTATTAATTACATTATTAAAATTAATGAGACTGAGACTAATAAGGAAATAAATAATGGTTTTGTAACTTTTGTACGTATTTCAACTACCATCAGAGTAGTTGAAGAATTGTTAGAGACTTATGTACTAAAACAGAAATTGTCAAATGTTGTGAACTCGTTTCGGATTTTTTTGGTAACAATACTGTATTAGTTGTTTTGTATAAAATATTATGAGTGGCGAAGTCTGTACTAAGCAATAACTATGTTGTTATGTTTGTAACTACGTTCCCAAAATATTCTGTATAATGTATATATTTACTCAAAAATACAATGCAAACTTCTTTTTTTATGGAAATAACCGGCAAACGAGCTCCACCTGATGGTAAGTGGCTGGCGTCGCCCATGAATATAAGCCGTCCCAATACGGCTATATCACCTAATATTTCACAAAATTCCCCTTATGCATTGAAGTATTATTACTAGCGTATAGAACAGACACCGCGAACACAATGTATGTCCCAATGAATTGGCGCCGAGCGGCTTCAATGTTCAATGGATTCGTTCGATTTTGAAAGGAGAACGGGGGCTCAATTTTGAAAATAGAACCTCCCGGGTGGGACATACGTTTTGTTCGAGATGTCTGTTCTATGACATTATACTTAAATGCCCTTATGTGACATATTTATCACATTTCAAATATATTACGTATAATATTCAAACAGAAAACTAAAAAAAGATTGAGAACCGCTTTCACCAAACGCTTCGTTTGCGCGGAAATTTCACTCAACTTTTAATGAATAGCTCTCCTCATTCTGTATGGGACATTGTTGAAAGCGATTTAAAACGACTTAAAAAGAGGCCTCGGCATTGTGTTATCTACATCATAGTTATGATTTGCCATGACTGTCATCTGCTCACCAATCTAGCAAGTTGACGGAGAAATACTTTCATTTATGCAAATCCACGAACCTGAAAAAAAGACGGACGTATCCTCGTCTAATCGAGAGTGAAGCATAGCAATTTTTGATTCGCGATTGACGCAGTATGGTGTCAATGTGTGGGTATGTGTACTTGTACGAATAGACAGTTGTTATTATATGGGTGCTTCACTGAATTTGTTGTTGGGATTACGTCCGTCTTTTTTTAGGTCCGTGTGCAAATCATAGCTTTTTCAACTGAACATAGGTTTATCGAAACCTTTATTCTAACTTCTTTTCTTCGAATACCTTATTGCAGCTTTATAGACCGTCTTTCATTTCTTTTCTTTCTTTCTTTCTTATATGCTTTGGTATGGATCAGTGGTTAGTGACCAATTGACAGAAGTTTTTATACCCTCTGATGTGTATGACATGGCTTGATGACTGGCCTATTTTAGTTACAACTAGAATTATTTAGTTTCTTCGGCGTAGGCCTCCCCCATGGCTCTCCATAATTTTCTATTTCTTGCTTTTGACATCCACCCTGGCCCTGCTATATCTATAGGCCTACGCCGAAGAGGCGACTACTACTTAAGGCGTAATATATAAATAAGTAAAAAAAACAAAGATAATAGAAAAATAGTGAGTAAATTATAATAATATTAGTAGAGTAGATTTGTTAGTAAATATAAAAGAAAAATGTAAATTTAGTACATAAGTAGTAGAAATAAAGGCTTATTTTATTTTATTTATTTATTTAGAATTATTTAGTTTATGTTAGAATTCAACAACCTGTAGCAGCATTTATTCGACACCCATAATAACTATTATTTGTTTAATATTCTTTTTTTTAATTACTTCACTTTAAACATTATACTTTTGACTATTTCTAATTTTATGTACATTATACTACTTTTGATTATTTTTTTTTATTTATACCTAATTTTACTCGTAATTTTTTTTATGGAAATAGCCGGCAAACGAGCTGACGATTCACCTGAGTAAATGTCTATCGTCGCCCATGGACATCAGCAACACCTAAGGCATCACTACCGATGCGTTGCCGGCCAAGAAAGAAGAAAAAGAAAGAAAGAACTGTCTCTCAAGCCCCCAGCCGGAACACGACGAGTCGTTTGGCGGCTGACTCATGCTCAAGGGTGGTAGCTATCCAGGTGAAATAATAATAGCAATAATGGTTTTAATTAACAATTAAAATCAATATTACCAAAATAATTCCTCCGAGGGCACTACCACCAGCGGGCTGGATTTAGTCGCCTCTTACGACACCCATCCGGCGTGGGATTGGGGTTAGTATTCTAAGCCGCCCCAATACTTACTCGTAATACTATAATATTGATGAATAGTTAAACTAGTTTCTGCATTCAACTTCGCGTTCAGTTCACACACGGCTATTTTTAAATAATCTTGCTCAGTATCAGAGGTCAAGCACACACGGGGGAATTTAATACCGTTTTAAAACGTGAGAAAGCTTTAGAAAAGTGGAAATAAGAAGACTTTTAATAAACTGACGACTTCTACGTACGTGAACTAATTTCACCAGATTGTCTGGTGCCTAAAGATTGTATGAGGGTTGTGAGAAATATCGAAATAATATGAATTTCTCTCTAAGGATCAATATCGTAAAGTAATATTTATATTGAGATAAATTACTTCATTTCGTTCATTTACGCGTAGATACCTACTTATTGAGACGAAAAAGTCAGCTAAATCATTCGCTTATAAATTATTCAATCGCAATCGATTATTCAGCCTTTGTAGTTCACTGGTGGACATAGACGTCACGTTATGTAGCTATAATCTAGCATAGGTATAATTGCACAAGGGCTCTTATTCTTGTATTAAGATATAATAATGACCATTCCTCTCTAACGGATAATCGTGTTACAAAATGACATGCTCTACAAGCAAAATGATCCATCAGAATTAGAATAGATAATATTAAAAATACACTTGCAGATAAATGGACCCCCAAACATAATCGTAAACCAAATATTGTTCTTTTCAAAGCATATTTGCGTTGAAGCAATAAGATAAAAGGGGTCGCCATACACGGCGTGACGGGTCGCGAACAGGTGTGTTTGCCGGATACGGGCACTGGGATGTTTTCCGCTCTCTTATTTCCATATTACTCGGTATCCGTGCGGATAAATAAATATGTAAAAGATCCGGGAACCTAATGGGTTCAGGAGTTCTAACTGAAGCAGGTTCGAGTGAACGGTTTTTATGCTCGCCATCATTATACGTAACTGCTCTGCTGTTGGATTTGGTCTCTTCTTGATAAATTAGTTTTATATACTTCTAGGATACACCTATTTTCAAGACATTCACGCAAAATTACTCAAGGCATAACGCAAGCAAATTGAACTATACAATGTACTAAATTCCAGCTGATCAGTAATAAATTGGTCTAAGACGATATTGTAACAAAATCTACAACATTTAAAGAAATAGCTTTTAAAAATCAATCCACAAGTAATTAAAAAAATTTAAAACATGCACTTCTAAAACTTTTTAAACAGTCCTAAAACACACCCATACCCTTTGATAGCAGAGAGAAATAAGAACATGAAACGTATTGGAACCAATGATATTTAAAAAAACATAGATTGGTTATACCCTTACAAATCAACCAAAAAATCTGTTCCGAAAATAACTACAACACACACACATGTTTATCTTTTGTTTCACTACACCAATCATATTGGTATAATACACGAAGGCATTTTAGGACTATATGTCCGATGTCAGTCACTTCTGACAACAACAAAAGCGTGCGTATCGTCTTGTATTGACAGAGCGACTACGAGCAGAACGGTCAATTGCCTGTTCTTACGCTCTTCATCGTCGGCGCGTTAGTGACATATCTACCTCTTTTTTACATTACAATATCATTGATTGGAACAGTCAAATGATAATAGACAGTAACAGAGCGTTTGAAAATTTCATCAATCAGAGGAGAATAGAGGAGAACGATGTCCCATAAAATATTTCAGTGTCAGCTGCAGCCGGGCTGCTTTGCCGCCTCATATGCTTAATGCGACGGGGGCTATTGATGCTGCATTTTAAAACTGAATTTCGAAAAAGGTGATTCAGTTACTTGCATTTTACGACCCATATTAATAAAATGTTCGAACTATGGGACTTCTGAGTGGGTACCCGCATTATTATTGGCTTTTTGACGCTATGATCGAAACGCGTAAACGACAGTTTTTGGGTGATTTTAGAAAGAGCAAAATAGGTAATATGCTATACTATAATAATTATGCTATACTATATGTTAAGTTTGTTTTTCATCAGGGTGCGCGATGAGCTAGAAAGTTTAGCTAGGACTCCAGATGAATGGAACCCCTTCGCTTCAATTCCATTAATGGAGTAACCCCCTACAGTGCACGGGCTTTCCTTCATAACTGAGGAGGCCTAGAGCAATCGGATTCCCTTAATCGAAATGGACGTCAACGAATGACGTCAATGAAATGAAATCAACTTATAGAACTATAAGAGAAAAAAAATTACCATTATTATATTTTTTTACCATTACTGACGACCCTATAGCGACCCTGCCTGCGAAGCGTGGTGTCCCGGGTTCGATACCCGGCCGGAGCAGATATTTGTGTGACAGATAAATATTTTACTCGAGTCATAGGTGTTATTGTGATGTGTCTTCTATGCCACCCGCGACACACACAACACACAAAAGTATAATCTGAGAAAAAAACAACCGACTTCAAAATAATTCAAAAACTTCTTGTCAGATCTAGCTAAACTTTAAGTGAGACCACATGATAAGCACCAGCTTTTGATTAAAAAGAGAATCAAAAAAAGCGGCCAAGTGCGAGTCGGACTCGTCCATGAAGGGTTCCGTAGCAGCAAGTAACATAATATAAAAGTTCTTGTACTTCATTGTAACTTTGATCGATGTTTTTTGCGGTTTACGATTTATGACGTATTAAAAAAAAACTACTTACTAGATCTCGTTCAAATCAATTTTCGTTGGAAGTTTGCATGGTAATGTACATCATATATTTTTTTAGTTTTATCATTCTCTTATTTTAGAAGTTACAGGGGGGGGGGACACACATTTTACCACTTTGGAAGTGTCACTCGCGCAAACTATTCAATTTAGAAAAAAATGATGTCAGAAACCTCAATATCATTTTTGAAAACCTATCCATAGATACCCCACACGTATGGGTTTGATGAAAAAAAAATTTTTGAGTTTCAGTTCTATGTATGGGGAACCCCCAAAAATTATTGTTTTTCTTCAATTTTTGTATGAACATCTTAACGCGGTTTACGGTATATATCTACTGACCAAGTTTCAACAGTATAGTTCTTATAGTTTCGGAGAAAAGTGGCTGTGACATACGGACGGACAGACAGACAGACAGACAGACAGACAGACAGACAGACAAACAGACAGACAGACAGACAGACAGACAGACAGACAGACAGACAGACATGACGAATTTATAAGGGTTCCGTTTTTTGCCATTTGGCTACGGAACCCTAAAATGGGTCACCCAGTCCAAAGTTAGGTAACAAATATAAAAAAAATACAGTCGAATTAATTACCTCCTCCTTTTTGAAGTCTGTTAAAAAACCTACTGCGGGGGGGGGGGTATCAGTGTGTAACCGTATATAAAAAAATATACTGCTTCAAGTCTTTGGAATTTGCTAACTGTACCAATGAGAAAAGCTGAAAACGTGGTTTCTTTTAAAAATTACTTATAGAATAATATGTTCTTTCCAAACTTGTCATCTTTCCATTCCTTTTCCTTTTCTTGGCTTTACATTATCTTTGGTCACTGCTCTTTCATTAGTATGTTTGTCATTTGATACTTTTTTTTCTCTTTACTTCAACGCTATTAATTTCATTATATCATTGCTCTTCTTCATGTAGGATGTAGGTACCTGTACGCATTTTCTTTTCTTGCTGTTTCCTATCTACTACTGGGTTGCCTGAGAGAAATCACTTTAAAACGATAAGGTCCCATTGTTTTGTATTCTTTCCTTGTGCTTTATGTACCTATATTATTTTTTGAAGTACGAACAATAAAGTTTAAAATAAAATAAATTCAATTATAATTATTAATTGAATTAAATGGCGTTTTAGAAATGAAGTAACGATGAGATGATCAAATTAAAAAATAAGAATAAGTTTTAGCTTTTAGCAGCTCCCTGTAGGGCACACATCTATCTTCGTAATTGACGAGGCCTGAGGCACACTTTATCACGCCATGGCGTCCATCCAATGCGGATTAAGGTTATCTGATATTCTTGATACGCCTAAAGGCATATGACATTTATTAACGACTGTTATCTAATGAGTTAATTACTATAAAATATAGTTCCTATAAATCAACAAGATTATAACCTCTCGAGACTATTTATAATATTATTATCTAAACAGAATAAAATAACACTCCATAAATTACATGAAGCAAAAACTTTGTAAACCTTTGACACTTACGGACAAATTTTGACCTCAGAGCGGTTCTCTAGTTTATATTAATAAATCTCTCAACAAAATGTTAACGCACGATAAACTCTTTTATTTATTCAGTGACAATTTACCTGATATAGGCATCTTTGCTGCAAAATTGAGTTCAATATTATCGAGACTTTCTATAGACCCATATGTAACGGAAGACATATAAATGACTCACGATACATTAAGCATTTGAGAAGTTGTATCAAACTGATTGTTCTCGTATGTAAATATTGGTCTACTATAATATGTATTGTTACTGTAATTCTGAATACAGTAATGAAAAAAAATGGTTGTCTGTAAAGTCGGTTTACGGACGGTAGTTTAACGTGAAACAATTAACCTAGACTTAAAAATAAAGTTTTCAAAAAATAAAACATAACAATTCTTACAAGGCATACTTAATTTACATTGAAATTAAATACATTTTAAAAATTTAAAAAGCCGGGTAATAAAATTAAATTGTTTTTTACTTGATGACTGATGAATTAATGTCAATCTATGAAATGCACATAATTTTATTATTCTACTCGTATACATAACTCAACTCTCTCCAGCATGTAATAGCTACCGATGAGTTAATTTATGTTTATCCATATAATATAGATGTTAAATAACAAAAGTGGAAAATCTAGCTACAGAACTAAACTAAACTAAAAACAGCTAGTGGAAAAACCCAACCCTCTAAATACCAGTCACCATACGCAGTCACCACAATCACATATAATCCATCTAGATTGAACCTAAGTAAACAAAAAATAGATAAACAATGAGTGGAAAATCCCAAAAGTGGCAAAACCTAAATCTCTAAATACACGCAGTCACCACACTCCTAATCCGTCAACCTCAATGCAGCGAGTGAACCTAAAATAGACAAACAGCTACAACTAAGTGAGTACTATGTTCGCAAAAGGGGAAGCCGAAGCTATCAACTATGCTCTCAACGTAAACAAATGACTGTTGACCGCCCCCACTGATATAGCTTGATGAATAAGCGAACGAGTCTACACCAATTAACCACGCTGTACAGGCACCGCTAATTGGACGATATAAAGCGGTTTTTATGCACGCTTATATTTCATTTTCGGACCCTATAGTTCTGTTATTGAATTGTTTATTGGATGCCATTGTAGTTGTCTTTCCGGATGCTCGGTAGTTAGCGCGGTGGGCTGTGTCTGATTCAGGTTTGATATTGATTGATTATGAAGGTAATTCAATAAAGTATATTTAAAAAGTTTTAAGTGCAGCCGAGAAAATTCAAATACGGGGCTGATACAATCATTTATGATAATATTTTTTAAAGAAAATTTAATTTTCATACTAAAGCACTAACGCCCCAACTCAGAATCACGAACGCTTACTTAAATCGCTCCTTAGTACAGAATTTGATGATTCTTTGCTAAGGAGCGATTAAAGTAACTGCTAATGACTCTGAGTTGGGGGCGTTAATAACTCAGTTGTTAATTCAATGTCATTAATGCCTTAAGTACCTATTGTATACGGTCTTTATCTGACATCTTTAATTTTAGTAGACACGTCAAAAATGTTAAAACAACAAATCTTCAAACTTTACATGTAGACAAGATAAAGTAGCAATCCTGTTTACTCCCGAAGCAACAACGAGCAGACTTATCAAATAATAAGTCAGACTTCAAAGAATTTCGTCTGAGGCGCCGACACCGCAAGCTCAATTTCAGTGATATGTTCAACCACAATTTTCATTCCGATGCTATGTTCAACCACAATATTCTTCATGCCAGTGATATGTTGGACCACAAAATTCTTCATTTTAGTTATATTTCCAACCACTATACTCTCCAATTTCCTTTCCGACTTGAGTGCGCTTGGGACGTCACCTTGCACCTCAGATGTTAACATTATACGTGCCTCGTTTAAATAAGTGTGGCCTAACATGAAATGTTACGTTTCCGAATGACTTGAATTTCTCAATTACTGTAACGAAATGAGTTTTTTTAAACTTTCACTTGAATTATTTCATTAGCTCATTAAAATATACTTTGTAGACATGTTGCATAAATGAATTTGGCATCGTAAATAATTTATATTTCTTAGTGTTAAAAGTAAAATTATATCCAAATTTTACTATATCATAGTATTTTTGTTACAAAAGAAACAAAGATTTAAATTTCCTTCAAGAATATATGATACATATGCAAATAAACAAGCTATAATGTTGTATCTGGAGATTTTGCTACGGACATTATCTTGTTGAATTTTAATTCAGAATGGAGGTCACGAACAACGTTTAGCAATAACGCAAACCTACGAGAATTTGCACAATACATAAGCTGTGGATTAACATTAACCGTTTTAAAATCAAATAATACTTGTGTATGTTTAATACTAATTCACCTGAAACCGAGGATTTTACTGTAGCGGCGTATAGGGCTGTGTTTTGTTGGCTTGGAATATCGCCAAGTAAAAAGGTAAAAGCCTATCCGGTAGATTTAACCTTTCTTTCACCTAGTTACTGGATATAAGACCTTTAAGCCATTTGAATTGTGGCGAATTTTAATTGCTGAGGATTCCAATGCTAACTCCCAAAATATCATCAAGCGCTTTTGGCAAAACTGTTACTAAAGCATTCGTCTTTAATTGTTGTTCACGAAGAACGCTGAAATTAATGGACGATGATACCTTAGCAGTTTTGATTATCAAAAATAGTTTGAGGATTGTGTTTCTCGAAACGAATTGCTTTTTGTGGTAGATGATTTAATTCCGCTGATAATTTTCAATGTTTCCAAATGAGACTAAGAAAAAGATACCAATATAATTTAAATATAGAATTATCTCACAAATATAAATCACAAAGCAACTATATCTAAATTTATTATATTCGAAGACCCGGCTAGAACACTACGATTTATAAATGCATCTAAAACTTTGTAGACTAGTTACACGTGGGTCTTAAAACAATAGCTCAGCTGCTATCTGCTATCTCAGTCCGCACGCAACGCTGTGTCGCCTTGTTTATTCACAGCGGGGCAGGTGCAGGGAAACATAATTGTCAACGTATAAGATTAAGATTGGTGTAGGTTAGTTGGTCTTCCACGGGACATTTCTTGTTGGCTACCGTTGTTTCATCCCTTGGTTTCAGCAACATAATCTGTGATCTTTTGGCAACACCTAGGTTTACCTTGAGATAGTTGGAGGTATTTCGAGCCATTCATACTAGTACTATTATTTCGGATTTCAGAGTATCTACAATGGATCTGTATAATTACATAGTTTAGATTTTTCTATGGCTTTGTTTCGTTTGTTAGAGAAATGAAGTCAATTTTTTTTCTATAGCCGTTTTATCGTACAACGTATCGATGCTGCAAGTTAGCTATGTTAGTATAAATCTTAGAAAACATCGAAAGCAATCACTTTACGTAATAGCGAAATACTAACTGTTACTGACTGACTGACAAGTACAGCCTAACCAGTGGACTTAGAAGCTTTGTCAAAGCAAACTTTGTCCTTGTATAATTTATGAGAGCACTAAGAAAGGGTTCTAGAAAATTCATTCCCCAAAAGGGTAAAATAGGGAGTAGGAATAATATTTTCCCAATTGAAGTCGCAGGCACTAGCTGGTTTACTAAAACTCTCAAAATAAGTTTAGTTGCAATGTTTAACATGCCAGTTTCCGACATAAGCAAAATTGCTTTTTCTGTAACATGAATTGAAGAAAAACGCAACATGCGATTACTAGAATTAGTAGTTTTAATAAAACGAGTAATTTGCTGTCATACTTAATACTGCACTTAGTTATATTCTTTGCAGCTGGTGTTCTAACCTACACTATTTTTATTGCGTCATAATAAAGACTGTTTTAAAGCGGCAGAAGTGAATTCATGAAAATTGTATTTTAACATGCAAACACCGCTTTTTCTAACTCCATTTAATGAGTTATAACAGGTAAGAATTTCTCTTCCACTTATTTCAATGGAGCAATTTGTAAAATATTATAAAAAGTGTGAGATTTGTACGTTGGATTCAATTTCATCATTAAGTTAAATTAAAAGAATGTAGCTATGATTAAAACTATAATTCTTTATTATTTGCAACTAGCTGACCCGGCAGACGTTGTTCGGTAACATGCAATTTTTTCTAAAATAAAAGTAGCCTATGTTACTCCTTGTTACATCAGCTATCTGCCAGTGAAAGTCCCGTCCCGTGAAGTTCAGAGATTAGCCGAAACAAACAGACAGACAGACAAAAATTGTAAAAAATGTTGTTTTGGTATATGTACCGTGTATACATCCAAATGCACTTAGTAAAAAGCGGTTATGTTAATATAACAGACACTCCAGTTTTATTTATTTGTATAGCAGATAATTCAATAATAGCTACCGGTATAATTTTTCGAGATTTTATCTTTGTTAACAAACCACATAAGTAAATTTATATGATAATCATTAATATCAAATACATTAATTTACCTGACATAGAATAAAGCGTCTTCTGGGATGACTTTTATTTTGTTTCGTGAAAATTTAATATCAACGTAAAGTTAACTAGAGAATAGATTATCATGATACTTTAATAAAAATATTATTTTTCTCACACAAAAAATCAACTACAAAATACCAATGATAATGCTTCTGAACATAAATGTAAAGCAGTATTTTTGACATTTATTTCAATAGTTGCGCTAGAAAGTTTAGATATTCCAAAAACATTTCCTTTTGTATTATCCTTTACCCGCGTTTCGTTTACGACTCCGTCAGCAATATTTATCCCCCGTAAAGTATTTTTATGTGCAGGATATTCCAGTGATTTTCTGTTTTTTACTTTTTTGCATCGGATAAATTTTATTTCGGTCGTAAAATGCATATTGCTGGTGTTGACAGATGGTGGTTGTTCATCAATATTTGGGTAAGTTTTTGTTGATGATAACTATTTTTATGATGGTTATGATACAATTGCCCTGGTTTTTGTCAATTATTTTTTTGGATATAACTATATTTTATTTTATTTATTTATTTATTTATTTATTTATTTAGAACACCAACATAATGTACACCAGAAATTACAAATACAGATAAAGCACAAATTGATAGGTTAGTGTCATTATACTTAAAGGTGTAGACTGCATGCATGAAAATGAGTGTTTTAAAGTGTAATGTATAATTTACATTAAATTTTAAAGTCTAATGTAAAATTAAAGTCTAATGTATAATTTACAATCATCTGTTTGCTATGGAAATAAGATATTCCTGATCAATTTGTTGTTTTTTGTAAGTATCGTTTAAATGTGTACAAGATAAATTATACATTACAGTTTATAAATTCTGTTTCGAGACATAGCGCTCAAAAATACACATTGAAATAGAGGTATAATTTCTACGTCAAAGTTTAGTAGAAAAAAATATAGTAATAACTTTCTAAGTAATAATCGCCCTACTATAACATACAACAATATTTAAATACTCATTTATAATAACAAACTCCGTTCGTTATAAACTTGTGATGCTTCGAACATTGCAAACCAGAACATTTTTATCATCCCCAAGAATTGAATAGAGCCTTTGGATTTAAAAAATAAACCCGTTAAAATAGAAGCAGACGTTCGTGAGATGAATCTCAGTCGCGCGGTTCGAGACGACAATCAGCCGGGCTCTTTAAATCACTTGGAGCACTGAGCTGTGTTATTTGTAATTCTTCCTCTATCTTTCTTTCTTCTTCGTCTGTGTTTTTGTCTGTTTTCAAATTTAAAGTCTCTATAAGACTTGTGACGATGACAAGAGTAAGTTTATCGTCACTTGTAGCGTTATTTAACATTGTGTTTATTTCTTTTTCTTCGCAGTCAATAAATTTTTAGGTTTCCGTTTCGTTGTTCTTTGGGCTCAGTACAATACAGTAATAACAATAAGTTTTTGCGTATCTATTTCTTTAAATAAAGGGTTTTAAAAATTACCATTATAAATTACACCTTGTTACGTTACAACTAAATTAAATCAAACACTTAGCTACATCAACTGAACTGTATAGTTAAATGTACAAATTGTCCATCCCTTGCAATGACAATTGACACAGTTACATCAAAGTTGCAAGACTGAATACGGTGTCTCCCAAAACAATTGTCAGATCAGTCAAGTGGAGCGAAACATTTGTTTTCGGCTGTATAACTGTTGGCCCTGGCGAATCGCCAGCCTACCTTGCAATTACGAAAGCACCTTGCACCGTATGTCGTCTGGATAAATCAGCTCTTGCCTCGTCACATAAAATTGTAGTGGATGTGCTAACTTGACTCGGAATCCCAACATCTTTTCGAGTGCAGGTGAAATTATTTATGCACCTCTGGGAGAGCTGAGGAAACGTTTGAGCATCAGGACGTATTAGCGACGAACTTAAAATTTATTTCCGTGTTATGTGCACTAAATTTTATTGAAATCGTGTCTTGTATTTTGAAAACATTCGGGATTTTATTTTTCTTTGCATTTATGAATATTGTTCACACAATTTTCTGAATACATTACGTATTTACTTGAATAAATAAGTTACTCCTTATATAAATTAGGTGTTTTACAAGTTATTTCGGTATTTTCATTATTTTTATAATACTTCGAAAGTAAGTTACTTACAATAGTTGTGATTTGTAATTGCGTTTATTACAGCACTACTGTGTCTTTGAACTTACCTCGGTTCCTTGCACTTTGAGTTTCATGTGATCTTCACGTGTAGTCTTTCCGTCTTTGCGTTTTTTCCAGCAGTACCCGTCCCGTCGGTAGCGGACTTTCTTTCGGCTGTATAGCAGCATAGAGCCGCTTTTCGGCCTGAAACAAAACAAAATAATTCCAAGAGCTACACCTTTCATACAATCGTGAATATAGGATTAAGGTTTATGTTGGTTTACAGTCAGATGACATCTTAGACTTCCATAGATATATTACTATAACCAGCTGCCCGGACAGACTTCGTTCTGTCAAAAGTTTTTTTTTATTAAAACCTTCCGTCTATCCTATCTTTCAAGTTGGATCAAACTGTACATGGTGTGCAAATTGATTAAAATTGGTTTAGTAGTTTAGGAGTACATTGCCGACAAACAACGTGACACCTAATTTATATATATTAAGATTAGAGTCATATATGAAGAGAACAAGGAAAGATCGGTCAAAGTCTCCCTGAAACCGTTTTAGAGTTAGTTACACTATCTAGTTCGCAATAAGGTATGCTTGCATAACCCGAAATATGAAATGGGCAAAAACGTTCTAAGTCTAAGGCAAAATGAAAGTTTATTAAATATTTTGGCCTAAAAGGTGTTAGTAATCATAGTCCAAGCGGTAAAATGTATAAACGATCAAAGTCATAACACATTGATCGTTTATACAAGTTTTCGAACGAATAAACTAAACTTCAAGAAGACATTTTTATGGAAAATAATAAATATAATGAATGTAAATACTTCGTTTTTATTTTTATATATAACACAATATCACGAATATCAGTAGTCACCCTTGTCTAATAGTATTTTTATAAGTGTCACACATATTAAATTAAATATGTGTTCCCGCCCACCTATGACGTGGATGTCTTCAAGAAAAGAGTGAATAGGCTTTTATTAAGTTAGTGCGCTCACCATCCTGGACCACATCTCCACTTACCATCAGGTGGGATTGTGGTCAAGCATTAGCTTATTCTAAGTAAAAAAAAAAATACAAGTTTTTGAAGTTAAAAAATGACTTTTATGACAATTCACGTAAAGTGACTTTGATCGTTCTTTCCTTGTGCTCTTCGTAATAAAATTATAGTAATCAATATTTAAACAGTTTCACTTCTTTGATTCATTCATTAATTTGAACATAATAAACAGAACAGTTTCAATTGAAAGTAACGACAAATTGCATTACTTTCAATATTCGATTCTTCGAAAATGTATCACACGATGGTTCTTGCCAAGATCTGTAACCACGGCCTTCGCCGGCGTTCTCATAACTTGGCTTGTTAGCCTTGTGGCTTCAACTATTTCACCTTGCCCATATACAACATTCACTGAATTAGTATTAATTTCATTTTCATTAACAGTCGCATTAATTAATTCTAGGTCATTAAGTAAATGTAAATTAAAATCATCTTCACTTTCCGTGTCACTTGGTGAATCCATAGAAACGACGGCATGTGTTTGAAAAGTCTTGAACGCTTGTTCGTGTGACTTTTGACTAAGTAAGCTCATTAACGCGAGCTAGTCCATACAACCTTTAATGAATTGCTTTATAAACGAAACGCAGGCAACATGAAACTTTAAACGGTTGCATAAAACAAAAACACGACTCGGCAACCGGATGTTGTTCTTCCCGCGCTAAATTTTATTATTTTTTTAAACTGTGACCCAAATAAAGTTTTAACAGTTCTGCTCATTTCATACAGAAGTTTCGCAAAAATGAAATGCCTATTCACGAAAGCAAATGACTAACAATGCCAGAAGTAAATAATGGGCTTGGAACAAAAAAAACTTATTACTGTGAAGTTAAATGATTTTCACAACAAAACAATTGATTCAATAATGACACCGCTGTAAGCAGAATAACAAATGAAGAACTTTATGAAAATTTTATTACAAAACTAAAAATAAAAGTTTGAAATTGTTGAGTAAATTGTATCGTGTTGTGCAATATTAATTTTCGTCGTTCTATCTTTACGTACTGTATTTAATAGTCTACTTAAAACAATAACTATTACCGACTGACAGACATCGCTTAACCTAAACGAGTGAAACTAGAAGCATGAAAATTATTCTTGACAAAAAATAACCGACTTTAAAATTAGGGATAACTCAAAAACTACTTGTCAGATCTCGCTCAAATTTAAGTGGGACCACATGACAAGCACCAGCTTTCGATTAAAATCAGTTCATCCACTAGAAATTTCTGAAGTAAAAAACATAAAAATACAGTCGAATTGAATTCCTCCTCCTTGTTTGAACTTGGTTAAAAAAAGTGCGATGGTTTATTCTTACCGTCGGGATGCACTAAGAATAGACTTTTGAAAATTCATCCCCAATAGCCTAAAAGATGTATTAAAGGTGTGATTAAGCAAACACCATCATACCATTAGATTTTTCTATAAAGCATTTGGAAGTTATTTGAAGCTTTTCTTTTTATAAGAAAGGCAAATGATTCTTAGGACAAAGTTATGAATTTGCGACTGACCTCAAACAAACTTTTAATTATACTATGACAAGTAAAGAATTCAACCCTCGTGTAAAAGATTAATGAAATCTTTGAATTATTGCCAATTTTACTTCCAACTTTTATCACATAGCTAATACTTTTGTCAATATTTTATCAATAAAATCTATTGCATAATAATACCAATATTTTTATTTGAGATCCTATTTAGGTGATATGATCAAGAAAGACACGAGGAAAACAAAACATCATCTTAGAGCAAAATATAAATAACAGAGGTGCAAAATCTGACACCGTTAAGGAAAGAAGCCAAAGAGCATTGCCAGTGGATAGCTTCCAAGTTGCACCTGATTACATAGCATCGATCTTTCTGATTTAACCAACATTTTTGACGGATGGACGGATTGCACGAAAATGAATCTGGCATCGAATTTGGCACGTAAAATATACACTCACTGGATATTCTCGCGATATTGCTAGCATTGTTTTTATATTTAATACTTTGGCAATGTTAAATTTTCGCGGGACATTGACTATTCTTCATCCCACAGTAAAATGTGAATTCTTGTATAATTCAGGACTTTTTTTTCAGTTCGTAGGTAGAATTCCGAGAGTACCCCATATAAACCTACTACTTGAGCTAATATTTGATATCTCCCTAATAAAACAAAATTTAAGAAACGAGACAAACAATAATACACTCTCAGGTGAATACATTCGACGGCACCTTATTTTTAACCGACTTCAAAAAAAGGAGGTTCTCAATTCGACTGCATTTTTTTTATGTTCGTTACCTCAGCACTTTGTACTGGGCGAACCGATTTTGATGATTCTTTTTTTAATCGAAAGCTGGTGGCTGTCATGTAGTCCCATATAAATTTTATTGAGATCTGACAATGGCATCCATGATAAAACCATATAAGTCTTAAATTTGTATTAAGTAAGCGCGACAAATGGACGAATAACTCAATATCACGCCAACCGAATTCAATGATTCTTTTTTTAATCGAAAGCAAGTGCTTGTCACGTAATCCCACATAAATTTGAACGATATCTGACAAGTAGTTTTAGCGTAACTTTGAAGTCGGTTATTTTTTGTTAGTAAAATTCAGATTATCTATAATCGTTGAAATTATCACAAGATCGTCATTTACTTTATTGTTCAGATATAAACACGAGTGCACGAGACTGCCTGATCATCATGTATCTTTGAAGGAGCTCAGGGTTTTATATTTCAGAATCAAATATATTTTTATGAAATATATTATATTTTATCGCCATACAAAGCCAAAATTTCCTAATCAAATTTGGACGTACAAACGTAAAGTCAAAGGATAATATTTTTGTCACTAAAATCTGTGACTCTGAATCCCGAAAAATCTGAGCAACGACAAGATGACTAACAAGCATGACATTTACTATCCTCGTAACCCCAAATGCATACTTATCTTCAACGCTCATAAAACGGTGTGTAAAAATGGTCGGCCTGAATCACGCCGGAAATTGGGTACTTGGTATCGGATCGTGGGTGGTTAGCGAACGATGGGAGGGCCTATCATATTAAGCCTGGCCAGTGTTATTGCGACCCAATAGCATAAAGTATAATAGCTCGGGATTAGATTAGGAACACAACGTGTTTTCTTCATTGTTATTGATACATTGATTTTATCTGTGATTTAGTCTAAGTGATTTATTAGTTTTCGTTTGATAAAAACTTACGCAATGAAAATTAGTGACGTAGTGTGTGTTTCAACGACAAAAAGATAAAATTAGTGTTATTTTTTAATCCTTAAAAAAACATTATCATTTTGACGGTGCGCTGGCTGACACGTGTATCTAACTTGACCAGGAAAATCATTAAAACCTGTCAAGTTCGTGTCAGATCACGACCAGTTTATGGTTCCATAGTTGTAAGTTGATCAACAAGCCATGATAGTTTTTCTTTTAAATTAATCATAAATGCTATGATTTTTTTTCGCATGTCTAGTTTACACCATTTCGTTGGCAGAAGTTTTGTCGATCAGGATCGACGAAAGCCGCCGGACTATGAGCGGCGATCTAAAGTAAGTGAGCAAAAATAGTTCTAGCATATCCATATTTTATTTAACAGACTTATGAAAAGACACCTCACGATATTACAAGAAAAAAACACTCTTTACAATTTATTGACGAAATGTTTTTTTTTTTTTTACTACCCATTCAAAGGATGTGAACTAGTATTATTGCTAACTTAATTTCTCTCCACAAAAAAAAAGGCTGAATTAAGCTCAGCTGGAATAAACTTCAGTAAAACTTAGTTACAGCTATCCAGGCCTTCACATTTACTCTCCGGAACTGCGCTTGAAATATTAATGTGTACTAATATCGTTATTGGTAACTAGCTCACGCCCTCCGTCGCGTGGAAACGTATTGCATTCTAACAGTTTATTAATTTAACTAAGCGAGCAGTATCTTAAATAATAATATATTGGTCGAGTTGGTCATGAAACTGTAATTAATTTTACGGATTATTTTTGGGGTAAAATGGATTATGTTGAGGAATGCCATTAATTATTTATTCGAAGCCGATTAAATATTTATTTTTACTTATGGGGTCATAGGGACTCCATCCAATCTAATTTTCGAATGATGAATGTATCAGAACGTATCACAGCTGCCAGCTTCCTGTTTTATAAATCTGACGAAATCATTATTAGGCCTACCCTGTATTATACATGTATTATATGTATGTATTATACAGCGCCACTGGATATAGTTAGCTAATTAAAAAATATGATTATTATTGACAATTCGTGTTCAATAAAAGTTAGTACATAAACTAACTTAGTAATTAAGTAAAAAATAAAATGTTCATACTAAACAGCTTCTACGTCACCTTTCCATTCCAAGGTCTGTCGGAAGAGATTTCTATTAGAAATAAACAGCATCATTGTACAATATTCCTTCCACTATGGTTAATTTCAGGTATCCGTATGCATATATTATTAAATAATAATAAATAAAATTGTTACAAACACACTAACAGTGTATAGATCTAGAGAATGACGTAAAATCTATGTTTATTTTTATTATATTACTAGCTGTTGCCCGCAGCTTTGCATACGGAAATTATGTTTTACCTTATTTGTAACTCTTGCAGAAGAAAATTTGAAAAACGGTGAATATATATTGAAGTACTTATATTTAGTAATTTATATACTGAAATCCACGATAAAATTACAAAGGATTCCTCCAGGAGCGGGTTTTGAAAAATAAGCAGTATTCACATTTATTTTTATTTTTTTCCATTAATTTGCAAAATTTTGAAAAACTGAAAAATATGTATTCCATCTATTTAATCAAGGAACATTTTTTGCAAATTTGAAACAAATTGGCTGATGTTTTAAAAATATTCCATACAAAATTTCATCCTGTTTCCCGGGGAAACCTTTTAATTTTCCGGGATAAAAAGTATCCTAAAATATGACCCGGAGTATTAGTAACAACTTTACCAATTTTCATCGAAATCCGTTCAAGGGTTTTCACTTGATGCCCAGACAGGCAAACAGACAGACAGACAGACAGACAATAATTCCAAAAAAAAATATTTTTGTGCTCTAACATGTTATTGAAGTGCTCCCTAATCAAAATTTTAAAAAAATGTTCAATGTACAGAAAAAATTGCCCTTTGAGTTTTATTATAAGTAGTATAGATTTTTGTTATTTATTATTAGCGCATTGCCCCCGACATTGCCAACGCTCTACGTACGTTCTAACGTGTTACGTGTCCTATTCCATACAATGGTCTACCCGTTTGCTAAATTTCATGAAAATCAAGTAAGAAACGTCATCACAATTTTTACCCCCGATTAATCTTGGCGCTGATAAAAAACATTTCAATTGAACAAAGTTTAGTTATTACTTGTGTATATGATAATTATTTTTTACTTCTGTCGACCCTGTAGCCTAGTTGGCAGCGATCCTGCCTGCGAAGCGAGCGGTCCCGGGTTCGATTCCCAGCCGGGGCAGATATTTATGTGACAGATAAATATTTGTACTCTGGTCATGGGTGTTACTGTGATATGTTATATGCGTCGTCCATGCCACCCGTGACACAGGTAAAAACCTACTGCATGTGTAAGCGTTTATTTATTTATTTACTTCTACAACTGTTTATTACAATAAAACACCCAAACATTTTGTGACCTGACAAGGGTTTGCCATTAGCCCACATACAATTTGTTGGCCGGTAAAACTTTTAACAACCTTTCGAGCCACATTAAAATGCATGGCCCGCTAACAGTTTCGGGAGTGCAATCAAATCACTTTAATTGATTGGTGGTACCGCAAAAAGTGTTCTATTGCATAAAGAATTAGGTTGTTTATAGCAGCGAAATCATTTTTGTGGTCTGTGACCGTCACACTGAGGTCAGGTCTCTTCTCGCACTGTAAGCGGTTGTACCTATAATATCTACATCACCGTCGGTGAAATCCAATACAGCGTGCTTCGTACACTAAAAAACGTGGAGAAATATTATGTATAGAAGTTTCCTTGCTGTAATCTCTGCCACCGAAGTAATACGATGATTACTTTATTTTGCGTCAAATACTCTAATCTACAAGAACAAGAATGATGGTAGCCCTTGAGGTCACCGTTATCATTAGACTAGCTGACCCGGCGAACGTCGTATCGCCTAACAAACTATTTTTTTTCTAAAAAAAAGTAGCCTAAGTTACTGCTTGTTACATCAGCTATCTGCCAGTGAAAGTCCCGTCAAAATCGTTTCAGCCGTTTCGGAGATTAGCCGGAACAAACAGACATACAGACAGACAAAAATTGTGAAAAGTGTTATTTGGTTTATGTACCATGTATAAATCCAAATGCACTTAGCAAAAAACGGTTATTTTAATATTACAAACAGACACTCCAATTTTATTTATTTGTATAGATTTTATTTGTCATCGGAACCAAATCAATTTCTGCGATTTCAACTTCGTAGGATAACAGGAAGTTGTTCTATTTTAGCTTGCAAGCTTTGACCCAACATACATAAATTACATGCTAAGAAATTAACGAACAAAAAAAGTTAAATAGAAGCTTGTAAAAACATAAATAAGTATTCCATTACACAAAACGGATTGGAGCAGATTTGTCGACTATTTTCAAAAAATCCTTTTTGGTTTTGGAATGGTTACAACCAAAACCATTCTATGAAATATCGTCAAGTTTAAGTTCTACGTTCCACAATCTTCCTAACAAATTGCAGTTTTCGATCGATAAGCCATAACGTACATCTTACGTTAGAAACCGGCCATCCATTTTATTCTCTTTCCGAAGTTCGCATTCAAAATAATTTCAGCAATTTACTTTAACTTAGTTTAAGTAAATTCGCAAAGTATATTTGTAACTCATTCTGTAGCGGAGCAAATGGAAAAGAAACTAAATAACACATTACAAGTAATTTGTGAGTTGTTTGAAGGTGAATTGTGAATTTATCGTACAAACGAGTAACTGCCCTCGCTTTGCTTAGGTTTTCTTATTTTTTACAACTTATTGGAGTTTTATTAAGGATCCCTAATTTTTTTGAAAATATAATATAGCCTCTGTTACTCGGGGATAGTGTAGCTTCCCAACAGTGAAAGAATTTTTGAAATCGGTTCCGTAGTTTCGGAGCCTATTCAATGCAAACAAAAAATCAAATCTTTCCTCTTTATATATTAGTATAGAGTATAGATAAAAAACAATTCAGGATCAATGAGACAATTTTAAAGCAAAGCAAAAATGAATGAGAATATTAGTTAATAGTAAACCGAATGAGTTTTTTATATGAATAATAGTATAATGAGTAAATTAATTACAATGCACTCGACATAATCATTTTTGTTCTGTTCCTTATTATGACTAAAAAAAATTTAGAAGCTGACATCCGCAGGAATCTTCCGAAGCGTTACTAATAAAATAATTAATCTTTTCGCATTTTAATAGAGACGTCAAAGCTGGCTCCTCGCGTTTAATTATAAATCAGCTCTGTCGTAATTACGCTTAGGCTGAGCGGAATGCGATTGCCGTGACAAATGACTTTGCGACTAATGACCATATTTTTACTTCGGAACGAAATAATTTATGAGCGTTTTTCTCGTACGGATTTATACGAGTTCCGGTTGATTGCGAATCGATTGGTCGTGGACGTGAAGTGACGAAGGGGTTGTCAAGTTTTGTGTAAATAGTATACACAAAACTGGGTTTTCACAGCCAATCGATGAGTTGACTTTTGAAGTGAGGAAATTAATGAATGACTCTTCTAGTCTTTCACCCCAACTCAGAGTCACTAACGGTTACTTTATTCGCTGGTTAGTAAAGAATCACCATACAAATTCTGTATTAAGGAGCGATGTAAGTAACCGTTAGTGACTCTGAGTTGGGGCGTTAGATATATAATTATTAGGTATTTTGCGTGTCTGTAAATATAGTTTTGCGTAGGCAAGATGTACATTATGAAACTAATAATTCAAAAGATGTCTTAAGGATTTTCTTTCGACACTTCTTAGCGAATGATTGAGTGGATACCTGAAACGGCTGTAGAAGCTGTTTCAGCGTACGACAAAGAACTATATTAATTAATGATTTTGAATATACTGGACATTCGTTACAGATAGATGAACATGCAAAAATCACACACATCTACGCAACCTTGTAAAATATTCATACATCAATTTCGACGTAGGAACTAAATTAATTAGTCTAAATAATTATTGTCTCAAGGAATTTATAAGAAGAAAACATTAAGTTGAAGTGCTAAAAGTACATAATTTTAAAATTAACTAGATCTCAACGCCGTTTCCCAAACGTTGAGTTACTTATTTCGGGAACGCGTCTCTCACATCCAGAACGATTTATTTACCGAGCCGTCTCCCTTTACAAAGAAAAGGGTACGTAGACTGTATTTATGTACTCATATCCTTATAAATGTGAAAGTTGCTGATGTATGGATGTTTGTTCGTGTTTCACGCAAAAACGACTGAACTAATTTTCATAAAATTCAGCGCACAACTAGACCACGATCTGGAATAATATATAGGACTAGCTGATCCGGCGAACTTTGTATCGCCTAAAAACTATTTTTTTTTTTCTAAAATAAAAGTAGCTTAAGTTATTTTTTGTTACATCAGCTATCTGCCAGTGAAATTTCCGTCAAAATCGGTCCAGCCATTTCAGAGATTAGCCGGAACAAACAGACAGACAGACAAAAATTGTGAAAAATGTTGCTTTGGCATATGTACCGTGTATACATTCAAATGTATTTAGTAACAAGTGGTTAGTTTAAAGCCGCGCGGGCAAAGCCTTAGTTGAAAATATTCATGTTACTAACTACACTAAATATCTAATTAGGCATGGATAGAATATACTTTTTAAAACATTGTTTTAGTAATCAAGATATTTGCTTAAGTATAAAGCTTCATTAACTTGCAATACAAAACTAATCAAGTCGTTTAAAAAACGAGTATATCCGTATTAAAGAACTGTAAAACTTAATGGTACTTAAGCTCCCTTTTTAATACGTAATTTCTATCAGAAAACTGTTTACGAGGTGTCACCTCGTTTCGACCCTAATTAAAACGTACCTGAGAGCTGACGCCATAACTCACGATAAGTGTTTGAACATGCTAATACGCCATTACTTAGCTATAAGGGCGTACGGCCTCTTGTTACCATAATTGGTTAGATGAGTGGTTATTATGTAACCAGATATGCATGTCGTAAAGAAATTGTACGATTCATCTGTGATGCCTGACTTTTTATAGTAGAAAAAAAGAAAATAAAAAGCTTGAAACGTTGGTTTCTAATGGTACGTTGAAAGAAATACTTGGTAGTTAGAAAGGGATATCTAACTAAAATAACGCATTAGAACCCATTACAATATTTTTTAGAGTTTTGTCAAAAAAATATAAATACCTTATGCTCTTACAAATCAATCAAAAAATCTGTTCTGAAAAGAGCTACAACACACACACGTTTATCTTTTGTTTCATAACATTGGTAAATGATGTAAAAGGGATGGCATTACTAAAACCATAATAGTAAAAAAGACAGCTTTGCAGTTTGTTACTAGCGCTTCAGTTGTAAAGAAATATCGCCGATCAGTTCGCGTTATCATGGCAACATATTTATTTTGTCAAAGAAATAATGAAAATAAATAAAATGGATTAATTTTAATTCTGTTTGTCAAATTGTTGCACTTTCGACGACAACAAACGCATGCGATCCTTTATGAATGGAGAAAGCAACTACGAGCAGAACGGACAATTGCCTGTTCTTAAGCTCTTCATCGTCGGTGCGCTAGTGACATATCTATTTCTGTCTTATATTATTTATAATAGTTGAGTAAGTGGAAATTGTAATATCAAATCTTATGAAGGTATCGTTCGTATCCGAGACTATATGTAGGTAAAATAGAGTCTTCCGCAAACACGTAAATCATCAACTCATTATGTAAGGATGTGTGTTCTATCGAACACGGTTGCCGTCTAATTGATCGGCAAATACGACTAGCTAAGTAATTTAGTAAAGACTCCGTCATAACTTCAGACGTTCGATAAACCTTCGAAATCTGCTTCCTTATCCGAAAATTATTTTATTTGCCTTTTACCACAGAAGAAATAATAGTAATTATCTTTTACTTCGTACTTACTTTTGATTACAATTTTATTTTGCTGAATCATATTCTAAATGTTTTATTCTTCAATATATCTAGATTATTTTAAACGTTTTTCTTACATACTAGCTGCCCGGACAGACTTCAACCTTCCGTGTGCTTAAAGGGAGATGTAAGCTATCCTATCTTTCAAGTTGGATCAAACTGCACACGGTGTGCAAATTTGATTAAAATCGGTTAAGTAGTTTAGGAGTCTATCGCGGACAAACAACGTGGCACGTAATTTATATATATTAAGATATGTATAAAATGTGAAAGTTTGTAAGGATTTGAGGATGTCTTATATTTATGTAAAAATATGTTACTCTATCACGCAAAAACTGCTGAACGGATTTTACGAAGACTATGATCTAGAGTTAATATATAGGCTACTTATATCCGAAAAACGTGGGCAAAACCGTGAAAGGAGCCCTACGAGTATAAGTCATCCATAACTCAGTCATTCACACCCCTAACCCCTTTCCTTTCTCCCAAAGATTAATTCGTACGAGAAACCGTCATTCCCACACGTCGCTATTCGCGTTCATTGTCTCCGCCGAGTCTTATGTAATTTAATGAAGCTCAAAGCCTCATGGAGGATTAGGGCTGTCCAAAACGAGTTTGTCCTTTTTGAAAAAAAAAACGAACAATATAAAGGTCGGTCATTATATTTTTCTTAAATATTTGTATAGTTTTGATCTTAATGTTTAATATTAATTACACTCTAATATTTATAATGAAAGAGCTATTGTACAATAAGATTAATAATTTTATGGCAATGGTCTGTGTCAGTTTTAAGCAATTAGTCAATTTAGGTATCATCAGGTGCTATTGGTATTTATTAGTTTACTCACATCCCTTTACATTTATAATCGATGCAAATAATAGCTTAACTAAATACTCTCGAAGCTTTTCATTGATATGAAACAACCAACGCCGAAATTCATAAAAAGACATTAAAATTAAAGTCTTGGACACGTGCAAGAAACTAGCATGCTAATTTAGCACACATGCATAAATAGCGTTGTGTTTTCACTATCCGAAGGTCAACTGGAAGAGTATGCTATTAGCATTAAGTCCGCCTTTGCTATTATACAAATTGTATGGTACAAAAAGTTAAATAAATAAAAATAAATAAATATTTGACTACATACACAAGCACAAACGCTCAGAGCTTGCCCCCTCCCCGCTCCTCAGGAAGCAAATTGCAGTAGCACATGCTCGTGTGCTACAAATCACATAGTGCATGAATGTGTACTATCAAAAG
Source organism: Thymelicus acteon (assembly GCA_951805285.1). Lineage (NCBI taxonomy): Eukaryota > Metazoa > Arthropoda > Insecta > Lepidoptera > Hesperiidae > Thymelicus > Thymelicus acteon. The sequence goes on along the minus strand of OX638226.1, from coordinate 2,415,886 downwards.
TACAATACAAATTGCTCAAAGTCAGCAAACAGCTAATCCTCACTTAAATGTCAACATGACAATGTCACGTCTTATTTTCGCGACACCTTGAGACAACCCTAGCTTCAAGCCCTTACATTGTTCACAGCACGAGAGCAGAAGACCTTCAAAAATTCAGGTTAAAAAGGGGCACGGCACGAATTTCATAACAAAAGCGATTTTTGGCGCAATACGTGCCAGCCTAATAAACTTTTCACAATTCAGTATTAACTGCATTTTTTCCATTCCGACTCGAATCGCTCGCCACATCGCATGATCGCTGATTGCAATTAACGTTCTCAATATCTCCACGGTGTCAGCTGACTGTTGCCCATTTCAACGGCTCGAATTGCTTTATTTTTTGTACTGTTTAATACATAGGCTGGTAGCGATCATTCGTAGCTTCGTAGCATTGTAGCTTCGTAGCGGTGTAGCGACGTAGGTTGTTGTAACAAACTAACTTTATGTAGCTACGAATTAAGATGTTTTTTTATTTTAGTACTTAAATACTCTTCATTGTACGTGTCTGATCACAACAATCTTACCAATGTGGTCTGAGAATGTGGTAGAGAAATCTTGTACACCTCAATTACTGCGATATCTTCCAAATAATGCTGAGAGGTGAAACTTAGAAAATTATGTTTTATTGAATTATAATTATTTCGTTTCACGTGATTGTTATTTAAAAAGTAAATTTTTCAGCATGACTGATAATCTGCTAAATTAATTAATAACTTTTTCAACTCAAGCAAATCAAAAATATTGGGTGCATTAATGCATTAATCCCATTATCATTAACGTAACCATTTATTTTGTTAACTAATAAATAAATGGTAATGGTAATAATTAACCAGTCATTCCGTGTACCACAGTAAAAACGGCTCCGGCTACAGCCCATTTCGTGTGGCGCTCACATAATTTACCGCTGCCGATTGATATATTTATTTGCTATTTCACAAGTTCCGTAGGCGTTCTATCGGCAGTAATTTCAACGTTTTTAAACGATAAATACAAACCCGAAATGTGAATTGCAAGTTGCAAGGCGCTGTGCATTTAGGGTGCTTGATAACTAGAGTGATTATTTGTAACGCGTAATATCCATTGTGATGCTTTTTGCCTAAATAGTTTTATTAAAATGTTATTTTTTTTGGAAATAGCCGGCAAACGAGCTGAAGATTCACCTGATGGTAAGTGGCTATCGTCGCCCATGGACATCAGCATCACCTAAGTCATCACTGATGCATTCCCGCCAAGAAAGAGAGAAGAAATAGAAATGTTTGTTAAAATGACAATTGTCCTTGCACCCGACCCTCAACAACCGATAAATAACATTAAATAAATAACACTATACACTCATAGCTCTCATAAGCCCCACATAGCCCCACACAAAGATTCTATGTTGTGAGAATAATTAACTTCACACAAACACTTAAATGCACACAGAGATAGATCGCGAACAGAAATTCAAACTCATTATTTAATTTCCACACTCGGACGTTTCGAACGGCTGTCCGGCATGGCACTTAAGATTGACAAAAACCAACGAGTTATATTAATACTAATAAAATAATAGAAAACAAGGAAATGCAAATACATGAAAATAGACGCCATCACGTTATGGAAATTTTATCAACTCACCACACACGTATTTTCTTGGCCCCGGTCCGTATTTAGTTAAGACTTGTCCTATGACTTATCTTTAGTACTGAGAATAAGAAAACTACCAAAATAATATTATTTTTAACTGACTTCCAGAAAAGAAGGAGGTTCTCAATTCGACTGTATTTTTTTTATGTTTGTTACCTCAGAACTTTCGACTGGGTGAACCGATTTTGATGATTGTTTTTTTAAACGAAAGCTGGTGCTTGTCATATAGTGCCACTTACATTTTATTGAGATCTGACAATGTCATCCATGAGAAAACCATATTAGTCTTAAATTTGCATTAAGTATGTGCGCGACAAATGGACGAATAACTCAATATCATGCCAACCGATTTCGATGATTCTTTTTTAATCGAAAGCAGGTGTTTGTCCTGTAGTCCCACATAAATTTGAACGAGATCTGAAATGTAGTTTTTGAGTAATTTTGAAGTCGGTTATTTTTTGTTAGTAAAATTTAGATTATTTTATTTCCTATCAAGTCATAGTTTTAATGATGCTATAAGTACTTTTTACTAACATAGCATAAATAAAATGAACACTTTAGTTTGCGAGCACCACAACCATCGTTGGATTTATTAGCGCCCGATCATGCGATAGGGTACGGGTAGCGGTTGCGTGCCATTCCATTAACTTTTTGTTAATGTAGCGAAACTCCTCATTAGTCCTCATAGTTCCCAGTTTTAGTTAGTTTACTCGTTTAACATTGCACCCTGTTGTGGTTTTGATGAAAAATTTTAGTATTTGAAATCCCCACGGTACCCATTCATGGTAGGATAGGGGAAAACACTAATTAATCCTAAATACCTGACCCCTTTTATCTAAAAATAAACACAAAATTTCTATGTCAATAGAATAATCAGTACTTGTTAAACTAAATAACTGTAATTAAATACTCAAGCAATAATAACTATGGTGGGTAATAATAACTAGCATAATAAAAGATGGCAATAAAACCATCGCGTCGTCCAAAAGTGTCCAAATTTACCCTGACCCGGTATAGATATGATTGATTGGTACATTATTAAATACCAAGTTTTGAAGACGGCTGAAGTTTTAAATTTTAGATGAACTTTTTTCTCACATCACGATCTTTATTAATTATTCAACTTTTCGTCAAAATATAATGGACGGACGAATTAATATTCTCTCGCTAATTGTGAATATTCAGATCGTACGACATTTTGATATTCAGATTCCCAAAACTGGATGCATCTCGAGTATTCGATACTAGAATAAAATTTAATTAATTGGTTGTATATTCATGTTTCTTCTGTATAGTATGCAATAAGTTTTTTTTCATAGATGAGTACCGAGTTTGGCTAGTTTGTGTTAGTTTTTAGGGTTCGGAAGTAAAATCGAAACCTTTATAGTTTCGTCATGTACGTCCGTCCGTCCGTCGCGTTGTTCCGTCCGTCTGTCTGTCCGAAGCAAAGCGTCGAGACCCTTAGTGCCAGAAAGCTGTAATTTGGCATGGATATACATATTAATTAAAACTCCAGAATCGTAGAATATATATAATATTTTTCAGTTCCATCTGCAAAATCCGTTTACAAAATATTTGGCTTTAAAGTGCTAATTTTGGTTAGAGTCGAGTGATCCCCCCTGCCGGCTAAGCGGTTGAGAGTTGGACAAGTGAAAAAATTGCACGTGGCCTGACACGCACTTGTCCTGTTTTTTCTGTTTCGTTTTTTGTTTTTTTTTTCTTACCTCAGTCATTACCAAATGATTTGGAAAATTATTTTTGTTTGAAAGGATGAGGCCAATCTGAAATTATGATTGTTTTTTTTTAAATTTGTACACACAAAAATATTTATAGGATAAACAATTTATGAAATAGTTTATACAAACGCACTACTTATTCCTAATAAGAAATCTCTTCCAGTAATAAGTGGATTAAAGAATGTTTCCACATTTATCAATATTAAGTTTTGATCTTACAAGAAAATTGAAGGACATTCTCAAATATTTCTTTGTAATCTATATTAATATTATAAAGAGGAAAGATTTGATTCTTTGCATTGAATAGGCTCTGAAACTACTGAACCGATTTGAAAAATTCTTTCCCTGTTGGGAAGCTACACTATCCCCGGGTGACATAGGCTATATTATATTTTCAAGAAAATTTGGAATCCTTAATAAAACTCCAATAATGTAACCCAAGGTGTGAAGCAAAGCGAGGGCAGTTACTCGTTGGTTATATTTTTTGTGAAATGTTTATGAAGTTGAAAACTGTTAGGCAATCAACTGACAGGAGTGATGACAGGAGTCACCAATGATGTTAGAAACTTTAAAAGAATAACAATTATACCATTTTGACGTTTGCGAAGGTGTTACATGTATCCATCAATGGGTCGCCTATAGTTGAAAGATCTCAATATAAGCCTTATTAAGCTACGCCTATTCCAAGCAATGCATTCTTTAATTAAACCTCCTTGGTCCCAATATCGGACATTAAACAAAAGCCACTTTAAGTCTTCTTTCTCTTTTTCACTTCTATTTCAAAGCGAAGACGGAGAACAAAGCGTTCACAATAATTCACCACGGCCGGGATACTAATTAAACCCGGAAATTGACAATTGATGAAATTTCTCGCGCAATTAATCGGCGGAAGTCGGCGCTTGTAAAGTGGACTCTCGAACTTTTAAATCCCGGACGCTATAAAGTCGACTCCGATGGTGATTTGTCAAGCAAACGAGGCGAACGTGGATTTTCGGAATTTAAAATTATGCCTTGCAGTCGTTCCTTTTTGACTTCATGGAATAAATTTACCAGCAATTTTATGTTTATCTATTGTAATAATGAGGATAATATGGATTATTTTTAACCGACTTCAAAAGAGGAAGAGGTTCTCAATTCGACTGTTTTTTTATGTTTGTTACCTCAGAACTTTCGACTGCATGAACCGATTTTGACGATTCTTTCTTTAATCGAAAGCAGGTGGTCATCATGTGGTCCCATATAAATTTGAGCGAGATCTGACAAGTAGTTTTTGAGTTATTTTGAAGTCGGTTATTTTTTGTTAGTAAAATTTAGATTATTATTATTTCTGAAATGATTTTGTGTAGCTATGACATAATTATCTCCCTTATTTCAAAGTCAAAGTTAATGATACAAAAATAATTAAATAGTTTATTGATATGTTACCCGGTGTGACAAAAATTCCATAAACCTTTTGTATTGAAAAAAATAAAGGACTGATGTGATGAAATGTAATTTAGATCTTTTATACATTTTATGGAAGTGTGCAAGTAGAAATTCTTGGAATTAATATTTATATAATTTTATCGCAAAGTATTATAAATAATTATGATTTTAAACTTAAGTCATAACGGACGCGTGTCATTTAAATGAAACGGGTACCCACGATTCGTATTTTATAATATCGATATTTCGACCCAGTTACATAGATCGTGGTCACGGTGAGACTGAGATAATAAATATAAGGTCACGGGTATGAATAACCAGTATTGAAAGTACAGCGAAAAATATACATTAACATAAAATAATCGTCAGCTGGGATTGTTAAATATTTATACAGTTACGTGAAATATTTTTCTTTGAAAAAATATACCCGTATGTTCGTTACAAAAATGTTATCTATATAAACATAAAACTAGGTTACTAATGTGGTTCAAATGAATCTCAATAAAACTTGAGATACGTCAACATTATTTTTTACCCCCGACGTAAGAGGAATGTTATAAGTATAATGTGTGTGGGTCTATCGTAGCTCCTAAACGAACGGATAAACCACAAATTTTGACACACATAAATGCCAACACATACACCTCCAACTAAGGCCTCCTGTCCACGGCACTTCATTTGACAATTGCATGCAAACTGTGTAATGAAAGAGGCAGATTTCATACTTTTACTACGCAAGATGCAAGCAAGTATCAATTGACGATAGCGTGCGTACGTCTACGTGGACAGAAGACCTAAGATCCTTCCTCCTCATACCTCATTAAGATAAAAAAACTGGCCAAGTGTGAGTCAGACTCGCGCACGAAGGGTTCCATACAATTATCTGTACAACATTAGATGCTATATATAAATATCGAGCATAAAATGGCAAAAAAAATCACGTTTATTGTATGGGAGCCACACTTAAATACTTATTTTATTCCATTTTGAGTTATTGTTGTTATAGCGGCAACAGAAATAACTCATAATTATGTGAAAATTTGAACTGTCTAGCTATAATGATTCATGAGATACAGCCTGGTGACAGACAGACAGACGGACAATGGAGTCTTAGTTATAGGGTCCCGTTGTCATCCTTTGGGTACGGAACCCTAACAACATTTCCGCGGACGAAATCGCGGGAATCTGCTCGTATTTAATAACTTTAAGGAGATAATTGAGTAACGCTGCCTTTTGCCGCTGTATGTAAAGGGGACTTCGCAAGTTTTTAATCCCCACCGCAGCGAACAAATGATGGGTATAAAGGAGACTCGCCAGCGATTTGTGAAGCCAGCGAGCCGGGGCAATGATTTCTGAAATTATTTATCCTCAAGTCTTTATTTAACAGTTTTGTCCATGTGGTTCGAATAAAAAATGAATCATGCATAAATTATGTAATATCAGCGCCCGCCCGTGTTTTTCGGGAAAATAAAGCAAAAAGCAAAGCAACAACCTATAATTGTCCCACTGCTGGGCTCGGGGTCTCCTCTCACAATGTGAGGGATATTAGGCCATAGTCTACCACGCTGGCCAAGTGCGGATTGGTAGACTTCACACACCTTTGAGATCTTTATAAAGAACTCTCCAGTGTGCAGGTTTCCTCATGATGTTTTCCTTCACCGAACCAAGTGATAATATACTTCTAATACGCACATAATGTTTGAAAATTAGAGGTGCGTGCCAGGATTTGAACTCGGGCCCCTTCGTTCGGGAGACCAACGTTCTAACCGCTAGGCTATCACTGCTCAGGATTTCGGGAAAATAAGTACCCCTATATCCTATTTTAGATCATGATCTACCTATGTGCTAATTTTATAAAAAATCGTTCAGAAATTTTTGCTTGAAAGAGCAACAAAATTCACACAAATTTTCCCCTTTATAATTTTAGTAGAACAATATCGTTTCAGCTAGTTCATTTGCTAATTTATTTATTTATTAAGGTTCACTTACAGTTTCTACATTAATTACAATTTGTAAGTACAAAATAAAATGTCTTAAGCTACATGCGAAACCAAATGACATGTAAGCACAGCTTTCACCAAGAATTGACAAAATATGAAGTGTGAGAAATAAAACAGAAAGAATTCCAGTTCATAAAATATCAAAGACAGGAACGCGGTCTTAACAAAAATACTACGCGTTCACTTAAAGTTTGCCCTCGTCGACCGTTATGATTTAACAGCTATAGGTACTGTAGACAAAAAAGTAATCAAATAATTTCACTAACTTAAATAACAAATTACGTTTTCCACTGTGTAAAACATTTTCTATTTTAGTCATTGTAGCGACAAAAATCAACGAACGTAAAATAAATCAAAAGAAAAATTATTTAATGAAAGTAACATCAAAATCAACAACAAACTCAAGAATGCACGCGCCACACGGGACCTCAAAAATACGCGACTAACGTTGCTGTCCGTACTAAATGAGCTGGGGTACGAGGAAGTGGGACGGGAGGTAAGGGCAAACTTAGAGTGAACGCGTAGTAGACTATTCACATAATTGCATTTACATACATACAAGAAAAAATAACCGACTTCAAAATAACTCAAAAGTACTCGTCAGATCACATGCTTTATTTTTTTTATTTGTTTAAAAATTACTCAATAAGTGACAGATGCTCCCTTTGTTATAAATTACATTTTAAATATAAGTACAGATAAACGCACTCTGACATAGACTTGTGAAAGAAAAAATGCTGGAAATATGTTATTTAAAATGGAATGTTGTTTAAAAAGCAAGGTATATTTAAAAAGGCATCACATTTAAAATTACTAACATTCACTACGTAAAATCCAAGTCTGCGTGCATTCACTCGCCGAACCTCGTCAACTTCGTGCACAATTTACATTCTGTGGCCACTAGACTTCAAATTGGAGACGTCGATTATGTATTCTGTTGGCCATTCGCTTTTTAGGGAGATTTAAAGGAAATTGAACTGATAGCTCAGGGATACCGAGTCGCAGACGATTAGGGTGGCTTGTTGAATTTAATGGGACTGCAAAGGGCATTCGTTAGGCCAAGACGAGATTTTTTGAGACGTCTAGAGGACATGGTTCTTTTCGCAGTAACCTTCCGTCGATACGCTTCAGGTACATGATTTTACCGTAACACGAAAACGTATCCGAATCGTTACTTGTTGATAATTTTCCTTATTTATCCTATACGTTTAACAATTTTAAAGAATCTGCATCAAATAAAATCTGCATTTAGTTAATATGTGCACTTTGTTTTATTGTGTTTGGACAAAAGGAGTGATTTCATGCACTAAAATCACCAATGAAGAAATTTTCACTACTATTTCTATCAGCTTTCTTAACGTGTGTTAAACTCTACTTTACCGTAACAGAACTAACAATAGTCCTATTCTACAACAGAGATGCTCTTTTTCCTTGTCTATTGTTTATCAGATAATGGGACAATGCTATACATACATATAACCATGAGTGAAACTTATCAATATAGTCAAATTAAGTCTACATTTTGTACCATTTAGCTTTATAGATATAACGAAGTGTAAATAAATAAATAAATATAGCCACGTTCAACCCAAATGTTCAATGTATTGGATAAGAATCGTTTTCAAAACATCCGTGCGATTTCGATTGCTATTTTAATTTTATTGGCACTACACCTCCGGCTTTTGCCAAATTGATGTTTGAACGCTGACAGGTGATAATTTAAACCTTCGTATCTTTTAATCGAAACAAAGCAGCGGATAAAAATTACAATACAATTCCGATTCTTGATGACACAATCGTTAGTCTCTGACGAACGGCCGATGATAACTGAAAAAAAAGATACTAACATAGCATCGTGATTTATCTGCCGAATGCGAGATTTATTATTCGACGAAAACTCATGAATCTGACACGAACCGTATTTTTGTTCTGATATAAAGTGTGATGGCGACGCGAAGAGATATAGGGCCGCTATCTGAGGGTTTATTGCGAGAATAAATAAAATTGCATCAGAGATATCGGTTTGGATGCTGTTGATATTAATGAGGGAGTCTCTATATCTAACAAGACATAATCGAGCCCCCGCTTAGTTTTTGAGCGTCTGTCACTTACCATTAGATGAGTCTACTATCGTTTTTTGGGTACACGAAACAGCAACAAAATGCTCTTTTTAACACCATAATTTTATTTGTATAAATTATTATACTGATAAACTTAGTACAACAGGCCATCTTGTCATTTAATTTGCGAATTATATTTTTATATCATACTGAACGAGTAATGAAACTTTTTTGCGAGTAATGAATTTTACGCGTTAAGAAATTTTTATGTGCTAGTATAATGATTATTTGTTAAGGGAATATCCATATGTATTATGTAGCTTTCACGAAGTATGTACGAACTGTGTTACGAAACAGAAGTACAATAATAATGTTAATTATGAACATTAATACGTTAATATAATTTTTGTTAAAAAAAATTTAATCCATAAGTATATACAATAGTAGGTATACTAAATTATTTCTTCAATTTCCCCAATTTTGTTTACTATACTCACCTACATCTCTAGGCCTCCAAAAGATGCTCAGTATATGGGTTAAAGCCATCTTACATCTTCTATTTAAGTAGTTATTATGGCTTGAAGCGATTTCACACGATTTAATATGAGAACTCCCTAGCGAACGTCACGGATGCTTAGTCGGTGCTCGGATTATGCAATGAGGGGCTTAACAACTTTTACCATGATGAATAATATAACACAAACTGAGATCGTAATTTGCAAGAGCTTATTTTATTAGCACGATATTGGGAGCGCAGAATGAGTTTTGCGGGGAATTTATAAGCTCTTACAGTTTTATTGGCTTTTTTTGAGGAAGATGAGTATCGTCTCTATATGTGAAACATAAAAATTTTAAGGTACGTCAAAGAATTTTCAAAATTTTTGTCACGTAATGTTTTCGTGAACGCGGAACACTTTGCCTTGAGAGAAAAGGACAATATCGACTCGAGTGTATGGTACCCATAAAAATACCTTAAAGAAACATCTGAATAAACCACATTACGGTTTTTAAATGCTAGATGATACTTTCCAACAACCGAATAAAAATATATTTATTTTAATAATTATTTGTATAGGATAGACTGGATTAGAATAGATTTTTTGGAAAACGAACTGACGATTTACCTGATGATATATGCCTATCGTCTCTCATGGACATCAGCGACACCAAAGACATCACTGACACGTTGCCGGCTAGAAAAAATAAAAAAGAAAGAAATATCTGGTTCTCAAGCCCCCAACCGGAACACGTGCTTCATCCTTCATGGATTCCAAGCTAATCCATAGCTTGTATAGATACTCAACACAACAAGGCTATTACCTAGTATGAGTCACTGGACTGTGTAACTTCTGTCTATACTCTTAAATCCAGATGATTAGCTAATATTCCTCCTGAATCCACCGTGTAATTACTATTTTTTCGTAGTGTCACAAAGCCGTTTAAAGCAGGCCTCTCGTATATAGACTGGAAACGCGTCGGTCATGCCCTTTACATGGGTTAGCCACCCATGGGAGATGAGACACTACCCATTACGTATGCTCGTTTCTTACTTGTGTTAGCTTTTGTATGATTAAGGAGTATTTTATTATGTTAAATAAACTGTTTTAGATAGATGAGATGCTGGTTGTTAATCTTTTAGTTTGACGCCGCAGATATTTTTATTTTTGACATAATGTCTGTCGTTCAATGTTGATGGAACAGTAAAAATGGTTGTGAACTTTTGATATTAATTAAATTAACTAGATTTATACTTATAAATACAAATGTAAAGGTTGAAGAGTTCAGTGTTTTATTTCCCGCCCTGATTCTAACACTTGTTTGTAATAACACAAAAACTGTTTTTATTTCTACTTATCAGAGAAAATTGTCGGTAATATTCATCAATGCACCTACAGCTATAACAAGTGAGATCATTGGTTGACTTTTACCTCGCTTTCTACACACCGACCAGAAAAACTTCATTAGCCGACCACGAAAAAATGAAGGCCAGTTTTCGGAGAGCTCTCCAATTGTCGGTGCCATAAGTTAAAGCTACCCGCTCAGAGCCACGAGTAGTAAATCTATACAAATGGAAGCGGCGCCTGCAACCAGTACCGTAATCTGGAACCAACCGCTCACAAATTGTAACTGAGAGCGAGGATTTAGACTGAACCTGGTAACTTATCACACTTATTGCTGAGTGATGTTGCTTTTTATTGATATCAGAGTGCCAATTGAGTCTCCTGTCCGTGAGTGTGATGGGCAGTTTTAGGTTGGCTGTTATTAATGTCTGGATAATGTCTGGATAGCATGTCGTCGTTGCGACTTCAAAACCTCTTATGTGTTATGTGCCACTTTTGGCAAAATCACTTTTTTATGTCAAATGATTCTACATTATAAAGCACTATCGAATTCAAAAACTCTCATTTGTGTACGACGTTTCCGTCGTAATTTATTCACCAAATTCAAAATCACCTATATGCTTGCTAAACAAAATTTTATCGATTTTTATCGATTCCTTCAAAAAGCAGATTTTTTACACATAAGGTTTTGAAGTCGCAACGACGATGTGTTGTTCGCGTCCGATTATAATGTAGGTAACTTCAGGTAAAACAGGAAGGAAGTTGAATGTTCGTGGACAGTTTTAGTTGAGTATTATTTTGTTGACATAACTTGTTCCGATAACTTTCCTGTGACGATGTTCATCAAATTAAAACATGGATACTTCAAGAGACAGCTAAGTGGGTTGTTAAATATACCTACATATGTGTTCAGGTTTGAAATGGCCAGTCTTTAATAACAAGTTAATATAAGTTAACTCAAAATCTACCAATTATATATCGCTCAAATTTAAGTGGGACAAGCACCAGCTTTTTTAATCGAATTAAAAAAGAATCATCAAAATCGGTTCACCCAGTCGAAAGTTCTGAGGTAACAAACATAAAAAATACAGTCGAATTTAATACCTCCACCTTTTTTGAAGTCGAATAAAAATACCATTGAATCGCTAACGTGAAACGTGTAACGGGAAATTGAACTGGGACTAAATAAGGATACCTCCCTGTAATCTATACTAATATTTATAGAGGAAAGATTTGATTTTTTGTTTGCATTGAATAGGCTCCGAAACTACTGAACCGATTTCAAAAATTCTTTCACTGTTGGGAAGCTACACTATCCCCGAGTAACATAGGCTATATTGTATTTTCAAAAAAATTAGGGATCCTTAATAAAACTCCAATAAGTTGTAAAAAAAATAAGAAAACCGAAGCAAAGTGAGGGCGGTTACTCGTAAATAATAAATAAATAAATAAACGCTTAGACACTCATACCCCCGCAGTAGGATTTAACCTGTGTCGCATGTGGCATGGACGACACATATAACACATCACAATAATACCCATGACCCGAGTACAAATATTTATCTGTCATATAAATATCTGCCCCGGCCGGGAATCGAACCCGAGACCCCTTGCTTCGCAGGCAGGGTCGCTACCAACTAGGCTACAGGGTCGTCTATCGTATTGTCTGATGTGTGCCAGCTTCATAATAAATCCTAAGGTATTAATATGTTTGTTATATGCGTTGTTAGCCTAGTGATAGCCTAGTGGTTAGAACGGTGGTCTCCCGAACGAAGGGGCCCGAGTTCAAATCCTGGCACGCACCTCTAATTTTCAAATATTATGTGCGTATTACAAGTTAATTATCACTTGCTTCGGTGAAGGAAAACATCGTGAGGAAACCTGCACACCGGAGAGTTCTCCATAAAGTTCTCAAAGGTGTGTGAAGTCTACCAATCCGCACTTGGCCAGCGTGGTAGACTACGGCCTAATACCCCTCACATTGTGAGAGGAGACCCCGAGCCCAGCAGTGGGACAATTATGGGTTGTTGCTTTGCTTTTTTATGCGTTGTTACATTATTCACATTATGGATCAAGAATAAAAACTTTACTTTTCATAATAATGAGTATGAAAGACTTAAAATCTGAGCACCATTTCTTCCAAAGCGTGTATTTAAGCGCGTATCAAACAATAAAAGCACTTAACATTTCTCTTGCCATGATAAAGCCACTTCGGGACAATGCAGTTAAGAACAGCGTGCTTTTGTTAGTTCAGACTATCTTTTCTTAAAAGTATGATGTTTATGTTTATTTTTTTAATGGTAATGAGGTAAATCTAGATGTTTCTTCGTAATGGTTCTTAGACGATTTTTCTCGAAGCGTCTTGGTACGGTTCAGAAAAGCGAAACAAAAATACTTATTGAACTAACATAACATTATAATAACCACAAAATAAGCTTGATAAAATTATTCTGAACTCAATAACCTAAAACTAAACCTATTTAAGTTCTTCTTAAAATACTGATCGGTAGTAGTGCTTCGATTAAAGAAATAAAATTAATAACAAAAGCCATTTATTTAAGACACATACCACACATATATAATCAATTATGTGTATGCCCTGAGCCCAAGGTTTTTTGACTTGTAATACAATAATACCTACCCCCAATTCCCTGATAAGCAATTTACTGTACAAACGAATTTAATTGAATCGCACACACATAGCTGCATATAGATAAATTGGTATAAAAGCAATCAAGTGCCCATGTGTGTGGTAATGTCATTCGATCACCTGGGATAGTTCATGTGATTGGACACGCTTATGAGTATGTATGTAACTTTGCTATATATACAAAGTTATTAATAATGCTATGCTTTGTACTAAAAATATTTATGTAATGGCCCTTAAGCAAAGCATTAAGCTTTTTAATGTATGAAATGAATATCAATCCCAATTAAGATATTGTCCACAAACTATTGTGGATCAAAGGTTAAATAAATCAACGCTTACACACTCATACCCCCGCAGTCGGTTTTCACCTGTGTCGCGGGTGGCATGGACGACACATATAACACATAACAATAACACCCATGACCCGAGTACAAATATTTATCTGTGACATAAATATCTGCCCAGCCGGGAATCGCACCCGGGACCTCTCGCTTCGCAGGCAGGATCGCTACCAGCTAGGCTACAGGTCGTCAAGGAGTGTAAGCTTACAGAAGAAGATAACTGACCGAAGCAATGTACTTTGTATCCTACTAATATTATAAACTAGCTGACCCGGCGAACAAACTATTTTTTTTATTAAAAGTAGCCTAAGTTACCTTTTGTTATATCAGCCAGTGAAAGTCCCGTCAAAATCGGACCAGCCATTTCAGAGATTAGCCGGAACAAACAGACAGACAGACAAAAATCGTGAAAATTGTTGTTTTGGTATATGTACCGTGTATACATCCAAATGCACTTAGTAAAAAAAGGTTATTTTAATATTACAAACAGACACACCAATTTCATTTATTTCTATAGACTATAGACTAGAATATAGAACTATAGAATAAACATATGTAGAATATAGAATGTATAGAATAAATGTGAAAGTTTGTTTGAATGTTTGTTACTCTTTCACGAAAAAACTACTAAACAGATTTTCATGAAATTGGTGCCATCGACTCGCCTGAGTTAATTCACCCAAGTGATTTAAATCTACTGATCGAGGTGAATTGATATAAGTAGACTTAATTCACCTATAATTTTAGTGAATTAGTGATGTTGGAATGCTATTTTTTAGAATACAGGTACACTATGATCTGTTATAAGATTAAGGGTACTTATTATTCTGGAAAACTTGGGCAGAGCGTTAGTATACAATCAATTAAATTATCACATTCAATTACAAATTTAAGTAAGTATTATAAATGCACTATAGCAAATTAAAAATAAATACTACTTTAATAAAAGCGGCCAAGTGCGAGTCGGACTCGCCCATGAAGGGTTCCGTAGCAGCAAGTAACATAATATAAAAGTTCTTGTACTTCATTGTAACTTTGATCGATGTTTTTTGCGGTTTACGATTTATGACGTATTAAAAAAAACTACTTACTAGATCTCGTTCAAATCAATTACGGTAATGTACATCATATAATTTTTTTAGTTTTATCATTCTTTTATTTTAGAAGTTACAGGGGGGGGGACACACATTTTACCACTTTGGAAGTGTCTCTCGCGCAAACTATTCAATTTACAAAAAAATGATATTAGAAACCTCAATATCATTTTTGAAGACCTATCCATAGATACCCCACACGTATGGGTTTGACGAAAAAAAATTGTTTGAGTTTCAGTTCTATGTATGGGGAACCCCCAAAATTAAGGGTTTTTTTTTTCAACTTTTGTGTGAAAATCTTAACGCGGTTTACAGTATACATCTACTGACCAAGGTTCAATAGTATAGTTCTTATAGTTTCGGAGAAAAGTGGCTGTGACATACGGACGGACAGACAGACAAACAGACAGACAGACAGACAGACAGACATGACGAATTTATAAGGGTTGCGTTTTCTGCCATTTGGCTACGGAACCCTAATAATAGAATGCAACTACCAGATCAAGTTGTCCCTCTGGACGAAAAGCTCAGTTGACGGATGCATTTTTCATAAGCCATCCAAAACGTTATTGTATTATTCGTAATTTATAAGAAAAATAGGGACATACACTTCGCTGGTTTTTTAAGAACCACAATATGTCCACATGCGCTCCCGGGACCCTTCAGAAGGAAGTAATTTTTCCAAACCAACAAAAATTCCCTGAAAAAGTCTACTTAAAACGTCAACTTTGAAGATATTTAAACTAGTTATTTGTCTCGAATATATCAGAAGAAATAGCCATTAGATAAATTAAATAGATCTAATTTCAGTGCCATTTACTAAAATCTCACTATAATTATTTTCAACAGTTAATCTGACAAAACCAAATCTTGACACGAATTCTTGGCAAGATTCTATTTCATTAGTAGCTTCGCTATCATTGATTCTCTGAAAAATAGCCAAGAAACTTTAATGTGCTACTAAAAGCAACATTATTTAAACAATTGCCACACAAAAACATAAATTCTTGTTCGGGAATCTCATAAAAAGTTAAAAGATTCTTATGAACGCCCCATAATGTAAGAATTTTATAATTTTTTCGTAAGTATTCATTGAACATTCTGTTTTACAACTTGATCTTTTAGTTTAAAATTAAATACGTTTCAATGTGTTGCACTTATGTGTGCGTGTATGTCATCAATGTAAATAATGATAATGATAAGTGGCTACTATCTAATTATTTGAAACCGATGCAATTTATACAGTTTTTAACGTTGCTAATTACAAATACATATGACTTACATTTAAACGGTTATCATTCAAGTACCTACTAGCTATAAATCTCTTACGTTACCGAAAAAAGATCATTTGACAGAGTCGACTTCAAACATCAGATCGGCTGTGATCGACTGATGTGCGAACCGTCCGCGAGGAATTCGCAATCAAGAGGTGCTTACGTAATGCGATCGAATGACGTCCTAATGAACGCGCGTCGATCTCAGCACTTAGGGTGAGATGTATATACCGTACTTAAACTTTGACTTTGCCCCGACAACAGTTTAATGTACACGTCCTAATAGATGACTGACAATTTTTTAACACAGAAAAATCAAAAAGTCATAAAACGGATAGTGCTAAGGTTGATTTAGAAACTTTTTTGTTGGGATATTTGTTTAACCGCGGATTGTTGCAAAGTAGACTAATACCACAGAAAAAATACTTACGTACTTATAATAAGTACCAATACTAACTTAATAACAATAGATTTCTGCAAAGTAACGCCTGATACTATTAACTATGGGATATTTGTTAATAATAAAAAAATATAAAGTCATATAAAACGGCTAAATGTTAAGGTAAATTTAATGCCATTATTTTTATCCGGATAATTTTGTGTAAGCAAAGCCTTAACATGCTTTATAGATCTCACCCTTAAAGAGGAACGCTTTATGTTCTATCTGTAAAGTTTACAAGTACTTAAAGTTCTGCATATTCTTATAATGTATTACAGTATTGGTAGGCTCGGGATAGCTTTTAGTTTTTATTTTATGTCAATCAGTTCACGAAAAAGAAATATATTATAATGTTTTTTTTTTCGAATGAGGGTGCTATTAAGGCATTTTCCCGATTAGGGTTATAATGACAAAACCTTCATTGACAGTTTCAAAAAGTTACAGTCGCTTCGATAAAGTCTAAAATGCTACAATTCTAACATTTACCCTACATGAACATTGAATATACCTAACGATTTCGGCTGTCTACTAATCCAGGAGATAATTATAAATCAGTTGCAAAGGTAGCTAAGGCTGCACCGAGATAAGATCCTGCTTAAAGTCTGTTTTAGCACTGAATGTCTCCTAACACTCCAGCATAATTATGCGTTGAAGTGAAATACCAAAAGGGAAATTGTGTTTTATAGTGGGGTAAACTTGTTACCAAAATTATATACTACGAGTAACCGCCCTCGCTTTGCTTCGGTTTTCTTATTTTTTTATACCTTGGGTTATATTATTGGAGTTTTATTAAGGATCCCTAATTTTTTTGAAAATATAATATAGTCTATGTCACTCGGGGATAGTGTAGCTTCCCAACAGTGAAAGAACACAATGGTGGCTATATTATTTTGTGTTGAATATATAAAACGTAAGCTGCCCTGAGATTACTAAATCTACAATGACGATGAAGAAACTGACATGCTCGCAAATTATTTTCGCAACCATAACCTTGTTTATTATATTATGTTTAAAATATCCTTGACCTTTTAAAAAATAATACTGTTCCAAATTGAAATATGTACAATTGTACAATATTTAAGTGAAACCAATCATTTCGCCACTATTCACGTACTAACCGACACCTGTAACTCATAGACTTAGTGGGAGCCATTTACGTCAGCAAGTCGTACGCAGAATCGATTGGGATCGAAGCCGATATCGGGGCATACGTCAGCTAATGCCACTGTTCTATCTCCATCAAGCTAATCGCGGTGATAAATATCGAACAATCGATTCGGGGATCGAGTGATTTAGAGAATTAACTCGTCATGCCGTGTTCCAAACGGCCCAGCGATATCTGATGCAACGGTAATTGTGGTGGCACAATTAATGATGCGAACTGATTCATATTTAAAGTACTATGATTTGAATCCTAAATCGTTAGGTTTTATTTGTTTATTGATTGATTTATGTACACATGACAGGTTACAAATTATGAAATTATACATCAGATGATTTTCGCCGTATTGGGGTGGCTTAGAATACTAACCCCAATCACACGCCGGATGAGTGTCGTAAAAGGCGACTAAATCCGGCCCGCTGGTGGTAGGACCCCTCGAGGGATTATATTAGTAATATTGATTTTAAATATTAATTAATACCATTATTAGTATTATTATTTCTCCATGGGGTTCACCTGGATAGCTACCACCCTTGAGCATGAGTCAGCCGCCAAACGACTCGTCGTGTTCCGGCTGGGGGCTTGAGAGCCAGCTCTTTCTTTCTTTTTCTTCTCTCTTTCTTGGCCGGCAACGCATCGGTGATGCCTTTGGTGTTGCTGATGTCCATGGGCGACGATAGCCACTTACCGTCAGGTGGATCGTCAGCTCGTTTGCTGGCTATTTCCATAAAAAAAAGATGATGCACAAAGGTACTGCTTATTTCCAGCAGATTTGGGAATGGAAACAGAAGCTCTTATCCCACTAATATTATCGATGTGAAAGTTTGTGAAGATGTTTGGATATTCGTATTTTGACGACCAGTGTGGCGCAATGGTTACCATGCCGGATCGCCGCACCAAGGGTCCTGGGTTCGATTTCCAGCGAGGCGGAAATTTGAATGATGAGTTTGAATTTCTGTTCTCGGTCTGAGTGTGAATGTCCTTGTCTAGTGTGTTGTCCATGGCACCCACGACACAGGGAATCCTAGTGTGGGGCTATGAGTGTGAAGCGTTATTTATTTATTTATTTATTATTTTTACGCGCTAGTTGTTGTACGGATTATGATAAACCTTCGCACACACAATGAATATGTCATATTCAATGTATCCGGTTGTATGTTCTCATGAAACGGTTCGGATGTTTATATGTTTGTTATTTTGTTTCGTGTAACTCTTCCGCGGCCGCTGATGGAAACTGGTTTCGAAATATTTATAGTTTAAGTTCCTTTGGATAATGTTATAATAAAAATATAGTTTTATTAAAGTTTCGATGCAAAACTAAATACAATAATTTTTAACATTTAATATTCATGTAAATTTATTTGTCGTAATTGCGGCAGCATGTTGTTCATATTATAAATAATATTATATCATTAATTCTAAATATTTTACTGAAAACTCGATGTTTTTTTATTATTAAAATAAGTTGTCGTATGTAATATTTCAGTCACATATTTTATATTGATAATCTGTTTTTTTTATTATTCGAATACCTTAACATGCAACATGTATCATTACCCCTCGTGATGAAAGGGTTCTTAAGGCTTCAAGACAATATTAAAATTTATAAAAGGTCTGAAATCACGTAGCGAAATATTTGCATGAACCCGAGCAATAAAATGAACACAGCCGCGGCTGATAAAGGAAAGTTTAAAAATGGAGGTATTACTCAATTTACGATGAACTCGGGAAAGTCAAAGAAAAGCGGAGAACCTCCGGGCGCTTTATACTTTCTGATAAATAGGTTCTGTGCAAAACTTATCGTAAAAAATCACAATGTTACGGCAATTATAATGAAATTCGACTTAGTAGAGTTTTATAAGCGAAGGAGTTTCACCAACTTGGCAATGGCTTTTGAAGAGAGGATATATATTTTGATGGGCTTTTATGAGACTTGATGGTATGAATATTTAACGTTAGGGTGCGTTTATATGGATTCACACTTTATATCGGCTCATTAATTTACTGCTAAATGTAGGGTCCGGATTTGATAGCAGACATGCATTTCATACAGTCATCCATGCACCGGCCTTTAGAGGTCTACTGCTGGACGTAGGCCTCCCCTAACATGCGCCACTCTGACCGATCCTGAGCCTTCTGAATTCAGCAGATACCCGCTGTTTTGTTCAGGCAGTCATTTACTTAGGTAATATGTATTTGATCATGGATCTTTGTCCTAACTTCTTTTTATATTTATGTATGTTCATCCGAATAAATCAAAACACCCAAGTGCAAAAGCTGTGACTTTAAGTAAATAACATTATCTTCATAGGTAATGAAGTTTAAGGCATTAAGTACTATGAACATGGTTACAGCGAATTTATCCAATTCCATGTAATTTGGTCAAAATATCGCCATAGAAAATATTAACTACGAGTACCCGTGAAAGTCAAAAACGTTTAATAATACCACGTTTCAAGTCACACGCTCTACCTTCATTTCAAAGTTAACTGCTACTGGTTTGGATAAACTTTTTTTGGCCTGCTCAGAAATATTAATAATAATATAATGGAAAAATTATTACGACTAAACCCGTTTCTAATAAATTGGGTCTCATATTAGGTGAAGTATAAAAGCAAGATTGCGTTGGGTTAAAAAATAATAACTATAATACCTACCTCAACGACCTTCCCTGGCAATTTTACGCTGCGTAGATTAAGTAAATTCAGCATGTTTGAAAAAAGATCCATAAATTTATTTGGTATCATTTTTGTGCGTTCCAAAGTATTAATTTCGAAATAAAAACTCTTAACTGCCTTGACGTTAGCGGTTATAGCGTGGATCTCTTTCCAAACTTTATTGGTATCATAACAGTTCAATTTATTGCCATACTTTGACCCTAGGACCGTTCGTGGCTGTCGACCATTACTCTGCCTCTGAATTATTTCGCTTTGTAAATTACTTTTAGTTTCGGCACCGCATTAGTTAGTATTCAATTTCCATTGTCTAGTTTTTAGGTTCACTTGATATATGTGTCCTAGTTTTTTAGTTACTTCCTTTGAAGTTTAGGATTTAATTAAGTACCGTTATCCTATCTTACTGCTTCGAAAATATTTTAAAAGGAACTTTTTCTGTATTTGATCTATGAAAAATTATACCGGTACATTCTATTAAAGATAAGCAAATAATTGCCGAAAAGATCCAGATAATTAAAATTAAATTAAAGATATAATCGTCCTACGTGGAACGAAACCCATAACTGCTAGTTTTATACAAAACTTCTATTGTCTTCGTATTTGATAGCTTCATCCTTTGTTTCATTATGTTTGACTGAGCTACGTATTAAGGGTGTGATCTTTAAAGCGCCCTTAGACTTGATATTTACTCAGACAACAATTAAATGTGTTAGATAACTGACGCTTTGTTAGTTCGATAAAATTAAAAAGTTATCTGTAACGTCTAATGTTAAGGTTGACTTAGGACTATTAAATTTGTTCGGATAATTAAATCTGAGCAGAGCTTGAGCACGGTTTATAGATCTCAGCCTAAGAATACAATTCGATCTGTTCCTTGAAATGTTCGCCCTCAAAATATCTTCAGCACTTGGCACTCGACGGTGTACGAACCTTTCAACCCCTTTTGTTGGCGCTCGTAGCTCGTTGTTCGGTGTTTTCGGTGTAGGTACTAAATATCAAAATCACGATAGTTTAAATGATTCTGTAGTTACAACGAAACTTATTTCAATATGTGTATTGTTACTTCATTAATTTCCAAGGTTGTATTCATATACTTAGATAAATTACATGTACTGATTTACAGTTTGTGCCCGCAACTTCGTCTAAGTGAATTACTCCCAAAGACAAATGGAAAGTGTGCGATTGATAAAAAGTAATTGGAAAAAAGTCAAAGCTAATATGTGATTAATTGTATTAACATGATTTCCATGACAAATTTTTGCTATTGTCCCGCACAATATCCATTTTCCAGAATTAAAATACTGTACTACCTATACTTTAATCCAGGTTATACGCCGAATTTTTACTCAAATCGGTTTACCTGTTTTTGCCTAATGAAATAACAAAAATTAAAAATACAAACTTTTACATTTATAATATTACCGAGATAATTTAATTGTTAAAATAGTGAAAGTCTAATTGATACCTCAACTCAATTGCTAATATTGCTACTACGAGCTATACCTAATATAATATCTCGTTCTATTACACAACTGCTACGTACAAGGGTGATGATGTTCGCATCTACATTCAGAGCGAAGTGTAACTTGTGGTACTTCCCTAGCTCGAAACATAAATAGATTCTAATCGTGTAATACCGAACGATGCTCGCATTGCATAATGTCGGTTAGTGCGCCCCGTCTAATTAATGCTAAATGTCTTTTCACACATGTGTAAATAGCTAGTCCAGCAGTTGTCGTATTGTGTATTTAAATGCGAATCATTTCGTTTTCAAACAATCTATCTATCAATCCATCCAAGCATCCATCCAAAAGGCATTAAATACTGCTGTTAGCAGCAGAGACCTTGTATGTCACATACGCTACGTGACTGAAATCTTAAAGGCATCTGAAGGTTTTCAGAATAAATTTCGTAAATTACCTGACCATAATGCTACCTATCGGATAATATCACCTCTAAGAATAGATCTCAAAAAACGATTCACCTGGTGGTACGTGGCTATAATCGCCTATGGATATCGGCGACACCAAAGGCATTTCTGATTCGTTGCCGGCCAGGAATGAGGCAATAAAAAAAGAAAAAACTTTCTCTGAAGCCAAATATGACTTCAATCTGTCAATTCCTCCAAATTACCGGATAGTTGATTAGTGAACCGTTGTTACCTCTGTGGCCACGGAACACTTGTGTCTGTGTTCCGTGTCTGTGGCTTACAACTAGTTTATAATGGATTGATCCTATCATTTCATCATTGCCTACTCTTCTATTCCTGCATCTCCTTTAAAGGGAGAAAGCAGTCCACTTGGCTAAAAGCGAGTAAGCAGACTCCAAAAAACCTCTCAGGTAATTAAAAGTACTTTCAAACTTTAAACAGGGGCTTTGATTTTTGAAATACGATTAATAAATTTGCGGTGCAGAATTTGATCCGAGGTCTTTCTGATGAGAAATGTTCGAATTAGGCCAGGCTTAGGTAATATTTCATAGCTTAATGTTGGCCAGTAGACCAGTTGGCAATGCTGACTGGAGAATCTGGGTTTTAATCCCGACTGGGACAGATTTAAGTAATTTATAAATACTTTAATTGATAAAAGATAAACTTAGTTATTTACTAGATTCCACCCGCGGGTAACAGATACTACAGACCCTATGAGAACTTAAAAGCGGGATAAAATATACCCAATTTTTTTAAGTCTGGACTTGGTCACCTAAATATCGAAACATCCAAAGATCTTCATAAACTTTTGCATTTTTAATATTAGTAGGATAATAATTTCAATTATGCGTATACAGACCCTTATGTGATACCACCCAAAAATAGGGAGGCGTATGTGTGAGCGTTTAAGCTACTGCTATTTAGATCGATCTAACGTAAACTGAACGAAGCGTGCTAACTCTAATCAACTGATTAGCGTTTATCGGCGCGCAGTGTAAGCGGTGCGTCGGCCATTAGCTCGACATTACACGGCTATTTGGTGATAATGAGCGCTGCTCTATTCTGGGACACGTTAGTTGGTTTTGACAGTACCAATTGATACTTTAATGAATGGTTTTAACACTATATGGAACGGTTTTCAAGACTATTTTGAATGGGTTGTACTTCTGAGAATGTTGAAAAATAGCTAGAGTGACCTATACCTGTGGCGAAAAAAACAAAGATTGAGTTTAACAGTGTCTTCATGTGTCAAACAACACACTTTAGGCCGAGTCAGCGAGTTCAAGTTTTGTGTTTTTGTCATTCGTTTCGTGTAAGGTACTTCACCTGTTTTTCTTTCTAGCATGTTTTTATATACGAGTAGGTACTACGAGCAGAGTCACATTAAAACAATTAAAAAGCACCCTTTTGTGCAAGTTTTTCATGGTCGGCAAAATGTAAGGATTTAGAACTCTGGATGTCCATGGGCAGTGTTTAAAGCTTATTAGCTTTGCTGCTTATTTGTATCATTTTGTCATAAGAAAATATAAAAAAGAACAACATTAAAACAATATTCTAACAGTATACAAAAAACAATATAATAAATATAATAATAATCATTTTTTCAAATCGCGCGTTTGAAACGCGCATTAAAAAATCGACGTTTTTCGTCACCTTTTGTGTCACAAATCTTAAAATTCCACTCTCGTCATTTTTTCCATTTATTTCATAATGCATCTAAAGAAGTATAACTTCAAAAAGATGAAATATTAACGGTAAATTTCAGAAGGAGGATGATAGCTAGCCAGTCTAAGGACATTCCGCTACCACCATGCAAAATTAAACTATGTCTTTGTCTAGCCATTACCATTAACATAGGAAATTATTATATCGTATTAAAATTTTATTAAAGATTAATCAGTCCAGCCCACTCTGCCCGGATTAGATCGATCGCGCGATCCCACCTAACATAACGATGCTCAGGGCGTGTTAATTTGATTGGGTGTGATAATATTATTGAATGTCGGAAATGAATTGTAACACTTGTACAATTAACATAGATTCAAATTGGATTCAATTGATTATTATTATTCAGATTTGATTAAAATTTTGCGGCTTCCGTCATTGTGCCTTGCGAGATTGAAATTCATTCATGATTTATGTTGTTGGAATTTTTGATATTAATGATATTAATTTTTAGACACATTTATTATCAAGTAATATTTTTAATGCCGGAAAATCTACGTATTTTTTTAGTCTAATCTTTATCCGTTGCCATATGGCTTCAACCCATAAACGCCCACAATTGAGAACGAGTCTCTTCTCTTGAGGAGACATAGAGCACACTCCACCGCGCTGCTCCAGTGCGGATTGGTGGAGGAGTTAGTGGACAACCCAAGTGTCAGAAGTTTTTATGCCACCCGAATACCTTCGACATAACTTAACAACTCTTACAATAACAATTTTATGCTTCCGATTCTATGTAACTATATTTTTTCAAAGTGCAAGAATGCATGAAATGCTGTAACATGATTTTACTTTTTTTTTTCTTTTACTGTACCACATTCTATGAAACTATCCAAAAATTTTATTAATATCGTTAACCGAATTCAAATGTCCAACGCTATCTTTTACAAATAAACTACCAGAGAGGATAACAATCAATTTAAACCACGCACAATTTAGTTCAGCAATAAAAATACATATTTTCGTTCTACCCGTATAAAATAAAGTCAATCGAATCGCAATACATTGACCAGGGGGAAAGTTTGAGCAGTTATTCCAAACGAATTCTAGCGTGTTAAACCGCCAAAACAACATAAATTAGTTGAAACAACTCCCACATATTGTTATGAAAGGAAAAATCCAGGCCACAAATCTGGGACTTGAAGACGCGTCTCACCGCCAAAGATAATAATAAAGCGAAAAATTATTAAATAAATAAAATACAGGAATTTTATTAGAATTTGTCTTATTACTATAATGTATACCTGCCTTACAATAGAGATCTTTGCATTATTATCAGTCTAGTTATAGATAAAGCCTTTTTAGGGTTAGTACCTAACAGTTAGTTATCGACTTCATCTATCTAATTGTTACTTTGTCCGTATACGTCTATGTATGTACACACATGGCCAAGAAGAGGAAAAACAACAATACAAAAGAGAAAGATTAGTGATTTTGAGAGATATATTAATTTTTATACCTCTTAGTTTAGACAACTGTTGAAGTACCCCAAAAATATTCTATTCTGGTTTTACTCCATTTATGTGTGTATATTTCACTTAAAACTAAATCCTTTCCTTTTACTTGCTGTTCGCGTATCGCATATAGTACAACGGATAAATGAATAAGTACGGTGACAAAGCAAACTATACTCGCCGAGATCCGTATTAAAATTTAAACTAACGACCGGGATCCACGGGCGCATCGAAATTCCGAAAGTACAC
Source organism: Thymelicus acteon (assembly GCA_951805285.1). NCBI lineage: Eukaryota > Metazoa > Arthropoda > Insecta > Lepidoptera > Hesperiidae > Thymelicus > Thymelicus acteon. The sequence goes on along the minus strand of OX638226.1, from coordinate 2,390,166 downwards.
TACGTCCTCATAAAGAGTTAATATTTCAACGGTTGAGTCTAAGAGAGCAGTAGTCACGGCGGAAGTTTTAATTTGCTTAAAGTTGTTACAACTTGGAACGAGTCCCTCGTTGGGCGCCAAATTAGGTACAGTCACAGACTAACGGTATAAAAGTACGAAGACACGAGTCTACTGATAGTTTTAATTCATGACTCTGTGGTGTTTTTTGTTCTTTGTCCCGATTGTCTGCATGTATTTCTTTTTTTTAACGGATCGAATACGGGTAGGACATTAACATTCATGATCTGGGCATCTCACTCGCTTCCGAGAAAATCCGTATTGAGCACCTAATTTCGGGTCAAAGAATTTATCTTTTGGCTTAACATAACATTTGCCGGGTAATTTGCTTCGCTTTAACACGTTCGATGCGAAACCAGGTCGAAAACATGTTGTACATGACTCGCTTGCAGTGCGGCTAAGAAAAACATAGACTTCTCTGTGGTGCGAAAGGCATAACTTCGGTTTGCTTTGGTGTAGGAAGGAGATGAATATATATCTAAGATGTGCTTCTAAAGTAGAGTCCAAAGGAGTGGCCAGCTTATTACCAGATTTTTTAGATCTGGTACCGCACTGAAGAAATAAAATATAAATACAGTGCGGTACCGGGTAGAATGCACCTGGTACCTCCGCGAACCTTGTACCGCACCCTGCGCTAGCTTTACGCGGCCAGTGTTTTGTTGCAGTCGATAAAACGCACGCATCCGTCAACATGTCTTCAAAGAAAAGGTGCCGAAAAAAGATCGATTTCAACTTTGATGTTGATGACAACAAAGATAACAGCAAAATGAAATCAAATTATAGATTGTTATATCAAAAACAGGAAAGTCATCAATAGATACGTAATAAACGTTCTCCGTGTTATAACAAAAAAACCTACGTGCAGATGAAAAAAAAAGGTATAATGTACCACGAATGTCTAGCTTTTTTGAAATAACACGGTCAATGTTTGAGTGAAATGAGAAGGTTATAAGCAGATGAGCCACTTGTCTAGTTACTGCATACAACTTTTTAGACCTAAATCTACTTTTTGTTCGAGTTTCTTAATAGGTTAGACTTATTATCACGTGTATTACTCGTATAAGAGAAATTGTATTAATAACTAATTATTAGAAATTGTAGAAAAAAATATTGAAGCTTTTTTAGAAAACAGCGTGGAAACTGACACAGGTAATTTTTGAAAACTAATATAAACAAGCCCCGTGTGGTGCCGGGTCCACTTAAGTAGAATAGCACCACTCCCGTTCTTCCTGGGATGTCGTAAAAGGCGACTAATAGGACTAATCCAGAAGATGGGCAGCAGCATCTTCCTGTGTGTGACGAACACCAGTCAGGTCACCTGCGGTCACCAACACGCACTAGCCAAGCGTGGTGACTATCGGCTAAAACCCCCGCATGATTGTCACGAATGAGCCTCGGCCCCCAGTCCCCGGCAGCCCCGCTATCCCTAGTTACGGTAGCGGCTATGGTAACGGCGGGGCAGGGGGTGCTAAGAATCGCCGGCAGAGATCGGGCTACCAATCCCAACGACGACTTCTGCACCTGGCAACATACAACGCCAGGACACTGAGGACCGACGACAAGGTAAAAGAGCTGGAAGAAGAGATAGACAAGTTAAACTGGAGTATTGTGGGTTTATCTGAAGTCCGAAGACAGGGGGAGGACACGATAATACTCAAATCCGGAAACTTGTTCTATCACCGGGAGGGCGAACACCTGTCCCAAGGTGGTGTCGGGTTTCTCGTCCACAAGTCCCTCATCAACAACATTGTGCAAGTTGGGAGTGTGTCGGCCAGGGTAGCGTACCTTACACTCAGAATATCTAAACGGTATTCGTTGAAGGTCGTACAGGTATATCCGCCGACTTCGACACATCCCGACGATGAGGTTGAGGTTATGTATGAGGACATTAGTAGAGCCATACATACCTCAAAAACTCATTTCACAGTTGTGATGGGGGACTTTAACGCAAGACTAGGCACGCGAAACGACAACGAGATGAAGGTGGGACCCTTCGGATATGGACGACGGAACCACCGGGGACACTTGCTGGCAAACTTCATGGAGAAGGAGGACTTATTCATGATGAACTCCTTCTTCAAGAAGAAGCCGCATCGTAAGTGAACCTGGATAAGCCCTGATGGTTCCACAAAAAGCGAGATAGACTTCATTCTGGCAGACAAACGGCATATATTTAATGATGTCTCTGTGATCAGCAGGCTTAAAACCGGAAGCGATCACCGCCTTGTAAGAGGCACATTAAATATCGACGTCAAGCTGGAACGGTCACGCCTGATGAAGTCTACGCTTCGCCCAACATCTGTCCAAATCCAGGGTTCCGAGAGCTTTCAACTCGAATTACAAAACCGTTTTGCGTGCCTAGAATCATGCGCGTCAGTGGACGAGTTTAACACCAGGATGGTTACAACTGTCCATGAGGTAGGGTCGAAGTACTTCAAGACCCACCCCAGTGGTAGATCTCAGGATCTCTCAGAACAAACCCTCGGTCTAATGAGGGACCGACGAGAACTATGTGTGCAGTCTCCAACCTCTATGGCGGAGTACAGACGGCTCAATGAACAGATCTCCAAGTGCAGGCGACGCGATTTGCGAAAAAACAACGCAAATCGTGTAAAAAACACAATTGAGCAAAACCGAGGCTCCAAAGTGTTCGCCAGAGATCTGTCTATTGGGCAAAGTCAGCTTACGAGGTTGAAGACCGAGCTCGGCACCATAGTGTCATCGAAACCCGAAGTTCTGAGAGAGACGGAGAGATACTACGGACGGTTGTATGCCTCCTCTCAAGCTCCAGCTCCCCTCGAGGAGAGCGATAAGCGAGCCAAACTAAGCCGACACTACACAGAAGATATCCCGGACGTCAGCCTGTATGAGATTGGAGAGGCTCTCAAACAGCTTAAAAACAACAAGGCACCGGGTGATGACGGAATCACAACTGAGCTGTTAAGAGCTGGAGGGAAACCCCTCCTAGTAGCGCTCCGGAAGCTGTTCGATTCCGTCATTAATACTGGGACTACCCCGGAAGCGTGGAGCAGAAGTGTGGTGACTTTGTTCTTTAAGAAAGGGGATAAGACCCTTTTGAAGAACTACAGGCCCATTGCACTTCTGAGCCACGTTTATAAGCTGTTTTCGAGAGTGCTCACAAATCGCATTGCACGCAGGCTTGACGACTTCCAGCCTCCCGAACAAGCAGGATTCCGGAAAGGCTACAGTACCATGGACCACATACACACACTGCGGCAGATTATACAGAAGACCGAGGAGTATAATCTGCCGCTATGTGTTGCCTATGTGGACTATGAGAAAGCCTTTGATTCTATCGAGACCTGGGCAGTACTAAATTCTCTTCAGCGGTGCCGGATCGACTACCGGTATATCGAGGTGTTGAAATGTTTATACACATCGGCCACCATGACCGTCAGAGTACACAACACAGCAACGAACCCCATCCAACTGCAGAGAGGTGTAAGGCAAGGGGACGTCTTATCCCCGAAACTGTTTACCGCTGCGTTGGAAGACGTGTTCAAGCTGATGGAGTGGAAACGACGTGGCATTAACATCAATGGCGAATACATCACACACCTGCGATATGCCGATGATATAGTCATCCTGGCGGGATCCATGGAGGAACTTGGTACAATGCTCGGGGACTTGAACAGTGCCTCACAACGGGTGGGTCTTAAGATGAACATGGACAAGACGAAAATTATGTCAAATGTCCATGTCACACCCGTACCGGTTGTTGTTGATGGCGCTGCTCTCGAAGTTGTAGACGAGTACATTTACCTGGGACAAGTGATCCAAATGGGTAAGTCCAACTTCGAGAAAGAAGTCACTCGTAGAATCCAACTCGGATGGGCTGCGTTCGGGAAACTACGTCATATCTTGTCGTCCAAAAAGTTACCTCAGTGCCTGAAGTCGAAGGTGTTCGAGCAGTGTGTGTTGCCAGTGATGACATACGGATCCGAGACGTGGTGCTTCACTATTGGCCTAATGCATAAGCTTAGAGTCGCCCAGCGGGCTATGGAACGAGCTATGCTCGGTATTTCTCTACGCGATCGAATCAGAAATGATGAAATCCGTAGACGAACGAGGGTGACCGACATAGCTCAGAGAATTAGTAGGCTGAAGTGGCAATGGGCTGGCCACATAGTTCGAAGAACCGATAACCGTTGGGGAAGAAAGGTCCTCGAATGGAGACCACGCCTCGGTAAAAGGAGCACAGGACGCCCCCCGACCAGGTGGACCGACGACCTGAAGAAGACAGCGGGTATCCGCTGGATTCAGAAGGCTCAGGACCGGTCTGAGTGGCGTAGATTAGGGGAGGCCTATGTCCAGCAGTGGACCTCAAAGGGCTGATGGATGGATGGATGGATGAATATAAACAATATATTTTATTCACGCGCCTATGTTTTCCATTATTGAAAGATTGCACACACACAGACACACACACGAACACATATATAAATTCGTTAATAATACATATATTTTTTCAGAGCCTGCACCGAAACTAAGTAAACTCCATCTGGTAAAGGGTGACAAGAAAAGAAATTGTGTCAGATGTTACGAAAAATTACGAACCTTTTTAACAAGCCGACAAAAAAGTAAAAAAAAAATACGAAATGTGCTGAGTGTCAAAAATACTTCTGTTTACCTTGTTTTAATGAAAAACATTGAATATAATAATTTTTTTCTTTTATAATAAACCTTACATAAAGTTATCGATATTTTTACTTTTCAACTCTAAAATATGTGCAAAAATTCCCGTGTTCAGTGCGGTACAAGGCGTAAATGACATTGTAACTTATTTTAGCTACAGATTCTAAACAAAATAAACTGTTCACGTACGCCTTCAGATTTATATAAATCACTTCATTATAGATAATGTCCAAGGCAAAAAATTATATATTTTTTGTTAAAATGATGCCAAAAACAGACTTTAGTTTCTGAAACGCTACATGGTCTAATAGAACTTGTATCGCCACAATGAAAGGTTTAGGACCAGGTTGAAAACATCTTGTACCGCAGTAATGGAAAGAAATAAAAAATGGGTGCCGCTTCGAACGTGTTAAGGTTTTATTTACCCTCGAACATTAACATATTCATTTTATTGATAAATGTGTTTCTTAGGCGCTTTATTACTCAAAATGGTTGTACGTACCGTATTTTCACTTCCTTTGATTGCCATTCTGTGTGTTTGTCGAAGCTTATAAGGATAGCGGCGATTTCCTGAAACAATAACAAGATCCTTATTAATTACAATGCACAGTTTCCACAACCCACGTGGCTTAATGGTTACCATGGCCGCCGTTCAAAGGGCCCCGAGTTCGATACCCAACGAGGCAAAAATTTTAATGATGGGTTCGAATTTCTTTTCTCGGTCTGGGTGTGTGTGTGTTCTTGTCGTTGTGTGTTGTCTGTGACACCAATACAACAAAACACATGAAACAGGGGATACTCGTACTCACGAGTTTGTAGCATTTTTTTATTATTTTTAATTATGATGAGTTAATGCTTTCAAACATCCCACCTGATGGTAAGTGGAGATGTAGTGCAAGTTATGAAAAGCCCAATAACTCTTTTGAATACTCCCGTCTCACATTACAGGCAGGAATTTCGATGCAGATTTTATATTAGCTGTATTTATTTCGTGGTTGAATCAATTCTTAGAACAAAGTAGCGTATGAGTGATGTATGTACTATTATGTCTTCTGTGCTAACGTCATAAATAAACTCAAGATACCGAAGTACATGAGTCGTTATTTAGGTATATTTTTATAAGTTACTGTCTGTTGCAATTTTAGTCGTTTAAAACCGGCAGTTGTATTCGAATATCTGCGGTTTATAAGCGTGCAAACGTTTTACCTAACGCCACACAGCCTATCTACCGTACCGTCTGCCAAAGAGCCGTGAAATATGGAATAGGTCCTATCAGACTCCGTCATAACAAGAAATATGGCAGTCTTTTATACTGGTCACTGTTGTAGAGAAATTGCTAGAAACTAACTAAGGTGTTGGTTTTAAACGAAATCATATTACGGGCCATCTATAAATTACGTCACATGTTAGGGAGGGGGGGTCCATGCAGTGTGACATTGTGTGACAAGGGGTGGGAGGGGGTCCTAAATTTCGTGACGTCACATTTCAAAATCGAATAATTGGTAAATATTAAAAAAACAATTAATGGAAATAAAATTTAATTTCGGAACTGCTGTTTTAATTGAATAATTTCTAGGTGTAAAATTTCATAATATGTGACGTCACACTGGGGGAGAGGTCTCACATATGTGACCAACTTTGACAAGGAGAGGGGGAGGGGTCAAAAAGTCATGAAATTAGTGTGACGTAATTTACGGATGACCCCTTAAACGAAAATTTTCTGGTAATTGTTTCAAAATTTTCCATAAAATTCGTCAAGAAAATAAAATATAAACCTGGTATTTCTTAATAAAATATAAACATGTTCTTTAAATTAAATAATTAGGCCGGGATGTAAATAAACAAACCCATTAAAAACCCCAAGCAGGATTCCCTGCGGTGTAGGTATAAATACAAACCAAACATCTAAGGCTTTTTCACTTTACCGAAAATCACTTTACCGAAAATTAACATTTCATGACATCACACATTTTATTCTTCCAATAAATGGTAAAACGCTTTACTACACCCTGTAGTACGTTTAACCATTCAGGACCATGAAACTCCTCAAAGTTTATCAGGCTGCTACAGTAAATATACTTCTAGGTAAACTAAATAAACCCGGCCACGCTTCGCAGCAGCAAGGTTACCGTGACAGCGAATTATAAGTTATCTTACAGTTGAAATTTCCCTTTCCTTGGAACTTTGGGATAAGCACGGACCTAAAAAAACACGGAGGTAATCCCAACAACAAATTCAGTGAAGCACCCATAGTAATACCAACTCTCTATTCGTACAAGTACACACACCCACACATTGGCACTTCACTGCTTCAATCGCGAATCAAAAATTACGCACACATGGTAAGCGGGCGGCCATTGCTATGCTTCACTCTCGATTATACGAGGTTACGTCTTTTTTTCAGGTCCGTGGGGATAAGTTTCCAAATAGTTCTATCGATACTACTATAGCTTATCAATGGCTACCTTAACACAATCATTTGAAAAACAGGAGAGTAAAAGACTCAAGCTGCCTCATCATTAAGAAGGTCATTCTAAAAAGCACTCGAATATATGTACTTACTTTAATGAACACGAATTCTACCAAAAAATAAGCAAATTCAAAAATTATGTCATCACATTCATAACAAACGAAACCATGAAAAACGTCATACAGACAATGCTTTTTTATTCAACGGAATTAAAAAATTAAACGTTTCCGTGACTTGATAAAAATTCATTGCACACACAAAATAAATCATAATTCTGGTGCCAACATGGCGGAATAAATCAACAAGTTAGTATTTTTCATTCCCGAAACGTATTCAGGCTCAACGAGGAGTTAATAAATTACAAAAGTAGTTTTACTATATTATGTAAATAAAATGAGTCTCTTTATTTGAACATCATCAAAAGACGAATTGTAGAAAGTTAGAAAGTATTTTTTCCATTTTGGCAAGGAAAATAAAAATTGTCAATTGATTATAATGTATGGATGCGTTCAATTAAATTTTCTTATAATCTACTCTACGTTATAAGCATATTATAATATCACATAATTATTATAAATTGCCAAACACTCTCGTGTTAAGATTTGTATAACCTTGAAATACGTTATTCTTGTGTAAATCTATGGATTAGAATCTCAAAGTTACGTTAAGTCTATAATGTTTTCTGTGATCAAGTCTTAAATCTCAAAGCGTTTGATTGATAGACATGCGAATAATCAACCAAAAGAATGTTGGTATATACTTTTAATTATTGTAGTGCATGTTTCCGTTGTGGGAGGGAGGGAGGTGCCACGCTTGTCTTAAAGTATATGCCATCATACATGTTACCCGCGGATTGTTGCGAAGTAGACTAATACTAGCTTAAAAACAATGGATTTCCGCAAAGTAACGCCTGATACTATTAACTACAACCAAAAGAAGTTTAAAACTATGTACCAACAATCCATTTAACAATTTCACCACTGATTCGGCTTTCGAATTAACAAAAATAACTCTTACCGAAGCGCTTGGCTTCGTAAGTGGCACGAATTCGTTACAGAGCTCCGTGGCAGCAGGAAATACCCGTCCAGTGTCAATTGGACAGGCGAAACGTTTTGGAAGCCGTTTTTCGCTCGTTTAGTTAACATACAGTGGATTTTGATAGATTTAGAGCTATAGTCAAAATTATCTAAGATGCCCATAATGATAGCTGCTATTTATTAATATGAACTAACCTTGTATGGGTGTCTTTGAGCGAAATGGAATATTCATTTACTTGACATGAATAGTTGAATACTTACGGAAAAAGGATATTGCCAAAATTTGTTTAAAATCCCTACTCATTTTCATTGGCGTTGATTATAAATCGTATTAAACGTTAAAATCCGATCACATCATAATTTATGCAAAATTTAATAAAAATATATGACGTCGAAACAATCTTATATGAAGAAGCTTAAATCTAATCTGACGTAGGGTGATGTGACGGCTTGAAACCGTTTATAAAACCAATCATAATCGATACATTACTATAATCGAAATTTAAAAATGAAAATTGATTAATTTAATTACATTGTTAAAAATGATTTGCTTGCATTTGAATTTAAAATTAGGTACCTACCCAATAATACCATGACGAATTGGATGCTAACAAAGGACATTTTCCATTATGTATGGGCACTTCGCCATCCATGGACAATAACTGCAGCTAATATGTTATATGTAATTATGTATTTAAGGTAGCGGTAAACATTTTTTTTTCAACAAAATAATACTTATGTATACATGAATATGTCTTACGAAATAAGCAAGAATTTATTCACTGTAGTTTTTTCCTGATGCTCATAATATATTATTATGTCAAAAGTATTATTATGAAACTGAGCGGGACTTTCATTCTATCATGATCTATCTTTCTTTCTTTTTCTTCTCTCTTTCTTGGCCAGCAACACGCACCAGTGATGCTTTTGGTGTTGTTGATGTTCATGGGCGAATGGATAAAAGAATATTTTATTGAAGTCGTAAATAGGTACATATTGAGAATACGCGGTACGAGATAGCTCAATCCAGGTAGTAGGTAGGTAACTAGGTACCTAAAAATTACGGTTTTAGTTTAAAATTTAATTATCGAATCGATTAGGTCTTATAATTTTGAACCGATTTGTTGTAAAAATTGGTTTCTTTCGTGAACCGATTTTTTTGTACATCTCTAATGTCACTGTGATGGCAAACGACAAATTGGGCTTCTTAGTTCGCGGTGACTATAGTTCAAGGTATTAGAGTACCAATAAAAAGTGTTTCATTCTGTATAAATTATGATAAACAAACCAAGCATGACAATAAACATTAATATATAAATTACGTGTCACGTTGTTTGTCCGCGATGGTCTCCTAAACTACTTAACCGATTTTAATCAAATTTGCACACCGTGTGCAGTTTGATCCGACTTGAAAGATAGGATAGCTTACATTCCAAAATAAAAATAAAAACTTTTGACAGAACGAAGTCTGTCCGGGCAGCTAGTAAACTGTAATAATCAATATTGTACATTTTTTCGAATGTAACTTTTGGATCAATATCTCAAAGTATTCTAAAGATATAGAAAAATTTGAGTACCTATCTGAATTACCTAAGAAAAACTAAAACGAAACGTTTCTAATGTCTTCTAAAATATCGAGTAATAATTTTGATGGATAATAGATTGTGATTCTAAATGACGATAACTTATATACTTAAAAGGTGAAGTCTATCAAACCTCTTTTGGCTTGGATGCTAAACTATGTTTGTATATTACCTACATTATAACCGGGTACCTGTAGGGTAATTTATGGATTATGAAGATGATGGCAATAAAGAGACATCTCCAATAAAAAAGTCGTAAATATCATTAAATACCTAAATAAGTTCCAAAGACCGAATAGCTTGTCATTTTAAAAGGTAGAAATTGTTGATAGGTGTGCCTTCAAAACTTAATAATCTACACAACATTATGAAAATATTATCTATTGCACAGTGGAATGGGTAATTATGTATCCCATATATTTACATATTAATACAGTAAAATCAAATACGGGACAGTATTAAATAAAACGAAACAAAAGAAAAAAAATATTATGCCACAAATTACCCAATCTCAGCAGCATGTAGCGAGACGCGACTACGAGTACGTATGATACAGATAACATAAATTATTTACATGACCAATAATAAATAATTTATTCTGCAATGTATTTATTTCAGGGCATATTTATTTTCTTTTTCGGCATATATTTCCGCACAGCCCCAATTTGTTCGCCGTGGGTACATGTCTGTGCCGTAAGCTCTTTTTTCTGTAATTTGCTACAAAAATATTGTTTCAGTGTCGTGTCCTTATCACCACTTAGTATCATTTATTAAATCAGTGTCGTTAAATATTATTTGAATAAACTTAACCAAACTATTTGTTTGTAAACCGTGTAGTTTGGTTAAGTTTATTCAAATAAAATTTAACGACACTGATTTAATAAAAAAAAACATTTGCATCAGAAATTATAAAGAAATTCTTAATAAATTTTCAAGGTGTTATGTTAGCATATAAAGTACAAAGTAACATTTTATTATTCTTACACACCAATATTTAAAAATTTTGGTTATATCGTTTTGCTACACGTAGATACAGTACCTAATAAATTATGTCTTTGAATTATAACGTTAGATTTTTATCAAAAATCATCATACTGTAAAAATATTTTTAGTGATAATTATTATAATGCATTAAAGTCTAATTTCAATAATATAGCACTCATATTTAAGCATCGTGTTTAAAACAAAAGATCTATCACCGTCAACAGTTTCAAATAGTCATACTCTGTAATGATAAAGTGACGACGTGTATCCACTAAGTTATTCACCGAAAGTTAATTTTATTTTCTGCATAGTTTGCTTGTTTTTTAACTTTACTTCACAGACACCCACAGCTGTGATCTCAGCGAAGTTTTAAAACAGTGTCCAAATATAAAATACGAGCGAGGAAGGGAAATAATTTATGCACCGAAATGGCCTTCATATAAATTTTTGTTTTAAAAAATATAATAAAATTATGTTTTTGTATCTTTAGCATCCATGAAAAATATTCCGGAGTTTCAATTAAAATATTTTGAGATAATATTTTAATTTTTAATATAGCTGAACAATCGTATACCGAGCTGAAAAGCCACTTGATGGCAAATGATCAACGTCATCAAAAACTGATTGAGATCTTCAATCTTTTTTTATAGATAAAGAGTGATAGCCATACATACAGTCAATAAATTTTTCAGACAGGAAGCATGCTACACTAGTAATGACAGCACTTATTATAAGTACTTTTATTTATTCTGTGCTTACAGTTACCTACCTACATTTATTTTAAATCGTGAGCTCAGCGAGCATAATCCCATCGGTCATAAAAAACTCATTCATGACCAACTTCCATATAAATGTATCATTAAATAGTATTTTATACCGACGAAATAAAAATAATCTTTTGAAATACCTGTTTGCATGAAGAGAAGCCCTTGTAAAACAACTGCCCACAAAACAGATCACAGAAACGAATGTTTCAATCAAGCGGAACGCGACAAGGCGCATAAATTGGCCCCACCCCGAAACATATCGAATCTGATAGCATCTGAGCCTATTCATTCCTGTCTTCAAGACTCATATATTAACACGTTGAAAAGGCGAGCATGTGTTGCTATCTACCCAACAAGACAGCTACATTACTCGTTGTTGCTTCGAACAAGTAAAAAATTATCGCTCACAAGATAACTGGCTTTAAACAAACGTTGAGTTTCCGTTACACAAAACCTCCAGTCCCAAGTGATAAAGGCGTTGAAATCTTCATTTGTAACCCGTTACCCACTTTCCGAGACAAGTTTACAATTTCTGTGCAATTCTTACTAGTTGGGTTACTTCTTAAGCAGTAAAGCTTTGAGTTTTGGGTGCAATGTAACTTAGATGTAACTAACACGAAACACTTAAAACTTCTTACAATAGAGATATGATCGTATAACGTGTTCTGCGGTTTTATTTGGTGCTTAAAACATACGACTTTCTTGTAAAAACGTATTCCACTCGTTGAAACACAGAAGAAATAATAGTACTTATAATAAGTAGTTACTAAATAACTAACTAACTTAACTAACTAACGCCCCAACTCAGAGTCACTAACGGTTACTTAAATTGCTTCTTAGTACAGAATTTGTATGGTGATTCTTTACTAAGGAACGATTAAAGTCACCGTTAATGACTCTGAGTTGGGGCGTTAAGTACTTATAATAAGTAATGTTATTTCTTGTTGTATAAAATTTTTAACATACCATCTTCTTCTACGTCCTAGTTTTAAGTAAAAACTTTTATGGTCATCAACACAAATGTTATAAACATCTCCATAATAAGTTACTAGAATTCAATATCTTAATTATTATGATCGTACCTAGCAATGTAAATAACAATGACATAATAGGCATGATGACAGTAATTAAAATTCACTAAAATTATTTATTTATTTAATGAAACCCTATTAATGGATTACAAAACACGCATTTATCGTATTATTATGAGCGAGATTAACAATATTTTTGATAAAATAAAACTACAAATACGGCAAGCCGCCATGATATCTTAAACGCCAATCAGTCTCAATCAGCGCGAATTACGTCACACTTCTTGAAAGAAACGAATATCGCCATACTGATAATGACATTTTGTCAATTATTTCCTGAAAAGTGACGTCACAAGCGACGCCATGACACTTTGAAGCGTTTTGGTGCGAATTTCAAACTTATTTATTTTTAAACGTAATTATTTTATACTAAACCTTATTTCTTGCGGAAATATGACATACGTTGTAATTATAATATACTAGCTGTTGCCCGCAGCTTCACATGCGGAATTTATGCTTATCATATTTGTACCCCTTGCAGAAGAAAATTTAAAAACAGGTTAATTTATATTGAAGTACTTATATTTAGGAATTTATATACTGAAACCTACGATACAATCACAAATCATTCCTCCGGGAACGGATTTTGAAAAATAAACAACATTAACATTAATTTGTTTTTTTTCTTTTTCATGTAAAATTTTGAAAAACTTGAAAACATCTATTTCATCAATTAAATGAAGAACGTTTGTTTCAAATTTAAAGCAAGACGTTGGTATTTTAAAAATAATTTTATCGCGACGAAAAGTTTTTTAAAACGTGATCCAAAGTATAAGGAACAACTTAACTAATTTCCGTCGAAATCAGTTCAAGGGTTTTCATGTGATGCCCGGACAGACAAACAGACAATAATACCCCTGTCCTTTTTTCTCCCTCTCCCGCTCCCTGTCCCTCTCCCTCTCCCTCTCCCTATCCCGCTCCCGGGCCCTATCCCGCTTCCTGTCCCTCTCCCTCTCCCACGCCCTGTCCCTCTCTCTCTCCCGCTCCCGGGCCCTCTCCCGCTTTCTGTCCCTCTCCCTCTCCCTCTCTCTCTCTCTCCCTCTCCATCTCCCGCTCCCTTTCCCTCTCCCTCTCCCATTCCCGGTTCCTCTCTCGATTCCTGTCCCTCTCACCTTCCGCTCCCGTCCGTAAAGTCCTCTACACAAATTTTTTGTTTCTCACTATAAGCTTACATATTAATTTTCATATTTCTGAGTTTGAAATTGACAAAGTCCTGGAAAAACTTGCAACCTCTTTATTTACCTCTTAGGGGATGAAATTCCAAAAAACCTGTTACAATTAAGTAGTTTCTTAAATATTTATAACCCCTTAGTATTACCTCTTATGGGGATGAATTTCGAGAAAACAGTGGTACAGTTATTTTTTGTGTCTAACTATAAGCTTAATATACAAATTTTTACCCTTCTTACTTCAAAACTGACGAAGTTGCCATACTAACTTGCATAAGCTTATTCAACCCTTTAAGGGTTGATTTTCCAAAAAAAAAACACAACTTATAATTTTCTTTCTAATCTTGAACTAATATATAAATTTTCAAGTTTTTTACTTCAAAACTGATGAAGTTGCCATACTAACTTGCACTTCCTAATTAATTAACCCTTCAGGGGAGGATTTTCCAAAAAAACACATTACTGATTCTTTGTAATCTTGAGCTAATATGTATTTTTTTATTTTTTTAACTTCAAAAATGACGAAGTTGCGTAGTAAGTTCCATCCCCTAAATTTGCCCTTTAAGGGATGATTTTCAGCTAAATTTTAACTTTTGTTAATGACAATAAACTTACATAAAAATTTTCATATTTATAACTCTAAAACTGACGAAGTTGATTTGTATGTAAATGACTTCCAACCGCTATTTTTAGGGGATGAATTTCGAGAAAACAGTGGTACAGTTATTTTTTGTGTCTAATTATAAGCTTACATACAAATTTTCACCCTTCTTACTTCAAAACTGACAAAGTTACCATACTAAATTGCGCCATGTTAATTAACCCTTTAGGGGATGATTTTCCAAAAAACATAATACTTACAAATTTTGTTTCTAAACTGGAGCTAATATGTAAATTTTCATGTTTTTAACTTCAAAAATGACAAAGTTGCCTACTAAGTACTATCCATTAAATTAACCTTTTAAGGGATGATTTTCCAAAAAAAATGTTTTAAACTTAATTTTTGTTTATTACTATAAACTTACATAAAAATTTTCATATTTACAACTCTAAAACTGACGAAGTTGGTTTGTATGAAAATGACCTCCAACCCCTATTTGTAGGGGATGAATTTCGAGAAAACAGTGATACAGTTATTTTTTGTGTCTAACTATAAGCTTATATACAAATTTTCACCCTTCTTATTTCAAAACTGACGAAGTTGCCATACTAATTTGCGCCGTCTTAATCAACCCTTTAGGGGATGATTTTCCAAAAAAACATAATACTTACAAATTTTGTTTCCAGTCTGGAGCTAATATGTAAATTTTCATGTTTTTAACTTCAAAAATGACGAAGTTGCCTACTAAGTACCATCCATTAAATTAACCCTTTAAGGGATGATTTTCCAAAAAAATGTGTTAAAGTTAACTTTTGTTCATTACTATAAACCTACATAAAAAATTTCATATTTATAACTCTAAAACTGACGAAGTTGGTTTGTATGAAAGTGACTTCTAACCCTTATTTGTACCCCTTAGGGGATGAATTTTCAAAAATCCGTTCTTAGTGGACGTCTCCTTAGCAGGAACTATCTACCTACCAAATTTCATCTTAATCGGTTCAGCAGTTTCTGAGATTTTTTGTTTAATCAGCGGTGTGTCGCTTTTCAATTTTATATATATAGATTTCCCAACAATATAGAACAGTATTTCAAAATCTGTCATCATGCCTATTATTCAAATTGGCAATGAAATTTTATTACTTGGCTTGGGATGCGGTGAGATAGTTGTCTTAAATTTGATCTGTAGCTCGAGCACGAATATTTGCGAGAAAGTATTCTTATGGTTAACGTAAGCAATTTGTCAAATTTGTATGGCATTTTAGTACCATTTACGTACGATAGGGGCGCTTTTGAAAAAATGCCATACAAATTGCTTACGTTAACCATACGAATACTTTTTCGCAAATATTCGTACTCGAGCTACTGATCTCATGTGACTAAGAACTACCTTCTTCATTCTGGGTTAACTACAAATCTCTTCACCGATTTGCACTTTATTTTCAGTTACGGGTAGACCCCGGTCTCCTGTTGGGGTCCGTAAATCCCCCAATGGGATACCTACAAGATTTACGAATGACAGTACCAGCCTTCACTTTAACCATATTAATCAAATCGTACAAATCATGTGGGCGGAGATGGAGAGACAGATCAGATTGTCTTGACAAATCCAGATTGCTTGAAAGATTAATTGTTCAGATCTTGAGGGACTCTAGCGAATTAATCGCATGTCCTGTCCTTGTACCCGATTTCTAATCAGTGGATTGGCGATGTTTGCTACAATATCCCTTTGGAAGATATACTTTTTACCCAACTTCGAAATACAAAATACAATGCTTACAATATCAGATAAACATCAGACATACTTGTTGAATTCAGCGCACAGAAGCTTAAGTTACTTACGTTCTGGAGCATTTCCTTTTATTTACATCTAGCTGACCCGGCGAACTTCGTATCGCCTAACAAACTTTTTTTTTCTTAAATAAAAGTAGCCTAAGTTACTCCTTGTTACATCAGCTATCTGCCAGTGAAAGTCCCGTCAAAATCAGTCCAGCCATTTCAGAAATTAGCTGGAACAAACAGACAGACAGACAGACAGACAGACAGACAGAAAGACAGTTTTGTGTGATTTTGAAAAATGTTGTTTTTGTATATTATGTACCGCGTGTACATCCAAATGCACTTAGTGATAAGCGGTTATTTTAATATTACAAACAGACACTCTAATTTTATTTATTTGTGTATATATAGATGTATAGATGGCCCAATACGAAACCAAATATGAGCATGTGTATCTTCACATAATGATATACCTATTACCCCGACCTTTGACCTGAACTGTCGATCTCAATGATCTCCTAATGCTCCAATAATCCTATTTACATAACATCGTGCTTATGGATACCTCATTTATGGATAAGCTCCGCCTATAGATAAATGAGGCTTTGTTATAATATCCCTATAACATATCAAAAGTAAATAATTTATGCCGTCCAGAGCTGAAGTAATGACGACAAGGGACTCTTAAAAATAAATAAAAAATGCTATGCAATAGCTTTACCGCGGCAGTCCTCGAGTGCCACACGTTTTAATTTCTTTTTATTTTTATTATGGCACAACCGGTCTAGTAGAATAGAAAGAAGACGTTGGTTCAGCAGAGTGTTAAGAGATTGGCTTGTCCTCAAGACAGATGGAGTAAATGACACCAAATTCTATTATTACTGCCATAAACTTCTATCGCATTTTTCATGATTATCATAAACTTAACCCAGAAACCGTTTAACTGAACAAGGCAATAAAGGTACCAAGTTTAATATTCTCACGTCATGTGACCTAGTGAGATGAAAGGGCCAAGCGAGCAGATAGGTTATTATTCGTTGTGTTTGAATATCATTAGTGCCGAGCGACCCGCGTCTTCGCTGCAGCCTTCGCGATGACGCTCTAAATATAGAATCTAAATTGTGTTAGGTGTTTCTTTCTCCTGCTTCTACTTTCGCAACTGTGTCAAGATAACTCTTGTAACAGGTGTGAATGTAACTGTAGTTGAGGCGGTGTAATACGAGTACGACTATGAAGTGTCTTTTTTATGGATGTATCAAAAACAGATCTCAAACAGGTCTCTCAAACAGAGGGGCCCGAGTTCAAATCCTGGCACACACCTCTAATTTTCAAATATTATGTGCGTATTAGAAGTTAATTATCACTTGCTTCGGTGAAGGAAAACATCGTGAGGAAACCTGCACACCGGAGAGTTCTCCATAAAGTTCTCAAAGGTGTGTGAAGTCTACCAATCCGCACTTGGCCAGCGTGGTAGACTATGGCCTGTACCCCTCACATTGTGAGAGGAGACCCCGAGCCCAGCAGTGGGACAATTAGGGGTTGTTGCTTTTACCACATAACTTTTTACTGGATGAATCGATTTTAATGATTCTTTTTTTAATCGAAAGCTGGTGCTTGTCATGTGGCCCACTTTTTGAGCGATAATCTGAAATACCATACAGTGCCTATCCCGGACCAAATGAGCAAAACCACGGGCAGATCCTTAGGAACAATATATTATTATATAACAAAGGAAAAAGTTAAGAAAAAATTGGAATAAGAATTTAGTTAGAAAGAAACAAAGTGATTAGCGCAACATGTTACCAAACTTAACCGACACAAACTAATAATAAACACGACCACGGGTACATTGAATAAGGTTATAAGTCGTTAGGCCCTAACAAAGAGCGTAGATTTCCCCAAACGACCCGACCCGGATAGGGTTGTCACTTAAATGTCTGATTAAAAAAAACTGTAAATGAATAATCAGACTTTAAAATGCCGCTTTAAAACTCCTTGATTAATCGGGTTGTTTAATAATAACACAATATTATGTTTACGATGATATAACGTAGGTATGCAAGTTTTTCGGCAAGCAAACATCACAAAATTTGGAAAATATTAGGTGTATTCTACACCTAGAATTGTAAGTTTTTTTTTTATTTGTAAATTTTTACGAGTGTCATTGACTCGTATATTACTTATTGCAATGGCAAACGCACTCTCAAAATATGGCAATTCAATTGGTCCAATTGGACCAATGCTCGTACATCGCGGAGACATTGTCTCGCGTAGTTCGTAAGATTGAGAGAAAGAGAGAGATGGCTACTTTTTGCTTCTATGAAAAAATAAATGAGAAATGTATCGAAGCACTATCCCTCTTTTTGAAATCATTGACTAGCATTAATTTACCCTTAACTTAACTTCCATTCATGATCATTTAACCTACTCTACCTTCATAACCTCATCAACACAACTCGTGACAATTAACAATCTAGGTGAGACTTATTTTAAATGATCCATTTCCGCCAACCCTAGCGGTCTAGAAACAACAATTGCGAGGGAGCTCCCTCGGGCAATACCGTGTTCCCATTCAAACTGGAAACCATTTGTATCGCCCTGTGTCATGTGGAGGTCTTGCGGAATAGTAATTAGAATAGTCGGACCGCATTGAACTTGATTCAACTTCTATTAACTAGTACAATTAGTAATATTTGTGTTTCGAAATAATTCCGTCTATACTTGAAATCTATTTTTGATTCTTCTTAAAAAATAGCTAGGTGTGCTCAGCCTCAACCCGACGGCACACGGGTATATTGAAGAGACGGGTCAATATTGAAGAAATTATTAAAAGATTTTCTGTCGGTAATAATAACAATAATATGTATCTATATTCTTTAGACAGACAAGGCATTTTAATTTCCATTGTAACCTAGTTGCGCGTAGCTTAATTACGGCTAGACAGATAAAATGGATCAAAATTTGAGGATCCAATTTATCTTAAATTTTATTAGGTTACTTTCTAATTAGGTATGATATTATTTATATAAATAAGACTCAATAGGAACGTAAACGTTCGTGAAGTTCAGTATCCCACAGGAGATATACCTCTATTTTGATTGTCCGTTCTCATTAATTTCTAACCCTCATTAAGGTCATTTTTAAATACATCAACGAAAAAAGTATCTTTTTCCCTATCCAGCTCTGTGATCAGCTAGGTTTACGATTGAATTGCTCGACCGAAATGCCGTGCTGTAATTTTCGTGCACCGCGTAAAAGTGATTAATACTTTTTGGTAAAAACCTTATTCATTAGAAGGCATTTAGGTCAACTTTTTAGAACGTATTCGTACGTGGATTGTGAAGTTTTAAGATTTGTGTCATACATTCAAAACCTTTGTTATCTTCAAAACTATAGTTTTAAAACATGTCAGAAACACATAGAGTACTTTCCAAATAAATCGATTTCTTATGGTTATAATAATATAACATAATAACATAAGTAAATAATAATATAAATTATTCTATGATGTTTATATATAATAGCTATATTTTAATACTTTTACTATAAATAACTGTTACAAAATGTGCATCAATAACACCTCAGTATCAATAATATATTATCTGTTAGTATTCAGTTGCATAAATATCTGTATTAGTATTTTGCAGTCTCTCAGTTCTCTGTGGGCGGGTAGTTAAAAGTTCTCCGAAGAAATAAAAGCTTCAGAGTCCATTCTTAAGTTGCCTCTTTTTATGTCATTGTCTTTATGCCGATGCTAAGTATGCTTAATACTTTATTAGTAACTGGTAAACTAGTAAGAGATCACTCAATATTACGATTAAAACCTCTATAAGGGAAATTTTATACTTACTTTACTTAAAATACTTAAGCAGAAAATGTATTCATATTTATCCAACTAATATTATAAATGTGAAAGTTAATGAAGATGTTTGAATATTTGTAACAAACATTCAAAAATATCTTTCACAAAAAAAGCTATTGAACAGATTTTCATGAAATTTTGCATACAGATAGACCATGATTTGGAATAAGATACCTACTACTTATTACTTCTACTTATTACTAATTACTAATACATTAATTACGAAAAACACAGGAAAAGTTGCAGGCAGATTTATATAAAATGTTTCCTATTACTGCCTTACACATTGATAAAATAATACAACGCGCCGTCACGTTAATTTTTAAAGTAGACGATCTTTACCCTATTAAATATACCCGAATCTTTTTATTACTCTTCTTCGATACTCGATAGCATGTTAAGACAAAAAAGTAAAGATTAAATTTCGACATGCCTTTTATAGAAATCTAGTGGATACCCGGCGTGTTCCACTACGCTAAAACTGATGAGAATGGCAGATCAGTGTTTTTGTTTTGACGTTGATGCGCTATCTTTACATATTATCTTCAATTTTTTGTATGGGAATAGCAGAAAATCGACTTTATCAATGGACCGAATGTGCCTAATGCATTGTTTTTGTAGTCTCAAACCACCTTCGGATTATTGTCTTTCAAATGAAACCATTTTGAGGCGTGTCGCTTGGATGGTTTCAGAGCCTATAGAGGACATCCAGACAGACATTTTTTGTGTTATCTATATATAGATTTAGTTTTTTTTAGTATACATACCTATACATATTATAAAACTAAGTCCCCCCGCCACGTCTGTCTGTCTGTATGAACGCGATAAACTCAAAAACTACCAAACGGATTTTTGAATGGGTTTTACCAATTAGATAGTGTGATTTGTAAGGAAGGTTTAGGTGAATAATTATGGTTATATATAAACTGATCAAAATCCACACGGGTGAAGTTGTAGGCGGAAGCTAGATTCTTTAAAATCACTATCACAGTCAGACGTATCTCAGACGCACAATGATTCCCTGCGGGTGGCATGAATCGGATGAAGTATTATTCGATGAAGATTGATTGACATAAAACTAACATCCGAGAGAAAATTACAAAAGACTACAAGATAACTTCAAATAATTTTATTTATAAATGTTTCAATAATACACTTAGTACTTTTTTATCTATACATCTTCTATACATCTATATATCTATACAAATAAATAAAATTGGAGTATCTATTTTTAATATTAAAAGAACCGCTTTTTACTGAGTACATTTGGATGTATACACGGTACATATACCAAAACAACATTTTTTACAATTTTTGTCTGTCTGTCTGTTTGTTCCGCCTAATCTCTGAAATGGCTGGACCGATTTTGACGGGACTTTCAGTAGCAGATAGCTGATGTAACAAGGAGTAACTTAGGCTACTTTTATTTTATAAAAAAATAGTTTGTTAGGCGATACGAAGTTTGCCGGGTCAGCTAGTTTACCTCTATTTTTTAAAGGTGATAGGCAGAGACACCAAAAGAAAATGAAGAAAACTTACCACACTTGCATTCTGATTGATTAGTTTATAACGGATTTTATATTATACCATGTCTGAATGAAATTACGACAAGTGGCTGAATTAGACTGACTCAATTTCCACATCTACCTCTTTCTGTATTTTATACCATTGTGAATAGTTCTGAACACTTCTCAAATGTTCAACCACCTAATTAACTAAGGTGACGTCCCTTTATCGCGAACAGAAATGAACCAGTTCCGGGCAAAGGGTTTTAACTCAATAATGTAGCTTACCCTCCTACAATAATATTCCTTGTGGTCTGTAGGGCTTTGAAGGAATGACGGTCAGAGCTTTCAAAGCCGGAGAATTATTGACTTAAGTAACTGTACACTATGACTTAACAGTTTAATTGAATTTACTAGTAAATTCATTAATGATTGTACAGGAATACGAAATAAATATTTGCTGGTTATTTTGTCTTTTAGAATTAAAATGAATGTGAAATCCCAGTTTATTTATCTTGATGTCTTACCGACAAATGTGTACTCGTATATATCCGTAAACATTTATTTAAAACCTTGACTTTACCAAAACATCAAGGTTTTAAAATAAACGTATACGAGTGGGTTTGTTAAGTAACTCTTCCTATAAACATTTACATCCAAAGAGGCGTTTCTGGAGAAAAAAACAAAATTGTAAAAAGTAGTTACACTTTAATTAGGGAAATGAGGCCTTGCAGTAACTATTCACATTTCCTCTCACCTTTGAACCATTTTCCCCGAAAATCTACTTCCCACAAAATAAACCAAACAAAAACAGTGTATTACATTCTACGTTACATCGACGTTACGCCTGTGTAATATAATGTAACTTAGAAACTAGCGCTGTTCACACAGCAGTTGGTAAGCCATGTAGAGGGCCCTAAAGCGTTAAAATAACTACGATTGCATTGAGCATCAGTTTTAAAATTTGCACTTAAACTGTAACAGCAAATTAGCTTGCTCTGGGCCTCAGGATAAAAGATCCGTACCCAGCAAGACTTGTGATGAACTGAAGTAAATTAGTGTTTTATATTGTACTAGCTGACCCGGCGAACTTCGTATCGCCTAACAAACTATTTTTTTTATATTAAAAGTAGCCTAAGTCACTCCTTCTTACATCAGCTATCTGCCAGTGAAAATTCCGTCAAAATCAGTCCAGCCATTTCAGAGATTAGGCCAAACAAACAGACAGACAGACAAAAATTGTAAAAAATGTTGTTTTGGTATATGTACCGTGTATACATCCAAATGCACTTAGTAAAAAGCGGTTATTTTAATATTATAAACAGACACTCCAATTTTATTTATAAAAAATGATATTTATTATTAAAATAAATGACGTGGATCTTCAGAAATGAATCTAGAATCAATCGTCAATTTTTCTGAGAGCCATTAATGTCTCCACTCAGCATTATGCGTTTGTTTTGTGGGCTACAAAGCTACAAAGCCTTTCATAGCGTCACAGCTTTGTTCTGAAAACTAACAAACAGACTTAAGATCAGACGCACACAATCGCATCAAAGCGGAGTGGCCGCACAGAACGCAAGATCATATCGCCAACAACCTCTTTGTTTCGAGCGTTCGTTCGTGTCCGAGTGCGTTTCTCGCGGCGTATTCATAAACATATCTAAAACTGGTATTATTATAGACTGACTTAAGTTTTTATATGTTTATTAGTCAAGTCAATTTAATTTAATATTATATTTGAAAACCTTCCTGGTGTAATGGTTACCGAATTAATGGTTACCGCGCCGTCGCGCCGCGTTGCGCCGTTCTAAACGGTTCGATTCCCAGCGAGGAAAAAATTTGAATGATGAGTTTGAATTTCTGTTTTCGGTCTGGATGTCTTTGTGTGTTGTCCATGGCACCCCAGAACATAGGGATCCTAGTGTGGGGCTGTCATTTTTATTATATTTATTAATTTAAAAGATAAATACTTGATGTCTCTGAAAATATCACCAAATTAAGAACCTTTTTGAAGTCGAATAAATTTTTAAATAAAACAACAGACGAAATCCATACTTAATTTACTTAATACTTAATAATTATAATAATATAATAATTATAATAATTAATATTATAAATGCGAAAGTGTGTTTGTTTGTTTGTCCTTCTTTCACGTCGTAACGGAGCGATGTTATGGTATGATTTTTTGTGTGTAGATAGTTAGGAGGCTGGAGAGTAACGTAGGCTACTTTTTACCGCGGTAAATAAACTCCATCCATTATGATGCGTATTTGTCCTTACTTCTATACTTCCATACTAATTGATGTAGCTATATATTTATTGGAAAGTTAAAGAGGGTCATAGGTTTTACAGTTGGTTCCTCTTAGTATCTTTTAAATTTTGGAACTGTTATTTATTTATTATTGCACCAGGAAAGTGTTATGCATGTTAGACATCTCATTGTTAGTTCCCTTTGAACACGTGGGTGAAGCTGAGGGTAAAAGCTAGTAATAGTATAAGACTGAAATGTAATCATCAACTGGCCAAAAGTAGTATTAACTCAAACCATTAACAAGGTAAATTCAACAGAGGGTATCACTTGCATCAGTGGCTTCCATAACCTCCAACCTCTGAAAGTCCTATTAAATTTATAGCTTCATTTATAGCTTTTAAAATTTCAATTTATAGGTAAAATAATCAGTTAAATACCTAACCTGACCTCAACATGAATTTTATGGATATGAACTGAATGGAATTTTAATTTATTACATTTTAGTGATTGCTTGATGTTTTATTATTCTCATGCGACTTTATCCAGTATATAGGGTCCGCACTCAGTCACTTAACGATTACTTAAATCACTCCTTAGCAAAGAATTTGTGTTATGATTCTGTATTAAGGAGCAATTTAAGAAACTTTAAGTGACTCTTATTCACCTCCTTATCTATGGATTCCGGGTAACCTTTTTTGATTCAGAATTTTAATAATTCTTACTGTTAGTAAATATAAGAGCAAAACTACTATTGGAGTTAAGAATAACCACATTTAGAAACTGAAAGCAGAAAGTACCGATCCCATAACACATCTAAGTACCCACTCAGGCTGCGCGTGATGTTACTTATTCAACCTCTTTAGGAAATTCTATTTCGCGCATCGCAACGTACACCGTTTATTCAAAGCTACTTATTCAAATCTCTGAAAGCGCAGTCTAAACCGAAAATATACTCTTCAAAATAAATCCATTTAAGACGCGTCTAACTTTCGGCACTTAGCGTCATTTTAGCGGCCCGGCACCAGCCTAAACATGATTAATGTAATTTTGATGGCGTATTGTTTACGATAGTGGGGCTTTTGTTAATGTACGTCAGATAAAGCTTTGTGATCTAAGCGTTTTGGAGATTGCGTAGAGATACGGTGCAATGTAATTTTCTTTAAATTAATTGCTTTTTGTAAGAAAAATATTGGGTACATATATTTCGAGGTCGGCACTAATGGTTTTGAATAATGACGAAGTAAAATCGACTATTAGGTTCTTTGTAGTGTAATTATTATGTGATAAGATGGTGAAGAAGAGATAGACAAGTTAAACTGGAGTATTGTGGGTTTATCTGAAGTCCGAAGACAGGGGGAGGACACGATAATACTCAAATCCGGAAACTTGTTCTATCACCGGGAGGGCGAACATCTGTCCCAAGGTGGTGTCGGGTTTCTCGTTCACAAGTCCCTTGTCAACAACATTGTGCAAGTTGGGAGCGTGTCGGCCAGGGTAGCGTACCTTACACTCAGAATATCCAAACGGTATTCGTTGAAGGTTGTACAGGTATATGCGCCGACTTCGACACATCCCGACGATGAGGTTGAGGTTATGTATGAGGACATAAGTAGAGCCATACATACCTCTAAAGCTCACTTCAATGTTGTGATGGGGGACTTCAACGCGAAGCTGGGCACGCAAAGCGGCGCCGAGATGAAGGTGGGTCCCTACGGAATTGGACGACGGAACCACCGAGGACACTTGCTGGCCAACTTTTTGGAGAAGGAAGGTCTCTTCATGATGAACTCCTTCTTCAGAAAGAAGCCACAACGCAAGTGGACTTGGATAAGCCCTGATGGTTCCACAAAAAGCGAGATAGACTTCATTCTGGCAGACAAACGGCATATATTTAATGATGTCTCTGTGATCAGCAGGTTCAAAACCGGAAGCGATCACCGACTTGTGAGAGGCACATTAAATATCGATCTGAAGCTGGAACGGTCACGCCTGATGAAGTCTACGCTCCGCCCAACATCCGTCCAAATCCAGGGATCCGAAAACTTTCAACTGGAGCTGCAAAACCGTTTTGCGTGCCTAGAATCGTGCACGTCAGTGGACGAGTTTAACACCAGGATGGTAACAACTGTCCACGAGGTAGGGTTGAAGTACTTCAAGACCCACCCTAGTGGTAGATCTCAGGTTCCCTCAGAACAAACTCTCGGTCTTATGAGGGATCGACGAGAACTATGTGTGCAGTCTCCAACCTCCATGAGGGAATACCGACGGCTCAATGAGCAGATCTCCAAGTGCAGGCGACGCGATTTGCGAAAACACAACGCAAATCGTGTAAAAAACACAATTGAGCGAAACCAGGGCTCCAAAGTGTTCGCCAGGGATCTGTCTATTGGGCAAAGTCAGCTTACGAGGTTGAAGACCGAGTCCGGCACCATGGTTTCGTCGAAACCGGAAGTTCTGAGAGAGACTGAGAGATACTACGGACGGTTGTATGCCTCCTCTCAAGCTCCACCTCCTAGCGAGGAGAGCGATAAGAGAGCTAAACTGACCCGACACTACACAGAGGATATCCCGGACGTCAGCCTGTATGAGATTAGAGAGGCTCTCAAACAGCTTAAAAACAACAAGGCACCGGGAGATGACGGAATCACAACCGAGCTTCTAAGAGCTGGAGGGAAACCCCTTCTAGTGGCGCTCCAAAAACTGTTCGATTCCGTCATTTACACTGGAATTACCCCGGAAGCGTGGGGCAGAAGTGTGGTGACGCTGTTCTTCAAGAAGGGCGATAAAGCCCTTTTGAAGAACTACAGGCCCATTGCACTTCTGAGCCACGTTTATAAGCTGTTTTCGAGGGTACTCACAAATCGCATTGCACGCAGGCTTGACGACTTCCAGCCTCCCGAACAAGCAGGATTCCGAAAAGGCTACAGCACCATAGACCATATACACACACTGCGGCAGATTATACAAAAGACCGAGGAGTATAATCTGCCGTTGTGTGTTGCCTATGTGGACTATGAGAAAGCCTTCGATTCTATCAAGACCTGGGCGGTACTAAATTCTCTCCAGCGGTGCCGGATCGACTACCGGTATATCGAGGTGTTGAAGTGTTTGTACTCATCTGCCACCATGTCCGTCAGAGTACACGACACAGCAACGAACCCCATCCAACTGCAGAGAGGTGTCAGGCAAGGGGATGTCATATCCCCAAAGCTGTTCACCGCTGCGTTGGAAGACGTGTTCAAGCTGATGGAGTGGAAACGACGTGGCATTAACATCAATGGCGAATACATCACACACCTGCGATATGCCGATGATATAGTCATCCTGGCGAGTTCCCTGGAAGAACTTGGTACAATGCTCGGGGACTTGAACAGCGCCTCACAACGGGTGGGTCTTAAGATGAACATGGACAAGACGAAAATCATGTCGAATGTCCATGTCACACCCGTACCGGTTGTTGTTGACGGCGCTGCTCTTGAAGTTGTAGACGAATACAATTACCTGGGACAAGTGATCCAGATGGGTAAGTCCAACTTCGAGAAAGAAGTCACTCGTAGAATTCAACTCGGATGGGCTGCGTTCGGGAAACTGCGTCATATCTTGTCGTCCAAAACACTACCTCAGTGCCTGAAGTCGAAGGTGTTCGAGCAGTGTGTGTTGCCAGTGATGACATACGGATCCGAGACGTGGTGCTTTACTGTTGGCCTGATCCACAAGCTCAGAGTTGCGCAGCGAGCTATGGAGAGGGCTATGCTCGGTATTTCTCTACGTGATCGCATCAGAAATGAGGAGATCCGTAGACGAACAAGGGTAACCGAAATAGCTCAAAGAATTAGCCGGCTGAAGTGGCAATGGGCTGGCCACATAGTGCGAAGGACCGATAACCGTTGGGGAAGAAAGGTCCTCGAATGGCGCCCACGTCTCGGAAAAAGGAGCATAGGACGCCCCCCGACCAGGTGGACTGACGACCTGAAGAAGACAGCGGGCATCCGCTGGATTCAGAAGGCTCAGGACCGATCAGAGTGGCGCAAGTTAGGGGAGGCCTATGTCCAGCAGTGGACCTCTAAGGGCTGATGGATGGATGGATGGATGGAAGATGGTGAATATTAAACCAGTGATAACGATAGTGATATTAAAACCCACACCACGTTACATACGCCCACACCTTTAAAGTTTTGTTGGAAACTAGCTGACCCGGCGAACTTCGTATCGCCTAACAAACTATTTTTGTTTCTAAAATAAAAGTAGCCTACGTTACTCCTTGTTACATCAGCTATTTGCCAGTTAAAGTCCCGTCAAAATCGATCCAGCCATTTCAGAGATTAGCCGGAACAAACAGACAGACAAAAATTTTAAAAAATGTTGTTTTGGTATACATCAAAATGCACTTAGTAAAAAGCGGTTATTTTAATATTACAAACAGACACTTCAATTTTATTTATTTGTATAGAGTATAAATACAGATTTTTAGTATATCTTTGAGAAACGGTGATTAAAACCCTCCTACCATGCACGAGTACAGTCGAGGTTGAGCTGATGACTGTAGGACTGATTTGAATTCTTTATTATCCTTTGATATAAGAGCCCGCAGAGACAGAAAGAGTTCTGCCGTTCTGAGATCTTCGTTCTGCGTTCCGCGTTCTTCGTAACGTTTACAACTCAATAGCGCCGCACAAACAGCAGGCAGACCGCGCCAGTCTGAGAGAAGGCTTGCGTTCTATTCCCAGAAATACAAAGAACACAGAACGAAGAACTCAGACCGGCTGAACTCTTCCTGTCTGCGCGGGTTCTAAACCAAATCCTTCGATGGATTTCGAGAGACCAGAGAATCTACTTCTTACGTCATTAAGTACTTCCCCACCTAACGAGAGTTAATAATAATAATAATAACGCTTCACACTCATAGCCCCACACTAGGATTCCTTGTGTCGTGGGTGCCATGGACAACACACTAGACAAGAACATTCACACCCAGACCGAGAATAGAAATTCAAACTCATCATTCAAATTTCCGCCTCGCTGGGAATCGAACTCAGAACCATCGGTGCGGCGATCCGGCGTAGTAACCATTGCGCCACACGGGTCGTCATGATGAGGTGTTAAAAACCACTCGACTTCTTCTATGGACTTCTACAGACTTCTACGAACTGTGGTTATCCTTACCGTTCGTAAATTCGATCACTGATTTGGCAACCATAAACAACTTGAGAGTCTTCTTAAAAAAAAACTTACACACTCCCATGAGATATCAATAATAATCAATAAAAAATAATGAAAGAAAAAAAATTCAAATATGCCAAAAATAAGACAGTACAATAATTAAAAATTCTGAAGTCTATAATTGTTCAAAGTTAAGGATAAAACTCGAATTAAGATGTTCCAACAATCAAATTAAAATTCAAAAGAAAAGCCATCAAACAACATTATGAAAGAAATACGCCATATTGAAATTGTCACCGACACGACCGGAAATTAAAGCCGTGACTTTTCATCTCCATGAAGTAATTTACCTTTATTACAAGTTAAGTTCCTTTTATAAAAATCGTTCTGTATTAAGCGCTAGCTAAAGTCAGCTATTACATTGTAAAATATGATTAGATAAGAAAACTAAAAAATAGTTTATAATAATCCTTCATTTTTTTATGGAAATAGGTGGCAAACGAGCTGACGATCCACCTGATGGTAAACGGCTATCGTCGCCCATGGACATCAACAACACCAAAGATATCACTGATGCGTTGCCAGCCAAGAAAGAGAAAAGAAAAGGAAAGAAAGAAATAATTCACAATTTTTAGTCCATTTTTGTGTAGATTCCACTCACCGAAAATTAAAAAAGAACACTCACCTGAATTTCCCAAATGCCAATTTCTTACTTTCGCTTTATAATTACAAACTAATCAACTATTGCCATGATTTGTGCATCAACCAAGATATAAATGCACTAGTGATGCATCAGACTGAACTACAAACTGACTGGTGAAGCAAAGATATTCATTGATTACTTTTGTTATAATTAACAAGTCGAGAAGAGAGGAGGTTTCAACAAGAATGTTGAATATTCAGATCTGCTCTCGTTTCGTTATAAACTCAACGCAAATATGTAAACTTGCAAGTCTTGTTATATGAATTGTACGTGCGACTATCTACGTCAAGTTTTAAGCAATAAAGTATGGTATGAAGAAGAATGATAGGAGAGAAAGAAACGGGGGATAAATAGAGAACTTCTGTATGATTCAACTTGAAAGAGCCAGATTCCACTAATATACGAGTACCTATTTTTAACCGACTTCAAAAAAGGAGGAGGTTCTCAATTCGACTGTATTTTTTTTATGTTCGTTACCTCAGAACTTTGGACTGGGCGAACCGATTTTGATGATTCTTTTTTTGCTGGTGGCAGTCATATAGTCCCATATAAATTTTATTGAGATCTGACAGTGGCATCCATGATAAAACCATATAAGCCTTAAATGTGTATTAAGTAAGCGCGACAAATGGACGAATAACTCAATATCACGCCAACCGATTTCGATGATTCTTTTTTAATCGAACGCAGGTGCTTGTCACGTAATCCCACATAAATTTGAACAAGATCTGACAAGTAGTTTTAGAGTAACTTTGAAGTCGGTTATTTTTTGTTAGTAAAATTTAGATTATTGTTAGTAAAATTTAGATTATTGTAATTAAGTTGATTCATAAATTTTGTGGGGGACTCAAATTACATGTGAGTGAACCTACCCTGGTATGGTATTTCAAAATAGTTGATAAAGGCTTATCGTACACAAACATGTAGTGTTTGGTCCGACATAAATATCTCATTTTTTTAGCTTTTTATTCAAAGAACATGCTCTATACTAGAATTCAACCGACGTATCTTATGAAATTTTTATTTCAAATAAATAGGGAACGTAAACACATCCTTTTTATATTCAACGAAGAATACTCAGAAAGGTATGAAACTAATTAGACTTTACTGAAATTTTTCCGCGTATTTGTATAGGCTACGTTTGCTGCTATTAATTTTAAAACATCACAGTTATATGAATAACGGAACCAAAATTAATAACTCAATTCATTCAGAGAGTAACATACCTACTTTAATTAATTAATTAATTAATTAATCGTCAATGAATTATTGCAATGCAACAGCAAATAAAAGCTCCATTTACTTCGAAAGCGAAATTAAAACGTATATCAATTCAGATTTACAAAGACACAAAGTTTCGCCGGTAATTATGGCTTTATTAAAATTTCGTGAGTGCTTTTGACTAGTAGTTATTCGATGGCTCTGCTTAAATATTTATTTTGAAAATAAAATCAAAATTTTCTGCGAAACATATTTTTTTACCAAGTTTCTGACTCAATCAAGAGGGGGTGGTAGCTATTCACACGGATCCCACGTAGATATAATAATAGTAATAACGGTAATAATGAATTATTTTTCGTAGTGGCACATAATAATTATGAAAAATCTTATTTATAAAACGCTAGTGACTAACTGAGACAAATCACAGCCTGAAGCAATGGACATAGAAACACAGAAATTTGTATACGGGTTATGTTAATTTTTAGTTACTGATGTGATACTAAAATCGCGGGTATCGGCTAGTACGTATAAAGAAATGTCGTAATTTATCTAATATACCTATTTTGAATAATGCTGTAAGTTTCTTTGCTTTCCTAACCCATTTTAAGCTGTTGAGTCCAGCAGCGGATTTCTAACAGAATAAAGTTTGAAGTTGACTGAATCATACAATAAACAAAACACTTTTACACTCTATGGTAAGCATTTTCTTTTAAACGCACAAATGCTAAATACTAAATCTCTTTGTGAACAACGGGTTAAAACGACCCTTCACTATGCGCCCTTAAAACTTACCTTCGTTCACTTGGCTTTGACATGAAAACTTCAACATTTTAATTTCATAAAAATGTTGTTTTCAATTTAAAATATGCCTAACACGTGGCCTAGAATTTACCTTCACTTTTATGTTGTCATTTTAGTGAAGTCTTTTTTGGTTATCAGGTTTATGAAGTAAATAAGCTCAGCGATTGAAAAAGAGATATTGTCGGTATTACAAAGTGAAAATATATGTAGTTAGTTCATTATGTCCTACTAAAATCATTTAATGTAAAATAGGTTGCCAATAGTCACATTTCATAACGTTGTCACTATTACAAAGTTAACACCCTCTATTTCGTGTCAAAAAGTATGGCATTCAATGGAATTACAAATTTTCTTGAGAAATCCAAGTTAAAAAAATTGACAAAATCTCATTAAATACCGAATAAAAAATTCAAAGAACAACGGAAACACCGCATGCGTAAAGGATTACATCAAATTTCTCCTCTACACAAACTTTTAAACCACTGAGCTATAGCTGCTTATTACATACACAGAGAATTGCCAATCATGTAACCGATTGATTGATTACAAATGTAACAGGAAACTCATCTGTGTAGCCGCTTGTCTGCATGTTTGTACACGATCTAATTCAATAAGTAACTGCATTAGTATATGCAAACAGTAATAATACATACATGCAAGAACGACCGAGCTAAAGGTATCATGTAAATAAATATGTAGGAAGTGTTTTAAGGGCAATAAGGTTGATTACACAAAACCTTGCTTGGATCCGTAATTAAGGCGCAAATTAAATAGTTATATTATGCGCGATAAAAAGGAGTTACTTCAGTGGTACGAGGTATTAAGACCTAGGTATTCGAAACGAAGCGACGGCGGATGATCAGTTACGTAAAATAATATTAACAATGGACGTGTTGATACCAGAAAAAAATGTTCTTTAATAAAACCTGGGTAGGAAAATTTTTCTGAATAGGTAATTCAAGATATTACAAGGTAACATATTGCAAGAATGTGTGTAGATAATATCCTGGTTAAATTATATTTAAAATCTCCAAAAATAACCTGGCCGTATCAGCGTTAACATGAAACGTATTGTACGCAGGAGAAACAAATTGAAAATGTAAATATTATGGTTACATTTTTGGTAGTTCCTTCGATTTATCGATAATGGCCACCAAATTGATTTTTCCGTGTTTGAAAATTCAATTCGGCGGTATTACGCGTCACTGTCACGAAGTGTTTCTTGTAGTTGGTGAAACAGGTTTCAATAACTACCCTCAAGAAGGAAAGTTTTCGGGGAACCAATTTTGACAAATTGATTTTCATTTCGATGATGTTCTTGTACACGATATAGACGTAGGAATGGATTGGTTAGTTCAATTTATTGACAAAGAGGGGAGAAGAGCGCGAATAACAACGCGAGTGTATTACGTAGTTAACTATGTGTTTTTTTTGATACCACAAAACGTTGACATAACGTTATTGCTGGTAATTAACGATTTACAGTCAAAGCAATACAAATCATTAAGTACCATTTAGCATACATATGGTATCCTCCAAGGATGTATCTTAGATCCACATAAATTTCTAAAATAGGAAATATGTTATTTTAAGTAAAAATAATGAAAGTTAAAAAGAGTGATCGCTAGTGGCAACATTTTATTAGAATGTTTGAGCTCTGACAAGCATTTTGAGTATTTCCCGGTTACTTTATAAATGTCTGAAGAAGATCAAAAACTATGTAATGCTGGCGTGCCAAAGCACCACTTGCGTTACAAGCTTTTCTTTTAAAATATTTTATGCTTTCGTGGCTGATTTTTCTTCATTATAATTCACCATTCCTAAAGAAAACCAAACCTAAGAGTGTACCTAATGAATATTGAATACAAAAAGCACGCAAGAAACTATGTGTAACTATGTATCCTATCATCATACATACTCGTATATGTTTTGACTGTTAGAGGCCACATCTTTCCATGTGTCCAAATCCACCATGTATCCTGTTCATTTGCAGCCAAATATCTTTAACGTGCTACGCTAACTACCACATGCAGTGCTGGAAGTTTACTTAAAAAGCAAGTCCACTCTTTCTTGATGGATTAATAGTAATGATTAAAGATGATTCAAGCAACCAAACGGTAGATAAACGGTTACCCGTCAGCACTTATCAGATATTGTCACAAGACGGATTTTATAATATAAAATTTTATATTTACAAAACTTATTTCGTGGCATGTTCAGATCTCTTCACCTTTTTTACATTCATCCATGCTAGTAAAGTGCTTCAGCTTAAACTAAGAAGGTTTGAAGTGTTGTAACGAGGTGTAATACCTCGTTCAATATTCCTTGGCTGGCAGATGTATTTTTCTTCTAAATTTTAAATTTACAATGTCATTTTGTGTTTGTTGTGAAAAATGGATCAGTCAGCTGGGCTTCCATCAAAAGGATCAGTGTTTTAGAAGGTATTGTTATTATACATTAAGTATTTTGCGTTATTATAAAATATTTCCATCGTCTAAAACGTCATATGATATTTCGGGTACTGTGTCTCCTATTATTATAAGGCACGGACGTAAAAAAAGAACGGACGTAACCTTGTCTAATCGAGAGTGAAGCTGACAGCTGACAGCTCACTTACCATGTGTGCGTAATTTTGTAATTTTTGATTCGCGATGGTGTCAATGTCTTATCAGGATGGTGTCAATGTGTGGGTGTGTGTACTTGTACGAATACAGAGTTGGTATTACTATGGGTGCTTCACTGAATTTGTTCTTAGGATTACGTCCATTTACCCTGCCCTGAGATCTCTTGCTTGTAGAGGAATCTGCAACTCCACAGTGTTAACAGATTAAACCATTGTAGAGCCCAAAATGAAGTCAAAATTCAACCCACGAGGCTATAGCCTATAGGCTAGAGGAATACAGGGTACAGCTAAGTACAATTTGCACGACAGCTAACCTCGTTAAGGTTCGTGTCATCCGCCGCTTAACGCGTCGCGTCACGGACGCCGGTACTGTGTCGAACACCGTTTTATTTGTTCATCGTGACTTATATACTAAAATAAAATTGTACGTAGCCTGTATATAGAAAGACTCAGGATCAAAAAGTATATGCACGTACGTGTTGAGACCATGTGACGTAATGGTTATCATGCCGGACCGACGTGCCAAGGTCCTAGGTTCGATTCCCACCGAAGCAGAAATTTTAATGATGAATTTGGCTTTCTGTTCTCGGTCTGCTCGGTCTTTTTGTCTTTGTGTGTTGTCTACGGCAGCCACGACATAGGGAATCCTAGTGTGAGGCTATGAATGTGTAGGGTTTTTTTTTGTATCCAACCATCCATACTGGTGCAAAACGGTGGCGTTTGCTGTAGCCTTCTCAGTATGACAGAGATCTGTGCTCTGAAGTGGCGTTATTGGGTTGAAGCCATAGAAAGGATGACTGATAATAGGGATGTCACAAGCAAAACAGTCCAAAATATTTTTTGGACTGTTTAAACTTCACTGTTCTTTGAATTATGAATCAACAAAAGTATGAGATATTTACTTTCATACAATAAATATCACAATGTTTATTAGTAACTTGTCTGTGATTACTTTTGATTTCCTATATTTCTATGGTACACATAAATGAGTCATCCCCAATACAAAAACATATTTATCAGTCACATGAATCCGCCCTTGCCGAGAAATCCCATTAATACTTGGGAAGCCCAAGAGGAAATTTCGGGATACTCGAGCGCGTCAGATTATGGGATAATTAGATGCTGAAAAGTGTTTATTTTAATTATATCATTATTTTATCACAAAAGTTACACAAAAAGTTACCTCAACGATGGGGCGCGATTCAATCTTATTAAATACGAGTAACCGCCCTCGCTTTGCTTCGGTTTTCTTATTTTTTTACACCTTGGGTTACATTATTGGAGTTTTATTAGGGATCCCTAATTTTTTTTAAATATAATACATATAGCCTATGTTACTCGGGGATAGTGTAGCTTCCCAAAAATAAAAGATTTTTTGAAATCGGTTCAGTAGTTTCGGAGCTTATTCAATGCAAACAAAAAATCAAATCTTTCCTCTTTATATATTAGTATAGAAAACACAAAAAATGTTGTACGGATGTCCTCTACAGACTTTGAAACTATCTTACTTATGTGCCCCAAACTGTTTTTATTTGTAAGGCAATAATGCGAAGATGATTTGAGACCACTAAAACAATGCATTATGTACATTTTCGGTTTTAGACTTTTCGCATACATATTTTTAGCGTAGTGGAACACGCCGGGTATCCAAAGTCAAAATCAAAGATAATTTATTGTGGATCATAGGTACAATTTTATCGATGATAGAGAGATACAATGCAGATCGCTATGTCCTACCTGTGATAGGTATACAATATGAAAACTCCACTAGTCTAAAACACAAGAAATGTTTGTACGCACGTCCTTTATAGACTCTTGAAACTATCCAACCGATGTGGCCCAAACTGATTTCATTTGAAAGGCAATAGTGCGAAGATGGTTTGAGATCATTATAACAATGCATTGGGAAGATTTATTTTTAGCGTAGTAGCACACCTCAGGTATACAGTTCTTCTTCATTTTCTTCATCGTTTCCTCATGACTGAGGGTCGTGGTCATCATAAGTTGTGTTTCCACTAGGTATAGTGGATACCTATACATCTATATCCTATACCTATACATCTATATCTATACTCTATACATACATACAAATAAATAAAATTGGAGTGTCTGTTTGTAATATTAAAATAACCGCTTTGTACTAAATGCATTTGGATGTATACACGGTATATATACCAAAACAACATTTTTTACAATTTTTGTCTGTCTGTCTGTCTGTCTGTCTGTCTGTCTGTCTGTCTGTTTGTTCCGGCTAATCTCTGAAATGGCTGGACCGATTTTGACAGGACTTTCACTGGCAGATAGCTGATGTAATGAGGAGTAACTTAGGCTACTTTTAGTTTAGAAAAAAATAGTTTGTTAGGCGATACGAAGTTCGCCGGGTCAGCTAGTTATCAATAAAAGTATGAGAAGGTCTTGTTTACTAATAAACACAACGCGTACCAAGACGAGTGCGCAGTGCCGCTTCCAACTAACCGCCCGTATCTTCGACTTGTTATCTGATGGAGTTCTGGAAACTTCCATCGAGTTCCAGAAACTTCCAGTAATGCTGTCAAACAGCGCTGACTCACTGTTTTCCGATTTCTCAAACACTTTGCTATGACACTGTTTTGAGATGTGATGTGAATTTATAACTCGAATAGTTTCCGCGAGATCTTCAAAGGGTTTGCTTTGCAATTCAGCGTAGTGATAGAATACTCGCGTCGTTCAGTAAATATCCTATCCTAATGTTAACAAAAAGTAATATATTAGAGTATGACGACGTATGGTGTAATGGTTACCGTGCCGGATCGCCGTGCCGAGTCCTGGGTTCGATTCTCAGAGAGGCGGAATATGGAATAATGAGTTTGAATTTCTGTTCTCGGTCTTAGTGTGTGTATTCTTGTCTTTGTGCGTTGTCCATGACATCCACGACACAGGGAATCTTAGTTTATTTACTATTTATTTATAAATACATTTATATTTAAATAGTAGTAATAGTTACTAGTAATAGATACTAATAGTACTATTTATATTAATATAGTATTTATAAAAACTACGTGTGTATGTGCACTTAAAATCATTCTTTCTATTTTTAAAGTAACTAAAAATTATGAAGTATTTTTAACTTCAAAAAGAAGGTTATCGAGTCGATACGTATATTAGAACGTCAAATTGTTTTCAATATGACTTTCAAACAATTATACAAAATTTTGTAAGTATGTTATATGTAAGTACTTTTGTTTGTCTACCAATTTCTCCGAAATGAGTGATAGACCCCTGTAGCCTAGTTGGAGCGACGCTTCGCAGCGAAGGGTCCCGGGTTCGATTCCCGGCCGCGGCAGATATTTATGTGACAGATAAATATTTGTACTCGGGTCATGAATGTTATTGTGATGTGTTTTATGTATCGTCCATGGCCCATGCCACCCGCGACTCAGGTAAAAACCTACTGCGGGGGTAAGAGTGTGTAAGCGTTTATTTGTTCAAGCATTTATTTATAGGATCACAATAAATTCAATTTAGAGAACGAAGATTTCATCAAAATTGGTTTAGTGGTTTTTATGATATTGACTAAAACTTGTCACGGCCCGGCTTAATGAGGCTATAGGCACCTACGAGTAAGCGTGTGGTGTCAAAGAGAACTAAATTCACCACGAGTGCTTTGCGAAAACCCTGCCCCTTTTACCTTTTACCCCTAAAAATATTTCCCTAATAGCTCACGAACTTATAAGGTCAAAACTTCTCAGTCTCTAATAAACAAACAATAGAGATTTCCGTTGGGAACCAGTCCGGTAATAGAAACCGGTATAACGCATTAAGATCAAGGTTGTTTGAACTTAGACGCACCTTAACAGAATGGTTCAGGCGTCCCTACTTCCGTTGGATAACCCCT
Organism: Thymelicus acteon; assembly: GCA_951805285.1. Taxonomy (NCBI): domain Eukaryota; kingdom Metazoa; phylum Arthropoda; class Insecta; order Lepidoptera; family Hesperiidae; genus Thymelicus; species Thymelicus acteon. The sequence continues at coordinate 2,351,969 of OX638226.1, read as the reverse complement.
TTCCCAAACCCGCCCTAATGTTAGCTCGATGCCATTTCGAGTAATGTTTATTTAGGTACTATGAATTCCGAATTATTTTTTGTCGGATTTAGCTACAGACATGTTTTGGCTTGAAGATGTTTTATGTGCCTTTGTAATTCGTTTACTTACAGGAACTTATTTATGTATAGTATACAGTACTAAATATATAGTATAGAGTACTGTATGGTAACAGTGGTATAATTTAAAAAAAAAATTGTTTGTGAAAATTCAACTTCCGAATATTTTGGCTGCAAAAATCGAAAAGCTGAATGTAATGATAAATTAATGGATTGGCTTTAATTTTTTACAAGATAATTTTACTATTAAAATAGAAGAGTGATTGTCTTAATAAGACGAAGGTTCCAGAGAATTGGAATGAATTCGTTTATTACATGTCAATAATTTTTATACAGCTATTAATATCAAAATTTCAAGGCACAAATTTTAATACTCCTTACACTCGTGATTACAAGTATACCATCGCTCTTTGATTTAAGGCGCGGTGTGATCTCAATATTCACAAAACTGGATTTCTTTGGTGCTCGAGTACGAGGAAACCCAATGAAAATATCGCACGCAAAAAATACAGAGCATAGAAAAAGGTCTAAAGAATAATGTTAACCGAATAGAATATTAAATTGTTGTTTAATATTTCCAATAAAAAATCGTAATTTTCTATACAAAAATAAACTTAATCGTCTACGTTCTCTGTATTTTCAGTGGTAACAACATATTTTTTTTTTGAGAATATAATACGTATATGGTTTTATTAAAACTTAAACCGGACAGATATTGAATTTAATGTGTATATTCTGAATTATCTAAGGAAAACCCTCAAATTAAATGTTTATTCGCAATCTTGTTACATTGTTAGCAAAAATATGCAAAAATTTTGAACCCTATTCAGCGTCACGTAAATGTAACATTAGATTAGCGCAGATATGCGGCTATGTGAGTGAAATCAACGTTTTTAAATCGTAGTCATACCGCGCCTTAATCAGTTTTCACCCTTCACTTCTTAAACACACAAGGAAACAGTGCAACGGCAATCATTCCACGCTATCCGAACACACGCTAGAAACACACGTTACCACACACGGACATGTTTATGAAAATCGCATGTCCGGCTACGAAAACCCAGTAAAAGCCAGTAAACGCCCAATCGCAAAATTCGCGAACCGTCATTACGCCCCGTTCCGGAATGCCCGGTTCGGACGCATTTCGTTTGTTCGAAACGCCTTGTTATTAATATAACCATAAGAAATTTGCATATAATGAGAGGTTAGCTGGCCGAAATGGTTTTTAAGTTTTATGACTTAGGTTGCCGTCGTGCGCTAGATAATTGTACTGTTCATTAACGGGCTTGTAATGTTTCTCGTTAAGTTTCTTTGAGCTATATTGGTTCCCTATATAGTTTAATGAACTTTGTAATCCTTACTATAGCTATAAATAATAAAGAAATAAACGCTTACACACTCATACCCGCAGTAGGATTTTACCTGTGTCACGGGTGGCATGGACGACACATATAACACATCACAATAACACCCATGACCCGAGTACAAAATATATTTATCTGTCACATAAATATCTGCCCCGGCCGGGAATCGAACCCGGGACTCCTCGCTTCGCAGGTAGGGTCGGTATCTACTAGGCTTCACTGTCGTCGCTGTAATATCTATCTCCTTCCCTATAGACTTTCTGTAGGTATGTCAAATATGGTATTTACCTGTACGCTTAATATGCTTAAATAGGCAATTAAAGTTATTATTTTCCGCATTATAAATTATATAGATTCAATAGGCTATGACAAACACTTATCTACTTCACAGAAAATATTACTTTTCGGCAAACTAGCCACTGTAAATTTCATAGAAAGTAATTCATTAAAATTCCATCAGTTAAAATTTGACATAATTTTAATACGCATAGGAAAATAATATTTTTGAGAAACAATAAGAAGAATGAGAAACAACACACTTTCGGTCTTGAATTTATAAAAAGTCGAGTTAAAATACCCGTATAAAACATAATAAAAAGATGTCTTCATGAACCTAACATAAACTATATTACTTTATAAGGGTAAAGCCCACTAACAGGTTTCACAAAATTTACAATCGTATCGAGAAATAAGTTATTGTCGGTATTAACCGCATATGTCGTAAAGGAAAAGGTTTAGGTTCCAGAATTGTGTAAGGCATGAAACAGGTATGAGTTGAATTGTAAGGTAAGAATTGAAGTTCCTAAATAGAAAATTACATTTCGCTTGCGATTTACATTTTTCTGCTAAATCTTTAACACAACTCTATAATTTAATAAATCCAATTAAGCGATACATAAGATGACGTATTCCTACATTGGACAATTTCACAAAAAAGATTAAATTTAAGTATACTTTTTCATTATAATATAATGAAAAAACATAAATAAAAATAAGAATTTGTTTTAATAAACATTTTTTATTAACACATTTATACATTTGATTTCTTATTAAACAACAATCTTAAACATAAGTTAAAGAAATAAAAATGTTCAACAGTACACGACAAGTATAATTATAGATAATGTGAGGGTGGTTTGGAGAAAGTAAAACAGTTGCCCAATCGTCAGTTGCACAATTGCTCAATTGAAGTAATTCCTGGATAGTACCGCTTAGCGGCGCCGGTTAAATTGTACTATTTTATTTTTAAAAATGTGTTCGATAATATAAATTAATTTCCTTTTATTCTATAATTCTATGATTCTATATAACCATTTTAACAACGTTCTAAAACGAGAGTGAGTAACAACGATTCTAAATAAGGCATACGCATTATGTATTATAGGTAAACGGGATTCAAAATCTGTCAACTTAGACATCCCTTTGACTACAAATCCCTTTCTGAATCCGAATCCTAGTAGTTTAACAATTTTCCTTAAGCGCTTATTGTCCTAAGCATTGGGATTTATAGGCAATAAGAAACTTATCTACCGCTGTAGGCTTCGTATAATGATCTTTCATTATTGCCCCACATAGAACATGACCTTCCCGAACACAAGAAAAAACGACAACATCGCATGGTGCTCTTTTATTGTATACGACTCATTAGACACAGTAGCTTTGGAAAAGGTTTTTTGTCAAAGGACAATATCGGATAAAGAACTTTTGACTCTGTTTCAACAAGTCAAAGTCGCAATTCGAATAACCGCACGCTCATTGAAACCCCGGCTTCGAGAATTGGGGACACATTTTTGTGTAGCCCAGAGTGTTTTTGTTGGGCATTTTGCTTTGGGAGTCGTATCGACTTTTAAATTGAATGTAGTTTGTTCCGAATTACGTATGAATTGGCGAGATTTTTGGACGAAATATGACTGACCATCATACTCGATCACCTTGGCTTATTTATTCACCTTTTATTAAAATGTTACATGCATCTCATGTCTTGATAAAAGCAATCAACCTGATAGGCGACTGGACTTGTTGGAAGATGTATGTCATGTATATTACTTCCGTAATAATGTAAAGTGTCTCAAAGATATGACAAATTACGAGACACATTACACTAGAATTAACCACTTCTATAAATCTGAATGTAATCAATACAACAATAACATGAATTCACCCTTTATCATTTGCAAATCAACAAAAGGTATCTAGAAAATCTCCAGAACAAAATAAGGTTCAATAATAGCCATACTCTTGGCACAATATATGCCATTTACAAATAGGTTACGACAAATTGAGCGGTTTTAACGTCTATTTATCCGGCTCGAAGGACCAGATTTTGGGCCTTGTAGGGTAAGTTGGGTAAGCAGAACTCTCATAAACAACATTTCGAAGATTTATTCCAGGTTTAAGGTTATCAAAAATGTATAGCTGTAATGTTTTTGAAAGATATAAATCGACAGAAACACAATATAATTTGTCAGTGTCTTGTTTAGTTCGTAAGTCGCAGTAGACATTTAAAACATTTTAAATACACAAGTTTTTTACAATATTATAATCCGTTAAATATGAAAAAAAAATCCACAATTAAAAATTCATATGAGATTTAACAAAATTTCAGATTTAACCCCTTAGTTTTATTACTGATATTGTTGAGCAAACTTTAAATGAAACCTCCCGGTAATAATAAACACCCACTCACTTCTCAAACACCTCCTGTGCATATCGATTTGTTCAGACTTGTCTAATAGCCAATATCCGAAAACAAATATTTGTCCAACATTTATCTACATTCAAGCTTGCCCCTGGGAACTGAACTCGGTCATTTTCGTCAGGTTTATCAACGCTATAGGTTATCAAAACATGACTGTGTAGTTCTCAGCACAATTTTGGTGCTAACCTCACTATTATTATAACATGCGCGGTCTAAACTTTATCGGTTGGCCAGTCGGGTCGGCCTTCAAATCTGTAGCCTCCAATACTCCACAATTACTTTAGTATGATTTATTACACAGGCTTTTATGCCTTCGTCTGGGTAATATTATAGCTGAACTGAAACGTTAAGCAATTTCTATATTTAGTAGAATATTTAATAAAATATCATTAGTTGTAAGTGTCGGTTTTTTGTTAGGTAATAATATAACATCATTCTGTTGTGTCGTAGTTCCTTTGCGTCTTTACAAACAATAATGTTAAGTTGATATAATAATAATTATGACACATTACAAACCGAAATATTATTAAGCTTTCTCATATCATTTTCCTTTTAATAAGTAGCCCTATTTTTTTAACCAAATCAGCCTACTTTAGTTAAAGTCTTCGATCATCAAAGCGCTTTATCTTTCCTTTGACAAACTTCGAGAGCCCTTACGCCTCTTGTAGGCGTTAGCTGCCGCCTCCAAGTGCTTAAAAGGCTACTCTGTCGGCTTAAAATTATCGTGGCGATAAAAAAGAAAATCTTTTTTAGTTGTTAGCACTCAAATTTTAAGTGCAGCACAGTGATTTATTCGGATCGCTAACTGAGGAATTGGGTTGGAATTCATATTTTCTTTCTTTCTTCTCTCTTTATTGGTCAGCAACGGTGAAGCCTTTGGTGTTGCTGATGCCCATAGCCAAAAGGCACCACTTACCATCATGTGACTTATTTGTTTTTTTCTCAGCTATATAATTATTTTTAATGCACGAGACATTAAAAATACAATTTAAGATTTTTCTCCCGCTCTGTCGAAAGTCATCTCATTTGTTTATCGTACTATAATGAAAATAACTTTCGCAATACTTTCTTCTCTTTTTACAAACCCAAAGGTAACTTTCCGAATTGAAAGAAGAATCAAAATACATTTATAAGTAGGTACATATATTGATAAATGACTTTAGAATTTGACAGAGTGTGCAAAACATGATCTAGAATTATATTTTTTAACAGTTTTATTTAGCTTACCTCGTTTTTGTGGGTCTAATCTTGCAAACTTACTCAGACCTACTTTCTACTATCCTAAGGAGTTAAAATTGTACATATTTCTTTAGTTCTGAAAACAATGTTTTTTTATGATAAGCATAACTTGATATTACACACAGGTTTGGCTCCAGAAGAGGGAACTTGACGGGTAACAGCACAATCAAAATTTTCTTCAGTACCTATATTAACACTTAAAACTGTGTTTTTAGTTTTTGAACTATTAACTTGTTTCATAATTCGACAGGCAGCTCCAGATATTAACGTATTCAGATAAACAAACTCTTCTGGTCTATTATAGTAAGATTGCCGATCATGAAGCTAATGGTGAGTGGTTTTGCTATCATTACTTCATATCTTTTTATGGTTGATTTTAAGATGAATCGTGGCAGTTAGCGTTTCATCAAAAATGTACCGAGTGCCGTCAGGGGTTAGCTGATTGCTATCAAGGCCAGCGGCCTCCAAGACGGTAATAGTCTTAACATCATAGCTTGCTCCACTAGGACCAAGCTCCAAGTTGACCAGAAGCGGAAATTAACTTGGACTCTAAGGAACCACACCGCCAAATTAAACTGTGACTGAAAAATTACGCAATTTATATACAATATATTAATAGAAACAGTTTATAGTTTCATCATGTCTATTCGTCTGTCTGTCTGTCCGTCTGTCTGTCTGTCTGTCTATCCGAAGCAAAACGCCGAGACCCTTAGTGCTAGAAAGTTGTAATTTGGCATGAATATACATATTTATAAAAACTCCATAATCATAGAAGAAAATATTGAAAAACAATTTTTTTTCAGGGTACTTCCCCTACAGGTAACGTGAGGATGAATTATTTTTTTCATCGCGTACCGGGTACGCTGTACCCTATAGTGTGGGGTATTTTTGAAAAGGTCTTCCAAAAATATTGTGGGTCTTTTAAGAGCATTTTTGGAATTAGGGGTCTGAATCGAGTGTCCCAACCCTCGCTGTCAAAATGATTGGAGTTGGACAAGTGAAAAATTCTCAAAAATAGTTAATATTATGATGAATTTACAAGGAAAACTATCACGGCTATGTTAGTATAAGTAGTTAATAAGTAATAGTCGATAAACTTACTACTTCGGAACCCTACATTGCGCGTGGCCTAACACGCACTTGTCCGGTTTTTATAATAATATTGTAATTATTGAGAGATATACTACACTAAATAGCGTGTACTACTACGCTAAAATAAAGAAATAAATTTCAAATCGGGAAATTTTTTGTATGAGAAAATTCGAAAATCTACTTTATGAATTGACCGAACGTGCTTAATGCATTGTTTTAGTGGTCTCAAACCATCTTCGTATCACTTCGTATCACTTCGTACAGTATCAAATGAAACCAATTTAGGGCACATCGGTTGAATAGTTTCAGAGTCTATGTAGGAAATCCGTACATTTTTTGTGTTTTATCCGTATAGTTTTACATATTTTTGTGTTAAAATCGTCGCTTAAAAACACAACAATATAGTTTAAAACCGTACCAACTGGCCGAAGCTTGTTGGTATCACTAATAAGGCAAAGTACCAAAGTGCTACAGTAATCAATAAGCTAAGGGCTCGCTATTATCTTAGCCTGACTCCTTGAGCACGTCTGCCGAGGCATTCACCAGTTCACCTATAGCCACATCGCCCACAGCGAACTGAAATATGTGATTTAGATACTGAAGAATGAAGCTAATGTTTATCACATGACATATCCAGTCATTGTTTTGAATATATTTAAACATATAAATAATTCTAGTTTATTTTTAACTGACTTCAAAAAGGAGGAGGTATTCAGTTCGACTGTTTTTTGTTTGTTACCTCAGAACTGGGTGAACCGATTTTGATGATTCTTTTTTTAATCGAAAGCTGGTGCTTCTCATGTCGTTCCACTTTAATTTGAGCTAGATTTGACGAGTAGTTTTTGAGTTATTTTGAAGTCGGTTATTTTTTCTTGGTAATTATTAAATGTTTATCAGTTGTTTTATTAATGTCTGCAAGTGTTATTTCTTCAATCTTTCGCCCCAAAATGTATAGGTTGATTATGTAAATAACGAAAACAGGTCCGAAACTAAGTCATGTATGTAAGTACAGTTTCGAAAAGTAGGTATAAATATATAGAATCTATTTATTTATCTAACACACCACCTGTGATAATAGTATGAAGCACGTTGTCGGTCAGAAAAAAAACGGTTATAGAACTTTTACATCAGACAAATAGGTTTAAAACGATCTTTATCTACTAAACATATACTACAATATATTTATTTTCATTCTCCTATGTCCTTGTAATCCACATTCGCATTTTATGTTTGAACACAGAGAAAACTATAAACAAGAAATGTTTAGCAAAGAGCAAAGTTGGTAACGAATGCGAGGAGCTTCACTTAGCACAACTAAACTAATAATACAGCTTAATTACGTATCTTGGCTGTTATTTCCACTGAAATGTTATAGTATAAGGACTTACAAAGCTTATTGTTTAAGTAGGGGAAAGTATTATCTATGTTTGTGCATTAAATGTACTCAGCCTGTTGAAGGACCTCGGGGTATGTTGATATGTTCCATTTCATATACACAATTAGCATTAACATGCACTATTAAATTAAACATCTTGTGATAATAATAAATCGTCGACAGTGTTTAAGGTGCATCGAATAAATGAGAAGACATGTAAAATTTTATTAAACCCTAGCTGACCCGGCGAACTTCGTATCGCGTAATAAACATTTATTTTTGTAAAATAAAAGTAGCCTAAGTTACTCCTTGTTACATCAGCTGTGTTCCAGTAAAAGTCTCGTCAAAATCGGTCCAGCCATTTCAAAGATTAGCCGGAACAAACAGACAGACAGACAAAAATTGTAAAAAATGTTGTTTTGGTATATGTACATACCATGAATACATCCAAATGCACGAAGTAAAAAGAGATTATTTTAATATTACAAACAGACACTCCAATTTTATTTATTTGTATAGATGTATTATACATGTATAGATTAAAAAGCATGATAGGGCAACACTATTATCTGTAGTAGGGTAAGTCGGTGTCGTCAATATTATCATAGTGTACCTCACCTTACTCTGTTCTTTCTATTTTTCATCTTACTCTATACATATATCTATCTAATACCTTTAAGCGAGCAATTCTTGTATTTTTTTATACCGAATAAGTTAGTGCTTGACCACAAAATGTATATATGTATATAATCTAAGTCTCGGAAACGGCGCCAACGATTTTCATGAAATTTAGTATACAGGGATTTCAGGGGCGAAAAATCGATCTAGCTAGGATTCATTTTCAGAAAATGCCGTTTTATCCGTGTTTTCAGGCAATTAAAAACTGCTACAATAGACTCTTCCTGACATCTATTGGCGAGTAGCAACATTAAAGTTACTTCAGTAGATTGCGTTGTTTGTTAAAAAAATACGGAGCAAAGCTCACTCATATATATAAAACGCAAAAAATGTTTGTACGGATGTCCTTTATAGACTTTGAAACCATCCAAACGATATGCCTCAAAATATTTCTATTTCATTTGAAAGGCAATTTGACACTACTAAAACAATGCATTAGGCATTTCAATCCACTGATAAAGTCGATTTTCCACATTTCTCGCACAACAAGTTAAAGATAATGTAAGGATGGTGCATCAACGTCAACGTAAGCACAAAAACACTGATATGTCATTCTCATCAGATTTTTTTTAAATTTAACATGTCTTCATATTTTTAACCGACTTCAAAAAAGGAGGAGGTTCTCAATTCGACTGTATTTTTTTTTATGTTTGTTACCTCAGAACTTTGGACTGGGCGAACCGATTTTGATGATTGTTTTTTTAATCGAAAGCTGGTGGCTGTCATGTGGTCCCACATAAATTTTATTGAGATCTGACAATGGCATCCATGAGAAAACCACATAAGTCGTAAATTTGTGTTAAGATGTGCGCGACAAATTGACGAATAACTCAATATCACGCCAACCGATTTCGATGATTCTTTTTTTAATCGAAAGCAGGTGCTTGTCATGTGGTCCCACATAAATTTGAACGAGATCTGAAAAGTAGTTTTTGAGACTTTGAAGTCGGTTATTTTTTGTTAGTAAAATTTAGATTATATCGCACAAACTATTATCTGTGTCATCGACCATGCGATCCTTGTGTCGAATGAGTGTGTGAACGTTATGTTTCTTTAAATATCTACATAAATTTAACCAATTAGTATTGTATGTAGGCCATTGTAGGCCATCAGATTAACTGGTGAGGCATTGGAGTCAAAATGTATGACTTTTGTTTAATGTCCCGAGCGCAGGCGATTTGAATAAAGATTGTGGTACAGTGAGATAAAATAGATAAAAAATTACATTGAAATAAAATTAAATAAAATTCATAGATTTTATGTAGAGCTCTCAACAATTGGATTTATGTACGCTTAGCTGGTAAACAAATATAAAAAACAACGGTACCTTCTTTAGGCAATCTAAGAAAGTCAAAAACGTTCATATTTGTCACCGTAAGTCTTTAAAAGCTCAATAAATCTCAGCCTATTTTCCATTGTTGTAGATCGTCTCTTTGATTTCAAAAGATAAACGCTTACTTATATTAATGTTACCCCTTGTGAAAAATGAAAATAATTGGTCTAATTTCGTCTATATTACAGTTAGTTCACTCGGGACACGAATTAACATGAAAATATTTTTTGGAGTAATTCAATAAAGCGGAGGCGAAACTAGCGACGCTAGAATTACGAAATTTGGGCAGAAGGTTCTTTTTTATTGTATAGCTAAGAAATAAGGAATACTTTTCGGAAATTCAACCCTTGAGTTTGGAATTGGGATTAAAAGTTCGTACGGTGTGGTTGAAAAACACTGTAAATTGTCTTGAAATTTTGTACTGCAATCAAAGCCGCAGGGATAAGTCAGTCTTGAGAAAATTTAAGGTTTCGAGTTTTCCGGCCTTAAACCGTGAAATTATAATAGTATAGTTAAACGTACTCAGTGTATCGCTACCTTAAGCCCATAATATGAAAGCAGAAGAAAAAGGCGTTTACGGCAATAAAACTTTCCGCGGAACACCTCTGCCGCGAGCCTGAAGTCCTGAATCGCACGATAACTTAGATCCGCGATAACCGGTAACCACACAGACTGGCTGTTTAAACATGTTATTGCCTAGTTATTGCTTTTTGGTTGTCCTTATCTGCATTTCACGTTATATTTGAATGACGTATGTACGAACCCGGAAGTGATGATAAGAAAAATAGGCAAATATTTTTATGCATAAACAGATAGGTACTATCAAACGTATCAATGCGTACGGAATGTGTGTGAAAGTGACAATTAAAATACCTGCAGAAATTATGTCCTTTTACCCCTTTGATTAAGCGGCTCAAACCACATTAAAAATTGGCTATTGAAAAATAACTTCTATTCGGTCAAAGATTTTTTAAATAATTAAGACACTGCAATGATAATTTGACATTTTTATTTACTTTATCTATACTAATACTATAAAGAGGAAAGATTTGATTGTTTGTTTGCATTGAATAGGCTCCGAAACTACTGAACCGATTTGAAAAATTCTTTCACTGTTGGGAAGCTACACTATCCTCGGGGGACATAGGCTATATTATATTTTCAAAAAAAAATAGGGATCCTTAACAAAACTCCAATAATGTAACCCAAGGTGTAAAAAAATAAGACAACCGAAGCAAAGTGAGGGTGGTTATATAATGATAATGAAAAAACCCCTCGGTAGACATTCAATAATGTATTAAGCAACTGACATTCCAAATGTAAATATTATATTAAGTACTAATTTACATTCGTAACGTAATCATTGACTCAAATTGTATGCTGAAATGGTAAATGGTAATGGTAATGCTTTAATGGTAAAAAATTGCTTGCTTCAGTAAGCTAGATGTGCGAATAAATTGTATAAAAAACCAACCAGGTTGATTTTTAGGGTTCCGTAGCCGAATGGCAAAAAACGGAACCCTTATAGATTCGTCATGTCTGTCTGTCTGTCTGTCTGTCTGTCTGTCTGTCTGTCTGTCTGTCCGTCCGTATGTCACAGCCACTTTTTTCCGAAACTATAAGAGCTATACTGTTGAAACTTGGTGAGTAGATGTATTCTGTGAACCGCATTAAGATTTTCACACAAAAATAGAAAAAAAACACTAAATTTTGGGGGTTCCCCATACTTAGATCTGAAACTCAAAAATGTTTTTTTCATCAAACCCATACGTGTGGGGTATCTATGGATAGGTATTCAAAAATGATATTGAGGTTTCTAATGTCATTTTTTTCTAAACTGAATAGTTTGCGCGAGAGACACTTCCAAAGTGGTAAAATGTGTGTCCCCCCCCTGTAACTTCTAAAATAAGAGAATGATAAAACTAAAAAAAATATATGATGTACATTACCATGAAAACTTCCAACGAAAATTGGTTTGAATGATATTTAGTAAGTAGTTTTTTTTTTAATACGTCATAAATCGTAAACCGCAAAAAACATTGATCAAAGTTACAACGAACTACAAGAACTTTTATATTACGTTACTTGCTGCTACGGAACCCTTCATGAGCGAGTCCGACTCGCACTTGGCCGCTTTTTCCAAAGATGCTTAACACTAGATATGACACAAAAGTATGCTGTAGTGTCGGACACTAGCAATTATAATTACGTTCTTTTACTACCGGAAAGAACTGGGATAGATAAGCAAAAATTATACATAAACAGATTCATCAAACAGTTTATTCAGAAGAAACTGAACCTTCGATAAGATTGAAAATGTATCCTTTAGTAGTGGAAATTTCAAACGCTCGTTGTTGTAAGAAGAGATGAATAAAGTCTAGAAGCCAAATACGATTGCTTACTAAGCCAACTCAGTGTTCAGTGGACGGTGTTATGCACAATGCTTAAAATTAGTATGCAATGAAATACGAAACAAAACCGACGTTGCAAGGAACTATTTACCGACAATAGTGATGAGTTCGTAAGTTTTTGTCGATGATAAATGCAGGTTTACAATTGTTACAAAGTTCTACATAATAATATTAATTCAGCCAAACGGTTACCAGTTTTTATCAGGGAATTTTTTTTTTCTGGGTAACAACAGCACATTTTTATCTTCAATGTAATAATTCAAGTGTTTGTGAACGGAATGAAAATCTATTGAAAGCCTTAAAAGAAAAAAATACCTGAAAAATTATGTTAATAATATGCATCTCTATATATCGATACCCAAACTGACCAACTTAATATTCAATGTACAATGCCATGTTATAGTTTTATTAGCTTAGATTTAACAATATCATGTTGGAAGCCCGTCTCCAAGCTAGCCATAATCCGGCCGCAATGAATCCCCAATCCCCATACAATCCTGTACAAACTAAGCAAATGGCGTCCCACACAGTTGTTTACTCGGTGTCCCAAACTGAACGGTGTTATGCACAATGAGCGACATTAGCGTTTAATGAGGAACCAAATGAACCGGCTAGTGCGGGGTGCGTCGTTCCCAACGACTAGTGATGTCGACATGTCGATAATTCAGTCGATACGTTACGGTAGTTCACCCCATTCTCATTAAGCCTCGTTCTGAGAGAAAGATAGGGAAAAACTTTATGATGATAAATCAGTTGTTGAGAAACAACAGATACACATTATTCAATATATTTACCTTTGTTATGGGAAATAAATCTTGAAAAGGTATCTAGAATATTGAACGGTTTGACACTAGAAACGATCGTTTAGCACTCACAGCTCTTTAAAATGTGATTTATATCAAAACGATAAGTACAGAGTGACCTAAGATTATGGAGATTTGAAGTTGTTACCATACCTTAGTAAAGTATCGGCGACCAAAAGAAAAATGTAGTAGTAAAATAATCTAAATTTTACTAACAATAAATAACCGACTTCAAAGTCACTCTAAAACTACTTGTCAGATCTCATTCAAATTTATGTGGGATTACGTGACAAGCACCTGCTTTCGGCACATGCTTTTGCTTTGCGGCGTGATATTGAGTTATTCGTCCATTTGTCGCGCTGACTTAATACAAACTTAAGACTTATATGGTTTTATCATGGATGTCATTATCAGATCTCAATAAAATTTATATGGGACCACATGACAGCAACCAGCTTTCGATTAAAAAAAGAATCATCAAAATCGGTTTGCCCAGTCCAAAGTTTTGAGGTGACGAACATAAAAAAAAATACAGTCGAATTGAGAACCTCCTCCTTTTTTTAAAATCGGTTACAAATTGACAGTTCACTGGATACTTCAAAAATAGTAAAAATTTAATGGCCACGATTCGCATGTTTCGAATAAAATATTTGTTTAGATTTCATTTGATAAGACCTTACGCACTTATACCATATGCACCAAAATATATTTTATTTATGTCAACACTAGCTGTGTCCGCGATTGGTTCACGTGAAAATCAGTTGAGTCGTTTCGGAGGATTGCAAACACTACAAACATCGTGACACGACATTTTTTTATAAATTTTTATAATTTTTATATATTAACAAAGGTGCGATTTGATATTTTGACCACCATTTTTGTCATGGCAAAACATTCGTGTCCAACGTTAAACAAAATAAACGGGCTAGTTTATATCGAGCTTTATTGTACAATTTACGATTACAATTTAATTGTAAGTACAATTTAGTTTAATGCAGTTTAATCTAGTGGCATTTAACCGGATTATCTTTATTACTAGCTTCATGCAATGACCCGTAGCTTTGTTTGCAGTGACAATGCAAATAAGACAATTGGTCCCACATTCTGTTCCTGACAGGGAACGATATTTTTTATTGGTAATCGTCAACACGACGATTCGTTTAGCGGGTGTGTCAAACAAGAGAATGGTATCTATCCAGGCGGACCCCACGGAGATATAATAATAGTAATAATGATATTAATGTACTATTAAAATCAATACCTATTACTTAATCCATCTGAGGGGCCTTACCACCAGCGGGCCAGATTTAGTTGCCTCTTACGACACCCATCTTACTTCGGATTAGGATTAGTATTCCAAGCTGCACCAATACGGCAATTTATTCAACAACTCATGGTCCAAGAGTGTCAATCGAAGGAGACTGATGTTAAAGAATTTGATGGGTCGGTAGTAGCAGCTCTTTATGTCAACATTTTTAAACGCTTCCGCGACCCTATGTTGGCTAAATCATCCGAGGTTCGGATCGGACACTAAGCTCTTCCATCTGTACGAAAGCAAGATTCAGAAGTATAGATAGGGCTGCCATACGTCCCATATATACCTACGGGACTGTCACCGTATTTGACCATCCCGTCCCGTATTATTACATGTCCTGTATTTGTCCCGTATTTCGACAAAATACGGAAATAGAGGTGAGAAAAATTGTCAACATGGAATTTAATTGTAACATTTAATGTATTTTATACTTTTAATACGGTTGAGATTACTATGTACACATGTATGCTATGGTGTAGTTGAAAAGCCGCGTGTCGGGTTTTGGGAATAGGAAGAGAAAACGTCCCGTATTGGTTCCCAGAAGTTATGGCAACCCTAAGTATAGATCTAAGTTTCTTTAACAAAAAAGCACACAATCTACTAAGTTTTGCATCCTATGTATTGTTATGAATCTATGTTACCCGTTATTAGCATAGTTAGCTGAAAAACCATACCCATCAACCCTTATTTGAGTTGCGATTCTTTTTATGTGGCTATTAAGTAACGTCAAATTACTTAAATACAAAATAACTGTAACTCAAAAACACAACTACAAGCAACCGACAAGCCTGTTTACTCAACTCATCAGGTACATCACTATTCTTATTTATTATACGTGGAATTTTGTATAACCCTGCGCGCTGAGTCGCTAATCTCCTAAACCTAATGCCACAAGTTAATTGCAGTCATTTCCGACTACATCTACCATAATGTATGTAGGTGAATGGCCACTCAACAGTCAATGATGATAGGTAGTTATTTTAATAATACCAGAGACCCGCTCTGGGGTCAAATTCATCCGTAACGTGAAAGGGTTACTTCACATTAATATCTGTATACCTATATCATGCGCGTGGTTATGTCCAATGCACAAACATATTAGCTTTGTCACTCCTTCTTCATGTAAACTTTAAACAAGCCAAAGATTGTTCTTCATCTGTGTTACTGTCGTAAAAATGGGTACAAAGATTTTTTTTCCTAATTTCTACGATACCCTGTGGTGAAGAGACATTGAATACATGAAATACTAAGAAACAAAAATGATAACACGTTACTTCTACAGTGCCACCAACTTAACTGTGAATTGAAGGAGGGCGCTGTTGGACGCTTAGGACCAATCATTGAACGCAATTCGGAGGTAGTAACTGACAGATGAATGATTACAAAGAATTTATGAATGAATTTTCATTAGTTCCAATTTTCGCCACTTCACAGATAAGTTGGTGGCACTGTAGGTATTGTTATTCTTGCTAGCAACCTATGTCTTTCTGCACGAAACTCGGTTGCCCAACGACAGAACTATTTTATGTTAAAGCTTATCTATCGCCTTTCATTGTTGCGCTATACTATCCAATGAAATATCGCATTTATCCGGCTAGCGTGACATCCGCCATTATGGATGGATAGCCAGAGTTCGCTGCAACTTATTCGTGTTGGTTCGGAGTATTTGATAAAATAATACGAGTATCGTTCTTATCAAAATTGGTTAGTGGTAGTTTGGCATACTTTTGTAACTATACACGGGTTTTGTTTTGGATAGCACATTATGTAGATTTTAGTCATTATGATACTGATGAACTTTGTTACACGAGAATAATATAGGAAGGGTATGTCTTCAAAGCTATATTAAATTAACAAAAATAAGTAATTATTTAAATAAATTGACATTGTACATATTAAATATTTACAAACTATGAAATAAAAATAATAACTTCGCTTCTCTTTTAAATCATAATGTTTTGATAGGATGTGCCCAATATCGTACTTTATCAGAATATATTTTGTACTTAACTTTATCAGCTTTATTTTATTCTTTAGTGGACGGTTTTCGTAGTTATTTAGAAATAGGTATATTTATTGTTATCAATACAAAAACCATTAGGTATAAGTTATTTACTTATCTCTTGACACAACTGTCATATTCCCTTTTATCACATATCCCGTGGGAACTTAATCCATTTCCCAGAAAATAATAGTGTATTTCGATATTGACTTTGATGTTAGAAAAAGTATGGAAAATTTCAACTCTATTTTGCGTTTTATGTAAGGGAACAAGATGGATTAACTTTAATTGTAAGATTGTTTACATATTATATGCAAATATAGCAACATTTTCAAAAAATCATTCGCACGGTCAACTGCCCGTAGTGGCTCTATTCGTCCAGTGCAGGCCGGTTAGCTCTAGCCACATGGGGGGACACCCTCTCACGCCGGGTTTGTTTTGGTGAACCGAAACGCGATTAATTGATACGCGGCACGACATACGTCATGCTGCGCTCCTGATTTAGAACGGGAAGGCTGACAAGCGTTCACTTGTGATATTTATTTTTAGCGTATTTGTGGCTTTATTCGCTGCTGGTGCTAGTAACTAGATAAGGAATGATATTTTTTTACTTAATAACTTTTTTACTACGAAATCTTGTTTGTATCATCTCTATATCGAGTCTATTTTACTACATGGAGTCTTCAAGTGTTATTTAATGTTAAAATTTTGTAATTTTTCCTTTCGATAACAACTGAAAATATTACTGTATTCTTTAACAATGCGGATCGCATACAAGTTCATTTGATTCTCTTTGACCAAGATTTTTCTTTTTTAAAACAATTTTTATTTTATTTAAAGCGCTTAAGGGTTTCTTAGCTTAACTTTTAGCCAAGTCTGGGATTGTGTCGTAATCCCTTGAAAAGTATATCGAAGAATATTTATAAAGCTGACGAAGCGATATAAAAGTTTAAACAAGAAATAACTAAGATTAAAATAACGATCTAGAATTTATTTACCCTCTTTAGACTAGATTGAGATTTATTCCCAGTTACTTTTATCGCTTCCTAACCTATATTAAATTGTAACTAAATAGTGCATATAATTTTGCTTTTAATACGATTTTGATTTCCAGTATCATACAGTAATAATATTAATAAACAAAACTTCACCAGGCATTACTCGAAATCGTTAGTCCATAGCCACTTGTAACCAACCACTAATGTACCCATATTGGAATGTAACGAAACATATATTCCGTAGAATTAACCGGAATTTTACGAAAATTTGCGGTTCGGTCTTTACACGAACCGATACACAAAATAAACTGGCGTTACCGCAGAGATCATCTCATTTTACAACGAACATATTTTAATTTACAACAACCGGCCGGTAACCGCGTCGCCCGCCTGATTTTATTAACTCCTTACCGAAATTCAAAATTGGATTTTATAATGGCACAACAAAATGACACGTTTGGAAATTTGGAACGAAGTTCCTTATCGCGCGTTGCGAAAGGGGGCTAGACGGAAAAAAATAAGAGGAAAAGTTGTAACGACACTTTTTGCCGTCGTTTATTAATTAAAGTGCGTACTAGGCGACCAGAAGTGTTCGAGGGTGCGACATCAGTGATACTGTACAATCATAGTATGTGGCTGTCTTATTTACTCTTCAGTATTTAGCATAGGCACAACAGGGATATCTATATTATGATCATGCACATTGAGTTATTATTGCTATTTCTCTTGTCATGCCAATTAATATGCGGAAGAGCGACAGGGATAGAATAAATCTATCACTGTCGCTCTTCTCTTCTCGTCGTGGTTTGCAAGGTCCGACTCATGTATGAAAAAAAAATGTAAAATGTGTGTAAAATAAATAAATATTAAATAAATAAATAAATATTAAATAAATAAATAACAGCAACATTTCCATTGCCTGTTGCGTTGTAAACAGGTTACTTTTCTCTGCAGGTGATTGTGCATGTTTTTCAGCAGGGTGCAAACAAACAGAGAAGATAAATGCTTCCACGCCTCAGATATCCATCATATAAATGACCCGGCTGAGAATCAAACCCAGGACACTTCGTTAAAGTAAAGTTACTTCAATTAAGCAATAGGATGCTTAAGTTATAACTAAACTACGAGTAATTCAAAAGCCACATTTATCAACACAAAAATAAAACCAAATCGAAAACTGATCTTTAATACTTAAACTCAAAACGGTCCAACCAAATCCGTAGTGGGTCAGCTTATACAAATACATATCGAAACGGACATCGTAACACCTGAATCACTAGAAAGCCGTAGAATATATATTATTCAGATACCCGGTGCACGGCAGATGTTTTGGTTATGCTAATGCCACAGTAACAAGCTGTTATATCGGCGTGATACGAATTCCAACTGGATCCTTTTATATATTCATTGGTTTGAACCTAGATTTTTTAAATGAACGATCTTAATGAATTATGACAAATAGATATACTTTGAATAAATATGCAAATTTGAAAGAATTTAAAACAAAATTAGCACTTTATGATTGTTTATCAATTAATGTGGATTTTTATGTGCCGTGTATCAATATTTATTGACTTTTTATATAAAGGACGATAGTATTATGAATTTTACTGCGTGTAGAATTTAACATTCAACTTCTTTCAAACATTCAGCAATCCTTATAATTAAATTCAAATTCAATAAGTTCAATTCAATAAGTTTCAAGTTAAGGGTTTTTCTAAAACAATGATAATATTATAAATATGAAAGTTTGTATGGCTGTTTGTATTTATTTGACGCAAAAACTACTGAAGGTACACAGGTAGGTAGATAGATATACACAGGTTTATCATGATCTGAATTAAGACCAAAGAACATATATAGTATATACATATATACATATATAATAGTGCAGAAGGGGCACTCCGCAAAATCATTTAAATAAATAGCGACTCTTGCTCCAACACAATAAAGTGTAATTCAGGTCGCACAGCGCTAATCAAAAACGGGTAATGAGTTAAGACATAGAGTATTAATTATTCCGGAAAACGCTGACAAACCCGGACAAGGCGCTTTAGTTGTAAACATAGATTGACAGATCTTTTGATCTAAGTACCTTTAATCTGAGAACTTTCTTCAGCGGACGGCGATCCATTAACACCCGGGGGGTAATCTGTGAGCATTAATACACGTATGCCACACGCAAGCATGCGAACACCTAAAGCATTCCATTACGAAACCTAATCTGAAAGGCTAGATTACTTCGCGTACGTGTTGAGAAATTTAATACGATGTATAAAGTTTTTTTACAATATTTTACTTATATTAAGATTTTTATATAAATACGTAATAAATGACACAGACCTTTTAATACTCGTACAGCTATAGCTATGGCTAAATTATATACTAAATAAACAATCTATAATTATTATGAATCAATTAAGATTAGGGTTACCACCAACCCCAAAACAGTGCTGATTTTTTAAAGGCGTTCTTATGTTCAAAATCAGATTAAATATTATTGTACATAGTCCGTAAAGACGGTGACGTGTAGAAATGTGCTACAATTACCGTCCTTGTTGTGTCTTCTTCGTTTTTCAAAAAGTCTTGTTGTAATTCTTTTGTTGTAAAAGCTTCCTTGTACTTATTTTTTATATGTAATTATTTTGTTGTAAAAGCTGAATACAAATATTTATTTAGAAAAAAAAGAAAGAAAGAAAAGCTTTGATCTAATAATTACTTACTACAGAAAATAAATATAGGTAAAATAGTAAAAAACATTAAGATTTCAAATTTAGAGTAAAAAATTAAGAAACAACGCCTGTTCGAAATCTGTTTGGTCTAAACGAAACCAACCATTAGCAAGGAATATTCAATGTTCAAACAAACCCACACTAGAACATCACGACAGAATACAAACTTCGTCATTAAACGTCGTCCATAACTATCATACATTAATCATAATAAATTACGTACAACGTTTGATAAATTACAAATATCTGGCACTCGAAACTCGTCGCGAACGGGCATATATTAGCTTATTAACAAAGCCGTAGGAAACAGACGTAGGAATTCAAAGTCGGCAGTAGGAAACGGACACAGCGTCGCTATTTATGCAAATATACGCGTTTTCATTATCATTTAATTCTGTGACGTCAGTAGCCGCGGGTCGAGCGCCGTAAATCTGCGCCGAGTGTACATGAGCCGTGCATTATGCAGAACTCGCGCCGCTCATATCTCGGTCGCGCAATGTCGGGCTTAGAACTGCCTGATGTGGACGAAAAGCGATGTCTGAATGTATCGGATTTATTTATTTATGCAAACTTTATTGACCACAATATAAAAATATTAACGGACAAATGGCGAGCTTAGCTAGTGCAATCTCTACCAGCTAACCATTAGGCCAAACAGAAAAAAAACACGATGAGCGGATTTAGGGTAAAGTCTACTATTATTGACACTGCTACTATGTTTGACACCTGCTAAAAACTGTAATTATACAATTTGTATTAATATGCTCCTTAAAATAAATGCGGTATAATATTAAGATTTATAAAACAAAAATTTTTTTTTTATATCAGACAACATAAAAATGAAAAAAAATCTAGAGCAAACGCATATCTTAATCAGTATGTACTTTATTTTTAACTGACTTCAAAAAAAGGAGGAGGTTCTCAATTCGACTGTATTTTTTTTTATGTTTGTTACCTCAGAACTTTGGACTGGGTCAACCGATTTTGATGATTCTTTTTTTAATCGAAAGCAGGTGCTTGTCATGTGGTCCACATTGAGCGAGATTTTTTTAATAAATTTTGAAGTCGGTTATTTTTGTTAGTAAAATTTAGATTATATTTATTTGGGATCCATTGCTCGTAACTACGTCATTTTAATGTTTGTAACGCAACGTTTAATTCAATGACGTCAATGAGCATTGAGTGCTTTTACTAAGTGCATTTGAATTTATACACGGTACATATACCAAAACAACATTTTTACAAAATTTTTTTGTCATTCTGTCTGTCTGTTTGTTCCGGCTATTCTCTGAAATGGCTGGACCGATTTTGACGGGCCTTTCACTGGCAGATAGCTGATGTAACAAAGAGTAACTTAGGCTACTTTTATTTTAGAAAAAAAACAGTTTGTTAGGCGATACAAAGTTTGCCGGATCAGCTAGTTTTGAAATAATCCTTGTCTGTTCCTTATAAGAAACTGAGTAGTATAGATTTTTGAATTGAACTGAGATTTCAGGTTTAGACATAATATTTCAGTAACGTCGTCATGGATTTTGTAGAGCCGTTTCACCTAAATCTGTGACGTCAGTGACGATGGCCGTAAATTTGAACGGAGTGTACGAGCTGTCTGTTTTGCACCACGTTGTTACGTTTGAGCTTTATAATGCTTAAGAATATTAGTAAAAAAAATACCAGAAAAACGGCATTTCATTTGCATATTGTTTGAAGGTTCACTTCTCAAATTTTCATCAAAAGTCACAACGAGAATGGTTCATAATCACTGCACTACAAAAATGCATGAATTGTGTTTCACATAGAAACAATTAATTGCTTTTAGCATTAAGTCCGCCTTTTGTTCCATTAATTGTGTAAGGTTCAATAAAGAATAAATAAATAAATAAATAAATAAAACTGCAAATATTTGCTTAGAGCCAAAATCTATGCTTAAAATAACTCAAACTCATTTAGTAAAAATTTTAAATGCTACTAACTAAGCTTGTTAACTAAACTATTGCCCGATAGAATACTTAAATGGAGCCCTTTTCCTTTTCTTCAAGACTTCTACTACCTTATACCCTGAACGCAGAAGCTTTCGTTCTCTCTCACTGAGAAAGACCGCTCTAAATAGAAGCAAAAACCCATAACTCTACTTCATAGATCATTCAACACTGATTGACGCTGTCTCGTTTGGTTTTTACCCTTTTTGTTCGTTAGACATGCGGGTAGAATGGGGTACAGGACGATGTGTACCAATGTTCTTTGGAAACCATTCCGTGTAGATATGTCGTTTTACAGCGAGTCCTTTTTAGTAATCCAACTTACACTGTCTTTATAGCGTTATTTGTATCTAATTGAAAAAATAGATAGAATAAATAGGGCAGGTACAAAATAATAATAACTTGAAGATAACTTTTTTTTATGGAAATAGCCGGCAAACGAGCTGACGATCCACCTGATGGTAAGTGGCTATCGTCGCCCATGAACATCAGCAACACCAAAGCCATCACTGATGCGTTGCCGGCCGAGAAAGAAAGAAGTAAAAGAAAGAAAGAAAGAAATTCATACCATGAATTTCATACCAAAACTAATTTCTTTTTGATAATTATTTGTCTAAATTAATGTGTAAATTAACATATCCATAAAAGTAATCCTTAAATAAGTCTTGTCTAAAAAAATGGAGTATACAGTGTAGCAATATAAAACTGTTAAGTAAGCAATTGCATTCTTTAAGACTTTTTGTCAAGTTTATACCGAGAGTGCTCTCCTACTTTTCTTTTAGTGTTACTGCCTTTTGTGCGCGTTAAAGTAACATGTAGTTACTACTAAACCGCTCTCGCTTCTAAAAATGTAATCGTTACTTTTTACAAACTGTTGCTATTTATTTTTGGCAGGCGCTTCAAGTCTGTTTTATTTTATTGTTTTAGCATTGACGTATAATGTTCAATGGCGTTCGTTTCCGTTGAGTTATTTCAGTCTTAACATGTTCAGGGTGATAGATAATATTTGACACTAGTTCAGTTCAAGTAATGACCGTTCCCAAAATTCAGTCTATCTAGAATATTATTCTGCAACAACGACTCACAGCTCAATTTTTACTCTTCGAGCTTACAAATTTCTAAACATAAGAATATACCTACACCGCTGACTAAACATGAAATATTAAAAAACTACTTGACCTATAAAAATGAGATTTGACAGTGAGGTAATTTATGAATAGTAGACATCAGATCAGCTAAGAACTGTTCTTGAAAATTCATCCCTTAAGGGGTGAAAATAACAGATAGAAGTTCATACCGAATGAGTAAAAATTACATTATTACTCCAGAAATTACATGTTATTATGTTCAAAGTGAAGGGCAGGTAAGTATTTTAGCGTTCGAAGACGCGGGTAGCAGCAAGTACCAACTTTAATACCAACCAACCATACCAACTCACCATAGTTGGTTGGTGGTAAATATGTCATTATCGCGTCGACGATGAAGAGCGTAAGAACAGGCAATTGACCGTTCTGCTCGTAGTCGCTCTGTCAATACAAGAAGATACGCACGCTTTTGTCGTTGTCAGAAGTGCTTGACATTTTGACCTACAGCGTTAATTGTGATTGGTGTAGTGAAACAAAAGATAAACGTGTGTGTGTTGTAGCTTTTCGGAAGAGATTATTTGGTTGATTTGTAAGGGTATAACGTATCTAATTATATCTTTTAAATATCATTGGGACTAACCTCATTGGTGTTCCAGCGGTGTCTCTGTGCTGCGAAGTGTTCTGCGCGAGGCAGGCTCTCCAGGTTTTCGGGTAGTTTGATCGGTTCGCCATCTAGGACAAGAAAATATTCTTATAAATACAAAGTCATTAAATACTCATTTAACAATATGCTAGCAAACTGTACCAGCATGGCTAGTTATTTGAACGCCTTCTACATGAAGAATTGTTTTACTGACCTTTTAATTAAAGGACCTAATTTCGATTCTGATTCTATAAAGTTTTCAATTAAGATTACAATTATTGTTTTTAAATACACTATATTAATTTACGTCATGACAGTAAATAGGAGAAAGAGAAATAAAGCGAAACAAGAAAATAAAGGAATACGAAGTTTCTAAGTAATTAGTAAGTACTTATTAGTTAAAGTGAAGTTGCTTGTCTGTAACTGTTTAACAGACAAATAATCCTACTTATTTGCTTTGTAAGTTAGTTTTGTGTTGTGAGTTTGTGAAAATTCTAGCTTTAAAAAAATTCACAACATAAGTATTTATTAACAAAAAGATCTTTACACCGTTTACGCAAACCACTGTTACGTGAAACCGGTATTTATTATTTATTACGATGCACTAATGGAGGAATCCGATTTGTAAACCGAAGGCTGAACCGCAATACTCCATACTTAATTATTATGCTCTAATTATCAGATTACACTACAATTAAACAGATAAAAGATATATGGAGAACCATAATTATATTACCTAGGAGGTTATCTATACTAATATTATAAAGCTGAAGAATTTGTTTGGTTAAAATTCTTTTTTTTTTTGATAGTCCATTTATCTAGAAATGCTATAGGCTATATAACATCACATATTTTAGAAGTTAGTTTTTTCCACAAATTAACGCGAGTGGAACCGCGAGGCACAACTAGTTAATTATAAAAGTATTAATTATGGACTGTTTATTTTTAACAGTGACCTTCAATCATCATCGGATCATAATTACCTACTAGTTACGATAGCTTATCTCCAGTGTTTTTATTGTAAAATTAAGATTCTTGATCCTTATTATTAAATCATACTGAATTATTGCTACTCAAACATTCGCAATGTCTACATTACGGCCGCTGTATCTTGGCGCGTCTGAACATAGGCTTTGCGAACTTTAGCGCATGTAAGACAGAGATGGCAACACGAACATGCTAACGTGTGACTGAGACACAATACACCGCGTATCGAGTATTGGCGAATTATGTTACTGCGCAGCCTTCTGCGCGAAGTTCAGACGCGCCAAGATACAGCGGCCGAAGTATACGTCGAAATTACTCATCGTGAATCACGGTGTCGTCAGCGGAATGACTATTCGACTATTTATTTAACTACCTCAGATTACATAAACGAAGTACTATTTTATAATCACAGTTGATTGCTATAATAATATATTTATGTTGTTTTTTATGGAAATAACCGACAAAAGAGCTGACGATCCATCTGATGATAAGTGGCTATGGACGCCCATGAAAATCAACGTCACCAAAGGCATCACTGATGCGTTGCCGGCCAAGAAGGAGAGAATAAAAAGCAAGAAAGTTTTAAAAAATCAGTATTTCCATCTAACTGATTTCTAAAACATTTGACATAATGATAAATAAATAATTCTTGTATTAATTTATTTTTCTACAGACTTAGAATTCTCTACTGTCGGAAACCGTGTCGTTAGACATTTTTTTAAATGCTTCGATTATTTAAGGCTCTTCGTGGTCGATAATTGAATAGATGACCGCTGGTTGCTAAAAATATTACAGCGTGCTTCAAATAACAAGTAAGCCTCCTTATACCTATCATACCTATGCCTTTAACTGCGTCAAAGATTCCATGCTATAACTGATTTAAAGTGTATTCTCTAGCAAACTACTACCGCTGTAGCAACGTAAAATATCGTAACACAGTTGAGCGACACCAGTCTTTGACTCTTGCATTGTTGACTGTGCTCCTTTCCACTGAGTACCCATGTACCGCGTCGGTTGAGCCTTTAACCGATAGGGACAACACAATATTTTCATTCGAAAAAACCTCTCAACCTCAACCTCTACAGATAAATCTTAATATATATAAATTACGTGTCACGTTGTTTGTCCGCGATGGACTCCTAAACTACTTAACCGACTTTAATCAAATTTGCACACCGTGTGCAGTTTGATCTAACTTGAAAGATATGATAGCTTACATCTCAAAATAAATAAATAAAACTTTTGACAGAACGAAGTCTGTCCGGGTAGTTAGTATTTATATTAAAATTGGGGTGCTGATGCGATGTATCTTTAAATTTAAATAACATTTAAGCATTGACCGCAGAGCCGTAAACTGTACGCTTTACAGAACGAACAAAACAATTCATTGCATTTTACATAGCACCAGAAAACATGGCGACCCGGCCGTAAATTATGCAGGACCGGCGTACAGAGACCACATCGTAAATATCCCTAGACCATTTCCTTCTAAAACATGGAAAGAAAGAAACTCGGCTGAGCCTAACGAAACTAAACGTAAAATGTGTCTCACACATTATCCGTTAACCACGATTGGCTGAAATTAGTGGTCGCTGAGGCTGAAGCTTAGCTTGCGAAATTTCTTCTTCCTACAACGTCAACCAACTTTACTCCGACACTCGACGACGAAAAAACGCTGAAAAACAAACTTAATGTTATAGACATAAGAGTCAAGCCCGGTGTAGATAAGAGAAACGAATTGGCAAACTTCGTGTGCCGGACGGGGACGGAATTCCAACAAGTTGGACCATGCTTCGGATTGCATCGATAATTTTGCGGCGGCTTGAATCTTTTCCCTCGAGGTTAAGGTTTATTTTCGTAATGCGTCGGATTCTTCGGTTAGGTTAGTGCCGGTCTGTGCAGACATTCTTGACGAATGTTGCCAAAAACCGGGCAGTTTTCACCTCGTTTCGAGCTGGTTTTATTGTTTTGTCGGTGCCTGGGTTACATAGTGGGTTTAAGTGAGGCAATCTACTTAGCTTTTACTGATGAATAGGGTTCTTCTTGCACGTCTTACGTAAAGCAAGCTGATTTTCTATAGGTTTAGCGCGAAAATATATTATTCAGATTTGTAGTTAACTTTAAATACTTTTTTACAGTTTAAAAGATCGTGTTATTTACTGTACAGCAGTCATAGAAAAACTGACCTACTCAGTGGAACGAGGCTTCTAAAACCTTGATTTTGAAAATACTGCCGTGTAAAGTTCAAATAATTATCTTCTAATAAAGAAAATGGTAAACGGAGTGAATAACATATTCTCCAATGAACTATAGTTAATTATTGTCTCTTTTTTATTATGATTTTATAAACTTTTGTTGTATTAGATTTGTTACATTTATTCAGGTAAATTTTGTAATGGATTTTGAGCCCAAAAATTAATACCAGTTGCAGAAAGCTAAAAAAAAGACTGACTAAGCTAAGAAAAGAAGAGAGACAAACGTGATAAAAAATTAACACAAAGACGATTAAATAAAGTAAGTCTAGAATAATTATCCTTGAGAATGAATGTAGAGTTATTTATAATCTATACTAATATATAAAGAGGAAAGATTTGATTTTTTGTTTGCATTGAATAGGCTCCGAAACTACTGAACCTATTTCAAAAATTCTTTCACTGTTGGGAAGCTACACTATCCCCGAGTAACAGAGGCTATATTATAATATTTTGAAAAAAATAGGGATCCTTAAGAAAAGTCGAATAATGTAACCCAAGGTGTAAGAAAATAAAATAAAAACGAAGCAAAGCGAGGGCGGTTACTCGTATCTAATAACTTTATAACTAGAGTAATTTATAAATTTTATAGTAATGTATAAGTTAAAATGCAAATAAAACACTAATACTCTTATAATAATAATTATTATTGCTATATTAAGTGGCAATTTCTAACTTGTTGCATTGCGTAATGCTTAACAAAATAAACCATTTCTTTCTTTCTTAATTATTCTCATTAAAATCTTACTATGACTTAGTATATTCAGGAGATTGTTCCGATTGTTCTTTTTTGGCCCGCAACGCATCGGTGATGCCTTTTGTGTTTCTGATGTCCATTAGAGATGATAGCCACGTATATAAGATTGCCAGCTATTTTCATAAAAAAAAAACAAATAAGAACCAGAATAGATAACCTAAAACATTAATTACATCAAATTACATCTTTGCTGTACAAGGCACATCTCCTTTAACGTGGATCCTTAAAAATAAAAGGCATCTGTAATCTTGTTTCTCGCTCAAGAGCGGCCTAAATGTATTTTCAATGAATAGGGTTTCTTGCTCTGAATAGTTATTAGGAATGTTGTATTTTCTTACGGTTGCATCGCGAAACAATTTCCTTCTTTTTTCTCGTGGAGTGTGGATGATATAAGAAATAGCTCTCGTGCTATAAAAGGAGACACAAAGACCAGCGGGCCCTCCCCTAACTAATGATCCACTAGTTCCGCTACCCGCTAACGAATAGGGCTCGCACCCTATGCGTAGGGTTGCCAATCTCTGTTTTTTTATTCCCACGTCACGGACCTGAAAAAAAGACGGACGTAACCTCGTCTAATCGAAAGTGAAGCATAGCAATGGCCGCCCGCTTACCATGTGTGCGTAATTATTAATTTGCGATTGAAGCAATATGGTTTCAATGTGTGGGTGTGTGTACTTGTACGAATAGAGAGTTGATATTACTATGGGTGCTTCACTGAATTTGTTGTTGGGATTACGTCCGTCTTTTTTTTAGGTCCGTGTCCCACGTAAAGTTAAAATTCCGATTACGTGAAGCGCCACACTTTACGGCTAACTACATGTAATGGTTTAGATACTCGTGGGTCGTGTATTTTCTATTGGATAATATTGTAAAAGTTCTGTTTGTGGATAATAAAAAATTGTTTTGACACAAAAAAAATATAATAGAACCAAAGATATTTTACCATAGATATGTTATGTCCATACATTTCGAGGTTTAGTTTTCGATCCGCGATGACATGTCATAATTGTCAAAGCATAACATAGAATAGTCAGGCAGAAGGGAATAAAAGAAATAGTACCGATTAGGCATAATATTATTATTGTGATTTAACATTTTGAATTAACATTTTGATTTAACATTTTGATTACACAAATTTGGCCCATAAAAGACACTTTTATAAGAATAAAAAAATCGCGATTTGGGCTTTGTTTAGAACATTCAGTACATTTTACGAGTTATTCGGGATAAACTTTCGAAAAAATTACAAAGTTACATTAGTTGCACTTTTAGGGGGGAGAATTTAACGGTTTTTGATTCACCAACAGGCTTCCGAACGTCAAACAAATGGATACTGTACGCGCTGAAAAGCGTGACCTTAGTGCGCGTTTAGGTCACAGTGTGTTTACAACAATGTAAGGTTTATTTTAAAATAATTTAAAAATTGAATTGAAAAAATACATGTGTTAGATTTATTTTTATTTTGAATCCTTTCTCCAACCCTCGTGTAATAAGGAAGTGGCATGAAAATAGTTCTATTTATTTAACCAACATGCTTTAGAAGATTTAAAAAAGATTAAATTGCAGGAAAAGAATATTGTGTACACTTATTACTGATAAAATAACTCTTATAGCGTAGGCATCCAGTTGGCTTCACTGTGAAATTTTTGAACTATGCTTACCCAATAACTTATAAGTAGCTCATCACTTGGAAATCTAGGAAAATTTAAAATAATGAAAGATAAAAGGATATTTAACGTTTTTATTTTACAAACAATCTAAAACAATCATTCTAAATTCAGTCTAAAACAATCATTATATAAAGATTTCATTTGGTTCAATTTACGAAATATGTTCACTACCTAATTTCACTTCTGCCATATTAGTCTATGACGAATAGCATGTGCCATATTAAAATATTTATTTTAATCAATTTTAAAAGAAATATTCTATATTAGTAACAAAATTTAACATAACGTTTTATGTATTTACCTATGGTATGTAACTCTATCATTATTATTCAATTTGGAGAAATGATTTTTGCAAAATCTCAAAACACAACTCGGCATTTTTATGACAACTATAGACAGCCTCGCTCAAAGGCAGTTATCAACTGTCTACAATGAAATCCCTACACTTGACTGGATTCGACTGACTTAATTTCAACGCCCTCTCGGCATATCTACCTCCTTATACATACAACATCATTGAATAGAACAGATATAGCTCCATTCATACCTTTATTATTAAGCACCCATATAACATTCGTTGTGTTCACTTTCGCTTGGGAACGCTATGCATTTCTTAAAATTAAATGGTCGCATAAGTTTTTATCCGCTTATCATGTTCATAATTATGTTCTATCACACTATTATTTCACCTATCCTATAAAAATCGCCAAGTTTCTCCAACTGTTCTAATATGAGCAAACAGCTGCAAACTATAATTTATGGCCTACAAAGCTTACTTTGACAGCATGATGGAGGCACAGTAGCGCCATCTCTTGTCAAGTAGTGGGAAGCTACCATAAAAATAACGACTATTGTAGGACAACCTTGACACATTTTCTTTGACGCGTGACTTCTTTCTGTCGAGGAAGTTAATAACGCGTGACTGAAGACGATCTTTATGACTGTAGTGCTATGAAACAAATAGGTATTATTACTAGATCACACGCCGCTAACGAAGGGGCGATCCCGTTGTGCGATAGGGCTGTCAAAGTATTTTTTACCCTGATTAGGTTTTTTCTTTACTCATACTGGGTTAGGGTTATCAAAAGTAAATTTTAAATACGTTATTTTTTACTGACCCGATAGTAAATTTAAATTGCAATGTTTTTTTATTGCAATGGAAACCGCAACATCGGAACCAGCCAACCTTTCTGAGGGCTGTAAGTAGTTTAACTAACACACTTATACAGTCATAAAATTTATTACTATTTGCTGAGCTCTTCGAAATTAAATTTACTTCCACTCTATCTCTATATTAAAGATAGATTTATTAGATAAGAATTAAAGTAATCACATCGAAAACAATGATAATTTACATTTTAACTAATAATTAATATACTTGAATTACGAAATTCTTGTTTAAATTCGTATTCGAATTCCATACTCCAATTTCATTTGTTTTATTTTATCAAAAATTATGGAAACCTCAATAATAATATCTGCGCGTTCGTGGAGCCGGCTGACCACATTAACCAAATTCATCGAATTGTATAAATATTCCGTTTTGTGTACTATTGCAAATTAATGCACAAACCCGTGCCTACGTGAAAAGTATACAATAATGTTTACCTTTAACGGGCGTTCGAAATATCTATCAATGCTTAAAAAATATTTTAGTTTACCTAACGACTGACTACAAGTTCCAACATTATAAGTACCAACCAAGAAGGTTAAAGTACCTACCTAATTATTAAAGGCAACTTCGAAGAGGTACCTCAAAACATATCTCCATGTAAAGTTAAATGCATATTATCAAATAACAATACGATGATAGGCATTGCTAAAGTGAGTGAAGACTCACTTTGCACAACTAACAAATTTATTGGACTTTTTTTTATGGAAATAGCCGGCAAACGAACTGACGATCCACCTGATGGTAAGTGGCTATCGTCGCCCATGGACATCAGCAACACCAAAGGCATTACTGATGCGTTGCCGGCCAAGAAAAAGAGAAGAAAAAGAAAGAAGAAAGACCTTAATAAGAGAAAAAAGACTTATAATCTTATTGGAAAACCAGCGCTCTAACCGCGGCTTCAGCCACGTGTTCTGGAATAACTTACCCGGAATATCTTATTCCAGACCATGTACTTGTATGCTAAATATCGTGAAAATCCATCCATAGTTTTTGCGTGTAACAATAACAAACATCCGTATCCTCAGTACTACTTATGATCTAGTAATTCTAGTATCTTATCACCTACCAATTTAAACTGAGATTGCGTAACAGACATGAGCCATGAATGTTAAATAGTTTCATGCATCGGATGATAATTGCTGAGATAATGCAAGTTTGTTCATAGATTAGTAGGTACGAGTGTGGAGTGATTCACGGAATTACAGAGCAATCTCAGTTTCCAAATTCATCAGTTCGCATGACAGAATATCTTTGGATACATAGACCCAATTAAGTAAATAAAATCAAATCAAATGTTTTTATTCAAAATTGGTTTGGTTTACAAACACTTTTTGAAAGTCATGCAAGCTACGCCAATGCTTCAACAAGGCGACTTCCTACTGTGAGAGGGCCCGGGAGAAGAAGCAGCAAGAAACTACCGGGGTTGTTTTTTTTCCTGCTCACAGTTACAGATAGCACTTATTATCTAAGTACTACAATCTATATTCATAAAACTCATGTTCAAGCAGTCTTGTCTTTAAAATAATCATCTAATTTGTAATATCCTTTCGTCATAAGAATCCTTTAATATGAGTTTTTTTTAAGTTAAGGCATTTCTGTAAATTTATTTAAGATTTAGTTAAATTCAATTTACAGAAATGCCTTACCTTAAAAAACGTGAGGATGATTTTTAGGGTTCCGTAGCCGAATGGCAAAAAACGGAACCCTTATGGATTCGTCATGTCTGTCTGTCTGTCCGTCCGTATGTCACAGCCACTTTTTTCCGAAAATATAAAAGCTATACCATTGAAACTTGGTACGTAGATGTATTCTGTGAACTGCATTAAGATTTTCACACAAAAATAGAAAAAAAGCAATAAATTTTGGGGGTTCCCCATACTTAGAACTGAAACTCAAAAATGTTTTTTTCATCAAACCCATACATACGTGTGGAGTAGGTATCTATGGATAGGTCTTCAAAAATGATATTGAGGTTTCTAAAATCGTTTTTTTCTAAACTGAATAGTTTGCGCGAGAGACACTTCCAAAGTGGTAAAATGTGTCCCCCCCCCTGTAACTTCTAAAATAAGGGAATGATAAAACAAAAAAAAATATATGATGTTTAAACAAAGCAAACTTCCAACAAAAATTGGTTTGAATGAGATCTAGTAAGTAGTTTTTTTTAATACGTCATAAATCGTAAACCGCAAAAAATATTGATCAGTTACAACGAACTACAAGAACTTTTATATTATGTTACTTGCTGCTACGGAACCCTTCTTGGGCGAGTCCGACTCGCACTTGGCCGCTTTTTTTAATATTCTGATGAGTAGGTATAGATTGTTATTAGTACCGTCATTGAAGACGATATCTAGGTGATAACAAATGACTAGGCAAAGTTTATCTTTTTATTAACAAGTAGGAAGGTAGTCACGATGACTCAGACGAACTGAGATTAATTCGTAAAGACCAGCGTGACTATGCCGATTGTTTCTTCACGTTGTTGGTGTACTACAATCAAGTGTATGAGTACATCAGTACAATCTATTAAATGATTGTGATATACGCCCCTACGTCACTAACGGTTACTTAAATCGCTCTTTAGTGCAGAATTTGTACAGTGATTCTGTACTAAGGAGCTATGGGCGGTCTTCAAAGCTTTGGCAATTGGTAGTCCGGTGAGCGTCTTTACTGAATCAGACCAGCGGGTTGGAGAGCGACCTCGTGGTCGTTTCCCGATGACCTGGCCAACTATCATGAGCTTCTCGAGATTGTCAGGGTTTCTACGAGCGCCATCTTGCCCTAATCTGTGGCGGCACCGCGCCGCGGTGCCACTTCATTACTCGCTCGTATTTCCATTCTGAGATCTCGACCGATCGATCTTGAACCTTCTCTCTTTTATAATAAAGATCAAGACATCCGAGGCTCTAATATAAACCAACAACTTAGAATGCGTCATACGTACTTATTGAGAACCGAGACCAAATAGCGCGCGATTCAAATCGATGTCGTGCAGGCGAGTGTCACTAAATCTTTTTTAACAAGAAATATTTGTATAACAGCGTACTAATAGTTTGTTTGTATTGTTATTGATACATATCAAGTATTAAATAGTAATAGAAATACATAGAACTTATTACGCTGTTTTTATTAAAATCTAAATTTACTAAAAATATTTCTAGAAAAAATTCTTCCGAAGCTATTTTCTAATGATATTACGTCCTCGGCGCAGTTGTAATTAATAATGCAACTAGATTAATTATTCTAGATTCTCAACGTAATTAGCTTTAGCTTAATATTATTAGTCTTATCGGATAAAAACGGGAAAAAAGGTGAAAAAACGGGAAAAAATCCCGGTCTGTGGCGCAACCGCGAGCCGGTTGCAACAGATAGGGGCTTGCTACATTTTTATTAGCCACAGACGAGAGGTTAAGGAATCGCTGGAAGCAGAGAGCGGATAGCCTTGTGGTTATTCGGAGCTCGTTAAGAATAGATGCATTGGTCCGGAATGCAGTCCATGGAATTTGCAACATCCGCCTCCAACACCACATCTCAAAAGCGTCGATCTTTGCTCTTTCCTTCTTTCTGATATAAAAGCTATACCATTGAAACTTGGTACGTAGATGTATTCTGTGAACTGCATTAAGATTTTCACACAAAAATAGAAAAAAAGCAATAAATTTTGGGGGTTCCCCATACTTAGAACTGAAACTCAAAAATGTTTTTTTCATCAAACCCATACATACGTGTGGAGTAGGTATCTATGGATAGGTCTTCAATCTCGTTAAGCTAAATTCATGCTTGTCTGTGGAAAATGTTTTTTGCACAAATATAAAACACATAATGGATGCTTAGATTGTAAAGCATAATATGCCTACCTATTTTAAGTTCATGTAATGTGTTTTTGTTTGACTTGAAATGTTTAAGAATATAATAAAGTTTTTTTACTAAAAATTAAATACTTAATTATGGTTGAAAACTCAGCTGGAAACCATTTTCCATGGTGTTTCTTATACTTATACTTCGCGCCATCATTGACGGCCATTGTTTATCTGTGTTCTTTTGACTTTTATGTGCAATGTTAACAGTTCGTTCAGCCAGCCTCATTTCACGGACTATTTGCGCTCGTTAAGCTAAATTCATGCTTGTCTGTGGAAAATGTTTTTTGCACAAATATAAAACACATAATGGATGCTTAGATTGTAAAGCATAATATGCCTACCTATTTTAAGTTCATGTAATGTGTTTTTGTTTGACTTGAAATGTTTAAGAATATAATAAAGTTTTTTTACTAAAAATTAAATACTTAATTATGGTTGAAAACTCAGCTGGAAACCATTTTCCATGGTGTTTCTTGATGGCTGGTTGATGGAAAAAAAATATGTTTCCTCGAAGAATATTTTGTTTCCCAAAAATTGTACCATTATGTATTTTACATTTTAATTATACAAAAGTTAAATTTTTTTTTCTTAATGCCTCTCATTAAGACCTTGTTAGTATATCTTTTATTAATCTAAAATATAAGGAGTAAAATAAATAGGCATACAACGTATTATTTATAAACACTTTCTTTATTAATTTGTACATATCATTCAAATCATTGTTAAACAATTGTGATTGACAATAGAATACTCATATTTGTTCATTTCAAAATTTAAAGGTAGCCTATAACTCAATAATTAATTAGTGTATTTTATTGAAATGAGATTGTAACAACTTACATGAATAATATTATATTACCTTATATGTTAACTTGATACAATGCTCGGGGACTTGAACAGCGCCTCACAACGGGTGGGTCTTAAGATGAACATGGACAAGACGAAAATCATGTCGAATGTCCATGTCACACCCGTACCGGTTGTTGTTGACGGCGCTGCTCTTGAAGTTGTAGACGAATACAATTACCTGGGACAAGTGATCCAGATGGGTAAGTCCAACTTCGAGAAAGAAGTCACTCGTAGAATCCAACTCGGATGGGCTGCGTTCGGGAAACTGCGTCATATCTTGTCGTCCAAAACACTTCCTCAGTGCCTGAAGTCGAAGGTGTTCGAGCAGTGTGTGTTGCCAGTGATGACATACGGATCCGAGACGTGGTGCTTTACTATTGGCCTGATCCACAAGCTCAGAGTTGCGCAGCGGGCTATGGAGAGGGCTATGCTCGGTATTTCTCTACGTGATCGCATCAGAAATGAGGAGATCCGTAGACGAACAAGGGTAACCGACATAGCTCAAAGAATTAGCCGGCTGAAGTGGCAATGGGCTGGCCACATAGTGCGAAGGACCGATAATCGTTGGGGAAGAAAGGTCCTCGAATGGCGCCCACGTCTCGGAAAAAGAAGCATAGGACGCCCCCCGACCAGGTGGACTGACGATCTGAAGAAGACAGCGGGCATCCGCTGGATTCAGAAGGCTCAGGACCGGTCAGAGTGGCGCAAGTTAGGGGAGGCCTATGTCCAGCAGTGGACCTCTAAGGGCTGATGGATGGATGGATGGATGGACCTTATATGTAATATCTATTACTCATATCATATCAAATTGTAGTATTAGCTACAATGTTTTAATTTTACATTAATCTTTTGTTGGTGATAGGTATTTTATTGTGACATTAAATTACAGCAAATATTTCTATGGTGCGTTTAGGGCCGGTGGACATAATATGGCGCAGCGCAGCGAACAGTTCTACCTGCGCGCAGATGCGCATTGCGCGAGTCTCCTCGCGGAAGCGCGAGTATGCGCTACTCTTCGATCACTAGTGATCAAAGGCTAGACTGCGCAAAGACGATACGACGTTGACATTCATTTTGCAATTTTTCGAGAATCCAAACAGTATACGTTTTTAGAGAATAAAATGATGGATTGGGACGTGCTGTTGATTACATTTTTTGCAGAATAGAAATTAAAAAAAGAGAAGAATTATGGAGAAAAGAAGAAAAAGAAGATTTTGCATTGACAAAATTTGGCAGTCAAGATGTGTAGACCGGCGACGGAAAGCGGATGCGCGCAGCGTAGCGTGCAGTCGCGTGCAGTCGCGTTCCTACGCGTTACTTTTCGCATGTAGTCACTTCGATGCTCTTTAGGAATTAATTGTTGTGTTAATAGATTTCGGGTGTTATTTCAATGAGAACAATGTCGATAATAGTTTGACAGTGAAAAATACTCTGCGCTGCACTCCGCCATATATAATTATTCATTATTGGATTGTTAAATATTTTCGATATTCGAACAAACTTTGCCCTTTTAATTTTTTGATGAAACAGTTTATTAAATTCAATTAACACAAGCCAATTTTAAACTTTAATAAAATAAATAATAATAATTTAATTCAATAGCTTCCATCTTTAATTTCAATTTTTTATTTTTTACCAGTCACTAATAGTCAGAAATTCAATTTCGCTATTAAACGTAGTGCTCTAAACATTATTTTGTACTAAATACTACAGGATTCTAGCAATTTCCTATATATTTTACTTAAATGCAATGGCTCTCCATGACACTAATGGTAACATAAAATAAATATGTAGTTTAGTAAATGTCCCACTTACAACACTTCAAATACTGTATCATAGCACAAATTTTCAGTCAAAAAATTACAACAAAACATCTCTTACGGCGTATTGTATGTAAAAGTCAACAATTTAGAATTAAATAATATTTAACTAACCAAAAGCACTGATAGTGGCAAAATATAAATTATTATACATATATTAGTTTTATTATGCTAATGGTACAAAATGTTACATGTAAATATTTTTTTAATAAGGCGAATTAAGTTTATTATACTCCTTGGTAGTAGGCTCCTTGTATAGCTTAGTTCACCTCGGCATAGTAAGTAGACTTAAATCACTGGGTGCATAGGTGAATAAATGTATACTAAAAGTAGACTTAAGACACCTGGGTAAACTTACTCAGGTCAATAAAGTCGACGGCACCAAATCATTTACTACATATTATTCCCTTACATCATTAATTAAATGATTAATAATCATTATTCACTAAAATAATCCCTTCCTAAAAACACAGCCGTTGAACCTAACCACGAGAACGGATAGAAACATCCTTCATTTCTTCGGTACTCCAAAACCGCAATGAAGCGTCTACTTCTTTTTCTTTTCATCCAACTTCGCCGGAACGAACAGTGCGATGAACTTTTGCAGTAATTCCGTGAAAATAAGGGTTCCAATAAACACGAGAAGGGTTCCGATCCAATGGCCGAGCGTGAACGGGTTTCGGAAATACCATATCGAAAATAGAAGAGACACAAATTTCCGCAAAGTCACCGTCAAGGTGACGGTAAGAGAAGCGCATTCCGTCGTCAAAACGTACACGGCGCTTATACATAATCCTTGCGTCAAGACATACAGTATCAACCACATCACCTGTCTGGGTAAGATAATCCCGAATAATTCCATAACAG
Organism: Thymelicus acteon; assembly: GCA_951805285.1. Taxonomy (NCBI): domain Eukaryota; kingdom Metazoa; phylum Arthropoda; class Insecta; order Lepidoptera; family Hesperiidae; genus Thymelicus; species Thymelicus acteon. The sequence continues at coordinate 2,313,891 of OX638226.1, read as the reverse complement.
GCGTCTCCGTGGCGATCTTAACGTGCCCAAGAATGTTTGGCGTTGTCGGGAGCCAAAAAAGGAGCGGTAACAAATGGGTGTAAAATAACGCTTCCCATGGATGCTTTCCGTATTTGGAATACAGAGATTCTTGGAAGATTCCCATGCGAGCGGATACGAATAAAGCAAAAGTGAGGATTGCGATCCCAAGGCACCACCATAGCCAGTCAATGAATTGAAGCCTTCCTTCTTCAACCGCGTCTTCGTGCCTTTCTCTGGGTGCCTTCACATCCCCGCTTGATACTATTGTACACAAGGCTATGCCACCGGATATCAAAAATATTGCCAGATATTTGATCGGCGGGTACTGCTTCTTCAGAATCCATACGCCCATAGCCATGTTTGCCATCAACGATCCCGCACGGAATATCATATGCAGTGGCATGGATATGTTAAAGTCGAATGCATAATTATTCGCTACGCTGCTCGACCAAAAGAACCCAACTAATAAAAGGTACTGCTTGAACGGTATATTCCTTTTAGCAGTTCCAAACTTTCCCACTGTACAGAATCCAATGAGTGCAATAAATAAGAATTGTAGGAAAGTTGCGAGATTGCCGGCACCGGGGTCCTCCTTCACAACTAATTCTAAAAATATTACGTTCGAACAGCACCCGACAAACACCATGCAGATCGCCAAAGCCGCCTTTATATTCATCTTGATTCTGAAAAAAATATATTTAAAAACTTAAAAATTTTAATTTAAAATAACGTTAAAATTTTCCATAAAAATATATTCCGATACCGGGAATCGAACCCGAGCCTCCTGGGTGAGAGCCAGGTATCCTAGCCACTAGACCATATCGGATGATACATAGCGGAGTGAATTTTAGGTTCATATTGCTCATCAAAGTAAATTTTATCAATTAAAATAAAAGTTGTTGTAAATGTTTTTTAAAACATTAAATTATAATTCAATATTTATTTCATTAAGTCAAATCTGAATACAATCTCGAAATCAGAACTCGCGCATGAATGAAAGAGACAGATGTGACGTGAGCGAGACAGCTAATCCGTCTGGGTAATCACTAAGGTTAAACAGCACGGATTTTGACTGAAACGAACACTGTAGTGAATTATATTATAACAAAATAAATTAATAATTCAACACTGTACTTACGTAATTGTAGCTCTTCACAATAACACTAAACTAACATCGATTTCACGCATTACACTGTCATAATGATAAACACACGTTTGACAAAGATGGCTGTTGACGTTTGTGTGCGTATCGTAATAGCGGTGTCTACGTAGTAGTGACCGTGGCCTCGAACAGAGTACGCATGCGTCGATAACACCGTCGCGTCGGTGAAACAGGTCTAGTTAACTAAAATGTGTGATACTAGATGGCGTTGCTTACAACTCGCAATCTGACTGGCTACAAGATTTAAATGATTGAATGAAGTCCGCACTTGATATTGTTACCCCATTTACACGCGCGCGCGAGCCACGAGACAATCCGCGAGACGCGCGCATACGCGCGCGTGTGAACAGGGCGCGCGCGGACCAGACCGCGGCGCGTCTCGTGGCTCGCGGGCTCGCGTCGGGAGCGGTTTTGTAGGCGCGCGCCAAAGGGGCTCGCGCGAGCGCTCGCACGGTGTTCACACGCGCGTAGGGGGCGTGGCTTACGGACGCGCCACGAGACGGTCCGCGACACGCGCGTGTAAATGAGCGGTTAGGCTCGCATGATACATTTTTTTATCAAATCTAATCGAAAAGGGCTCGTTAATTCCTCGTGAACTGGGACTAAAATAACTCTTTGATTCCCTAAGAACTAAAAGTAATTTTTGTAATGTCAATATTGTTAGTAAGAGTTTCAATCATCAAAGTGATCGCGAACATTGTTTAAAGCAGTAACAGGATATAATATAGTGAAGTAAACCACCCGAAGCCTGATTAAAAAAGTTTGTGAAAAAATATAAAACACAAAATACCTACTTACACCGCCGCCTTGAGCTTTCGTTCGTCTTAGTTAAAAAAAAGTCTTCCTAACATTGATGTTACTTTAATGCTTCCTAATGAAAATATCATTGCAGTGTGATGGAAGAAGTAAATGGCTGTATGGTACTGAGGTATAAGGCGTCAGGAAGATAACCATAACCATGGTACCTAATCACTAATCAATAAAAAAACAAGCAAGTGTAAGTTATATTATGCATCGTTTCAAATTTGTGGACTACGAGATGAGATTCAGTGCTCAAGTCCGGTAAAAGTGATCTTTAATCAGTTTCTTACGTTCACTCGTTCACGACAGATTCCAGTTGCGCACACTTTTTCATCTCCGTTTTTTCAGACGAATTATACCTATTTGGTAAACAAACTTAGTAGGTATTACTTTTTATGGAAACATTAATTAGTTTTAGCATGAAATGTTTGCATCATCTTTGAATTATTTTAGTTTTTTGTCTGCCTTATTTTAAAATTACAAATATCAAGAAAATGATAGCGTAAGTTTATTTATTACATGAAGTTTAGATAACGTGAACATACGTGCTTTGAGCATTTTGGGCGGGATTGTCCCGCTTTCAGGCTGTCTGTCTCGATCTCCCCAGCGAGAACAAAAATGTCCCGCTTCTCTAAACAGACCTTTATATACTATACCTACTTATTTGTTTACATCAAATCCATTGCACTAAAGTCGCACGGAAAACTAATTCTAATTTGCAAATTGAAAAAATGTTATGTTCTTGTGTTGTTGACGTGATTTGTCTTGCTATAGAATGTAGACTGACGAAGATTCATCGTTAAAATTCGAAGCTGAAGACAAGTGTAAATGCGAAAACATTGCCTTTCAATAACTAAACGTGTAACGAGTAATAACTAATAATTAATTAATTAATTTATATTATTTATTATTACGAATTTTTAATAAGAATGGAAAATCATAGTAAAATAATAAGCTTTAATTGCAAATCTCTCAAGAGATCCATTGAGGGTGTCAGAGAGTTATGTCATTCAGCCGATGTGATAGCCCTACAGGAGACGTGGTTGTTGCCCCATGACTTACCACTCCTCAATACAGTCAGCGACCAATTTGCTTCTACCGGCATTTCAGCTGTGGACACAACAGCAGGTCTACTGAGTGGAAGGCCCTATGGAGGCGTTGCGTTATTATGGCGTAAGAATGTATTTGAGTCAGTGTCAGTGATAGAGTGTGATAATGTGCGTGTATGTGCCATCAGGATAACTGTAAGTTGTAGATCCATAGTTATCTTTAGTGTTTATATGCCTACAAACTCTATTGAACATTTAGCGGAATTTAGTGCGTGTCTTGGTACGGTACGGTCGGTAGTTGAAATATAGGAAAATAAGGGAACTGAAGCGTTTTACATACTAGGAGACTTTAATGCTCATCCTGGCGAATTATTTTATAATGACATGATAGATTTTTGTATAGATCATTGCTGGCTCTGTATAGATGTAAATATGTGTGATAAAAATACATTTACTTTTCGTAGTGAGGCTCACGGCTCTAACAGGTGGTTAGACCACTGCATCGTCACTGACTCGGCGAGGCAAACGATTGTAAGCGTATCGGTACAATATGACGTGTATTGGTCCGACCACTATCCTCTTGTAATTGAATGTGCTTTGAATAAACTTAAGCCAAAGATTATGGAGTCACAAGATGCGAGGCCTAGAAATCGTGTTATATGGGGTGATAGACATGTACAACAGATTAGGCAATATCATGATTTTTGTCATTCAAAGTTGAGTATGATAGGGCTACCACATGAACTCCGAGAATGTTGTGATGGATTCTGTCACAACAAAGAACATCACATAGTCATAGACAACATGTTTTGTAGCATTGTTAACACATTAACATGGGCAGCAATCAAAACCTATAGGGAGAAATATATAAAGAAGGGAGGCTATGTCACAGGGTGGAATAAGCACGTCGCTGGCCCGCATCGGGAGGCACGGGATAAGTTTCAGATGTGGACACTGGCGGGGCGGCCCACCAGTGGACGCATATATGATGAGATGATGGAGGCCAGAAGGCGTTTTAAAGCAAAATTAAAATGGTGTCAAAACAGGCAGGATCAGCTCAAAATGGACGTCCTAGCTACAGATCACTCATCCAAAGACTTCAAGAGTTTTTGGAAAAACACCAATAAACTGAATGTTAAACCGAGCCTCCCGGTGAGTGTAGGCGGCGCTTATGATCATAGAGACATAGCTAATGCATTTAAGAGTCACTTTGCTGTATCTTCGCTCTTGAGTGATACGTCGAGCAGTGTGAGCGGTGTTGAGACTATCGAGGCCGAGCGGTATGAACGGATTACTGCTAAGACCATTGCAAAAATAATTAATGGCATGGAACGTGGGAAATCGCCTGGTCACGATGGTCTCAGCATTGAACACTTTAAATATGCGGGGGTTCACCTTCCGCGTATCCTCTCGCTGTTTTTCAGTCTGTGTTTGAGTCACTCGTATCTACCGGAGCCCTTGATACGAACAATCGTAGTACCGATTGTCAAAAATAAGACGGGTGATACATCTGACATGAGTAACTACCGTCCCATCTCGCTGGCTACTACCGCGGCAAAAATATTTGACAGTGTGTTAAACGGTTGCCTCCTTAAACATGTAAATATACATGACGCGCAATTCGGCTTCAGAGCATCTTTATCAACGGAGAGCGCCATTCTCACTCTAAAACACACTGTCAAATACTATACCGCAAGGAGGACGCCGGTGTACGCGTGCTTTCTTGACTTGTCCAAAGCTTTTGACCTGGTCGTGTACGATGTGCTGTGGGGCAAGTTGAGGGACTCGGGTGTGCCGGCGGAATACATATCTCTCCTCAAATACTGGTATGCTAACCAGAAAAACCAGGTGAGGTGGGTCGGTGCCCTCTCGGATCAATACGGACTGGAATGCGGCGTGAGGCAAGGAGGACTGAGCTCGCCACTCCTGTTTAATTTGTATATCAACCAGCTTATCGGGGGGCTCAGCGGCACACATGTTGGCTGTCACATTGATGACACATGTGCCAATAATATAAGTTACGCAGACGATATGGTGCTGCTGAGTCCGTCGATAGCGGGGCTGAGGAAGCTGATATCCACCTGCGAGACATATGCAGAGGCACATGGGCTTAAATATAACTCTAAAAAGAGTGAAGTAATGGTTTTTAGGGCACCTAAACAGCGGCCTCGCCATGTTCCTCCCGTATGTCTCAATGGTGTAGCGCTTAATTTAGTGGCGAGTTTCAAGTACCTCGGTCACATTGTCACAAGTGACTTAAGGGATGATGACGATGTTGAAAGAGAACGCAGAGCATTGGCAGTCAGGGGCAATATGATTGCCCGCAGATTCGCTCGGTGTACTGCAGACGTAAAAGTCACCCTATTTAAGGCATTCTGTCAGTCTTTTTATACCAGCGGTCTGTGGGTAACATATTCGCGCCGGGCTTACAATGCTCTGCGTGTACAATACAACAACACCTTCAGGATGCTGTTGAAGCTGCCGTGTCGCTGTAGCGCATCAAAGATGTTTGCTGACGCACGAACCGACGGGTTCCACGCAATCATGCGTAAAAGAGCGGCTTCCTTGTTACAGCGGTTACGTAACAGCAGCAACGGCATCCTGAAGATGATTGCTGCCCGGCCGGACTGCTACATCCAGAGACACTGGGTGGAGCTCGTCCTAGGCCTAAGTAGTTAATTAAATGTAATTATTAACGTGATGTAACTGATTAAATATAATTATAATTGATTGAAATTGAATTTAATATACAATTAAATTAAATTTGACAAATACATAATAGATTGAATATAATATAATTGAATCGAATTGATATATAATTAAATTAAATTTAAAATTGACAAATACATAATTGCACTAACAATACTAACATATTATTAAGTACAATTGTAACTAACACACTAACAACCTATGGATCTCTGACATCTGAAATAAAGATTTATTATTATTATTATTATTATTATAACCTCAATTCTGTAGCATTAACAACCCAAGTTGAGAAGATATCAACTTTTCAACTTGGTTGTGTTACACTGTTTCTTTCCCTTACGGGCAGACAACCGATGAATGACCAATGAAAACTCTAATAATTATATTCTTACTCTGATATTCGGTTTATACGTATTAAGTAGTTAACTAAATTTTAATTAAATTTTAACTTAAAAGTTACTAAACGTGTCTGTTTACACGTATTAATTTACTTAAAATTTAATTATTTACTTAATTACTTTATACGTGTAAATCGGACTTCAGCGCTGAACCGATTTCGCTATAATATAGTAGGTACCTAATAGTTCACTTTTTGTGGCTAAAGGGGGCTAGACGGAAAAAATTAAGAGGAAAAGTTGTAACGACACTTTTTGCCGTCGTTTATTAATTAAAGCGAGTACTAGGCGACCAGAAGTCTTCGAGGGTGCGACATCAGTGATAATGTACAATCATAGTATGTGGCTGTCTTATTTACTCTTCGGTATTTAGCATAGGCACAACAGGGATATCTATATTACGATCATGCACATTAAGTTATTATTGCTATTTCTCTTGTCATGCCAATTAATATGCGGAAGAGCGACAGGGATAGAATAAATCTATCACTGTCGCTCTGACAAGACTTGTCAGAATGTATAATAATAATAATAAATAATAAAAACTAATAAATAGTATTAATCGAAAGGAACTTCGTTCCATCCGGGTGTCCCTTGACACCTCTCATTTTTTTACATTTTTTATTTATATACAAAATTCCGTAGCCGCGCCCCGCTTTGACATGAAAAGAAATGATCACGACATAGATTACTTTACTCTCAATAATAATCTGAGTATTCGTAGTATTCATATATGCGCAGCGCAAGCAAATCCACTACTGTACAGTATACACCTACAGTCACGATTTCTGTACCGTGCTACAGTCTTAACGAACTGCCATAAACTTTACATTTGACACTTTTCTAGTCGGAAGCAGTTTGAACAAGTTGTTAGAACAAGACATGCGGGACACGTCCGCTCGCTCGCGTGTCACGACGCGTCACTTTTGGCTCATGGCTGTGCACACTTTTCAAATGAAGTAAACTTTACACTTTACAGCATTTCTCCCGAGGTACGGTGCTAGAAAATATCGACACCATTTTTCATGTTTGCATGTACTGTACACACTGATGCTACTTTCTGAATTTTAATGCCATTTATTATGCCATTTATTATGCCATTTATTAAATACTCGCACATTCGAACTTTTGCAAACCAACGAGCCACGTAGAGGCAGCTAACCTAACACCAAAGGCACCAAGAAAAAATAATAGTACTGGTTCTCAAGTCCCCAATTGGACAGAACCAGTCGGTAAGCAACTGACTCAAGTAAAAGGATCTTAACTAAATAGAAGTCATAATATTAGAGCATAGTAGAGCATAGTAGAGTCATAATATTATTTGTAATTAGAGCGCCTTCTCAACAACTGTATTCGCTTTATCTTCGGCCTTAGAAAATACGATCACATTTTCCAATTTCGCCGTCAACTAAAATGGCTCACTATTCGACAGAGGCGTAACTCTAGAATTCTATTTTCCATCTTAAACGATCCTAATTCTCCTCAGTATCTCAAGGATAACTTCCAGTATCAATTCACTACTCACGATAGGATGCTTCGGTCGTGTTCTAACCTCAGAGTCAATATTCCACCACATAGTAGCGGTTTTTTCCATTACTCATTCACTGTGCAAGCATCATTACTCTGGAACTCCTTGCCCGTGGAGATGAGGAAGGCTCCCAGCAGGTTCTCATTTAAGAAACGTCTTCGTGAGCATTTATTAAATTCGATTATTGACTGATTTCGTCACATTTAATTTAAAGCATTATGTGCAAAGTATATACATGGATATATGTGTGAGATGTGTGTACTCAATACTCAATACTGACTTGTGGACAATGCCATTAGGCATTAAGTTTTGCCCTTTGTTACTCATTTTAAGAGGTGACATAAATTTAAATAAATAAATATTAATGACTTGATATTATTGATACCAACATCCTTACGCGAAGCCCTACCTCCTAGCAGAGGAGCCGGCTCCTGTCGCCCTTTTAAGTCACCCTAATTTACCGGCATGCGATTGAGGTTAGTATTGTGGACCGCACCCATACGACCAACAGAGAAATGTTTAACTAAGTGTTCTATTAATAGTAAGCCAGTATAAATAGTTAGTAGTATTTTAACGTCTTTTACCCGACTGCCAAGAAGGGTTATGTTTTTCGCGCGTTTTTTTATATGTATGTTTGTATGTATGTATGTATGTATGCATGTAATATTCTTTATTACCTCGTATCTTCCAAACCACTGAACGAATTTATACAATTAAGATATCGTTAGATTCGTCTTGATAACCCAAGTGTTCTTAGATAAGTGAAATTAAAAAAAAAACAAATATCGTGGCTGTGAGATGCCATTGTTTAAAGTATTAAAAAAATAAAAATAAATCGAATTACGTAATTTGGATATCAAATTAAAAAGCTCACCATAAGGATTTCAAAAAGGTATAGGTACCTATCGTGATAGGTTATTGATAGCAGGCGTTTTTTTTTTTATTTTTATATTCAACTTGTATCTAACTGTAAATTGTAAACGATACCGCCGGCTTAACGTGTTCTTGGAAGCACGAAAGCATGCCATTAACAACTCCAGTCCAGAGTGGCTTTATTCGATCGATATCTTTCGATTGACAAAAGCCTAAGCCATGAGCGTTGCTTGAGCCGGCTAGCGGCTGTATTGTAAGAGGCTCAGTGCGAATTAACAACGCACAATCGGGGCCGGTCACGATAGCCGCACCCGTCGGCTTATGTGGCCTTATACGAGCCTAATCTAACTTATTAATACTTTCTCCACCCGTTTTAACAAGTAGAAATGTGAAGATAAATGTTATTTGCTGATAAAACCAGGCCTGACTTAAAGTATTAAATTTACATAATACTTAAACCCTTGGAATATATTTCCCCCTTTTTTTGTTGGATGCATAGGTGACGTAGAGATAATATTAACTAATTTAACATATCATCGTTGCGACTTTAAGACCTCTTATGTGTTACGTGCCACTTTTGGTAAAATCACGTTTATACGTCAAACAATTCTACATTTTGAAGCACTATCGAATTCAAAAACTCTCATGTGTGTACGACGTTTCCATCGTAATTTATTCACCAAATTCAAAATCACCTATGTGCTTGCTAAACAAAACTTTATCGATTCCCTCAAAAAGCTGATTTTTTACACATAAGAGGTCTTAAAGTCGCAACGACGATATTGTTGTTGGCTTCAACTCAGTAACAACTCACTGCTAAGCACGCAGGTCTCTTCTCTTGAAGAGACCAACACTCCTACCACGTTGCTCCAATTCGGATTGGTGTAAGGGTTATTAGCCAAATAAGTGTCAAAAGTTGTCATGCCACCTGAGCCTTCGATATGGTTTAACGAGTGTAAAAGTTTTCATGTGGCATGATTTTATTTCAATAGGATTTTACAAAATATTTCGATAATTTATATTTTATTTATTGTAACCCAATGCCAAGTAATATCAACCGGAAATAAAGCCAAATGGATTTTTCAAAAATTATAACGGAAGTACGATATTTAAAAATTAGAGCGGATGAAGTGAGACTTGATATTACTTGGACAGTGGAGAGATAAGATGGTTTAAAAAGCCTTCGCAAGAGAAATGTGGTTGATTGTTGAATTCAGTGTCGAACAGTTCGGATATATCTATTGAATAGGGATGTTGACTAATTTTAGGATTCAATTTGATTTTATAGATAGAACCTTAAGATTCACGAAAAAAATATTATAAAAATAATAATCTTCAATTTAAAGACAAAAATTGATAAATAAAAATCATTTTCAAATTTCCCACCAAAAACGTCACGTGACGTCACTAGCCGATATTCAATACTATCTCTCGACTGAAGTTAGTTGCACTTGCATATAAAATACGAACAATGACGTCATAATCTCAAAATGGCGTTTGAGATCACCTGACAATGAGTACTATTTTTAACATTTTAAAATAATTATATTTAATTTATTGTGATTGATTTCGAAAAAAGAATAATATTTTAGGTGTTTAAATGTTTTCCTTGATACTTTAAACATAAATTTATTTTAATTTACTGATAGTGTCAACATCCCTATTGGTGTAATAACAGTGCAATAATAAAAGTGTTTATTGTTTTAAAGGAATCTATAGTGTTTTATTACTACGACGACGACGGAGTTTTCTTTACACATGCCATGGTTTAACGACTGTTATCCTACGATAACAACCAGGACTGATAGCTTATGTGCCCTCCGAAGCACAGAACGCTCATGAAAATTTTCCAACCAACGGTTACCCATCCAACTACCGACCGCGTTAGACATACCCCTCTCATTTTAAAAACGGAGTAGGTTTCCAGGGCGCAGTGAATAAGTGTAGGTTTTTGGATTATAAATTGTATTGTTAAAAACAAATAAACTAATAAATGAAAATATAATACATTAGATACGCATTATAACTTCCGTTGTTTGGGTATTCACAAAAAAAATATCATATCTTACTTGCTATTTAGAAAAACTAATTTTTATTACGTTTTTCACAGAAATCTTTACATGTTACGTAATAAAATATATTATTATTATTAGGCATTCTAAAAAATACATACTTATATTATACTTTAATATCTCTTTTTGTGAAAAATTTCTTACATATTTAAATTAAATTTAAAAGGATAGTGCATGACTTTTTGAAAATTAAAATAGCATGGTGAGATCGGATACTAATATTATAAGATCATTTGGTTCATCCACCATATTTGTGCAATGAATATTTATCATTATTATTAAAACCGGTAAAATAAATAGTCATATCCAACCATATCGATTTACGGCAATTCTCATTATTCTATTTAATAATGACTAGCTGACCCGGCGAACTTCGTATCGCCTAACAAACTAATTTTTTTTTAAATAAAAATAGCCTAAGTTACTCCTTGTTACATCAGCTATCTGTCAGTGAAAGTCCCGTCAAAATCGGTCCAGCCATTTCAGAGATTAGCCGGAACAAACAGACAGACAGACAGACAGAGAAAAATTGTAAAAAATGTTGTTTTGGTATATGTACCGTGTATACATCCAAATGCACTTAGTAAAAAGCGGTTATTTTAATATTATAAACAGACACTCCAATTTTATTTATTTGTATAGATGTATAGATAACGTAGGTAACTAAATAACAACTAAATAGTTGAACTAGTCCAGCAGGTACCTAATGTTGTGAGCTTTGACCGTTCCAGGCAACTGTTTGAAGGGTTTGATAGGATATTGAAAACAGATACGTATGGTTGTTTACGAAAAAAGCATCTAAATTTAAATTGAGATGGAAAAACAGATAGGTTTACGCATTACAATCATTTTATCGAGTTTATAGCCGGGGAGAAAAGAGTATTAGATGTGAGGCTAGGAGAGCCGGCAGGCTATTATGGTGGATTTATAGAGGTTTTTATCACCATAACAAGATCTTGGCAGACCTGGCCCTTCTAGCTTCTTTATAGAGTACGGGGCATTTTATGTGCATCTATACAAATAAATAAAATTGGAGTGTCTGTTTGTAATATTAAAATAACCGCTTTTTAATACGCTTTTATTAGCTTCAGACGTATGTTACTATGTAACTAATGTAACGGAATCGTTGAACATGATTTTGACCCCCTTCAAAACGTCGGATTAACTCGAAATTTGGCATACCTATAAAGGACCGATGACAATTCAATATTTAAAGAAAAAAGAAAGAAAGAAAAAAAAACAAATTTCATTTAAAAAAATCAAACTAAAAATGAAAAAATAAATATTAGTTAAAAAAACTAAAAAAAAATACGCTTTTATAGAAAATCCAACTAAAAAAAAAATGGAAAATAAAATTGAATTAAGAATCGTGTAATTGTAATAAAAGCGTGGGGTGCATGGTGTCAATGAGTAGAAGGGATAATATCTTTAAAAGCACCCCACGCTTTTATTACAATTACATTACTCTCACATTAATATTATTAGGATTGATGAGCAAACAGTTTCATATTAAATCAAACACGAGTTAATAAAATGTGTTAAACATGGATTATGTCAGCAAGTCGGTACAATTTAATCGGTTGTGGTCATCGCATTCATTATGCAACGTGAGACCAGAGCTGTTCTCCTGTTGCCTAATTGACTCCTGAAACCACTTATTATCCGATAATTGAATTTAATTAAATGATAATGACACGTTTACACTAACACATTTTGTAAATCGTAACCGTAGTTACTTTATTAAATAATCTGAATTTTACCAAGAAAAAAATAACCGACCGATCGAATAGCTCAAATTTAGTCGGGACCACATGACAAGCACCAGCTTTCGATTAAAAAAAGAATCATCAAAATCGATTCACCCAGTCGAAATTTCTGAGGTAACAATAAAAAATACAGTCGAATTGAATACCGCCTCCTGTTTTGAAGTCGGTTAAAAAACTGAGCCCTTTTTGCAGTCGTGTGACTTTCCTGTCTATCTTTCTCACGCATTCCGACCCGTCTGGCTTAATTGTTACCATGGATGACCGCTGTGCCAAGGGTCCTGGGTTCGATTCCCAGCGAAGCGGAAATTGGAATGATGAGTTTCAATTTCTGTTCTCGGTCTGAGTGTGTAACGTCCTTGTCTTTGTGTGTTGTCCACGGCATCCATGATACAGGGAATCCTAGTGCGGGGTGGTTCTATGAGTGTGTAAGGTTATCTCCGAAACTAATGAGGCTAGAATTTCGAAAAAATAAAGAAAATAGTTTTTTACTTCAATATTACAGGAAAACCTTCTAGAAATTTATGGTCTTAAAAGAAAAGAAAAGATCGCATGGATCTTGTGATTGTTTTATTAATACGGGTCTAAGTACTTGTTTTTCTCTACACGACCCACCATGTTGATTCAATGAAATGAAATGAAATGAAATGAAATGAAATGAAATGAAATAATCTTTTATTCATGTAGGTATCACTGATACACTTATGCACGTCATTTTTTAATTTACCAGCTTTTCGCAAAGGTGCTTTGTCATGGAGGAGAAGAAAAGCCGTAAAGAAACTCCTCAGCACATCTTTTAAAAATAAAACTTATATTTATTACAAAAATAGGTATTCTCTAACCTGAGCAGAACTGGTTGCCGAGCTGGTCATTTCCAAGCATCTTTATCATTTAAATAATCATCTATGTTATAATAACCCTTGCCTACTAGTTGAATTTTTACACGTTTCTTAAAAGATTCCACCGGTAAGTCACGAATTGGCTTTGGGACTTTATTATAGAATTTTACACCGAGTCCCATAAAAGAACGCTGTACTTTAGCAAGACGGTACGAAGAGGTAGCCAATTGATGCATCCTTCTTGTTTGTCGATTTGATAAGTCACAATTTTGTTTATATGCAGTTATGTTTTTCCTTATAAAGACTAAATTACTATAAATATATTGGGAAGCTACTGTAAGTATACCTATTTCTTTAAATTTGACACGCAAGGACTCCCTTGATTTTAGTTTATAAATAGCTCTAATGGCTCTTTTCTGTAGTACAAAAATTTGTTGTATATCGGCTGCTTTGCCCCACAGCAAAATGCCATAAGACATAACACTATGGAAATATGCAAAATAAACAAGCCTAGCAGTGTCGACGTCAGTGAGTTGTCTTATTTTTCTAACAGCATAAGCAGCCCTAGCGAGTTTAGTTGTGAGAGATGCTACGTGCGGGCCCCATTGTAGTTTACTATCTAAGGTTACCCCTAAAAAGACTGTGGATTCCTCTATATTTAATGTTTCATTATTTAATTTAAGAGATTTATGGACTTTTTTTACATTTGGTAGCACGAATTCTAAGCATTTGGTTTTCTTTGCATTTAAAAGTAAATTATTTATAGTGAACCAATGTGAGACATGCGACAGAGCACTATTAACATCGTCAAAATTATTTTTATTCCTATCAGTCTTAAATATTAATGATGTATCATCTGCAAACAGCACAATGTTCGCATGGTTATTTACATAATATGGTAAATCATTTATATACACAAGGAAAAGAAAAGGGCCTAAGATCGAGCCTTGCGGTACACCCATAACAGTAGATGACCCTGATGACTTTTCATCGTTTATATTAACCCTTTGTATCCTATTATTCAAATAAGAAGCAAGCAAGTTAAGGGCCTTGTTTTTCACGCCATAGTGACTAAGTTTAGACAGTAAAGTATCATGCTCAACACAATCAAACGCTTTTGATAAGTCACAAAATATACCTATAGCATTTTGAGATGACTCCCACGCTTCATATATATGCTTTAAGAGCCTGGCTCCGGCATCAGTTGTACTACGACCTTTAGTAAAACCGTATTGCTCCGGATGTAATAATTTATTATTGTTGAAGTGGGTAAGCATTTGATTCAGTATGATCTTTTCGAATATCTTACTGAGTGTTGGTAATATAGAAATCGGTCTGTAATTATTAATATCGGTTTTTTCACCTGTTTTAAATAGTGGTATTACTTTACTGCATTTCATTAGGTCTGGAAATACACCAAGATCTATGCATTTATTAAAAATGAGAACTAAACAAGGAGCTATAATATCTATTATGTGACGTATTATTTTTACTGAAATACCCCAGAGATCACCCGTACTTTTTACTTTCAGAGACTTAAAAACTTTAATTATGTCCCTAATTGTAATGTGCTTAAAGTCAAATATTACATTGCATTCATTAACATTATCTTTTAATAGAGAAAATGCTTTTGTTGGAGAAGAGGCTAGTGTACTAGTTATTGTAATGGGAATGTTGCGGAAGTACTCTTCAAAAGCGCTTGCCACTTCTTTATCAGAAGTGATTTTGTTTCCATTAATCATTAATTCGTAACTATAGTCACAAGATTTTGAGTTACCGGTTTCATTTTTAATAATATTCCAAGTGATTTTTATTTTATTGTCCGAATTAACTATTTTATCCTTTATGTACATTGACTTTGCTTGAGTACAGATGATTTTGAAAATTTTTGAGTAATTTTTTACGTATTCCTGAAATGAGGGAGAAAAGTTATATTGTTTCTCGTCATAAAGCTCGTATAATTTGTTCCTACTTTTGAAAATACCTACAGTAGCCCAATCGCTAAATTTACTATTTTTACTTTCCTCTACGTATCTAAATTGAAATATTCGATTAAACTCGTCATTAATATTATTAGATAATGTATTGTAGAGATTAATAGGATGACTATTTTGAGAATACACCGGTTTACGCAGTTTTGTTTGAATTTTCTGTTTAAAAAGTGATATTTTACTTTTAGTCATGGGTCTATATTTTATTATTTTTTTCTTGTTATCGAAGCTATTGTTTACCGCTATTTTTTGTCCACAGTGGTCTGACCTCAACTTGCTAAATATTTCCTTGTCCATGTAGGTACACTTGTTATGTAGGTACAGATACATATCTGTGTATGTAGGTATTCCATATTGAAATGTAAAAATAATGAGCCTGTTAATTCACCGTGATATGAGACAAATTAAAATAATTTTGTGCAGTATTCTAGAAAATCTAGAGTCTGGTATTTACTAATTAACTATTTAATTAATTAATTTAATTAACATTCATTTATACATTAAATTTCGCAATCGTCAAAACAATATCAAAATTATTTTCAAATAGCTTCTCAGTATTTTACATTTTGCTATTTAATTTTCTTAACACGTTATGTAATATAGTTTTTCGGTGACGACCGATTGTGTTTAGCGATATTTCTGGTTTTTTTAAGATTAACGGATCCATCATTTATCATCTGCTGGTATGATGAGGTCAAATAATCATAACGTGTATTGGAGATAGTTACTCCTCAACGGGTAGGTATAGTTGAACCATGTTTAAGAAAGTAAGAAAAAACATCTATTTTAAAGACAATCGCTGTAATAGCCTTTACAAACTTTAAAAAGATATAAGATCAGGAATTTAAGTAAGATTATTACACAATACATGATACATCAATGGCAAGGTTTTTTTATTTTAATTTTTTTATATTTTTTTATTTTTTTATATATTTTTTTTATACATAGTTCACCAGCGATTGTAACATTTCAAAATTGCATAGTTTTATCAGACGTTCGTTCGACAATAAATGCACAACCACTTAAAGGCAAACATCACATTCTTGAAATAAAGTTAAAGAAATTGCAGCGAGAATCAGTGAAAAAGGCCACACTCAGATTATACCGTAAAGTACCGTATTAAGGTAAGGTACCAATGGTTTCCAGTGCGAGACTTTAGTCGTAAACGGTCAGGCCAGTGTCATGTTATAATAATTATTTCACTAGCAAAATAATTTATTAGCATTATAAACGAAAAACTGCGTAACAGTGAGAGCAAAAAGATATCTACATACAATGGCATAAATCAATTAAATAAAAAGACCCCGTGTGTCGAGTATACAGAGTACTATAAAATATGAGAACGGATATAATATTATAAAATAATATATAAATTTTACCGTTTGACATGCATCAAATTAAAGTGTATGTATGTGTCTCTGTGTGTGTGATTTATGTGTTTTTCGAATATTTAAAGATACATGACGATGATAAAATCCCAAAACCAGTTCAACATTGACCATGTAAACTCAACTTGCAATCGCAAGACATCAGTGCATTATACGAGTAGTTTGTAAAACCAACGGATGGTCGTCATGCCTCGAGGGTTGTTGGCGATATTCAGCCTGGTGGCTGCTACTCATCAGGCGGAACTTGCGATGGACCAACTTCCAATTTTCAAGAACAGTACAAAGGTAATGTATTCTTGATTTTTCCTCAGTCGTTAATAGACAGCAGATCAGATATCGACCCTGTCCTACGTTATCGGGTGACATAAAAACTTTCGTCACATGGCCACCAATTCCTTCAGCGATCCGCACTGGAGCAATGATGATACCACAAACTTTGGGTGGTTTGCTCTAGATCTCATTAATTACGAGGAAACAGCCGTTCTTCGAAATGCATCCAATTGCATTGAAAACCATCACTGACTGACCAATAGGTCATGAATGCCCTATTGAGCAGAGTATCAATAGATACATTTAATTATGATAACTCTTTCAAAACTCCATCATAACCTGACTACCACTCTCAAGGTTGCCTTTAGAACGAACTGTTCAAGAGTGAACAGCACATTCACAGCCGTTTGATGACGATAATTGTGGCTCCGGACTGTATGTGGATAAGAACCTACCATCTCTCTTTTGAAAATACATCGACATGAGCACAGACATATATACTAGAGATGTCTGTGGACATGAGCCTACCACTTAGAGCAGGCTTGGAAATACTATATGCATAAATTCCACATGCAGAAAGTCTCGAAATAAAAGCCTATTTACTGTAAAAACATTGTTTCATCAGAACAGACATAGTTATGTTAAAATTGTCTGGTCTTGGTAAGTCAAGCAAAATCTCTAAAAATGCTATATTAATATAATTTGCAAGGTCGTGTCATAATAAATCTATGATAAATTCTGAAACCCCTACGTACGATAATAAATTTTAATCAACTATGCTTGTACTTTTTTGCTTCTTATATTTGGTAAAACAAATAATATATCAAAAGTTACTCAAATTAAATCTATACTAAGTAATATATAAAGAGGAAAGATTTGATTTTTTGTTTGCATTGAATAGGCTCCGAAACTACTGAACCGATTTCAAAAATTCTTTCACTGTCGGGAAGCTACACTATCCCCGAGTAACATAGACTATATTATATTTTCAAAAAAATTAGGGATCCTTAATAAAACTCCAATAATGTAACTCAAGGTATAAAAAATAAGAAAACCGAAGCAAAGCGAGGGCGGTTACTCGTCTCAAATATAAAACCGAGTGCGTTGGGCCATACGCAATATAGGGTTTGGTATTCTTTACTACAATAAATATTTTTTTTTATTTATTTAATTTAAGCCTTTAAAGGAAACTAGCGAGATTAGGCTCCATTTTCATCACTGCGAACAAAAACATGTCATGTCTCGAAAACTTGATTAATTTTGTTTATAGAAGTTATACTTCTATAGGCGCGTTACGAAATAAATGGAAAAATGATAAGAGTGATATTTTAAGATTTTTAACACGTCCGTGTTGACACAAAAACGCCGGTCACGAAAAATCGCACGGGGGTTTTTAAAAACTGTCGTTTTGAAAAAAAAACATTATTATTATATTTATTATATCGGTCGCATAGCTTTAAACCGTGGGATATAGAAGATATTCGCAAAAATATTTTACGAATAAATTGTTAAAATCACATTAACTGTATTCGTAAATAAAAACGTCTTCAATTTTATTCAGAACTAGCTGTTGCCCGCTGCTTCGCATACGAAAATTATGTTTTACATTATTTATACCTCTTGCAGAAGAAAATTTTAAAAACGCTGAATTTATATTAAATTACGTATATTTAGTAATTTATATACTGAAGCCCACGATTAAAACACAAAGGATTCTTCCAGGAGCGCGTTTTGAAAAATAAGCAATATTCATATTAATTTGTATTTTATTTTTCTTTTTTTTGCAAAATTTTGAAAAACTGAAAAATATATATTCCATCAATTTATAAGCAAAGAACATTTGTTGCAAATTTGAAGCAAATCGGTTGATGTTTTAAAAATATTCCATACAAACTTTCATCCCGATTCTCGTGGAAACCTTTTCATTTTCCGGGATAAAAAGTATCCTTAAATATGACCCAAAGTATTAGTAATAGTCCAAGAGCTAGTGAACCCTCCGAGTAACGGTCTTCCTGTAAGGCTAGAAATTTATACACTGATGATTTATAGCATGCTAAGGGCAATAGCCATGACCTGGCAGGCGTCAGCCCTGCACGTCATCATCCCCTTAATTTTTTAAACTGTAAAAAAAAATGTAAAAAAAAACTTGTT
This sequence comes from Thymelicus acteon, assembly GCA_951805285.1. NCBI lineage: Eukaryota > Metazoa > Arthropoda > Insecta > Lepidoptera > Hesperiidae > Thymelicus > Thymelicus acteon. The sequence continues at coordinate 2,294,879 of OX638226.1, read as the reverse complement.
TCTGTAAGCTTAAAAATTTAATAGGATGTAGTTTATTTATTGCAAATCTTGAAAAAAAATTGACAGGCGATTACAATGAGCAAGAGTATGTGACAGGCGAATGGAAAAGTGCATAGTTGATGAGGTAAAATAAACTTTCTCCTGTATAGTTGAAATTTGGATATGTTTTTGAGTAAACGTTTTAAAATAACTATGTACAATGACAGGCGGTTTCGAATAGCATAAGACCTTGACAGGCGAGGTCCAAGTCTAGTGAACCCTCCGAGTAACGGTCTTCGTGTAAGGCTAGAAATTTGTACACTGATGATTTATAGCATGCTAAGGGCAATAGCCATACCTGGCAGGCGTCAGCCCTGCACGTCATCAGCCCCTTAATTTTTTAAACTGTAAAAAAAAATGTAAAAAAAACTTGTTTCTGTAAGCTTAAAAATTTAATAGGATGTAGTTTATTTATTGCAAATCTTGAAAAAAAATTGACAGGCGATTACAATGAGCAAGAGTATGTGACAGGCGAATAGAAAAGTGCACAGTTGATGAGGTAAAATAAACTTTCTCCTGTATACTTGAAATTTGGATATGTTTTTGAGTAAACGTTTTAGAATAACTATGTACAATGACAGGCGGTTTCGAATAGCATAAGACCTTGACAGGCGAGGGGAAAGCTGCTAAGGGCGTGCGAGTAAGATGTGTTATTTAGTGCAAGTGACATGAAATAAAAATAAAAATGATAAATAGAATAATATTTTATTAGTTTTAATGTAATCTACATTCGTTTTTACATTAATTTTCTTCATCATTATAAAGTTTTAAATAAAATTCGAAGAGTCAGATGATGATGAAGACAGTAGTAGTGAAGTGTCGGATAATGATGAAGAAAATTAATGTAAAAACGAATGTAGATTACATTAAAACTAATAAAATATTATTCTATTTATCATTTTTATTTTTATTTCATGTCACTTGCACTAAATAACACATCTTACTCGCACGCCCTTAGCAGCTTTCTCCTCGCCTGTCAAGGTCTTATGCTATTCGAAACCGCCTGTCATTGTACATACTTATTCTAAAACGTTTACTCAAAAACATATCCAAATTTCAAGTATACAGGAGAAAGTTTATTTTACCTCATCAACTGTGCACTTTTCTTTTCGCCTGTCACATACTCTTGCTCATTGTAATCGCCTGTCAATTTTTTTTCAAGATTTGCAATAAATAAACTACATCCTATTAATTTTTTAAGCTTACAGAAACAAGTTTTTTTTTACATTTTTTTTTACAGTTTAAAAAATTAAGGGGCTGATGACGCGCAGGGCTGACGCCTGCCAGGTATGGCTATTGCCCTTAGCATGCTATAAATCATCAGTGTACAAATTTCTAGCCTTACAGGAAGACCGTTACTCGGAGGGTTCACTAGTCTTGGACCTCGCCTGTCAAGGTCTTATGCTATTCGAAACCGCCTGTCATTGTACATAGTTATTCTAAAACGTTTACTCAAAAACATATCCAAATTTCAACTATACAGAAGAAAGTTTATTTTACCTCATCAACTATGCACTTTTCCATTCGCCTGTCACATACTCTTGCTCATTGTAATCGCCTGTCAATTTTTTTTCAAGATTTGCAATAAATAAACTACATCCTATTAAATTTTTAAGCTTACAGAAACAAGTTTTTTTTTACATTTTTTTTTACAGTTTAAAAAATTAAGGGGATGATGACGTGCAGGGCTGACGCCTGCCAGGTCATGGCTATTGCCCTTAGCATGCTATAAATCATCAGTGTATAAATTTCTAGCCTTACAGGAAGACCGTTACTCGGAGGGTTCACTAGCTCTTGGACTATAACAACTTTACCAATTTTCATCGAAATTCGTTGAAGGGTTTTCATGTGATGCCCGGACAGACAAACAGACAGACAGACAATAATTTAAAAAAATATTCAATGTATAAAAATTTGGCCTTTGAGTTTTATTATAGTATAGATAATTATTATATTAATTAACTTGATAAGTGCTGATCAAACTCGCCTGGAGAGGGTTCCGTACGTTTATTATGTGGCTGGCTGGCTTCAACCCATTAATGGGCGCTGGGTAACTGGGCACGGGTCTCTCCTCTGATGAGGCCTAGAGCATACTCCACCACGCTGCTCCAGTGCGGATTGATGGAGGGGTTAGTGGCCAACCCGAGTGTCGGAAGTTTTCAAACCGCCCGAGGGCCTCCGACATGGCTTAACGACTGTTATCTTATGATAACAACCGGAACCGACGGCTTTACGTGCCCTCTGAAGCACGGAAACGCTCAAGATTTTTTTTTGCCACTAGCGGTCACCCATCCAACTACCGACCGCGCCCGCTGTTGCTTAACTTTGTCGATCACATAGGATCGACGCAAGTCGCCGGGCTATGAGCGCTTCGTTTATTATGTATTTACCGTTATTTCCTTATTTTGTTTATTTTTGCCGTTTTTTTAAGACCATAGACTTCATATAGGTTTTCCTGTAATATTTAATTAAAGAACTAATCTCTGTATTTTTGTCAAAATTCTAGCATCAGTAGTCTCAGAGATAAAGGGGGAATGGTAAATTTTTGGCTTTAATTTTCGTTCTTTCTTGGATAATTTTAAAACTATTCGTTGTAGAATTATAACAAAAATATATTTGGGATCCTTACAACAAGCCCTTTTATTTAACATACCACACGACATGGTTTGCAAAACAGGTGTTGTTTAATTTTTATTTCGTTAATTTTTTTTCAAAATTCAGTTGTTTACTTTATAACTTCATCTTTGGGTCACAAAAAAGTACATGAGTACCTTTCGACTCATTTGGTCCAGTAGTTTCGGAGTAAATTGGCTGTGAACGGCGGCCACCCAGATGCACGAGTGATCCTATCAGGGTTCCGTTTATCGTTTTTTCGTACGGAACTCTTAAAATTAATTAAACAACGACGACCCAGTTTGATTTATTTTAATTTAAATATTAACATAATAGGCATGATGACAGTAAGTAAAAATCACTAAAATTATGTATTTGTTTAATGAAACCCTATTAATGGATTACAAAACACGCATTTATCGTATTATTATTAGCGAGATAAACAATATTTCTGATAAAATAAAACTACAAAATACGGCAAGCCGCCATCTTAGCTAAAACGCCAGTCAGTCTCAATCAGCGCGAATTACGTCACGCTTCTTAAAACAAATGAATATCACCATACTAAAAATGACGTATCGTCTTTTGTTTTCCTGAGGCATGACGTCACCACCACGCCATGACAGTTTGAAGCGTTTTGGTGCGAATTTTAAACTTATAATTTGAAATGTATTTATTTTATATTAAACCTTTTTTTTGTGGAAATATGATATACGTTGTAATTATAATATATTTCCCAACAATATAGAACAGTATTTCAAAATCAGTCATCATGCCTAATATAAACACTTACTGATGTGCACTACGGCCGCCTTGGCAGATCATACTTCACTTCGGCCAGAGACAACTATCGATCAACAACAAAGTAAATACGATACGAGACTTCGTTTTCGTTAATGTCGATTAAAATTCTCAGTGCTTTCTTTCACATTGAAAAAGAATGCTTTGTATTGTGGCCATTTGTGGCCGACATACTATACAAACAGTATCGCTGTTTGGTTGGCAGACGCGAAGTTGGATGAATACGCTTATCATGTGATGATATAATTATGATAATGTGATTATCAGTAATTTGAGACTTGTCATGGGACGTTGTGAAAGTAATATGAATCCATCGTCTATTAAAGGGGTTCGAACATTTTTGTATGGAACCTGGCTTACCTACAAGTTCGCCATTTTGAAAAAAACTCGTTTCAGAGGCCAGTGATGAAGCATGTGCCAATAGACGGAGTAGGTGATTATTACCACTTCATCACTGAATACTTTTTGATCGTAATCACTTAGATTATCGATTGACACGTCATGTTTATCAATGTCCGCCGAAACTAAGATTTTTGCTTTATTTTTCTACGGTTTTGAACTCAAATATCTTACAAAGTATATCACTTACGACATTTAATCACAAAATACTTTTTGATTGTAATTAAAACATGTTTCATCACTGGCCACCGAAACGAAAATTTTTCAAAATGGCGGTACTTGTAGGTATACCAACTATGTTCAATGCCCTTTCTTCGATGAATTTATTATTATTATTTATTCAGAAATAATAATGCCATCAAAAACAAAACTTGTAAAAAAAACCAAGTCTCGCAACTCAGTTCTTCTACCGTAAAAAGTTGTGAGATCCATGTAATACCAAGTCGGTTAATTTATTCAGTTCCTACTTAAGGGTCCTTCTGTCTTAAGTTATTACGTAATTAGCTAACCTAACAAGTAACAACATCTTATAGTGATCATATTATCAATATTAAAAATCTTTTGTTTTAAATAAATAGATCGACTTGACCATCGCATGAAAACACAATATATCTCACAAGTAATACCTACATATTATATTAAATTTGATTGTTTAGTGCGATTGCCATTATTTAAAACGTAAATCGTAAAACGTAAACGAAAAACGTAATCGTAATCGTAAAACGTAAAAATATATTATTTAAAACATAAAATTTTTTTAATATTGATAATATGGTCATTATAAGATGTTGTTACTTGTTAGGTTAGCTAATTACGTAATAACTTAAGACAGAAGGACCCTTAAGTAGGAACTGAATAAATTAACCGACTTGGTATTACATGGATCTCACAACTTTTTACGGTAGAAGAACTGAGTTGCGAGACTTGTTTTTTTTACAAGTTTTGTTTTTGATGGCATCTCATTTCTTTTTGTAGATGGTTCTACTTTTTTTCCTTTTACAAGTTACCTTTGAACATAATTATATCTAGGTACCTATCTACACCTATTATTCCATTATATTATATACAGGTACACTGATTCATTCACTGCAAATGTTACTTTGTTATACAGGTACAGTGATTCATTAACTGCAAATGTAACTTTGTAATCCTATATATTTATATGGGATTACAAAGTTATTTATGCAGTTGATGTATCTAGAAAACTGGACCGAAATTGCAAAATATTTTAGTTTTTCCTTGATCTATACACTAAACACTAATGGTGTTCTAAATTTGAAGCTTCTATGTCTGCTAGAAGTGCCTTAGAGTTTTGATGATCGGTCAGTCAGTCAGTGAGTGACGAAATTAAGAAACTTTGACTAGTTATAATTCTTAAACTACTGGTTCAAATTGAATGAAATTTAAAATATACCGTGTTTATACAATGCCTGCTTAGTTACAAAAAATTCAGGCTTCTAGCTTTATCCAAAACGAAGTTATAGGGGGTCGAAAATGGCCTGAATTGCTTCGAGAAAAGGATGGTACGGCCGTGCCGCTTTTTTGCTCGACTTGGCGGGGGCACTGCCATGCCCCCAGATAAAAACATAAACAATGAGCGAAAACAGCCGATAGTAGAACAACAACTGTCTTTACATGACCCGTGTGGCGCAATGGTTACCATGCCGGATCGCCGCACCAAGGGTCCTGGGTTCGATTCCCAGCGTGGCGGAAATTTGAATGATGAATTTGAATTTCTGTTCTCGGTCTGGGTGTGAATGTCCTTGTCTAGTGTGTTGTCCATGGCACCCACGACACAGGGAATCCTAGTGTGGGGCTATGAGTGTGTGGCGTTATTTATTTATATTTGTTCCAGTTCAATAAAGGAATGAAATAAATATAAGTACACATTTTCGCTTCAAGGTCATTTCGGATCGGACTATAAAGGCACGCGATATGTGCAATAAGAAAACATCAGTAGGTACATTATCAATGATATTTAAATATAGATACGTTATGGCCTTACAAATCAACCAAAAAATCAGTTCAAAAAAGAGCTACAACAACCATTGAAATATAATGTCATAGAACAGACATCTCGAACAAAATGTGTGTCCCGCCGGGAGGTTCTATTTTCAAAATTGAGCCCCCGTTCTCCTTTCAAAATCGAACGAATCCATTGGACATTGAAGCCGCGCGGCGCCAATGCATTGGAACATACATTGTGTTCGCGGTGTCCATTCTATACGCTAGTAATAATACTTCAATGACAACAACACACGTTTATTTTTGTTTCACTACACCAATCACTAATATTGGTAAATGACGTAATAGGGATGTCATTACTAAAATCATAATAGTGAAAAAGACAGCTAGTGTTTGTCACTCGCGTCACCAAATCGCATATTTCGCAAAGACTAACAAAATTAAGACAGAACAGTCAGTAGGTTGAAAGTATCTAAAAATAAACTTAAGGAAGGAAGTTGTAATTTCGAAACTATTATAGGCAATATTTTGGGACTTCTTTATTTGCGGACAACAACGATCCACTTTTGGTGCACTAGTTCGTCAGATGGGAGTCTATAACAGTAATTAACCACATTATTACGTTAATACTATATTATGTTATCAATTATGTATACATAAAATAATAAACATATAGACATAATCCAAAAAACTGGAATATTTTTACAATAAGGGTTCTATTTTTACTATTTGCTTATCGACGGATACAAAAAAAGTTTTAATTATTATCTAGGTATATATTTTTTATATTACATATATTATTATTTTATTATTTAACTCTTTATTGTACACCAATAAAATAATACAACACATTCAAGAAGTAGGCAAGTGAAGTTGACAGGAGGTACAAAAGGCGGTCTTATCGCTACACAGCGATCTCTTCCAGACAACCTTAAGATGTGGAGAGCTGAATAGAGTAAGATTAAGTGGGGTAAAGGTGCACAAATAATAAGGAGGACATTTAAGATAATAAAAACACAAATATAGGTGAATAGGAAGAAGAGAGAGGGAAGGAAGGATGCAAACTGAATTAATTAGAGAGATAGTGGGCTTTTACTTGATTTTTAAAAGAATTTAAAGTAATTGCGTTACGAATACAGTAGGGAAGAGCGTTCCAGAGACGGACCGCTGAGACAGTGAAGGAATGTTTGTAGAAGGAAGAAGAATGTGCAGGAGTAGCAAGGCGCAGATTTTTTTAGGAGCGAAGAGTTCGATCGTGGGTAAGGTGGAGGAACTGGAAACGTGTTAAAAGGTAAGGAGGATAACATGGATTGAATAATACACATTAGAGAAGAGATAGAATGTGAGCATTCCTGCGGAGGCGTATAGGGAGCTACTTGAGCTTAGTGCGGAATACCGATACGTGATCATATTTCCGCAGGCCAAATATGAATCTTATGCACAGATTTTGAAGGCGCTCAAGCTTATTCAGCTGCTCTTCGGTGATGTCAAGGTAGCACACATCGGCATAGTCAAGTATTGGAAGAAGTAGGGACTGAGCTAGCAAAATTTTAGTCGAGATGGGCAGCACATTTTTTAGTCTCTGAAGAAATCAACTTCAGAAAATAATTTTCTGCTCACATCTGCTATTTGTGGAATCCAGGAAAGGTACTGGTCCATAAATATTCCTAGATTACGAACCTTGTCGCTGTAGGGAATAATTTCGCCGTTGAGCTTCACTGGTGGTAGCTGAGACTGGTCAATTTTAGTGATAAGCCGTGAACTGCCAATAGTTGGCTATATATTATTATTTATGAATTTATTTTTGTTAAAACTCTATTACAATACTCGATACTAATACGGAACGGTTTTATAACAATACGTGTACTCGTAAAAAATGGTTATTCTGTACTTAACAATAAACATAATAATATATACATTAATGGGGACAGCATCAATAAATCGTAACTTCTGTTTGTTAAACTATGTCCGCAATGCCTCGGTCATGCCGACATATTTATTTTGTTAAAGAAATAATGAAAATAAATAAAATGCAATAAATCATAATTACTTAGGTACGTGTGGTATGTTATTCCATGAATTTTATTTCTTTTACTTCTATAATAAGTGCAATTATGCATAATACACGAAGGCATTTTAACACAATTGACAGAGCGACTACGAGCAGGAGCTTGAGCACGAATATTTGCGAAAAAGTATTCGTATGGTTAACGTAAGCAATTTGTATGGCATTTTTTCAAAAGCGCCCCTATCGTACGTAAATGGTACTAAATCGCCAGCACGAATATTTGCGTCTAACTTGCGTATCGCCGCGTAACGCTACGTAAAGCTACGTATAAAGCATTTTGTATGGAAATCGGTAGCACGAATATTTTTTTGACATACGGACGATAGCTGGCTAGCGTCATCTTACGAATGTTTTTTCACGGAGAAATGTTGCGTGAGCAAACTTTCGTATCACTTTTTAGCACTGAATTTCAGCGTTTTAATTGATTTTAAAACTAAATTGAAATAAAAATGCAAGAAAAACGTGTAATTTTTTTTTTACACGAATAAGTTAATGCTTGACCACAATTCCACCTGATGGAAAGTGGAGATGTGGTCCAAGGTGGTGAACACATTAACTTAGTAAGAGCATATTCACTCTTTTCTTGAAGACATCCACGTCATAGGCAGGCGGAAACGCCGACGCAGGCAAGTTATTCCAGTCCTTCGCGGTGCGAATAACGAATGACGAGGCAAACCGCGCCATCCGTACCGGCGGGATGTTCACGACAAAAGGATGGATACCCGCCGTGCGTCGTGTCGTTCTATGGAGAAACGGAGATGAGGGAATTATTGAATGTATCACATTTTATTATTACCTTACTGCACGATTGATTGGAAGCAGCGGAGTGATAAAATATAGAATAGTTTCTGGGGAAAAAATAATTTGATTAAATGAAAATAAGTTTAACATTGTGTGACAAATCCAATAACTAAAATAATAATAATAATAATAATAATATGATTGTCATAATTATGATGATTGTCTCATTTAATTTGTTTCCAGTGAAATAAATCGCAGAGTAGAATAATCTCTAATTTGCCAGGTGCAATGAAATAGTATTTAAAATTGATATCTTCGTAGCAATGCAGGTTTTAAAATCTAGTGCAATTAACTTCATCGTCTTTAAAATCAAACTAAAGAATTATCCTCAAAGTCAAGGTTTTGTACCTACCTGCTACTTAAGTGATAAATAGGTTTATTTGAAATACAAATGCATATCCTAATTCATTAATTCTTCCATTAGTATCACAAGATTCGTTTTCAGTTATTACGAGTAGTAAAATACCTAGAAGCTATTAGAATATACACCAACATCTATGTAATTAAATAACAAGTCACACTTGAGGCACCAAATAAAAGAAGATAATAAACAATAATATCTTTATTTCAAGCAACGAGGTCATATATAAATACCGTACAAAGTAACATACAATATTTCCATTGCACATCATTTATAACTAAATCACTAATTTGATCGACGTAGAAAGACGTACATTCGGTGGCTGATGGTCGTCAGTCGTTCGGCCACAACTACAGCAATGTAGACAAGAGCTCTATTGTAAAGCGCACAATAAATGGGTTGAAGTTCACTGCATTGCGCGAATCCAAGTTATGGTCAAGACTCAACCACTACTTCGTCTTCTTCACCAACTACTCCACGACATCGGAGACCTTCGCGATGTAATGGAGATGAAGTCGAGAAACTTTGTATATCATATAGGTCATTGGGACGTTGTATCCTATATACAAATAAGTCCTTTAATGATGGGTACTTTTCCATTAACGCCGCAATCACTATTAAGTATTACATAGGTACCTATTTGTATTTTGAATTACTTTAACTAAGGTACATAATTAATTATAAAATTCACAAAATATTAGTTTGACAACAATAACAAACGTAGTACCGCAGACCGCTAAAGGCGCCAAACCACAGGCTAGATAGGGACACAGAGTACTTAAACGGTAGAGATTCAGCTTGACAATGTACGCGTTCGAATACCAAAGTTCAAGAGACACGGAAATATTTTTATTTGGGTTTCTTCATGTAAACTTTATTTTTATTGAAAAGTTAATACAGCTTGATGTAAAAAGTGTGATTTCATACAATTTTAATGAAATTTTTTTACATAATTTTTTTTTTTCAATTTACATGTAACATTTGAACGCACCATTCATTCGTTCATTCATTCACTTGGTCCCCTTCTTATTTACGATAGGATGACGTCACTTGCGAGTTGACGATACCACGACGCAGGGAACTTGTGCTGCCAGTTACTAACGTCTACGTAAACTACGTATCGTCAATTCGATACGGTGACGCTACGAATGTTTTAAAAACTCGTGCTCATACTACAGAACGGTTAATTGCCTGTTCTTACGCTCTTCATCATCGGCGCGCTAGTGACTTATCTACCTCTTTTATATTGTACCTATTTACATTATAATATCATTGTACAGTATAGAAACAGTTTGCAAAACCAACGGTCGGTCATCATGTCTCGAGTTCTGCTCCTAACGATACTCAGCCTGGTGGCTGCTACTCATCAGGCGGATCCTGCGATGGACCAACTTCCAATTTTCAAGGATAACACAAGGGTAATGCATTCTGGATTTTTCCACAGTTGTTGCAGTTGTTGACGTTTAATAGCAGCCGTTGAGCGTGACTAAAGCCTTCACGTGGCATAAAAAAATTCAACATTTTGAGTTGGCTACCAACTGTTTCAACTATCCGCACTGGAACAATTGTTTTGGTACCATAAATTTAATATGCTTAATTATAACATTATCATTTTTGGGGTCGGATTTTTGTTCCTGAAATAAATTCATTTGTATATCGCAGTATTTATTCTTCTCTAACCAGATATTCCATATAATTATAATATTGTAACTATGTTTTACATAATAATTTAGTGGATTCAAACAAACAAAAAACTACTCAGTTTTATTATATTAGTATAGATGAGGAGACCTAGAGCTTACTGCACCACCTTGCTCCACTGAGGATTAGGGGCCATCCATAAATTACGTCCGTCCCCCCCCCCCGTCCTTGTCACAGCTAGTCACATTTGTGTGTGACGTCACATATTAACATATTACACCTACGTAGTCTTCAACTATCCTAAGTTATGCCGCCCGAAAACGAATGAAAATCGAGTTAGTTTCGGACGTACTACTGTTCTTACTGGCGACAACTTACAATGAAAACTAGGCAGCTTATCACGCATATTGTAGTTCGCTTAATATTCGAAATTTACTATTTACTTATTTCTATTTTTCAGGGTCCAGTTGGAACATTGACTTCCAGTTCCGGCTCCCCTATTGCCAGCAATTATACCCGATCAACATTAAATACAAATTTAAACACCAACCCTTACTTCATGGATACAGTGACACGTTTTATTCGAGAAAACATTCCAGAACGAATAGTACATATGAAGGGAGCCGGAGCTTTTGGTTACTTCGAGACAACACATGACGTGTCAAATATTTGTGCAGCTGAATTCCTCAATACAGTTGGCAAGAAAACCCCAGTAGCTGTTAGATTTTCCGTAGGAGTAACTGGAAAAGGAGGCCCAGATACAACGGCAACCCCCATGGGTTTCGCTGTCAAGTTCTATACCGAGGAAGGTAACTTGGATCTTTTAGGATTAAACTTTCCCTTGTTTGTACTTAAAGATCCTTTGAGATTCCCAAATTTTATTCATGTGATGAAACGAAATCCGGTTACTAATACGGCTGACGTCAACATGTTGTGGGACTACGCGACTCAACACCCTGAAAGCCTTTTTATGTTCTTGGTGATATTTGGTGACCGAGGAATTCCTTATAGCTATCGTCACATGCCTGGATATCCTATTCACACATTCCAGGTTTACAACGGAAACGGGACGAGTTCGTTTATACGATTCCATATGATTCCTGTTGCGGGATTAAAATACATGAATTCAACAAATGCGGCTAACGCTGCATGTAGCACTCCTGATTATTATACATCTGATTTGTATACATCGATTGCTAAAGGCGACTATCCGAAGTGGAACGTAAGCATTCAGGTTATGTCTGAAGAAGATGTGAAGAGCTTGCCATTTGATGCTTTCGATACATCCAAAATTATACCCGAAGAGTTGTTTCCACTACACCCTGTGGGCCAGATGGTTTTGAACAAAAATCCCAAAAACTATTTCGCTGAAATTGAACAGTTGGCCATGAATCCTAGTAATCTGGTCCCCGGTATACTAGGCTGTCCCGATAAAGTTTTCGAAGGACGTCTTATGTTTTACAAACAAGCTCAAGCCTATCGTCTTGGAGTTAACTATAATAACATACCAGTAAACTGCCCCTATAGAAGCAAAGTATTAAATTATAATCGAGATGGTGTACCGCCACTTGAAGATAACGGAAACGACTCACCACATTATTACCCGAATTCTTTCAATGGTCCCGTACCTTATGTTGATAAAAACCTACCAACACTTTTCGAAATACATCAAGACGAGCCTAACAACTTTGAGCAAGCTCGGGAATACTACACAAAATATATGTCTGATGGGGAACGAAATAGATTCGTACAAACCATTACTGGAACTTTGTGCTACGCTGTAGATTATATCCAGGGTCAAACGGTTTTGGCTTTCAGCAAAATACATTCTGATCTTGGTGAACTACTAGCTAAAGTATTAAAAGAAAAGAATTGTTAAGTACGATTAAAATTTAAAAGAAAGTTATGTGTGATACAATTTGTAAAATATTAGCAATGTCTATTTTTATTAGTATATCGCAATAAAATAAAAATCTGTTCTTAGGGAGCCGGCTCTTTAATTTATTTCGAAACAACACAATATAACGAGAAAGAGATTTATTTTCTGACTTGCTGTTGCTCGGAGCTTAAATTGCGGAAATTACGTTCTTTTATACAGAACGACCAGGCATTGATCCTTTTGCTGCAACTATTAGTAAAATTTATCTAACCAAATTTTAGACTTTTAGTATTTTTAGACGATTTAGGTCTGACGAAATACAAAATAGATTTATAGAAATTAATTGCCGAGAAACAACATTTCGAACGTTGGTGCAGCAAATTTCATTCAACTTTATTCAAGTTTGATTTTTTGGGAATAACTAGAAAAGTAAGTCTGGATAATAATTATAAGGACAACAAAGAATTTTGAAGTTATACTTCTTTAGGCGCGTTATGAAATAAATGGAAAAATGATAAGAGTGAAATTTTACGATTTGTGACACGGTGATGGTGACACAAAAGGTGACGCGCGCGTTTTTAGCGCGTTATGAAAAAAATGATTATTATTATATTTATTATATTGTTGTTAATATTGTTTTTTTTTAATGTTGTTTTTTAATCTTGTTTTTTTATTTTTTTGTTTGAAACTTTTTTATTTTTTTGGGTTTTGTTGACATTTTTTTTTTGAAAATTATTATAATTTTTTTAATGCCTTTAATATATATATATATATATTTAATGGTTTTTTAATTATTTTTTTTGAATTTTTTTTGATGCCAAAAAAGTATAATTTGTCACGCGCGTACATAAGTACACGTTTATTTAAACTTACTATACGACTTTTAAAAGTTTTAAATCGAATAGATTTTGTACAAAATAATCCATATTCCTAATCTGAAAAACTATACCTAATATTTTGTATGAGGGTTTTTTAATGATCTATTAATTCAATTCATTACCCACAGTCACGTATCTTGTTACGTACATATTTGCCTTCTAAACAACAAATAACATTTTATTATCGACTATTTGTGCAGGAAATTCCTAATTAAACTCGCAAGGAAGACGTCTAATGAAGAATGCAATAGGTTTGTTCTACCGTTACTATAATAATTGGTACAAAGCTGCAGATAACACTTCAGTTCAAGGGGTTAAAACTTGCAGCAATGTACTTTGATCTAGGCAATCTAATGTTTGTAGCAATAATTATTTTCATTCAACAATTATTGTTAATTGTCGTTGAATTCAATAAATGAGCATATTTTATCTTGCCTATTTTTTTAATTCTTCGTATCAGTATATTGTTAATGCATTTCAAACGATTTCATTATTTCTGCTATTTCCTCTGGCTCTACGTACAATATCAAAATTGTTTTTGGAACGAAGTTCCTTATCGCGCATTGCGGCGAAAGGGGGCTAAGCGGAAAATTTGGTAACGACACTTTTAGCCAGTAACGACACTTTTTGCCATCGTTGTTTTTTTTACATAGAAAGCAAGCCAGAGTACTAGGATAGCAAAAACATGCAAGCGAGTGTGATGCGAATACCTTAGATTTGTTTTGGCACACTTGCTGCATGTTTTTGCTATCCTAGTACTGACTGCAAGGAACTTCGTTCCATCCGGGTGTCCCTTGACACCTCTCAAGTTTTTTTTGTTAATGCTTTTGTTGTTTTAAGTTTTTAACGATTGTTGAAGTTGGACACAAATATTAAGGCAGTAAATGTAATTTAAGCAAAATATTCTCAAAGTAAACTAATACATTTTTGGGTATGTACTTAGCTGCATCTAAGCCAAATCCGCAGCTCGAGGAGCATCGAACGATGCCATGAAATCAGGCCCCTCCTGTTAGAAGTCGCAAAGGATTTTTACCTTAACTGCCCGTCTCTTATATTTTAATCGTTCGCAAAAATAATATAAATAACGCTTGACACTCATACCTAACCCTACACTAGGATTCTCAGTGTCGTGGGTGCCATGGATAACACACAAAGACAGAACACTTCACACCCAGACCGAGAACAGAAATTCAAACTCATCATAAAATTTTGCGCCTCGCTGGGAATCGAACCTAGGATCCTTGGCGTGGCAATCCGGTATGGTAACCATTGCGCCACACGGGTCGTCATCAAAATCATCGGTACGTCTCGAATTGCGTCCCTGATTAGTCCAATGCGTTCGACAGCGCCCTCCCTCAGTTCACAGATAAGTTGGTCGCACTGTAACTCTTCTATCTGGTAAACGCATCATTTGACGTGTAGCACTGTCATTCCACCTGACGATGACATTTACAGTCTGACATTACACTGTGCTGCGACACGAGACCCGTGTTTTGCATAATACAAACTGAGAGTTCAAAACACAAACGACGTACATGTTTTCGGCAATTTTCCGATTCAAAAACGTCGAAATCATATACAGGCAGTCCTCGACTTACGTCGTTTCGATTTACGTCGCGTATTTCGAGAACCTAACATGCCGTAAGTACGAGGACTGCCTGTACATCGGCCTCATACAATTCATTGTCACTATCTTATTTATTTATGGAAATAGCCGGCAAAGGTGCTGACTGACTGAGAAATCCTTAAATTTATCCCTCAAAATCGAGCGATATCAAAGTCTCTAACAGTCGGTAATTTGTATTACCGACAACAAATTGTCGAAGCGTTATTGAAACAGTATTTTCAAGTAGCATTAGTATTCGCTATATCATGGGTGGCATCGACATACAAATAGGAGATCATAAATGCCCAAAACATTACTTGTCACATTAATTTTAGTCTGATCTTAAGAAACATAATATAGGTATTATGATCTGAACTTAGACCACCAACGCGACGTTGACATGTAACGTAGCTCAGTACTTAATTACTTTTCTCCGTCATCTTCAACAAATGGCCAAACCCAACAGGAAGTCCCGCAACGCCTATTTCTCGAAGAAGATGAGCTAGTGCTCCCACTTTGCAGAAATTTTCTTTTTGGCTGAGTTATTACTACTTACTACTTACTACTTTGTCCGCCTGATGCTGTAAAGGTTGATCTAGACACGCGCTAGATTGTCAAGCCAAGTTCAAGCTAACAGAACTGGCGAGCAGCACCTTGTGTACTTGTACTAGGTTACACGATACCATTACCATTTGGAGCTACTTTTGACCTCCTCATAACTCCAAAACTATTCCACATAAACCTGTCAAATTTGGCTCATTTATTGGGACTTACAAAATACATGTGTGCTTTAAATTTCATAAATACACCTCAAACGGTTATTTAGATATTAACTTCCAAAAATCGTCATTTTTATCACTGACTGACCTATAGATCAAAACTGTAACCCAGTTCCAGATGACTTAGAAACTTAATATTTGGCATCAGGGTAGACTATTAGGCGTATGCAAAGGAAGAAATCTGAAAACTGAAAATTATTGATAATTTGTGAAACTAGTGAATTAGCGGTTCCACTGTATAGAGTGATTTTACAAATAACATAACGACTAAAATTTTATGCTTTTCTGCATAGAACTTGGTACCCATTTAAATCTCAATTCTTATTTTTTGAACTTGGCTCTCATTTCACATTTATGTTTTTGATGAGATAGGATCAACAGCAACTGTCTGATGGAAAATAACATAATAACTTCTTGGAGAAAAGTCATGAATAGATAATAATAAAAAATAAAGATTAAATAAGCATTCTTAAATGTTCCGAGTAAAAATATTAATGCTTTAGTACTTGTTGCAGTCCCTAGTCAGTATATTCTCTGATTACTTCAATTCACTGCACTTCGGGACGATGAATTTCATGATGATGATGGTGACCTACAAACATTATAAATCACAAAAATCCAATCACAGATCATATCCATATCCAATCTCAAACTTAATAAACATTGCTTTTTCTTTTCAGAAATGTTACAAAGTCGGGTTTATTGTTTCTTTTTTTAAATATTTGTTTAATCATATTTGTTACTAGCTGACACGGCGAACTTCGTATCGCCTAACAAACTATTTTTTTTCTAAAATAAAAGTAGCCTAAGTTACTCCCTGTTACATCAGCTATCTGCCATTGAAAGTCCCGTCAAAATCGGACCAGCCATTTCAGAGATTAGCTGGAACAAACAGACAGACAGACAAAAATTGTAAAAAATGTTGTTTTGGTATATTATGTACCGTGTATACAACCAAATGCACTTAGTAAGAAGCGGTTATTTTAATATTAATACAAACAGACACTTCCGTTTTATTTATTTGTATAGATATATATATTTAACACTTTTTGGTTTTATAATAAAGTAGCAATTTCTCGTGGTTCGTGTAAAGTTATGCCAAAAAATCTAATGTTTTGTAGAGATATTTTTGAATTTATTTATAAAAATTGGATTGAGCCCTTATATCAGTCGCGTCGTCGCATGCAGTGACGATCGGTCGTGTCGCGCGTTTAAAAATGGCGTCTACGCAAGTCAAGTGTGCTAATTGTAACGTAGTAATAAATGAGGTGTTAGCATTCATTTGCAACAAAATCGATGTTATGGACGAAGTGAGCATTAGCCGTATATGTGCCAGTGCATTCTCGGAGAGTGACATACTAACTGCTAAAAATTTATTGTTCGAGTCATTAACAACCGCAAAGAGGAAAAAAATTCGAAAGAAGCAGGGGAAAGCGCTTCGTGACATCGACGACATTGTCACCGTATTAAAGGAAACAGACCCAGAGGACATCCCCGTTTTTGTGGCGCGTGACTTACATAAACTACCTCCCGTATTATTCGATCATGTTGATGTTACGCGCTTGCTAAAGGATATTGTGCGAATGCAAAGTGATATTGAACTGATAAAAGATCAATATGCTACAATAAAACAAGTAGAAGAAGTAAAACTAGACCTAGAAGCCTTAAAACAAGTGTCACTTGTAAACACGTACAACGTTAATACGAGACGGGGCGCCTGCTTGTTGAAAAGTTTTAATGACAATGATAGTGGACCGATGGGATTGTTACCGCGTCTGAATGTAACTCCGCCACTCCAATCTTCACCAGAGATGCAACAGGAGTATAGAAACATTAGAGACCATAAAATATCAACCGGGAATAGAATAATTAATGTGTCACCGGTTCAAATCTTAAACGATCATCGTAGTGAATCAGCTGACAACGAGTCTAAGCAAACCGGTTCGGGTGATATGAAAAAACACGGTGCGATCGATACAAGTGCAGCTATGACTCACGCACAGCGGCCGGCACCGGCATCTACTCTGCCTACGACAGGTACACAGTGTACAGCTGAGCCGGTTTTATGCAATTATCAAAGAAATAATGGACAAACGTTAGCCGATGTTGTACGTACGGGGGTTTGGAAGAAACAAAATGGGAATGATAATAATTGGATTACAATGCAGCGTAAGCGTTTAAGAAACCGTTTTATAGGTAATACGGGTAATGCAACCACAGAACCTTATGACAAATTTAAGGCAGCGGATATTAAAATTCCTATTTACATATATAATGTGTCGAAAGAGGTATCGATGTGTGACATATTAAAATATGTTGAAAATAAGTCTCATGTTAAAGTTACGTTAGAAAAAGTAAACATGAAGGTAGCAAAGGATTATGATGCGTACAAGGTTTTTGTGCCAAAACATAAAGTTGACCTGTTCTTGAAGGATAACTTTTGGCCAGAAGGCATATCATACAGGCGCTTCGTTCATTTTGGACAGAATGGAAATGACCGTGGTACTCGTCAGGATTGATGTATTTGTTTTATTTCATATATATAATATGGATAATATTCATACATTAAAATTCATGAGCTTCAATTGCAAAAATATATTTCGGTCAGTCGACTGTGTCAGAAAACTCTGTCGGTCAGCGGACGTAGTGGCTTTACAAGAGACTTGGCTCTTACCCCATGACATCTCATTTTTGGGTACCATCGATGACAGCTTTGCGTTCACTGGTGTATCAGCAGTAGATACATCGGCTGGTGTGCTGCGTGGAAGACCACACGGTGGTGTTGCGATTCTTTGGAGGAAAAGCTTATTTACCTCAGTGTCTGTGATAATGTGTACAAGTGTGCGTCTCACCGCGATCAAGGTAGTAAGTCAAGATAGGTCGTTCATTATATTCTCAGTGTATATGCCTACTGACTCGATGGATAACTTAGTCGAATTTACTGAGTGCTTAAGTGAGGTTAATGCCGTGATTGAGAACAATAATGTAGATTCGGTTTATATACTCGGGGACTTCAATGCACACCCAGGTGAGCTTTTTGCTTTGGAATTAATTAACTTTTGTGCAGAACAGGAGTGGTCTTGTGTTGATATGGACTCACTACCATCGGATACTTATTCCTTCGTAAGTGAAGCGCACGGCTGTCGTCGCTGGCTTGATCATTGTGTCGCGACGAAGGCCGCGCGCCAAACCATTGTGAATATTTCTGTAGTGTACGATGTATTTTGGTCCGACCACTACCCTTTACAAGTTGAATGTAACATCCACCTTATAAGACCTAAGATTATCAACTTTTACCCGACTGTTAATAAAGTAATCTGGGGGGAGAGAGATATTTCTCAAATAAATTACTATGAAACTTTATGTAATTCGAGACTGCGATTATTAGTTTTTCCGCCAGAATTTAATATTTGTGCGGATAGAATGTGTTCGGACGTTCATCACAGGTTATTAATTGATAAATTGTATAAAAATGTAGTATATATATTAACTGAAAGTGCGTCACTTTGTTATAGGGACGTAAAAAATAAAAGAGGCCAACGTATAATTGGATGGAATAAACATGTCGGGGACGCTCATAGATGGGCTCGGGTTTGCTTTCAAATTTGGTTACTGTTTGGGAAACCTAATACTGGGCATATTTATAATGATATGGTAGATTCCAGAAGGATCTTTAGGTCCAAGTTACGTTGGTGTCAGAACAACCAACAACAAATTAAAATGGATATTGTTGCTAAACACCACACCAAAAAGGACTTTAAACACTTCTGGAAATCTACAAACAAATTAGATCCTAGACCTGGTCTTCCTGTGAGCGTTGCTGGCTTGTGTGAGCCCAGGGATATAGCTAATGCTTTTGAAAAGCATTTTAACATTGAATCTCCTCTTGCACCTGCGAGTGCTATGGGGGATGATGAGAAGCCTATAAGGCAACCTATTAGTCTAACCACAAGGTTTTCAGCTCAAGATGTAGCGCGTGTAATAAAGGGTATGGTGCGTGGTAGATCGCCAGGATGTGATAGTCTCAGCATTGAGCACTTACAATATGCAGGAGTCCACCTGCCAAGGGTTTTATCCCTGCTTTTTAACCTGTGCATGAGTCACTCACACTTGCCTGGTGATCTACTTCGTACCATTGTAGTGCCTATCATTAAAAATAAAACGGGTGATGTGTCAGACATGTCAAACTATAGGCCGATATCACTGGCTACTGTAATTGCTAAGGTGCTGGACGGTTTGCTTGATGGATACATGGACAAACACATCAAGCTAAGTGATGCACAGTTCGGTTTTCGACCAAACTTATCTACAGAGAGTGCAATTTTTTCTCTTAAGCAAACCGTTCAGTACTACACTTATAGGAATACGCCTGTATTTGCTTGTTACCTAGATTTGTCCAAAGCATTCGACCTAGTGTCGTATAAAATACTGTGGGAGAAGCTGGAGAGGGAGACCGATCTGCCACCCGATGTGATATCATTACTGCGATCTTGGTACAAAAATCAAACCAACACGGTGAGGTGGGCGGGCTCCTACTCGGGCGGGTATGGGTTGAAGTGCGGAGTGAGGCAAGGGGGGATCACGTCTCCAAAGCTCTTCAACTTATATGTGAACCGTCTAATCGACGAACTCAGCCACACTGGTGTCGGATGCCATGTGGACGGCGTGTGTATTAACAATATAAGCTACGCGGACGACATGGTGTTGCTGAGTCCGTCGATTGGAGCGTTGCGCAAATTATTGCGGATATGTGAAGAGTATGCGGAGGCCCATGGGCTCAGATACAATGAAGATAAGAGCGAATTCATGGTGTTCAGAGCGGGCTCTAAGCGTTGCGCAAATACACTACCCGTGACGCTGAATGGAATTCCCCTCAAGCGCGTCTCACTTTTCAAGTATCTGGGCCACTGGGTGTCCGATGATCTGAAAGATGTCGTGGATATTGAGAGGGAGCGCAGGGCGTTGGCCGTCCGATGTAATATGTTGGCCCGCAGGTTTGCTCGTTGTACGGTTGAAGTAAAGACGACGCTTTTTAAAGCATATTGTCAATCTTTTTACACGAGCAGCCTGTGGGTCAATTATACGCAGAGGGTGTACAACGCCCTGCGCGTGCAATATAATAATGGGTTCAGAATGCTGATGGGGCTGCCGCGCTTCTGCAGCGCATCAGGGATGTTCGCCGAAGCTCGCACTGATGACTTTTTTGCCATAATGAGAAAGCGAAGCGCATCACTGTTGAGCCGCCTGCGCGGCAGCACCAACAGCATTCTGAGCACACTGGCGGACAGGTGGGACTTTCCGTTTCTGAGGCACTGGATTGGTCTGCACGTGAACCAAGCGGTGTAGCCGTGCCCTAGTGACGGAAACGCTCACTCTTGTCCCTAGTTATTATATATTATTATTATTATTATATTAAGATTTAATTGTAAGTACCTACTAACCCCTAGTGTTTAAGAAAAAATGTTACTAACACTTTATTGGCTGATAATGCCTGAAATAAAGATTTATTATTATTATTATTATTATTATATATTAAAATTGGATTGAGCAAACGTTTCCTTTTAGAGAGTCACCACGTTTTAAATTTGGTGAAACATTTGATGAAACATAGAGGGCGCTAAAAGAAAATCTCGGCAGATCAAGAGATAAGGACTTCCCCTGAATAAAAATGGCGTCTAAATAACATAAGTAGGCTACCATGATTGATTTAATAATTTAATACCTGTTTTATATTTTTAAATTTCTCGTGTCATTATTATTATTGAATTCGTACACGATCTGGATTATAGTATCGATATGCTTGTAGGTGACATTTAAGGTCAATGCATACGTAACGTGTTTTTTCCCGTACGGAACGGGGACGGGCCGGGGACGGGACGTGGCTGATGGGAATTTTTAATGCATATGCAACATGGCAGTTTACTCGGACCTAACGTGCTAGTGTTGTGAATAAGGAAAGATTGATTTTTCATTTGAAGAACTGGCTTGTTGCTATTACTTTATGACGAAAAAGCTATGGCCGTCAAGATGAAAAGTAGATTTTTTGTACATCGTACATGGCAGAAAAGAGAATAAGAAGAATACCACACTCTCTACTAAGAATTTTTGGATGACGAGACTCAATTTTATAAGTATTTTCGTACTTATGACAAAAGAATTATACAATTTGCAAAATTATATGTATAAAGCTCGTCGTCCGTTTTTGCTTGTTAGGTAAATACACAAAGTCAAATGATTTATTTCGTCATAGGAACAATCTTAACGGCTCAGTTAACGAAAGTCAGTTTACAAAACAATACCGACATAACTATAATATATATTTATTATAGTTATGTCGTTATTGTTATTATTAAACATAATAAATTACCTAATACATTCAAATTGATGACATAGTATATTTTAATTACTTTATTACGTTACATTATATTACCTACACGTGCATCACTACTTTAGCTCTGCGTAGTGAACGGGGTGACTGTGTATGCACTATCGTATACATTTTCTATGGAACGATGTTTTCAAAACTTCACGTCCCGTCCCGTACGAGAAAAAACCCGTTACGTATGCACTGACCTTTAGTTTTTTTATCATATCGGCTAGGGTTGAGAATCGGACAACATCTATTTTTCATCCCCCTACCCCTAAAAAAATTTTGGCAGAACAACGTTTGCCCGGTCAGCTAGTATTTTATGTAACATCCAACGGAAAAACTTTCCAGAATATATGTATAATAACACCTCATAATAACAATTAATTTCGTAAATTTAATCACTTAATAAAAAGTGCAAATACGAAATAACAAAGAGTTTTAAGCGTGTCGATATGCATTGTATTCGTAATAAAGTATATTTTTATCTTATTTATCATTTCCACGGATAAGCCATGTGTTCGTTACCCTGCGATACTTATTTCCAAAACTATAACCCCTTGTTCCAGATGAGTGACCCCGGCAACAAGCCTCAAAACACTGATCATAATATTTTTTAGTATCTTGTTTTGTTTATGGCGACTGGTCTTGTTATTTTATTTGTAAATACTTGCCGTTGTTTAAGCTCAAATAAGACATGGGTTAACGGCTCATTTCCACATACATCCGTCAATGACAATTCGGTTTCACATTGACGATTCATTAAAACGGATAAATGTTCAAATATTACAGTCATATCGTAACTTAAAATGGCTTTTGTATGACAATTTACAGCGAATTATAGTTATAATAATATTATGGATCCGTATTTTTTGATGATTTGTAATCTAAAATATCTATGTATCTGTTTTTAGGGTTCCGAAGTAAAGTCGGAACCCTTATAGTTCCGTCATGTCCGTCCGTCCGTCCGTCTGTACGAAACAAAGTGCCGAGACCCTTAGGGCCCTCGCCGACGACGACTTTTTGTAGCGATGCAGTAGCGATGCTGTCGCGCGTCTGCAGCGATACAGTCGCGACGCGGTCGCTAGCTGTGTGCCCTCGCCCACGGGCCCAGATTCAGTCGCGATACAAACGCGCTTCTGTCGCGATGCAAACGCGATTCAGTAACGGCACCATGGTAACTGCGATCGCTACAGTTGCAAGATACCGATGTCGTCCGACACGGTCGCGCGTTGAATCGATACAGTCGCGATGTTGTAGCGCGTTAGTAGCGCGTTGGCATCGCTTCTGTAGCGCGTTGCAAATGCGACTAACAAGCGTTAGTAGCGATGCTGTTGCGCGTTCATGACACGCGCGACAGCATCGCTACAAAAAGTCGTCGTCGGCGAGGGCCCTTAGTGTTTGAAAGCTGTAATTTGGCATGGATATACATATTTATTAAAACTCCAGAATCGTAGAATAAAATATTGAAAAATATTTTTTTTTTTTCAGGGTACAGGTAACGTGAGGATGAAATTTTTATTCGTCGCCTGTAGTGTGGGGTATCGTTGAAAAGGTCTTTCAAAAATATTATGGGTCTTCAAAGATCATTTTTGGAATTAGGGGCCCGTTTGAGAAATTTATAAAATTTTAATTGCTAATTTTGGTTAGAGTCAAGTGTCCTACTGGCTAAACGGTTGGAGTTGGACAAGTGAAAAAATTCTCGAAAATAGTTTATATGATGAATTTACAAAAAAAAATATCATGGCTATGTTAGCATAAGTAGTTAATGAGTAAAAGTCGATGAACTTACTACTTCGGAACCCTACATTGCGCGTGGCCTGACACACACTTGCCCGGTTTTTTTTTATGGTAATGTAATTCAAAAGATTATTATTAATAATAACCGGTGATTTATTAATAATTACATAATTATTTAATAAAACAAAGACAATAAAAGATTTTTTGTTTAATAATTACCTACATATTTTTATTGTCAACGTCTCGTTCGTTACCATTACGTCCGTCATTGACAATTTGGTTTGACTAATCAATTTAATTACTATGTAATTAATCGGATAGGTGTTTACACATTTCAACCTAATTGTCATTTATTACAAGATGTATTGACAAACCGTAATAAATATGATTGTATGAAACGAATACATGTTCACATTAAAAAAACCGGGCAAGTGCGTGTCAGGTCACGCGCAATGTAGGGTTCCGAAGTAGTACCTTTATCAACTAATACTCATTAACTACTTATGCTAACATAGCCGTGATATTTTTTTTGTAAATTCATCATATAAACTATTTTTGAGAATTTTTTCACTTGTCCAACTCCAACCGTTTAGCCAGCAGGGGGGGGCACTTGAATCTAACCAAAATTAACAATTTGGCTTGAACCCATTAATGGCACACTACTGGGCACGGGTCTCTCTTCTTGAGGAGGCCTAGAGCATACTCCACCACGCTGCTCCAGTGCGGATTTGCGGAGGGGTTAGTGGCTAACCCGAGTGTCGGAAGTTTTCAAACCGAGGGCCTCCGACATGGTTTAACGACTCTTATCTTATGATAACAACCGGGACCGACGGCTTTACGTGCCCTCCGAAGCACGGAAACGCTCAAGAAATTTTTGCCACTCGCGGTCACCATTTTGCCATTAGCAATTTAAAGCCAAATATTTCACAAACGGACCCCTAATTCCAAAAATGGTCTTATAACAACCATAATATTTTTGAAATACCTTTTCAACGATACCCCATACTATAGGGTACGCGAACTACGCGACGAATAAAAAATTCATCCTCACGTGACCTGTACCCTGAAAAAAAAAGTTTTTCAATATTTTATTCTACGATTCTGGATTTTTAATAAATATTATATACATCCGAGCCAAATTACATCTTTCTAGCACTAAGGGTCTCGGCGCTTTGCTTCGGACAGACGGACGGACGAACGGATGGACGGACGGACGGATGGACGGATGGACGGATGGAGGGATGGACGAATGGACGGATGGACGGATGCACGGATGGACGGATGGACGGATGGACGGACAGACGGACAGACGGACAGACGGACAGACGGACAGACGGATGGACGGACATGACGAAACTATAAGGGTTCCGATTTTACTTCGGAACCCTAACAAATCACGACATTTAGCACCGTGCAATAATAGACAACTTAGGTCATCATCGTAATGTGCAAAAAGGAGTACCTACTCAGATCAGAAAATATCGTAACTTTTAAGTGCGGGTAGATCACACTGTAGTATAAAATAGTACACGATACTCGTGTCTTATTACACGAGCGACAAATTACCGCATGAGGACAGCCAGCAGCCATGCGCCGTGATAGTGGTTAGCTGACAACCCTAAGGGGCGTAGTAAAGTTGCAAACAAAAAAATTGTAGTTGTCGAATTATGTAGGCTGCTTGTACTCTATGGTGAAACGATAAAAACATGATAAAAACTATTCCCTTTTACGTTAATATTCTCTTAAAACATGAACAATGAGCGAAAATAGCCGATAGTAGAACAACAACTGTCTAATTTACATGAATTAGTTCCAGTTCAATAAAGGAATGAAATAAATATATTTTCGCTTCAAGGTCATTTTAACTTCACTGGACTATAAAAGCACGCCATGGCGATATGTACAATAAGAAATCATCAGTACAGTATAGGAGCAGTTTGCAAAATTAAGGCTGGATCATCATGTCTCGAGTTCTGCTCCTGACGATACTCAGCCTGGTGGCTGCTACTCATCAGGCGGATCCTGTGATGGACCAACTTCCAATTTTCAAGGATAACACAAAGGTAATGCATTCTTGATTTTTCCGCAGTTGGTGACGTTTAATAGCAGCTGTTGAGCGTGACTTAAACCTTCAGGTGGCATAAAAAATTCAAAATTTTGAGTTGGCCACCAATTGTTTCAACGATCCGCACTGGAACAGTTTTGGTACGATAAATTCAATATGCTTAATTATAATATCATTTTTGGGGTCGGATTTTTGTTCGTGAAATAAATTCATTTGTTTAACGCAGTATTTATTCACCTCTAAATGATATTCAAATTATAATATAGTAACTACATATAATAATTTAGAGGATTCAAACAAACAAAAAACAACTCAGCTTTATTATATTAGTATAGATGAGAAGACCTAGAGCTAACTACAACACCTTGCTCCACTGAGGATTAGGGGCCATCCATAAATTACCCCCCCCCCCCCCGTCTTTGTCACAGCTGGTCACATTTGTGAGATCTCCCTCCCTAGTGTGACGTCACATATTACACCTATAAATTATTAAATTAAAACAGCAGTTCCAAAATAAGTTAAGTCACGAAATTAAAGACCCCTCCCACCGCTTGTCACACAATGTCACACTACATCGTTCCCCCCCCCCTCTCCCCTAACGTCTCTGGCTATTTGTCCGTAGTCTTCTAACTGTCCTATATGCCGCCCAAAAACGAATCTATTATACTAATTTCGGACGTACTACTGTTCTTAGTGGCGACAACTTACTATGAAAATTAGCCTGCTTATCACGCATATTGTAATTCGCTTAATATTCCAAATTTACTATTTACTTATTTCTATTTTTCAGGGTCCAATTGGAACATTGACTTCCAGTTCCGGCTCGCCTATTGCAAGCAATTATACCCGATCAACATTAAATACAAATTTAAACACCAACCCTTACTTCATGGATACAGTGACACATTTTATTCGAGAAAACATTCCAGAACGAATTGTACATATGAAGGGAGCCGGAGCTTTTGGCTACTTCGAGACAACACATGACGTGTCAAATATTTGTGCAGCTGAATTCCTCAATAAAGTTGGCAAGAAAACCCCAGTAGCTGTTAGATTTTCCGTAGGAGTAACTGGAAAAGGAGGCCCAGATACAACGGCAACCCCCATGGGTTTCGCCGTCAAGTTCTATACCGAGGAAGGCAACTTGGATCTTTTAGGATTAAACTTTCCCTTGTTTGTACTTAAAGATCCTTTAAGATTCCCAAATTTTATTCATGTGATGAAACGAAATCCAGTTACTAATACGGCTGACGTCAACATGTTGTGGGACTACGCGACTCAACACCCTGAAAGCCTTTTTATGTTCTTGATGGTATTTGGTGACCGAGGAATTCCTTATAGCTATCGTCACATGCCTGGATATCCTATTCACACATTCCAGGTTTACAACAGAAACGGGACGAGTTCGTTTATACGATTCCATATGATTCCTGTTGCGGGATTAAAATACATGAATTCAACAAATGCGGCTAACGCTGCATGTAGCACTCCTGATTATTATACATCTGATTTGTATACATCGATTGCTAAAGGCGACTATCCGAAGTGGAACGTAAGCATTCAGGTTATGTCTGAAGAAGATGTGAAGAGCTTGCCGTTTGATGCTTTCGATACATCCAAAATTATACCCGAAGAGTTGTTCCCACTACACCCTGTGGGCCAAATGGTTTTGAACAAAAATCCCAAAAACTATTTCGCTGAAATTGAACAGTTGGCCATGAATCCTAGTAATCTGGTCCGCGGTATACTAGGCTGTCCCGATAAAGTTTTCGAAGGACGTCTTATGTTTTACAAACAAGCTCAAGCCTATCGTCTCGGAGTTAACTATAATAACATACCAGTAAACTGCCCCTATAGAAGCAAAGTATTAAATTATAATCGAGATGGTGTACCGCCACTTGGAGATAATGGAAACGACTCACCACATTATTACCCGAATTCTTTCAATGGTCCCGAACCTTATGTTGATGAAAACCTACCAACACTTTTGGAAATACATCAAGACGAGCCTAACAACTTTGAGCAAGCTCGGGAATACTACACAAAATATATGTCTGATGAGGAACGAAATAGATTCGTACAAACCATTACTGGAACTTTGTGCTACGCTGCAGATTATATCAAAGATAAGGCGGTTACGGCTTTCGGCAAAATACATTCTGATCTTGGTGAACTATTAGCTAACGTACTAAAAGAAAATTGTTAAGTACGATTAAAATTTAAAAGAAAATAATGTGTGATAAATTTTCGAAAAAACTAGCAATTTCTACTTTTATTCGCATACCACAATATAATAAAAATCTGTTCTTACAATTAATGAGCACAGGGTCATAAATTATGAGCTGGTTCCTTTGGTTACAATACAATGCATGACACCAGATTGCAGAGACCCCTATATTCGCGTGTGTATTGTATTCAAATACGTGGAATGAAGAATGAATCAGATTTGTTCTACCGTTACTACAATAATACTGCAGATAACATTTCAGATCAAGGAGTTAAACCTTGTAGCTACTTATTTTGATCTAGGTGATCAAGGCGAACAAAATACATAGCTACAAGTTTTAGCTCATAGCGCTGAATGAAAATAGTTATTGTTAACATTAAATCCAATAAAATGAGCATCAACTTATCTTGCATTTTTTTATTCCTTGTATCAGTATATAGTTAGTGCATTACAAATGATTTCATTAAGTCTGACATTTCAGCTGGCCCTCCAAACAGTATCAAAATTGATTTTTAGCTTATAGGATCACTCGACGTGTGTCTGTTCGTCTTAAATCACAGCCAATTTGCTCCGAAACTACTGGACCAAATGAGTTGAATTAAGCAAATAAATGGACTAGGTATTTAAAAATTTCAAAAGGATACTAATAATGTTATTAACTTTGATGGTGTACTGGGCTTCATCTAAGCCAAATCTCCAGCTGGTTGAGAACCAGACGAGGCCATGGTTTCAATTCCCTCCTAATGGAAGTCTCAAAGCTCTGACCTACCAACTTTAATCCCGGTGGTACTCATGCATCGAGTAACGGCATCTAGTTACCTCTATCCTTCTACAGTAGACCGCGAAATGATTCTTACATCAGGTACATTTAAATTTCAATTTCTATCTCACAAAAGTTACACACGTATAACAGCATATGAATTATTTAAGCAGTTGCATCTTAATTTATTTGAAGGGGCCCAAGTTCAAATCCTGGCACGCACCTTTAATATTAAAATATTATGTGTGTATTAGAAGTTAATTATCACTTGCTTCGCTGAAGGAAAACATCGTGAGGAAATCTGCACGCTGGAGAGTTCTCCATTAAGTTTTCAAAGGGGTGTGAAGTCTACCAGTTCACACTTGGCCAACGTGATAGACTATGGCCTATACCCCTCACGTTGTGAGGGGAGATCCCAAGCCGAGTAGTGGAACAATTATGGGTTGTTGCTTTAAGGCAAATCATTTCGTTTTTATCGCGTTTAACATCAAGCTTTTACATGTAAACCATTGTAAATACTTGTGATAGTATTATTTCGTCGTCAAAACATTGTTTTCTCCTATCTACTTTAAAAATCAAAGATGTATCGTCAGCAAACAATACAGTTTCACACACGTCTTTAGCGAAATAAGGATGATCATTGACATACTATATTAAAAACAGCAGTGTTCCTAATACTGATCCTTGGCGTACACCCATGGTCGTGGGCGCTGTGGGGAACTCTATTCCGTCAATAACTATTTTTTGAATACGTTAAATAAGATTTTATAAGGCCAACTGAATACTGATTGTGTTGATACTCTATAAATCCCAATGCCTAAGCTTGTTTATCAACGCAATCTTCAATACCTACCAAACAAAAAAAAGAAAGTCCGCTAACCAACAGTGATTAAAATGTTAAGACGAATAAGTATCTATTAATATCTAGAGAAATATAGCAAGTAAAAATCTTTAGTAGTTATTTGGAGCGCAAAAAAAATATTTTTTTGATCCAAATCATCGAAGCAGAAAAATACCACAATATAAATGAAATTCATGAAATGCCGACGCTATATTATACAAATAGGAGATCATAAACGCCCAAAACATTTGTCGCATTAATATCGCCTTTAAGCATGAATAAAATCCCCTCGAAAAACTGAGAAGAGAACTGCTTGACTGTAAGACATTGAAGGTAAGTACAGGTATAAATGAGTATCAAGATGACCTCTCTTCCTATTTATCAAATCCTTTCATGTTTTGAGTTATAAGGGCAATATTAGCACAAGCCTTTCGTTACATAACTGCGACGGCGGCACTAAACCGTCGCTGTAATTGAATTACGCCGGTCCGACACTCGCGACTAACGACCTTTTGCAGCGGAACTAATTTTCTTTGAGGCGTTTCGGCTTGCAAACTTTACTTAGTTACTTAATTTTTATCAATGGCTTCCTTGATATTGGTTTCTATCTTATAATTATTTAATAACCTGCGATTGTTTGGCTTATGGAAGCAAATCCGAGTTCCTAATAACAATTAGTGGTCGAAGTTAGTATTATCCTATTTTTCCGAGTTTTGGTAATTTACTGAAATTACTAAAAAACAATGCCCAACTGCCATAGGTACATAGTTTTATTTCATTTTTAACTTAAGCATCTTAAAATAAAAAATATTCTAAAAAATACAGCATTAATTTCTGAGCTTAGATATACATATTAGAATTTTCAGCAGGCACACCCCAGAACCAAATTATTTTGATATTGAATGTTTTGTAACCATAGAAGTATTATGCATAGAGTACACAACAAAACAACGATGCCGGAAGAGTATGTGATGTCACGATTTGATCACTAAACGTCAACTTCAATTTTAAAAACGATTCAAAAGTTGCTATTTTACTACTACTGAAATTTGATGATGATGATGATTTATCATGCTAAGTTAGTTGAGACCGTAGTGAATTGGTATTAGGAAGTGAAAATTATAGTGCCCAGTGTAACAATTACTAGACTCATAAGTTTCATAAACTTCGGTTTTACGAACTTAAAATATACCAAATTTAAACATTCGGGGCCTCGCCTGTAAAGTTATGATTTTACATTTGTCTCTTATACATAAAAGCCATCGATTTCTTAATACTTACATGAAAAATTAAGTTAGGTAGGCAGTAAAAATTAGCTCCTATATCCTATTTAACTGACAACATTTCACTACTCGCCAAAACGTAGGTATAGCAATGTTTTCACAGGCGACCGTTTGCTCCGTGAATAACGCAGGCGTAATAAAAAAAATTATGCAATCAACTTTTAATTAAAATGCCCATAGCCAGTACTCTCAAAAAATAATTGTGTCAAAATGATTTTAGTACAAAAAATTAACTAAAATATCAAAAATCAAGTATTTTACTCTATTTCCAAAAAAAAATCCTTCTTGGGCTTAATTTTCTTCAATTAATAAGTAATTTTATTTCTGTTTTGCAACACAAAACCATTCCGCCATTTATGTTTGGAAGAGGGCCAATCAGGGATCTTTTAAGATCATTCGGGCCAATAGGTTGCGTTGATTCTATTATGACTATGATAAAACAAACTAGATGGCGTTAAGGGACTGTCAAATGAATTTGCAAATTATTTCATTACAAACTAGATGGTACCTAGGTATGTGTAATTTATTAAGATAACGTCATAATCAAATAAAGGCATTTTTATCAGGACACAAAAATATTTAAGTCAGTACATTTCTCCATATCTACTAAATAGGCAATTCTCCTTTTACCAAACAAAAGTTATTTCAAAGACTAGTTCATAGTTTAAAAAACCGGCCAAGTGCGAGTTGAACTCGCGCACGAAGGGTTCCGAAATATTTATTTTGTTCTGTTATTAGTATTTGCTGTTACAGCGGCAACAGAAATACATCATACAGCCTGGAGACAGACAGACGGAGTGGAGTCTTAGGTAATAGAGTCCCGATTTTTTATTTATTTTATAGTGTCAATGTAGATACAGAAGAAAAAAATGGACTGTGTCATCTAAACAAATAAATAAAATTGGAGTGTCTGTTTGTAATATTAAAATAACCGCTTTTTACTAAGTGCATTTGGATGTGTACATAAAATATACCAAAACAACATTTTTTACAATTTTTGTTTGTCTGTCTGTTTGTTCCGGTTAATCTCTGAAATGGCTGGACCGATTTTGATGAGACTTTCACTGGCAGATAGCTGATGTAACAAGGAGTAACTTACGCTACTTTTATTTTAGAAATAAAATAGGCGACTCGAAGTTCGCCGGGTCAGCTAGTCAGAAATAAAGCAATATGCAAGATTTCAACTCCGTGGGATAAGTGTAAGTAGTTCTAATTAGGCTTGCAAGGTTTGGGCCAAACAAACAAACAAAGAGATGAAACCGTTTAAAAATAGTCATCATGTAGACCACAGACCTAAAAAAAAAACGGACGTAACCTTGTCTAATCGAGAGTGAAGCTGACAGCTGACAGCTCGCTTACCATGTGTGCGTAATTTTGTAATTTTTGATTCGCCATGGTGTCAATGTCGTAGCCGTATGGTGTCAATGTGTGGGTGTGTGTACTTGTACGAATACAAAGTTGGTATTCCTATGGGTGCATCACTGAATTTGTTCTTGGGATTACGTCCGTTTTTTTTTACGTCCGTGATGTAGACTAACATTATTTCTGAACATAATATTAGGTAGGTAGGTTAATAATAGGTTAGTTGGGTATGTTTATCAAAATTCATGGATATTTTAGGTACCTATTACGAATAGATATATCTACAGAAGGTCGATTTGCAGCCTATACAAATGTAAAGAAACCATTAAAATCGTTTTCTAGGGTTTTTCACCATCTGACATGAATTTGTACACCCAATCCGTTTTATTTAGACAAACTACTCAATAAGGTATTTGTGAATTCTTAAGTAAATACATATTGATAGATAACAATTATAAACTCCGAGTAAATGTGGAAACAAACAAAATTAAATAACACCGTCATCATTCAAACACTTTGAAATGACAACCTTATTTCCAAGAAGCAATTTGAAACCTTCAACATAATGTACTATTTTGCCTTAATGAGTAGTTTGTCTAAATAAAACGCATTTGGTGTACACATTCATGTCAGTTGCTGAAAACCCTAGAAAACGATTTTTAATGGTTTGTTTACATTTGTATCGGCTTCAAATCGCCCCTGCTATACATAGATAAGTGAATATTTGATAAGTTGTTTCAATTTCTCATGGATCCCACTGTGAGAAATACATTTTGATATGGGAATATATGTAAGTACCAAGTAGGTACTCTACTTCAAGTACTCTAAAAGTATAATCTTTTTTTTAAATAAAGTGTTTAACGAAAATGCTTTAGCATTAACTTCGCTACTATAATATTAATTATTTTTATAATGTGCGAAAAAGAATAAATAAATAAATAAATCGAAAACAATAAATAAATGACGGAGCATAGGAAAGTAAAAAATATAAAATTAAGTACAACCGAAATGAAAGCCTCTTCCTTTTTTGAAGTCGGTTAAAAAATAAATAAGCCCCAAGCAATAAAATACAAGCAACGTAACTCAAATGAAAGGAAAGTTTAGGGTTGGTGTTTTCATTCCCGCGACAGTTTCCCCTCAATCTGTGACTTTGTCAAATTATATTTTATATTTTTAACCCCCGACGCAAAAAGAGGGTTGTTCGTGTCTGTGTACGAGTATGTGTGTCTGTTTGTGGCATCGTAGCTTCTAAACGAATGGACCGATTATGATGCAGTTGTTTTTATTTAAAAGCTGACGTGATCGGTATGTTTCTTAGCTATATTTTCGACTAGCTGACCTGGCAGACGTTGCTCTGCAACATGTTTTATATTATGTACATATTACATAAAAAATATTGCTAATCACCATCAAATATCGTTTTTGTCACTTAGAAATAATATTGTAGCTTTATATTGGTGAAAGAATTTATGAAATCGGTCCAGTAGGTAGTTTTTGAGTTTATTCATTACCTCTTTATATTATAAGTTAAAAAACAAGGCCGTCGAGGATGTTTTAAATTTTAAAATTTATTATTCACTGATTTACAGTTATTACACTTATTATAATAAGTGACCTCCAAATAACATTGAGAACTTATTTTAATTACTTTTAAATACCAGCTATGACTCAGTTATCTTATTAAAATATTTCATCATTGCAGGCATACCACAGGGGCATACAGACGACCCAAGTACAAATATTTATCAGTCAAATTAATATCTGCCCCAGCCGGGAATCGAATACGGGACCCCTCGCTTCTAAGGCAGGGTCGCTACCAACTAGGCTACAGGGTCGTGCCTGGCTTTAGGTTACGCAAAAAACAAATTCAAATTATTATTTATAGTTATGCAATGCACAACCATTTCGGTACATTAGGCATTTTATAAGAATTTCCGAAAGTCTTGTCACCGGCGTTGAGTAAAATGTTTACTACCTACTGTTACCATTGGAAATGATACCTACTTTGAAAAATAAATAAATAAACGCTTACACACTCATACATACCCCGTAGTAGGTTTTTACCTGTATTTGCGCGGGTGCCGTGGACGACACATACGAGTAAAACACATCACAATAACACTCATGACCCGAGTACAAATATATTTTATCTATCACATAAATATCTGCCCCAGCCGGGAACCCTCGCTTCTCAGGTAGGGTCGCTACCAACTAGGCTACAGGGGCTACGCTTAAACCGTCTGTTTTCACTGGACGGTTTATTAGATTGTGATTCAAAAGTGTCCCGTGGCATCCGCGCAGGGGGTAGTCCAGTTACCGAGTAAGTTGGCCGGCAGGCGTGCTAAGGTGTGCTTATTCGGAATCCGCTGAGTTACCGTCGGGAGACGGTGAGCAATTTATTTAAATTTTGATATATTTAGCTATGTATTTTACTAAATGAATGAATTTAATAATAAAAAAAAAAAACAAACATAAAAATATCTTCAGGTATATTACAAGAAAAAAAGACCTTGTTCATAAAACGAACGGTGAGTAAAAGATACAAAGGTTCTTTTTCTAAATATACCTTCAAAACAACGCATGACATATCGAATTTTTGAAGAGCTGATTTTCAACTGCAATGAAGAGTGTGAATGTAGAAGGATCTTTAGGTAAAAATAATGGAAAGCCTAGAGATCAAAATTACCCTCTTACTCAATACAATCAAAATGATCTAACGCTACTTTCGGACGATGCATAAAACCGAAAATTTTGAGTAGTTAACTTCTTCAATGAGTTTGTAAGATACAAAGTTAACTATCACAAATAAAAATGTTCCAGAATTCAGCGTCACGAAAAGTAAGGGAATGGAAATAGTCCAAATTAAACATTAAAACTTCAAAGATAATCAATAAAATATCTTAAATAAAGGAAAAGAACATGGAGTTTTTCAAACCCAAAAGTATTCTTCCGAATGGCACATACTATCTCAAATATTTAAGGAGATAACATTTTACGTCAAAGCAGATCAATTATTATTCTTGAAAGCTTCGTCAAAGCGTACACAAAACATTGAAGAATGCAAATATAAAAGTATCCTTAGGCATAAATAACGGAAAGCCTAAACGATTAAATGTTTATATTACTTACATTGTGAAAGAGTAAAATTACAGAAGGATCTTTAAATATAAACAAAGGAAAGCCTAAAGATCAAAATCACCCCCATACAACTTACTAAAAATAAGTGAAAATAGCTGACTTTTTCAACGCGTTCTTTAGATACCAAATATGTTTTCGTCTTCACATTAGCTGCTGAGATTTATTCCTTCGTATAAATAAGGTATGAAAAAAGAGATGCTTAGGAATATAACCTGAAAAGAAAGTTCAGAAGTTCAGAAGTTCGAAATGACGCATTTCAAAAGTTTGTTGCGAATTTGGCAAGCGTTGTTAAGGCTGCATGTGTAATTTAATTATTTGCGTTAGATTGGAAGTAATCGCCAGAGGTGGCATAATTGCCTTCTTCATAAAAAACTTCAAAAATGAAGCTGGATTCGCCATATTTCTTGAAGTTGTAGGGATCGATGTCCTATTAGTACGCTGAAAAAAACACAACTATGATAATAACTGGCTTTTTAACCGACTTCAAAAATGGAGCCTCCTCCTTTTTTAATCCCACACACACGGACCTGAATAAAGACTGACGGAACCTCGTCTAATCGAGAGTGAAGCATAGCAATGGCCGCCCGCTTACCATGTGTGCGTAATTTTTGATTCGTGATTGAAGCAGTGAAGTGTCAATGTATGGGTGTGTGTACTTGTACGAATAGAGAGTTGGTATTGGGTTGGGTTGAGATTTGGTAATGGGTGCTTTACTGAATTTGTTCTTGGGATTACGTCCGTTTTTTTTTTGGTCCGTGCCCACACATTATAAATTTATTAGCGTTACAGCAATATTTTTAATATAGATAATTGTATATTTAAAGACGTGTATATTCTAAATCGAAATAAAATTACAAGCTTAAATAAAATTAAACTTTACCTGATTCCTTAAAATGATATTTTGCAACCGGATCCGCCTGCGTCTGTCACGGTCGAAATTTCTCAAATACAAAATTAATACTTGAAATTACATATTGAAAACAGTCTTCAGTGTCAGCCATGTTTGATGATTCGTCTGTGTTTTAACGCCTTTTGAATGAATATTTGCGTTACAACTTCCTTTTATAGTGGTTTTCTTTATACAGATGCAATAAGTTGTTTCTGGTATTTATTATAAACAAATTCATGTAAATGAGGTTCTTGGGCCATTCTACTTTTTGATACAAGTGATAAAATATTGAGATAAAAAAATCTATACAAATTAATAAAATTGCAGTGTCTGTTTGTATGAGTAATATTAAAATAACCGCTTTTTACTAAGTGCATTTGGATGTATACAAGGTACATAATATCAAAATAACATTTTTTTCAATTTTCGTCTGTCTGTCTGTTTGTTCTGGCTAATCTCTGAAATGGCTGGACCGGACGGGACTTTCACTGGCAGATAGCTGATGTAACAAGGAGTAACTTAGGCTACTTTTATTTTAGAAAAAAAATTGTTTGTTAGGCGATATGAAGTTCGCAGGGTCAGCTAGTGTAAAATAAAAATTAAAAACTTTGGTGATATGAGTGGTTGTAGATGTAGGGAACATATTAAGATTCTTTCTTTTTCTTCTTTCTTTCTTGGCCGGCAACGCATCAGTGATGCCTCTGGTGTTGCTGATGTCCATGGGCGACGATATCCACTTACCATCTGAAACAACTTATTGCATCTGTATAAAGAAAACCACTATAAAAGGAAGTTGTAACGCAAATATTCATTCAAAAGGCGTTAAAACACAGACGAATCATCAAACATGGCTGACACTGAAGACTGTTTTCAATATGTAATTTCAAGTATTAATTTTGTATTTGAGAAATTTCGACCGTGACAGACGCAGGCGGATCCGGTTGCAAAATATCATTTTAAGGAATCAGGTAAAGTTTAATTTTATTTAAGCTTGTAATTTTATTTCGATTTAGAATATACACGTCTTTAAACATACAATTATCTATATTAAAAATATTGCTGTAACGCTAATAAATTAATAATGTGTGGGCACGGACCAAAAAAAAGACGGACGTAATCCCAAGAACAAATTCAGTAAAGCACCCATTACCAAATCTCAACCCAACCCAATACCAACTCTCTATTCGTACAAATACACACACCCATACATTGACACTTCACTGCTTCAATCACGAATCAAAAATTACGCACACATGATAGGCGGACGGCCATTGCTATGCTTCACTCTCGATTAGACGAGGTTACGTCAGTCTTTTTTCAGGTCCGTGTGTGTGGGATTAAAAAAGGAGGAGGCTCCATTTTTGAAGTCGGTTAAAAAGCCAGTTATTATCATAGTTGTGTTTTTTCAGCGTACTAATAGGACATCGATCCCTACAACTTCAAGAAAGATGGTGAATCCAGCTTCATTTTTGAAGTTTTTTATGAAGAAGGCATATGCCACCTCTGGCGATTACTTCCAATCTAACGCAAATAATTAAATTACACATTCAGCCTTAACAACGCTTACCAACTTCGCAAAAAACTTTTGAAATGCGTCATTTCGAACTTCTGAACTTCTAAACTTTCTTTTCAGGTTATATTCCTAAGCATCTCTTTTTTCATACCTTATTTATACGAAGGAATAAATCTCAGCAGCTAATGTGAAGACGAAAACATATTTGGTAACTAAAGAACGCGTTGAAAAAGTCAGCTATTTTTACTTATTTTTAGTAAGTTGTGTCGGGGTGATTTTGATCTTTAGGCTTTCCTTTGTTTATATCTAAAGATCCTTCTGTAATTTTGCTCTTTCACAATGTAAGTAATATAAACATTTAATCATTTAGGCTTTCCGTTATTTATGCCTAAGGATACTTTTATATTTGCATTCTTCATCAATGCGATCAAACTTCAATGTTTTGTGTACGCTTTGACGAAGCTTTCAAGAACAATAATTGATCTGCTTTGACGTAAAATTTTATCTCCTTAAATATTTGAGATAGTATGTGCCATTCGGAAGAATACTTTTGGGTTTGAAAAACTCCATGTTCTTTTCCTTTATTTAAGATATTTTCTTGATTATCTTTGATGTTTTAATGTTTAATTTGGACTATTTCCATTCCCTTACTTTTCGTGACGCTGAATTCGGGAACATTTTTATTTGTGATAGTTAACTTTGTATCTTACAAACTCATTGAAGAAGTTAACTACTCAAAATTTTCGGTTTTATGCATCGTCCGAAAGTAGCGTTAGATCATTTTGATTGTATTGAGTAAGAGGGTAATTTTGATCTCTAGGCTTTCCATTATTTTTACCTAAAGATCCTTCTACATTCACACTCTTCATTGCAGTTGAAAATCAGCTCTTCAAAAATTCGATATGTCATGCGTTGTTTCGAAAGTATATTTAAAAAAAGAACCTTTGTATCTTTTACTCACCGTTCGTTTTATGAACAAGGTCTTTTTTTTCTTATAATATACCTGAAGATATTTTTATGTTTGTTTTTTTTTTTATTAAAGATATCTACTTTTTAACCGACTTCAAAAAAGGAGGAGGAATTCAATTCGACTGTATTTTTTTATGTTTGTTACCTCAGAACTTTCTAATGGATGAACCGATTTTAATGATTCTTCTTTTAATCGAAAGCTGGTGCTTGTCATGTGGTCCCACTTAAATTTGAGCGAGATCTGACGAGTAGTTTTTAAGTTATCTCTAATTTTAAAGTCGGTTATTTTTTGTCAAGAATTATTGTAATCCGTATTAAAGTTTTAATGATTACAATTGATTACCGAGAGTATCTCAAGTATACTCTATCGTCATGTTTTTTCTCTAACTATGTCATCCGGTTAAAACATTCATATTATGTTATAACCCTGCAGACTAAAATATACGAATTAAAAAAAATATGATGTTATGTATATCATTAGGTACTTACGTAATATTAATTATTATGTCTTCCATGGTTATATTAATAATTATGGATATTTGCCTTTTATTGATAATGAGTTGTTTAAAAAAACAAATTATTATATAAACTGTTCAAACACTTTGTTTTGCTTATTATTTACTCCACTTGAAAATTCCTAAAACCACCTGTTTCTTGTCCAAAATCTACATTTAACTAGTGCATAAACGAGGTGTATGTTTTAATATTACATACTAATATTACATTATCATTTGTTTTGATATTTTTAGATAATTTTTATACCACAATATAATTTTACAATAGCTTAGCTAAATTCAGCGTTATTTTACTGAACTAACAATCAATGGTACTCTAGCGGTTTGAATATTGGTCTCTCGAACGCAGAAGCCCGTATTCTTTTACTTTGAACAACACAGAAGTAACACAAATATACGTATATTGTAATTATATCAAGCGAAACCGAAACGAACCGTACCTGCCATATGAGTAAAAATATTTTAGCGGTTAATAAATATTTTCATAAGTTTGTCTTCGTGAAAATATTTAATATTTATAAGCAAGAAAAATATGAATCCTACATAATAATACCATGGTAACAGAACATTTTTTTCTGACAGCAACGAAAATAAAATAGGGTTTAAAGTTAAATAAAATAACATTAAAATAAATTTTCAAAATCTTTTCAATATTGCTACTTACCCTGTACCCAAGAAGAAATTTCTTTTTGTGAGGAACAATAAAATTATAGCCAGTATCATTCTTCGTTACTCAGTCTTTACTTCGTTACAAAGTTGTTCCCAAAATCAAAGATAAGAAGATGAGATATCTCTTCACAGGTAACTGTTCATTATTGTATTGTATATTTAATTGATATGAAAATCGGTTACCCTAAATTAGGGGAAATTTGCACGGGCTATTTGAACACTGATCGATTATAAATTTATATCAAAAAAAATAAAAGTAAATAGTTGTATTTATTTAAATCTAAAAATCGGGAAATGCAGCCACTGCATAAATACTTGTCGCTGAGATATTATGAACATAAGATAGATAGTACAAAGGATTAGAAGGATAAAAGAAGCATTTTAACATAAGCGCACCTGGACGATAAAAATATCACGTTTGCCCACGATAAAATGCATAATAGAAAAAGCGGCCAAGTGCGAGTCGGACTCGCCCATGAAGGGTTCCGTAGCAGCAAGTAACATAATATAAAAGTTCTTGTAGTTCGTTGTAACTTTGATCCATGTTTTTTGCGGTTTACGATTTATGACGTATTAAAAAAAAACTACTTACTAGATCTCGTTCAAATTAATTTTCGTTGGAAGTTTGCATGGTAATGTACATCATATATTTTTTTTAGTTTTATCATTCTCTTATTTTAGAAGTTACAGGGGGGGGGACACACATTTTACCACTTTGAAAGTGTCTCTCGCGCAAACTATTCAGTTTAGAAAAAAATTATATTAGAAACTTCAATATCATTTTTGAAGACCTATCCATAGACCCCACACGTATGGGTTTGATGAAAAAAAAGTTTTAAGTATGGGGAACCCCCAAAATTTATTGTTTTTTTTTTTCTATTTTTGTGTGAAAATCTTAATGCGGTTCACGGAATACATCTACTTGCCAAATATCTGCCCCGGCCGGAAATCGAACCCGGGTATAGGTTTGGTATTTGGTGGCCTGGCCTGAAGCTTTGAGCTAAAATAATTATAGACACTAATCTTCAATAAATAATATCTTAGTACAGTCAAACCTGGACAAATGAGAACTGAGTAAGCGAGAAAACTCCACAAGTGACAAAAAATATCAGGTCCTGTCATTTTACCTCCCTAAATGGCTAACATCTCCCATGAACATCAGCAACACCAAAGGCCGGCCAAGAAAGGGTTGAACAAAAAGAAAGAAAGAACTGGCTCTCAAGCCCCCAACGGGAACACGACGAGTCGTTTGCGGCTGACTCATGCTCAAGTATGGTAGCTATCCAGGCGAACCCCATAAAGAAATAATAATAATAAAAATGGATTAATTAACAATTAAAATCAATATTACCAGTATAAGCCCTCCGAGGGACCCTACCACCAACGTGCCGGATTAAGTCACTTCTTACGACACCCATCCGGCGTGGGATTGTGGTTAGTATTCTAAGCCGCCCCAATACGGCTCAAATGTTAAATTACCAATTTGTTAAATGAACACCGATAACTATCGAATACATAATCGTCTATCGAAACAATCTCATCGAAGTATTTAATACCAAGTATAGTTTGCAAGCCGAAACGTCTCAAAGAAAATTAGTTCCGCTGCAAAAGGTCGTTAGTCGCGAGTGTCGGACCGGCGTAATTCAATTACAGCGACGGTTTAGTGCCGCCGTCGCAGTTATGTAACGAAACAGTCTAGTACGACCCTTTATCATGTTATGTTATCATTTAGATAACAAACCGAATTTGTTAAAAAAAAACTCTTAATATTATACTCTCGCAAACTTTTAGAATATATGTACATATACACACACAACTGTAGAAGAAACGTTTACCTGCCCTGCAGGCAGGATCCTATCAACTGGGCTAAGGGTTGTTCAAATTTAACACAAAATTTTTATTACTTTCCTCTTAATAAACACATGGAAAATGTTTGGGTTTCTCAGTCAGAAATAAAGCCCATACCTTTGTAATTTTCAAAAAACATCCAATGTCAGCCGCCTTGATACCTACAGTTTTATAATAGTACAAGAGCCGTATTAGAGGCGTTTCTGCACTCATTTGCTTACCGGATAAAAAATGTTTTATAATAAAATTATCAAACATCTTATGTAAAGAAAAGTACCGCGAATAGGTTGCCTAAAAAATATGTTCAAGGCAATATACAGGATGGAAAAAAATGTGGTTGGAGGAAAAGTACCTTGAATATTAATGATGACAAATTTTGCTGAAAGAAAACAGTCCTTTATTTTCACGAATAAGTAAAACTGCATTCATAGATTTTTGATAAATCACCTGCTTGAGCCGGGAATCGAATCTGTAAAATGTGAAAAAAAACATCCTGTATTTTATGATACCAATCGAAAGGGTCATTCATAAGCATCAATTTCTTTTAAGCAACATACGCCCCAACTCAAGAGTCACTAACGGCTACTTAAATCGCTCCTTAGTAAAGAATCACCATACAAATTCTATACTAAGGAGTGATTTAAAACCACTAAGTAAATTGCAAGAATCTCAACAAAGTTTAACAATTTTTTTTATAGAAATAGCCGGCAAACGAGCTGATGAACCCCCGGGTGGTAAGTGGCGACGCCCATGGACATCAGCAACACCAAAGGCATCACTGATGCGTTGCCGGTCAAGAAAAAGAAAAGAAAAAGAAAGAAAGAACTGGCTCTGAAGCTCCCAGCCGGAACACGACGAGTCGTTTGCGGCTGACTCATGCTCAAGGGTGGTAGCTATACAGGCTAACCCTATGGAGAAATAATAATAATAATAATGGTATTAATTAAAAATTAAAATCAATATTACCAATATAATCCCTCCGAGGATCCTATCACCAGCGGACCGGCTTTAGTCGTCTCTTACGACACCCATCCGGCGTGAGATTGGGGTTAGTATTCTAAGCCGCCCAAATACGGCTAAATCTTCAAAATTATTTTAATTACCTATTTTAACGACAAAAGGTAATTTTGCAAAAATATATTCGAAAGAAAAGAAAAATAAATTATCATATCTAAATGCAATGTATATTTTGAACGTGTAATACATAGTAATGAGTAATAAAAATACCCATTAATTAAGTCTATTAATTAAATAAGTTGGTTAACAAATACCGGTCGAATTGACATTTATATTTCTTTATCAGCTGTGTAAATACCTCTTAATTTATGTCGTACAGACAGCAATAAGCGAATACTTGATAGCTAACCAACACGAACAGTCGAACCTGTCAACGGATCAAATAAAATCTGAATACAAAGAAACCTTAGATTCACGATCGAATATTGAAAGCGGCTGATATACACTAATTTTTTTTACGACAATAGCCGACAAAAGAGCAGACGATCCTCCTGATCTTGGACAAAACAAAAATGTAATTCTGATTGAGTTTAGTTCCAGTGAATCTAGTTCCTCGTCGACGGTGAGTGGGAACTAGCGCTTCAAAATTTTGCTGTAAAACATGCCTAATTGAGTTGTCATATACTTATCTCTAGTACACGTGAAGCATGTCGGCAGTCAAAAGCGGATGTTAGTCCGAAACGATACAACATTGAAGAAAGATCTTAAAATTTTTGAACTACATGTCACATCACTAGTCAAAATGTTCAAAATTTTGCTCTTAGTAACAGTAGCTGCAGCTACAAGTAAATTACAAGATGACCCGGCAGCTGACCAACTTGTTGATTTTAAGAAGAAGACATCGGTAAGAGTTTCTTTCTTTCTTTCTTCTTCTCTCCTTCTCGGCCGGCAAATGATGCGTTTGGTGTCGCTAATGTCACTCCCTTCGTGAAGATAGCCACTTACCATTAGGTGAATCATTAGCTCTTTCGTCGGATATTTCCATTAAAAAAAGTTTTATGTTTTGTCTTCTTTAATTCTGTTTAATTAAAAAAATAACTACATCTCAAAAGCCATCGCTTCAGAAAGCCTACTAATATGCCGTCAGTATCCCTCAATAGTATACTCAAAAAAAGGACAGGGTTCCGATTATTGACAAACCGGGATTAATTTTGCCTTTATTAATTTGACCAAGAGAAAAAATTAAATCAATGCTTTATAAATATATTTCAATACTAAATGCATCTAATAATTATCTTGCATGTATCAATATTTTACAGATTTAATATAATTAAATAAGTAAAATATTTAGTTATTTAAATATTATTTACTGTAACAATGAATTTTAACTTGAATTAGTAGGTACCTAATATTTGT
The DNA here is from genome assembly GCA_951805285.1 of Thymelicus acteon. NCBI lineage: Eukaryota > Metazoa > Arthropoda > Insecta > Lepidoptera > Hesperiidae > Thymelicus > Thymelicus acteon. The sequence continues at coordinate 2,250,490 of OX638226.1, read as the reverse complement.
CAATATATCGTCGCCATCTATTTTTTACTACACCTATAGGGAAAACTTTTTTCTAAATTATTTTCTTTTTCAGGGCCCAATCGGACTACTGAGAACAAGTGCAGGCGCACTGGTTGATTACAAAGATGCAACATCAACTTTAAACACAAATTTATTATTAAATGGAAATTTAATCAATTCTATTACTCGTTTAACACGAGAAAGGATTCCAGAACGCTTTACACACGCCAAGGGTGCAGGTGGATTTGGTTACTTTGAGACAACAAATGATATATCTCATGTATGTAAAGCTAAAATATTTGATAAAGTTGGTAAGAAAACACCGATTGCTATTAGATTTTCACCAGCAGTATGCGAAAAAGGAGGCGTCGAAACTTTGCCAGATGTTAGAGGTTTTGCAATCAAGTTTTACACTGAAGATGGAAACTTTGATATTCTAGGCCTCAATACAGATATTTTTGCTATCGCCGATCCTGCATATTTTGGTAGTTTATTCCATTCTCAGAAAAGAAATCCAGCAACTAATTTATTAGACAAAAACGCATTTTGGGATTTCTTAACGCTACGGCCAGAGAGTTTCTTTATTTTATTGGAATTACTAAGTGACCGTGGAATACCTGATGGCTACCGCCATATGCCGGGTTATGGTATTCACACATATGTAGTTTACAATGATAAAGGAGAAACGAGTTATGTCAGATTCCACATGAAGCCTGTTGCCGGTATAAAGAATTTGAATAGCACAGAAGCTGCTAAGATTGCAGGAATAGATCCTGATTACGCCACCAGAGACTTATATAATGCTATTGCCAACGGTGAAAAACCCACTTGGACTTTTAGCTTACAGATTTTATCTGAGGAAGACAGAAAGAATGCTGCTTTCGATATTTTTGACATTACCAGAAAATTGCCCGAAAACTTGTATCCACTGCATCCAGTAGGACGACTTGTTTTGAATAAAAATCCCATAAACTATTTTGCAGAAATGGAACAAATTGCTTTCAGTCCCCATAATCTCATCGATGGCATATCAGGCAGCCTTGATAAACTTTTTGATTTACGTCGTATAGCTTACAATGACGCCCAAAATTACCGTCTGGGAGTTAACTATAATAAAATTCCAGTTAATTGCCCTCTTCAAAAAGTTTATAATTATAATCGAGATGGTGTTCCGGCAGTTAAAGAAAATGGTGGAGATGGGCCAAACTATTTTGAGAATTCCTTTAATGGACCTGTGCCGTACGTTGAGAAGAACCGACCACCACTACCACAAATATATCAAGCTGAACCTTATAACTTTGACCAGGCTGACAACTATTACTCAAATGAATTGACCGCAGACGAGAGAGGAAGATTGATTCAGAATATTGCAGGTTCGTTGTGTCCAGCTGCACCTTTCCTGCAAGAACGAGCCATTAAGATCTTTACGATTATTAATTCTGATCTTGGAAAAAAAGTTGCTGGTGGATTAGCCAGTCTCAAGGGCCAGTGCCCGAAACCTTAACAGCACCTTTTCATTCGTAAAATATCATTGAATTAAGTGTTAATCAAAAAGTACGTTTATTTTACTCAATAACATTATCATAAAAATCTGTATTTATTATTATATTATTATTGTTTACCATATAAAAACTGTAATTAAAAATAATAAGATATTTTTATAGTTGCATTTGACAATATTCAGTTAGATAATCTCTATTAAATTATTTATTTTATGAACACCCAAAATGAACTCCTTTTACTAACAGTCAATATGGAAATCGCATAACTGTATAAAGCACAAAAAAGAAATTATAACGAAAACTCATAAAACAATTATGAAGCATTCTTCCTCATCTCCACATTCCTTGGTAGCTACTAATTACACCGCACAATATGAAAGAGAACTCCAGAACTTTTCGTTTTACTTCCATACCTTTTAATATTAAAGTCGCATTTGCTTCAAACGCAAAAAAGTGAAACAATGAAGGACGTGCCTTGGATTTAGAAGCGAATAAAAATAAAAATATTTGCGTGTTTCCACGCTGGCCTCACACGACGACTATGAAGTTGGATAATAGACACTGTTGCAACGATTTAAAGTTTCGTTTACAATGACGATACTAACCAGCTTTAATTTTCCGAATGTTCCTCCTTCCCACATTTTCATGTGCCTTATCAAAAATCAACAGCCTGATTATAACAGGTTAGTGACTGTAGGTCATGGTTATCTTCTTTATGTGAATAGGCGATAAGTAAGTAGATGAGCCACCTGATTCGTATAATTTTTATACAGTATAATGCTCTTTTTATATAACGTACATTTGACCTAATTCTCATTTAATCTAATATTCAAATAACATAATATTTAATGGTTACACACCCTTAAAAGGTATAATATAGCATGAGGCAAACAACAAGTGGCATGGTTCCTCTCACGGCTCTGGCGCTGCGGTGCTCTGGAGGTGCCACGTGATCTTATCGTCGCAGATTCTATACTATTAACGCTTACCACCTGCTCCTCTTAATTATAATTTCTGAATTGTATTAAACGTTACTTATACATTTTTAAATAATATAGTACCTTATATTATACTAATTGTATGTTATTTCTAATGTGCATTATATTCATTGTCCGTTATTCCATGTAAAAATAGGAAATATGAAATTATATAAAATTGTTATAATTATCATTTGCTCGTTATACTAATAAAAAGTATATCAAGTGGCATTAGGTCAAGTGATCGTTAGTAGGTACTTATGTTATTCTATCAACTGTTGCGCACCCCTCACTAGATGCATTGGCGGTCAAATTAAAAGAGACGAAATAGTGACAGAATCTATACTTACTAATGATACTTGAAGCGCATTCCACCTCGTTACTGGAGCGCAGAATTATCACTGAATGATAAGAAACAGTTTAGCATCTACCTTCATCTACATTCTAGATTCCATTTTCCATGCCGTTTTGAAAAATATCCAGCAGGTTGATAAGCATGGAGGATAGAGTAGAGGGAGGGCCATCTCATAGATGGGGAAAGTTGAAAAATGAAGATAGAGGTGTCTGTGAAATAGCGATATGAACATAGCTGTTGTAGATGGAGTGAAGTTTGCTGAGTTATGCCACCCGTAATGAATAATTCGAACATGAATATGAATATGAATCCGGAATTGGACGCATTTTTACGGACACTTTTCATACACAGAGATGGCCCTCCTTCTATCTTCTATACTCCATGTTGATAAGGAATAAAATGTAATGACAATCTCTGATAATAAAATTTCTTTAAACTTTTTTTTAAATTCCCTTTAGTTTATGCTAACGTATATGGTTAACGTTGGTACCACGTTTTGGTAAATGGTATTTGCCAATACACATCTGCAAGTTCAGGAACATCAGTGACTCTGGCCAAGAAGAATGTCGTGGTACCTGATTCTTCAATGACGGTAAAACGTTAAAAACATCTACAGTAAGAAGAAGCTTAGTAAGCTGTAGATACCAAACCACATGACCATTAACAGGTACCATTGAGAACAGGTTCTAGGTAAAGCAACCATGTGTATCCTCTGATCATCAGAGTGCACTCGACGACGTGAAGGGTTTTTTTTTTACACAAATAAGTTAATGCTTGACGACGATCCCACCTGATTCTAAATCCAAAAGGGTTCCAAAATTTTTCTAAAAAACATGCATGGTGTTATGTTCAACGAACCACGAGTATTATTATTTATAATAAATCAATATTATAAGTATTATAATATTCACTGCAAGTACGCACAACACTGTAGGGACAACCGTCCGCCCCGAGTTCCCAGTATCGACTGACCTTCTTGTACCGAGTTAGGTACTCGATCATTACTTAACATCGAGTAATCGAATAATACAATAATGGAATAGATTATCGAATGAACTACTTCATTCGATCATCAAGCGAGGCGCCATCTAGCGACACCAGCACACAACTCTATACATAACATCTCTTCCTTTTTTTTTAATTTATTTTGTTTATAATGCGTGTGACTATATAAATTATATGTCATTAATTTATTGACACAATTGAGCAAACATATAGTAGAACTAATTTGGATAGATTTAAACAATACACAGCTTTATAATTTATTTCTTCAACGTTCCAAATTCCCGTTGCTTTTCTACTCTATAATATTATGTACAATATTCCTCCTGGATCTTGTGCCAGTTATATTAATCCTTATATTGATGTTACTTCGCTGGAAAGCCTGAAACTAATTTTCATATATTAGATACTTTCGCATACCTGACGGTAGTGTTCCCTAATCATATTATCATCTTTTTTTTTTTTGTTTTTGGTAGTAGTAACAAGGTAGTAATAAAAATTTAACCATAAACAGCTGCTTTGGTTGAAAGCTTAATAGACGCTGTTTAATGATATATTTTATACAAAAAGGTTTTGACCAAGGACTTATACACATCTGTCAGTGATCTAATGATAATAATATCATTATCTACTACATGTTTTCACATTAGAAAAACACTTTTATGCTGCTCGAGACCTGTAACATACAAAGTTATTAGTTAACGAAGTAAGATCGCCTGTATAGAACGTCTAGTGATCTAAGGCACTTAGATAAAAAGTGGAAGATCACCTGCTCGATGAAAAGATGCCGTTTGCCACAGGATGTTCCATTGTGAGGTTTTCACATATTGTCACAAGTCCATACCTGGAAACACATCGCCAGTGCTGCTGTTACCCAGGACGTGTACCATCATCGAGACGCCACATCTACAGGTGCTAAGCGGGAAGCGATGCGCAATGGAGAACAAACAGTCAGGAGACTGACAGTTTTTTTAAAGTAATTTATGTAATTTATAAGAATTTATCGTTATCATTATTTTGATCCATTAACATGGTACGTTTTCATAGCATACTGAAATATAGAATTATTACACCGAGTTGCTTCTTTGCAATTTTATTGTGTTTTACGAACCCATGCAAGCTTCTTTTTGGAGTGAATCTGGTGGAGTCCTGATACTGACCTAGTCTGTTATTTATTTTACTTAACAGTTATTGATCAGGAAATTAAACTGGCTTTTAAATCACACAATCACAAAAACACAGCCTAGATCTATCCCACTTGATGTTCGGTTAATCTGTTTTCGTAGATGGTGAAGTTTCAAATCATAATGTTGATGAATAACTAAGGTAATTTTACCCATAATTAACATTTTCGTCTCGAATGACTGAGTAAATGAATCTGTTGACCGCCCAGCATTTTCATACTGGTCCCCACAAAATGGCTGAAGGTATATTTATCCCAATACCCAAATAAATTATGAATTCAGCAAACTTGATTACTCTGCATACAATTTTTGATTGTTTACCTGATTACCTTGTGAGATTCAACGCCACTTCATTCACTTCAACGTCCGTTCATCTTGACTGCTACTCTTCAGAATGTATCCCTGAAATACCTCGGCCACCCTCAGTTATTGGCGTTGAGATATCCTCGAACCCTAGCTTTAGCGGTTCATTGTATTCTAAGCTATGGTCCTGCTAGGAAGCTTGGAATCCTAGCAAAACGCTTTTAACGCTTTTGCTGTCACTTTTGGCTGGTGCTGCCAAAGCCTTATGTCAGCATTGGATTCAATGACGAGGCATGCCCCAATGCCTTTTGCTGACCTTAAAATTGGTTGAGACCAAATTACAAAGCTTCAAGCACAGGCGCAGAGTAGGTATCTCAGTATTCATAGTATTAAAACCTACATTAAGTCGTCGTCACCACACCAGCTTCACCAGCGTCAGAAATTCAAACTTGAATGGAATCGTGACGATCCGGCATGGTAACAATTGCGCCATACGGATCGCAGAGTTAAAATTTGTATGTGATCTATACTAATATATACAGAGGAAAGATTCGATCTTCTGTTTGCATTGAATAGGCTCCGAAAGTACTGAACCGATAGCAAAAACTCTTTCATTGTTGGGAAGCTACACTATCCCCGAGTAACAAGGGCTATATTATATTTTCAAAACGTTAGGGATCCTTAATAAAACTCCAATAGTGTAACCCAAGGTGTAAAAAAATAAGAAAACAAAGCAAAGCGAGGGCGGTTACTCGTTAAAGATATTTCAATCGCTTGAACATATAACAATTTACTTGCACTTGGAAGGCTAGTAGGCAATGATATGATATATCCTTATAACAAAATATTATTTTGTTAATGTTTCTTCTTAATTAACCATATCTCGGTCATTGAATTAAGAATATTAGATCGTTGGAACTTCGTGGGAACTTGGAACAATTGACTTGGAATTGGAAGAATTTATTTTGTTGATATTTGTTTTTGATTGACATTTATCTTTTCCTTTATCCATATTTTTTAAAATTAATGTAATAAAATAATAGGTAGTTACCTAATTTTTGTATTTTGTTAGTAGATACTATTGAGCTCGATGTAGTGTCTCATTGTCTCTTTAATATGTAGCCAAAATCATAACCTGACATATTTTCTTTATTTTTCCGCTACTCAAAAAGAATAACTATTGCAAGATATAAGATGAAAATACTACGATCTTCTGAGTCTGTTAGTGCTCATTGCCACATGGATAAATCGTTATTTTTTCAATAATAATGTATCTAATAAATTATTGTGGATGATATTATATAAGAATTGTAAAAAAAAATTAAATAATTATCATGAAAGTCGAGTCCGTTACCGTGAACTCATAACTGCTGTCGTTTGTCATACTTCGTCATAATCTGACTCGAATATGTGAACATATACCAACTCCTCTGTAACGAATCATTATAAAACAGATTTACAGATACCTTACATAATAATTGAATTCTGATGCCGAAAGAGTATCATCTTTTTACTTGATATCTGTGATTCATATTGATTGGGGTAACTTCCTGAAAACCTGCAATTTGTTATTTCATGCCGCGATTTCATATCGGTGAAATGTGGTCGATTATGATGGGAATCATCTTCACATCGTACTACCACGGCTACCACTAACGTAGGATAATGTTTTGTTATAGTATATCGTTAATACCAGCACCAACTGACATTGTCATATCAGTGCAATAACCAGGAGAGAGAGATTACTATTACTTTAAAGTTTAAACTTTGTTAAAAAGTCCTTTTGTCATATTTTAATATTTACGTCGGTTCCATGGAAGGAAATGCTGTTTTAGCATTAGTTAAATTACCTATGCTATGAGTAATGTTGGAGTGCAATAAAGTTATAATTTTCCTTATTTTTGTTTTATTTTACAAAACAAACTATCAAAATATTCATTCAATATAATTTGTCTCATTATGATGTTGTTCCAAATGATGTCCCATTATGTCCCATTTTGTAGTTTGACATTGATTTCGGAAGTAGTTGGATCCTGTGAAATATCTCTTTTGTGATAGGTCACACTATAGTACTGTTGAACACTTCGGTTTGTTAATTCCTTTTTATTGTCCCTTATGTCTTAGCCTTAAGAAGGGAACCAACAACTATTTATTGTGACGGTACTGTCACACCAGTTGCGTGTAGTTAGAGGAAACAGATACTATCTTTCAGCACATGTTATTTTTGTCACTTTGTTAGGACTAGCAAATATACCTAATTTTAAATACACTCTCTATAGTGAAAGTCGATTAATGTTAAAAGTAAATAGATTTTGAACTGTGAAGTGAATTACCTCGTGTGAATTTTTGGATTTAATTTTTTCACCAATAATTCTCATCAATAGATCTTTAAACAGTTTTAACATGAAGATATAATAATATTTTTATGTTATGATTTCTCGGTAAGTGAGTTATGTTAATTCTTTATGAGAATTAAAGTTCTTCTTAAACCGTAAGATGAGTGTGAAACAGCTTCGAACAAATGTAGTCTTAATTAGTGTTACTAGTAGGTAATACTTGCTAGTTTTAACATGAACATATTACATCGCATCTTTAGGAAGCGAATTGACGCTTTGTTCGAATTATTCGAATTATTGCGTGTTTCTACATATTTCTGTTGATGTTATTCAGTGGCATTAATGAAGTTTAGGGCACTTGTTGGTTCAACCGGAGTTAAATTATAACATATGTACTTTCTTCGCCTATTTCTCTTTGAAAATGCGTGTCTTCGAATGATCGAAGTGGTACATTATATGACGTATATATAATTATGTCATGTGATGTGTATGATGTAATTTGTTTATTTCTTGGTGCTTGACTTTTTTATGCCGTGCATTTTGCCGGACTTCCAACGTTATATCATTTTTTAGCAGAAGTAGGTATCTGTGCTTTAGATAAATGTTTATAAGAATAACTTCTATTTTTAAGGATATTTACAATAGCGTATTCATGGTTTGGTGTGAAATAAATAACAAATGCTGATTTATCTATGATTTCATTGATAGGCATTTTATGCATACCCTCCCTTTTTCAGTGAGAAAATAGGTCGGGAGCAATATAGACGAAATATTGTGATATATTACTTGTAAGTTTTCTCTCTTGCACAATGATGTGCTCTATAATTTTGTTCATCTCAATTACAATTAAACAGCGTGTATATTGTTATTTGTATTTTGTAAAAGCCATTACGATGTATGGTATTTTTATGATGCACAGTGTGTTGATTTCTATAGACCTCTTGTCTCCAAGATTATATTATTATTATTATCTATAATTTGTTATGATAGGCCCTACTTTATGAGACCTTAAGAGTAAATTAATTTGCATTTACTGAATACCAAATATGTTATTCAGGTGAATACACTTGTAGTGTAACGCAAATAACACCAAAATAATGTGGATAACTCACTTTTTATCTTATTATTCCTTTGTTTTCCTTGACTAATGCATATATTTTGCTGTTCGAAATCTAGTAGGCATTATTTAAAGTATTTTTGTGTACATCCTATACGCGTGCAATGAATGATAATATCTTTGTCCTTATAAAAGTGTATTTTAGACGTAATAAAAATTTTATGGTGAACCTTACATCCAAGCAATAATTATATTTGTTTTGGTATGCATTACTCGGGAAGCAATAATTAGAAAATGTATTATTTTAGTAATAAATATTTTATGATCGTTTTATTACCAGTAAATAATTGCAACAATTTACACTTTTTAGCCTTAATAGTTTGATGTAAACCTGACAAAGGTTGGACTATTACATTGTGATAATGAACGCTGTAGAAGTTACGCGTTTTAATGATCGCTGTAGAAGCTTAGATTTTTTATAAAAATATTCCAGGTACTTACATGCTTGTGGCTCGTATCTGCGCGATCACGTAATCACGCACGTTCACACGCTAATATTATTATTTTTTGATTACATCGCATCCCTTAGGTGCTTCACCAGCGGATCGAATTTAATCCACTGGTCGTTCTTCATCCTCGTCGCCAATGTTATGTTCAACGAACCACGAGTATTATTATTTATAATAAATCAATATTATAAGTATTATAATATTCACTGCAAGTACGCACAACACTGTAGGGACAACCGTCCGCCCCGAGTTCCCAGTATCGACTGACCTTCTTGTACCGAGTTAGGTACTCGATCATTACTTAACATCGAGTAATCGAATAATACAATAATGGAATAGATTATCGAATGAACTACTTCATTCGATCATCAAGCGAGGCGCCATCTAGCGACACCAGCACACAACTCTATACATAACATATGGGATGCAATTATGACAACGCAAGTAAATTTTAGCCACATATACAACTACATCTCTCTAATTTAATAGTTTAAATAATTATAAAGAGTACAGCTAAATAATCTCGGGCTCATAATCATCACTCCTATGAAAATATATTTAAAAAAATATTAAACAGAACAGCGCAAGGTCAGAATATTTTCGCAACTAAAAAAGTTTGCTCTACATTACGCCACGAGTTACTTCGGGATAATTAAGTTGTTATTTCCTGTTTTTCACCTCGCGTCGCGTTTTATTTTTCTCCTTCGACCTCTATTTCAATAATACACATGGATATATGCAGCATATGCAATTGAATTTCAATATTTGCTGCAAAGTGTTTCTGACGTAATTACATGTGTGTAAAAACCACCTGTTGTAATAAAACCCTGTATTATTTTATACACATATGTATGTATGTTCCAGCAAAAAGCGCAAGTGCGGATTTATCTAGTTTTAGCCGGCTGGTGCAGCCGGTCACAGATGGTTAAACTTAGATCTATCCTACTTATCTTTGGTTAAACTAGGTATAGCCTTCATTATACCGGCTAGAACTAGTTGCAGCCGCTTATCGTTTCTCAAACATACACCTATATGCTATACATATATCTTCGGCTAAAACTAGTTTTTAGTTTAATTAAGCATTTTGATTTTGATTCACATACTTAAACACACATAGTAATTAATATGTATTTTGTTTTTGTTGCTTCTTTATAGGGGTTTTCACTGTGTTTGTGAACGTTTACTGTAAGAATTTGTTAGCGCTTGTGTATTTGTGTGGATACGTGTATTTTTATATGTATGTTTCAAACTACATACCTCATTACATTTGTCAAAGTGGGGTACACCAAGGGATGCCCGCATATCTACATCTCCCAAATGTCTCCGGTTTTGCTTAAGACATTAGACTACAGATTAAAGGTTACAGCCAATGACTAAGTATGCTCCCTAAAGCAAGGAAACACTCAAAGCATCTTCCCACAATTAGCCATTACATTCCATAGCACACCTTGGTAAAACACAACTGACACAACTACGAGTAAATCACAACACACACAGTCAATTCATTGACTTAACATCTATTAACTTTCATCCTTACATTGCAATACGCAGAACTCAATTAAAACAAACCGTTGATTGAGTTGATTAAAGTGAGCGGCAAATATTGGAGATGGAGTCCTCGTTTGGGATTTGCTGACGTATTCATTGCTCCAGAATCTAGTTTAGTCAACAATAATAATGCGATCTAAAATAATGGAATTGTCAGAATGGTTTCAAGTTTTGATTTGATTTGACATGTTCACCTCAGTATGGTTTGAAGTTATAATTGTAATCATTAAACTTGCAGAGCGGTACAAGAATAAATAAGTAAGGCAGAGCTGGCGTTGGTGTGGGGGGGGCGAGGTGGGGCAACGGCCTAGGGCGCCTTGGAGGGGCGCAACATTTGGGGTGAGGAGCAAAAAAAAAGGAAAAATAAAATTCTTTATAAACGTTCTCATTGATTCCCATTGACAAAAAAGCTTGATTTTTATTTCCTTATGTGGGCGCCACAATATTCTTGCCTAGAGCATCAGTGGCTCTAACGCCAGTACTGAAGCAAGGTTATCCGAGTTAACATGCAAAATACGTCACACATTTTGATACTAAAGGATGAACTCGAGCTAAAAATCTTACTAATGTTCCTGCCACGCCTGCGTCCTCGTTAACAATGGCATTTTGCAAATGTGGCCAACAGTTAGCGCGCCAAAAGGGGTGTGACCTTGTTAATAACGAGTGTCAGTGGTTTTATCTGCACATCAAAGGATAACGCGTTAAAATTCCCGCTAATTTCTGTTGGCCTAGTATAACACAACACAAATACACCTATGACCAGAGTATAAATATTTATCTGTGACAAATATCTGCGGGAATCGAACCCAGGAACCCCTCGCATCGCAGGCAGGGTCGCGGTCGCTACCAACGAGGCTACAGGATCGTCAATAATAAGTGTACGTTAGTACAAGACAATAATCATACCTAATGGTTTATTACACTACTTTCGAATTACAAAACACAGAAAGATGTATTTACTACACAAGTTATGTCGACCATTCAATAATACATCTATTCCAGGACAAGCTTGCAACAGAGTTAACAGTGTACAATTGATCGGTACTTTTTATGAACTGAGCAGGTAATTGCGCTGCGAGTTAAGGCTGCATTGCCTGTCTGAAAACTAGAGAGAAGCGGAAAACTATATTTTCGTCAAGGCCTGATAAAATTGTAGTTATGGTAAGTGGCTATGGTCGCCTATGGACATCAGAAACACCAAAGGCGTCTGATGCATTACCGGGCATGAGCGAAGAAAAAGAAAGAAAGAACTAGCTCTCTGGCTGGGGGCAACCGAAACACCACAAGTCAAAATTAAAATATCTCAAAATGTTTATGGCTCCTGAGAGATATTAATCTCAATTAATATAAACTCACTTTGAGTTTATCTCTCATCAAATGCAGTAAATATCATTCTTGAAAAAAAAACCGACTTCAAAATTAGGGATAACTCAAAAACTACTTGTCACCTCTCGCTCAAATATAAGTGGGACCACATGACAAGCACCTGCTTTCGAATAAAAAAAGAATCATTAAAATCGGTTCACCCAGTCAAAAGTTCTGAGGTAACATGAAAAAAATACAGTCGAATTGAATACCTCCTCCTTTTTTGAAGTCTGTACTGTACTGTACTTTTTTGAAATACTTGTCGACGGTACAACAAGTGACTGCATTTACAGCGATTCAGAATCGAGAACGCGATGTTTAGAACATTATAAAACCTGCACCGATACAAATAGGAACACTTTAGATGTTTTGCTTAGCGATACAATACGTGATTAACAGACCGAGTGTTTAGTGATATGTTGAAAGTGTTGCTGCTAATAGTTGTTGTTGCTGGAAAGCAGCAAGATGATCCAGCAGCAAACCAGATCGTTAATTTTAAGGAAAAAACATCGGTATGTATTCTTGGATTTTTTTACCGACTTCAAAAAAAGGAGGAGGTTCTCAATTCGACTGTATTTTTTTATGTTTGTTACCTCAGAACTTTGGACTGGGTGAACCGATTTTGATGATTGTTTTTTTAATCGAAAGCTGGTGGCTGTCATGTGGTCCCACATAAATTTTATTGAGATCTGACAATGGCATCCATGACAAAAACCACATAAGTCGTAAATTTGTGTTAAGATGTGCGCGACAAATTGACGAATAACTCAATATCACGCCAACCGATATCGATGATTATTTTTTTAATCGAAAGCAGGTGCTTGTCATGTGGTCCCACATAAATTTGAACGAGATCTGAAAAGTAGTTTTTGAGACTTTGATGTCGGTTATTTTTTGTTAGTAAAATTTAGATTATTCGTGTTATTGTGATCGACCAGCGGGCCTATTATGAACTTTTATAAAACCATTCTTGTTCCAGGCAATTCATTTATCGGGCTTGGAACGACGTATGATTGGCTAAAAAGTGTCACGTGACCGCTTTGGTAATACGAATTTGACGTTTACACTGGAACATGCCTGGAATTAAGAGTTCATAATAGACCCGCAGTGGTCAAAATTGAACCATAAATAAGTAGAAAATTATCATTCTTTAAGCCTTAATTCTCATTAATATAATAATAAAATATCTCTATTTTTGTAGCTTTCTTTCAAGCTTTCATATAACCTCCTTCATTCGTTAGTTTGTTAAATTAGCATGTATAGGCAATGCTTGCAGCTGAATTACTATTTCCTCTTTCTCTTATCAACTTCCTCCTTTCCTGTAAAGGTAAAGGTGCCTTCTTCCTGGCCTCTTATGTCACTAGACGACAGCAACATTATTAGGTTATTAGGGTATTATATATTAGGGTTATCATTAGGTGTAGTCTACGCGTCTGTTGGCTATACAAATAAAAAATACTCATTTAGATGCAAAATATGTTAATAATATTCAAACAGATCGCACTGTACAAATCATCTTTTGATGCAAATATTCTAAGTATACATAATTCAGTTTGTGCCCCATCCGCTGTGACAGAGCGTAGTCATTTGTGCCCCGCAATGGGTCCCTGAGGGTTGTCATGAATCAAGTCATTATTCGATAAGAAAAATAGGGTTTCTGTGATTTATTAGCAGTCATTGACATACTTACTAAAGATTATATAAAAATATAATTAAGTACTAGTTAGTGACCTATCTTCCTTTAGGGAAACCTCTGAGGCTAAAAGTTTATATGTTTACATTATTTTTTTTATTTGTGAACCGCTTCAAGTAAAACAAATGTAGCCTCAATATAAACACAACAATGTAAACTGCATCCAAATCGGTTCAGCTGTTTCTAAAAGTAGTGAGATCAAACGCGCAGATAAATAAACTGAAATTCAAAAAACTATTCTGCGATATTTTCATATACGTAAAATATGGGTGCTATATCATCCAGACATCAATAATTTACAGTTTTATACCTTAACATTGACATTTTCAATTTTTCATTTATGTATATTTTGTACGTGTGTGGCAAATGCTTGGTAGTGTGCTTATTTTTATTAATTTTAAGTGATTCTGATGCATATTGTATAATATAATGTTAATATCTATGACTCGTACGTATCATTCAGAAAAAGTTTACAAATAGTTAACCAAATTACCACAGCACCTTCATTAAATCAATCAATTATATATATTACCTCAAGACGTGATAGTTTATTAATGATATATGCAGTGTGCAAATTAATGCAATTAAACGATTAAATCAATTATCGCTATTACCGTAATTCACGCAATCGAATTGAGTTACTAAGACAGTAATATTTTTATTATATCAAATTAAAACATTGATTGGTAATTCTGCTTCAGTCAGTTGCATGTTAAATATATTTTACGCAAGAGTTGTTATAATTACACAAAGTTCATACAGATTCGAAGCAATAATATGTTTTGGATAAGGAAATATTCAACACATTAGTACTATTAATTTAAAATATTTTCAAAGTACCCTTTCATGCTCAATTCAAAGTTCATTCTAACAAACTCTGGAAACAAGATTGGGAGATCATAGTCACATTGATTTGAAAGTCGGTCTCAATGTAATTATATAGATCCCATATTAGTGATTTTAAGAAATTTTCTCTTTTTGTCTAAGTATCTTTTATTCTGTTTCCAACTCAAACGATTTATATGAGTTTCACATTGACATATTTTAAGCTTGGGTTAAAACATTACCGGCGCATTCTAACTTATGTTTTTAAATCTTCGTATTGCTATTATACGGATGCGTTTTTTTTATTTTCACAGAGGCACATACATTTTTATGACCATATTCACATATATACGCTATACGTATATATACGTATACATGCTAGATCTCTGATGTACTTTTTGGTAAAATTTATATTTCAAATGTTTTATACTAGCACATAACACTATTAGGAAAACAATTATTTTTAATGTCCATTAAAAAAATCTTAGAAGGCCATATCACATTCAGTGACTTTCAAAACAACGTCACGGTGCTCTGAGCTGCGAAATTGCAGTTACTTAACTGCACCGGAATTCGTGTCAAGAATCATCGAACTATTAAAGGCTTCTATAAAAATAAGTTGCTTTGTAACGAAATTACTTAAACTTATGTAAACAAAGTTTATTATTTCTCTTTATTGTTGTGACGGAATAACTGTTAAGTATGACGTGACGATAAAATAATATCTTACGTTAACTTCACCGTAATTTTGTTTTAAACACTTGAAACATAATATCCACATTTTCACAACCTTTCGTTTGTGAAGTTCGTTGTATTTTCTTTACGCGTTAATCGTAAATCTCAAGCTGTACAAAGCTTGAGATGTTACTTTGTAAGGATGGTCGTTCGGATATCCAGTGAAACACACGGTTGCTTACAACAGACTGACTTTATTAAGGTTAAGCATGGTTATATATGTATTACACCACAACTTGGCATGTTGATATACGTTATTTAGAACAACAGAATTGGATTTTATTTACTTGTAAATTACTCAGCGAAATTAATGTTCTAAAAGTTGAAAATAAATATGTGTATTAGTATAAATTAAAATTTAACTTTTTCAGGGTCCCATTGGCATCATGACCACAAGTTCGGGGGCACCCATCGAGTACAAAGACGCACGAATCAGTTTAAACTCAAATTTAATTTTCAATGAATATTTCATGGACTCTCTAACACATCTTTCCCGCGAAAGAATTCCTGAACGTTTGGTCCACGCGAAGGCTGGTGGCGCGTTTGGTTACTTCGAAACTACGCATGATATATCACATATATGTAAAGCCGCACTATTTAAAGGCGTCGGAAAGAAGACTCCAGTTGCTGCTAGATTTTCACCAGTAGTAGTTGAACGAGGTGGTATAGATACATCAAGAGATGCCAGAGGATTTGCTTTAAAATTCTACACCGAGGAAGGAAATTTCGATATTGTTGGATTTAATACTCCGATGTACGTTTACAAAGATCCTTTACTTTTTACGACCTTCGTGCGTGCCCAAAAACGAAACCCAGCAACTAATTTGATTGACGGTAACACATTTTGGGACTTTTTGACGCTGCAACCAGAAAGTCTTCACATGTTTTTATTGATCTTTGGAGATCGTGGGATACCTGATGGTTACCGTCATATGCCTGGTTTTGGTATTCATACATACGAAGTTCACAACGAGAATGGTGAAAAGAGTTTTATTAGATTTCACTTCTATCCTGACGCTGGTATTAAAAATTTAAGGTCTAAAGAAGCTCGCAAGATCGCAGGTGTAGACCCAGATTATGCTACAAGAGATTTGTATCGAGCAATTGGAAATGGCAAATTTCCCAGCTGGGAAGTTAGTATACAAATTTTATCTTTAGAAGATGTAAAACATGCAGGATTTGATGTTTTCGATGTTACAAAGATATTGCCTTTAGATAGGTATCCATTACATCCTGTAGGTCGATTTGTATTGAACAAGAATCCTACAAATTATTTTGCTGAAATCGAACAACTGGCTTTCAGTCCTGCTAACCTGGTCCCGGGTATTCTAGGAGGGCCTGACAAAGTTTTTGAAGCTCGACGTTTGGCCTACAGAGACGCTCAGTACTATCGTCTTGGAGCAAACTTTAACAGAATACCCGTGAACTGTCCCATCCAAACTCATACTCTCGCATACAATCGGGATGGCTTACCACCAGTTAGAGAAAATGGTAAAGATATACCAAACTACTATCCTAATTCGTTCAATGGGCCTGTTGCCTATCTCGACAAAAATCGTCCAGCTCTTTTAGATATTTATCAAGATGAGCCTGACAACTTTGAACAGGCTGGTAGTTTGTACTCAAACGAAATGACTTCTCAAGAAAGGAGCAGATTAGTTGAAAACATTCTTTACAGTTTGGGTCCAGTAACCGATTTCCTCAAAGAGCGTGCAGTTAAGTTCTTTAAAATCGTTCATCCCGATCTTGGGAATAGAATAGCTGCGGGACTGGCAGCAAACAATACAAATTATCATGAGTGACATGTTTAAAAAAATTATATACACGGATACCTGAATCGAGCAGCTTCGCTATAAATTAAAAACCTTTTAATTAGTTCGTTAATGCAATTAATTAATTATTTGGGTTAATTAATTAAACCCAATGTCTAAGTATAGGTACTATTACAAATATGTTTATAGTACGTAAATTTTTTACCAGTTTTCCGACTTCTGTGAAGTGGAAATTTATTTTTATATAAATTATTTTATTGTTAATCTGAGTACTGGGTAAATATCGTTTTAAATTGTGTAACACTTTATGCCGCTCTATTTACTTATTTATTGTTTTTGCTATTATAGTAAAATTACATCAGTGTCTTTGAACTTTTCATTGAACCGTTTTCACCTTGAACTCGTTTAAATTGAAACTAGTTTTTATTATTTCGATAATATCACCATAATTTACACAATTCGGTAATGTGTATATTTAAATGCAAAAGTGGAGTGAGTTTAAATTTTATTTTGTGTAAGAGTTAATTCACAGCACGTAGATAATCTTAATTCGATTTAATTTTAATTCTCAAAAATGTATAAAGTGAATTAATTACTTCAATTGCGCAAGGAACCTGTATACTTGGAATTTTTAAATAATAATTTAAGTAATTATTATAACATAGTTGCAAGTAATCAATTTTACTCGTGTCTATAAAAAACTTAGCGCAAATAGACACAATATTTACAAATTTTATTACTTTTGTTGGTGTATAACAATGAAGCACGCGCATAGCACTTTCACATCAGCATTGTTTGCTAAGAACTACTACGCGATAAAATATCGCAATGCTTTTGTATACATACGTAATTATAATATTGAATACTTTAACGGACATGAATAGACATACTTCTAAACTGAATAAATAAATAAGTTACTTAGGGTCATTACTCTAGATAACTAGGTTTTTTGGGTAGTATGGAAATAAAGCTTCACAAGCAACTAATGACTATCAATATTTATTATTTGTTTATTTACACAAACCAATTAAAACGATTTTATTCTTTACATGTCTGCCAATGTGTGTGACAGTTATATTATTGTCTATTTATGTACATAATTATGTACGTCATAGTAATGTATGTACGTATGATAATTCGTACCTGGGAGTTCCGATAAACAAAAGTATTTGAGATTCTATTTAGGTGTAAAAAGTAAGTAGGGTTAAAAGTGGGGATATTCAACCATTAATTTAAATCCCACACAACCCCTATCGTTGCTACAGAGACCGGTTATCATTCTAAATCCCGTTACAAAACTGTATTTCAAAAAGACGTTAAAAATTTAGTATCTCGGCGTTATTACTACGTCATCATTCCATAAATAGGACGTAAACTTTCATTCATAATTGCTATGAAAATATGTCCGTGAAACCCGAAACTGTGTATGATTATCACTACGGCCTAACTCCACAACATTCGCACGGGATTATAAATCATATCAGAATATGATTTATGACTATTTTCGTCTGCGTCGTTTCGTGTGATGAGACGAGGTTCCTTTGAGGGAGCGGCTTTTTGTGGCAACTTGATTGATGTTCAGGCCTATCTCAGTTGCCTAATATTATCCTGTAATATCGATTGCTGGTATTTTTCCTTGTAAACCTACGCTTCGTATTTACTCTCTAACGTGTACAGGTTTATTTAGGTTTTTATGTAAATAGCTGACAGACGGACAGACCAACCTCCTGATGGTAAGTGGTCACCATCGCTCATTGGCATTATCTACACCTAGGCATCACCGATGCGATACAGCCACGAAAAAAGAGAAGAAAGATGAAATATCTCCCAAGGCATCAGAACACGACGAGTCGTTTTGCAGTTGATTCATGCAAGTACTACGCGTTCACTCTAAGTTTGCCCTCGTCGACCGTTACGATTTAACAGCTAACGGTACTGTAGACAAAAAAGTAATCAAATAATTTCACTAACTTAAATAACAAATTACGTTTGCCACTGTGCAAAACATTTTCTATTTTAGTCATTGTAGCGACAAAAATCAACGAACGTAAAATAAATCGATAGAAAAATAATTTAACGAAAGTAACATCAAAATCAACAACGAACTCAAGAACGCACGCGCCGCACGGGACCTCAAAAATACGCGACTAGCGTTGCTGTCCGTACTAAATGAGCTGCGGTATGAGGAAGCGGGACGGGAGGTAAGGGCAAACTTAGAGTGAACGCGTAGTAGACCTTTTTATGTTTATCGTTTTTCATACGAGTGAAAGAAACATAACAGTTTATAAGCCTTCTAAGTATAACAAAGCAAAACACTCCTCAGCGTATTGAAGTATCCTTATGAATATTAAGTATGAGCATAGTTCTAAATATATATATTTTTAATTGGAAGTGGCACATAACTGTGTTTAAAATTTAGGCCTTGTCTGAATGAGCCTGTCAATCTATACTGTAATACCTATTCTATGCTTTGAGCCCACCTTGATGCTTATAACTTAATATTAGTTCAGAGGCATACTGGATGGCATCATGTAAATTTATGCTAATCCGTCTGTATACCCTGAGTTGATTAATAGAACCCTCGCTTGAATTATCTAGATTAAAATAATACTTAGGTCAATTTGAACACTAACCTTTGACTTATAGGACGGCACTTTTGGTACGGAATACACGGTTAACAAACATACAGTTATTTTTATCTTTTGGGTTTTATGTATATTTTATATCGTAGTAACTTAACCCGACCACACTTCAAAGTGGCTCATAGATTTTTTTATTCCATAGCAACAGTTAAATTCCAAATGATTTCAAAACGATTTAATATCTCCATTCCAGTGGGAATTTTAGAACTTAATTTGCAACACAACTCATGGTTGTAGAAAGTCCACAGACCTCCAGCAGACCTAACTTATGAATTTAAGTAATTATTACTAAATCTCGTATGAGAAGAATTGTTGTTGTTTTAGTAGGTATTACTTAGAGATAGGCGGCCTAGAATTTTGTTTTTATGTATTTAGGTAGCCAAATCTACGTTGGCTGACATCCTGCTAGTGCCAAAATTATATTAAGCTTAATTTAAACCGTGAGAAGTGGCACTTACTTGATTCAATTGCGCTTGCCGTTTCGCCTTCGAAATAAAATTATTGCTTGATAAAAATACTTGGGAAAATTTAAAGCTCGTTTTAAAGAATTTGTCCCTTTTAATTTAAAATATAATATTATCAGTTAAGTATTTTAAAATGAGGATATGAGGAACTGATTCTGTTCACTCACATTGTTGTAAATCGGACGAGAAAATGGAAGGTATTCTACACCGCCCACTTTATTTAGTGTATCGGTTCTGTATTCGTGTTTATTAGTTTGACGTAACATTTTGTTTTTAATTTATAAAGAAAGTTATAACAAAATTCTGTAAAAAATATTCTTTTGAATCTTCTTTCTTGAAATGAGCATCCATATCGATAATTTAAAAAAATGTGTTTCTCT
Source organism: Thymelicus acteon (assembly GCA_951805285.1). Lineage (NCBI taxonomy): Eukaryota > Metazoa > Arthropoda > Insecta > Lepidoptera > Hesperiidae > Thymelicus > Thymelicus acteon. Next base: position 2,229,841 of record OX638226.1, on the reverse strand, counting down.
ACAACCAATAATATTAAGTATTAAGATAATTGAAAACATTACTTAACTCCCCCAAAATGCACTTAAGTAGGCGACTATAAAAATAAAAAAATATGTTCGAATCTAAGACAGATTTTCGGCGTATTTTTTTAGTTCCTGATTCCCTGTAACGTCGATGCCATGGACAACGCACAAAGACAATAGCACAGCCACCCAGACCGAGAACACAAACAGAAACTCATCACTTGCAGGGAATCTAGCCCTCTCCGCTGGGAATCGAACCCAGGGCCCTTCGGACGGCAGTCCGACATGGTAACCATTGCACAAGGTCGTCAAATCCAGTGTCAAATCTATCATAATGTCAATAAATGTATATGTATATTGTGAGAAAAGGAATCGAGCATGTATTAGGTTGATGAGTGAAGGACCTCATTAGCGTCTGGAGCCGCGCCAACATTTAATGTTACGGTTCACGCAGCACCGTCTCCGAAGGTACTCGGAGAAATAATAGAGGAAAAATGTCAAGTCCTTTTTAATAACTTCTAGAGGAGGTTATCTATTTGCCTGTTAATGTATGAGTCCTTTGAGTTCTAATACCCATTGGCTCAAGATTTGGATCAGTCAATTTAAAGAATTCTATGGTATATACTGGTATTCGAAGAGGATTCAAAAGTACTCTGTTGTTGATCCAATGTCGGATGTTTTGTACCATTGACATTATTAGTAACAATTTAAATGACTTAATGATACTATTGATAACTTTAATCCTTTTATGAAGCACTAGCTTTTGCCCGCGGCTTCGCCTGCGGTAGAGATCGATTTTTTACAAATACCACGGGAACCCTGAACTTTTCTAGGATAAAAGTAGCCTATGGGTTAATTCAGGGTATGGGTGAATTTCCCAAGTGCATTTTTGAGACGGCGAGGTTGAAAATTAATGTGTGGAGGTAAACTACAATTATGCATAATTTTATATAGGTAGTTTAAATAGTGATCTACACGATAGTAAAGTATTCAGAGGTATTTAATAAATAGATTCTTAATAAAAAAATATCTAAGACCTAAAATCTAATTCCGGTGTACTGTCCGAACTCCATTTAGTTACATATTTTATTAATTTAATTTTTTTTGGTAAATAAATTTAATTGAAACGGAATGTTTTTTAGAAATACATTAGATAACACAACTAATATATATTTACGGAGCAATTTAAGATAGTACAACAGCTCTTAAAACATCTCTTAAAAATGTCCTACAAAAAAAAAGCAATACCGGTGGCGCATTTTGTATACTTCATAACTTGTTACAACACGATTTAGAAGACACCTTACTGGCTCTCCCCGCACCGTTCAGTTGTGCTCTTGCAAACTGCGTGTTAGGATAACCGATTTGCTGCGTAATTTTCCTGTCAAACACGTAAGTACTCACTGCGGTGGCGCAGGAATACAAAATCATCCAATTCCGATGTCATGTATATTAGTAAAAGTACAAAGCAGATTATCAAGAAATTTTATGGAGGCTTCCATTAAAGGTTTTCAGCCATAACTGTGAAATAAAAGTTAACCTGTGAGTAACGGTTTTTTTTAAATTCAAGTTTTGACTCTAATTCTAAGTCCGGTGGCCTAATCTCGGTGGCTCCGGTGGCAAACCAAAGCGCATAAGGACGTGTATAGTGTGTATAGACCAGTGCCGATAATTTTTGAAACGAAAAGAAATAATCGTAGGATGAAACCCATTGCAAAAGGAAGAGAATATAACGAAAATTAAAGAAAAAATAATTTACGGGCGATCTGAGATCGGGAGGTGAGGGAGGGGGGGTTCAAGGGTAAAAAATAGTTTATCTCAATTTCCGGCAAAACTACAAGTCCTATAGAAAAAAGTTAAATAGCAATGTTGTAAGTAATAAAAAGATCTACAGCTTTTTTATTTACCCTTTTTATACATTACGTCAAAATTAATGTGAAAAATTCAAATAACCAAGTTTTTGGTTTTTATTTCTATCTTTTACAAAAAAAAATTTTTCTCACGAAATTTGGTGAAAATGAAATGACAACTATTTTCGCAAAAAAATTTCGGATTTGAGTTTTTAATTTTTTTTGTCAATCATTGTGTACAATTTTGAGTTATTTATTAATATTTACACTTTAATTAATCGAAAAACGAAAGATTCCATGTTAAAATAACATGTTATTTTAACATGGAATCTTACGTTTACAAAAAGTTAGACAAAAAAAAATTACAAATCCATAAAACATAAAGATTGCAAAAAACATGCGAAAATAGTTGTCGTTTCATTGCATTTTCGGAGAACATTTACTATAGTAGTTTATAGTTAGTAGTAGTGGTAGTTAAGGGTTTATAGTTTTTTTTATACCATTAGAAAGTAGAGATTACAACGAACAAAAATCTCACCGATTTTTTAAAAAAGTAGATATTTTGACGTGAGAATTTTCGATTGAAAATTAGGTACCAAAAACTTGGTTATTTGAATTTTTCACATAAATTTTGAGGTTATGTAAAAAAGTGTAAATACAAAAGTTGTAGATCTTTTTATTACCTACGACTTTGCCATTTAACTTTTTCCATAGGGCTTGTAGTGTTGCTGGAAATCGAGATAAACCATTTTTTACCCTTAAACCCTACCCTTTTACCCTTAAAACTTAATTTTTGTTTTATCCTCTTCCTTTTGCAATGGGTTTCTTCCTACTATTATTTTTTTTCACTTTTTACCGTTTTTGAAGCTATCGGCACTGGTCTAATAGGCCACAGAAACACAAGCGTGTCTAATCACCGCTTAAAGGAGTCCGTTCATCTAGACTCCTACTCTTCAAAATGTATCTTTAAAGTATTAAAATATCGCTCACCTAATAATATAATGGCACATCTGCAAAAAATGCGAAATTGAGTTTATATGATATACGTGTTTAAAAGTGCATAATCTACATAGTGATAAATATTTATTAATGTCTATACTAGTAACCAAACCCATACAATCTGTAAAAAACGTAAGAAGAACCCATAAATTAATTTTAAACATTTTTATATAATTTGTGAAATTCGCTTCTGTAAAATATGACAAATTTAGATGTGCCGTTGTATTACTAGGTGAGCGATATGATCTTGCCTTTATTATTTCTCATTGGCATAATCAATTTCGGTGGATCAGATTCTAATTCCAGTGGTCCTAATTTTGGTGGCATTTGATAGTGTAATTTCAAAATATCTCCGGAACTAATAATTTTTTTTCGATCTCTACTATTTGACTAATTATTACTACTATTTACAAATTATTTATGCCAAATAAAATGTATTAGAAACAGCAGGTTTAAATTTAATCAATTTCGGTGGCTCCGATTTTAATTCCGGTGGTCCTTTAATAATTTCGGTGGCATTTGATAATTTCAAATGGAAATATCTCATGAACTAACAAAAATTTTTCGATCTCTAGTATATGATTAAGCAGTACTAATATTTACCTATTATTTAAGCCAAAAAAAATTATCAGAAACAGCAAATTTAAATTCGCCACTGTAATTAGGCAAAATTCGTGTTTGTTGAAATTGACCCGTATAGGCTATCTTCATTCCAAATTTCAACCAAATCGGTTAAGTAGTTATGGCGTGATTGAGGAACAAAAATCCAAACATCTTCACAAACTTCTACATTTATAATATTAAACTAGTTGACCCGGCGAACTTCGTATCGCCTAACAAACTATTTTTTTCTAAAATACAAGTAGCCTAAGTTACTCCCTGTTACATCAGCTATCGGCCAGTGAAAGTCCCGTTAAAATCGGACCAGCCACTTCAGAGATTAGCCGGAACAAACACACAGACAGACAGACAGACAGGCAGACAGACAGACAGACAGACACAAAAATTGTAAAAAATGTTGTTTTTGTATATGTACCGTGTATACATCCAAATGCATTTAGTAAAAAGCGGTTTTTTAATATTACAAACAGACACTCCAATTTTATTTATTTGTATAGATAATTATATAATAATGGGATATAATATAATAATAGGATTACCACCTAACGGAGCCTTCATTGGCAAGTCACCCAGAGAACACATAAAACAGAAACACATTCAACACCCATACTCATATAACAAACATTCCGCCATTAACACCGTACACAAGATTCCCTTTCGCAATATACGCCAGTGCAACATTCCAACGCTCTCTCTAACGGATATTGGTGTGAATACCAACGTTTTTGTCGGAAACTTTATATTAACATGCAAAAAATACTTAATACGATATCGGATCTCGTAGTCGTACGTCGTACGATAAATAAATTATCTACCAATCCACTCTGGAAAATTGTTGGTACGTTCTAATCTTTTCAATGAAGAGACTTTCAAGACGACTGAAAGGTTTCCGTCAAGTTACAGGTATGTGATCGTGTACTTTTTCACGGCATTTTAATGAATTTAAAAGGAACAGTATAACGGTTAGGTTCGCTTAATTAATGTATGAGTAATGTTCGATGGACTACGGAACCCTGTATTGCGCGTGGTCTGACCCGCACTTGGCCGGTTTTAATGGTAAGTCACTACAATCAGATTTTACAAACCCTATATTGCGCCTAGCGTTAATAGCAGGTAAATCACCTGTTGTTAATAGTAGATAAGTCCCTAGATTAGAATTGAGATTTAAGAATATAAAATATTTTAATATTCATTGAAGAACTATAAGTTACAGCTAAGATTTATCCCGGAATAGTTCAGGCGTACGATGCCATGGGCATAATCTAATATATAATATGGTTATAAATATATATATGCTTATAAATCTAAATTAATTAATTAAGAATTTCGTTTCGAAACCACTCTACCGCGGGCGAAGCCGCGGGCAAAAGCTTACACTCAATGATATTATAATGTAAAAAACCGGGCAAGTGCGAGTCAGGCCACGAGCAATGTAGGGTTCCGAAGTAGTACGTTTATCGACTATTACTCGTTAACTACTTATGCTAACATAGCCGTGATAGTTTTCCTTGTAAATTCATCATATAACCTATTTTTGAGAATTTATTATTTTACTTGTCCAACTCCAACCGTTTAGCCGACAGAAGGGGGGGGGGGACACTTGACTCTAACCATAATAAGTATATTTTTGGAATACCTGTTCAACGATACCCCACACTATAGGGTACGCGACGAATAAAAAATTCATCCTCACGTTACCTATAGGGGAGGTGTGCTTTCAACCTACTTATTGTTCTGTACTAATTTTGTTAGTCTTTGCCAAATGTGCGATTTGGTGACGCGAGTGACAAACACTAGCTGTCTTTTTCACTATTATGGTTTTAGTAATGCCATCCCTTTTACATCATTTACCAATGTTGTTATTGGTGTAGTGAAACAAAAGGTAAACGTGTTTTTGTTGTAGCTCTTTTCGGAACAGATTTTGTGGTTGATTCGTAAGGGCATAACGTATTCTATATGCTTACACTCATTTAAAATGGAATAGTTAATATCATTTAGACCTATGAACATAAAGTTCTTTGTTTATTACGAAGTTTAGACTAAGTACAGACTTATGCCATTTAAGTGAGGTCAAAACAGTGGAATCCACGTCAAATGGTGAAGATTGTAAAGAAAAAAGTAATCGAAAAATAGTTCAAAGCGATTTTTTAAATCGTCCACAAAGCGACATTCTGGAAAAACTAGGTGGCGTTTGACGATGGAGGGTCTCTAGAGAGTCGTATCACTGGGCCTCGATAAATTGAGTCTTTTATGGAGATACTGACGGAGTTTTTATTTTCATATAATGTGCACAACTACGTTCTTAAATTGACCCGCTCGGTTTGACCGAAGCAGTCTCTGGTGTAAATATTTTTAATTTCAACCTGTAAATTAAAGGTTCGCCGCGGAAGATTTAAACGTTATAAGCTGACCTTAACTGGAATGTGGTTAGCTTCGTGTGAAAGAAAACCTTTTATCTTACTAATATTATAAATGTGAAGGTTGTGAAGATGTTAATTGTTTTATCTACCTTTTCATTTTTTACGCACTCATTTGAATGGAATTGAATGGAAACTCAATTGAATGGAAACTCAATTGAATGGAAACGCAGTGACCAAAAGACGTGGTAATATCGACGTCGATACCATGCACAACGTGTTTAGGTATCCATTAGCGTCCGCTATTCGCCAAGACGAATGTCTCTGTTAGAGCATTCCACTACTACACACTTAACAGCGCCACAATGGTAGCGGAATGTCCGATATTGCATTGCCATTGCACTATTCCGCCCATTTATCTACATCGATTGTACAATAATATAGTGTGAAACAATTTATGTGCAATGTGTGTTTTTATGTGAGCCGACAATTATCAGACGAACCTAATGTTAATATTAGAAACACCGAAGGCATCATTTAAACTACCAGCCAGAACACTTATGAGTCGTTTGCAACTCAAGCAACTATAACTTTCGTTTTGCATCTTTCTTCTCAATAAGCTAAGTAAGTGTTAACGTAATGTTACAGAATCTAGAACCTTCAAGGATTGGGCTATAATAACCATAAGGAACTGCAAGGCTATACTGTTTTGTAACTTGACAGCGGAATCCGCGATGAGTTTCAAAATTGAAGTTCGAGTCCGAGATCTTGATATGTGATTCTCTAATCATCTGGTACGCACTTGCGAAGTGAAGGGAGTCTCGAACTCTAACTTCAATTTAGAAACCCATCGTGGATTCCGCTGTCAAGTTACAAAACAAAAGTGAACTTGCATCATATTGACATGTCATTATCTAATCATCTAGTACGCACTTGCGAAGTGAAGTGATCCTAGAACTCGAACGTCAATTTTGAAACTCCGCTGTCAAGTTACAAAACAGAATAGCCTTCCTGTTCGAAATCATACAGGTAGTTGCAGTGAAGTGCGTTGAAATAAACTCTTCAGCTGTATTACATTAGAATAGATCGCACAAACTCCATATTCTCTGGCAACAGAGACGTCTAGACAAATGAATCGTGCGTAGCTCACACCCCGACTGATAGTCACGCATTTCTAGACACGAACAGCGATTGGAGAAGAGCATATACATATTCTAGTTCTGTTTATTTTGATTTATTTTCATTTACATGGTGTTTTTCTTCAATGAACAGGTGATGTTGGCCTTAGCGAACTTTACAGCTCCACTGTAAAACTGTAAAAATCACTTGTCAAACACAGTCAAAACAACTGTTAGTCAGACTGGTTGATAGGTTAGACCACAGAACATCTAATAATTAGTTAGAAAGGGCATAGCGCGTAATTTGTACGAGAACCGCTGTCGCCGTTTCGATCCCCTCCATTTGGTTACTACTACGAAAATGAACAAATACGCACGAGGGTCGTTATGTGTGCGTGAGAGGCGCGGCACTGTAGCTAAGGATTGACTGACGATAAACTTTTATCGGTATTTATTTTCGTAAGGTCGACAGATGTGTAAAATAAAGGTTTACCTTAAATCCATAAAAAATAACATTAGTAGGAATCCAGTCAGGTTTGCCTGTTGCAGCGATTCACTGAGCTCGTATAACTGAATCTTTCGGGAAACTAAAATTCATTAAATTCTATTAGAATAAAACATGAAAATGTGGATTCCAAAAATTTTACAGATATGGAATTTGAACCTAGGACCCCTAGTGTAACGTGGCGCTGCACTAACAATTTGAACTACCGTGTGATCAAACCAACTGCCGATACTCATGAACTGTACTCATGAACGCTAGATTAGATATAGATTTTAACAAAATAATAAACAAGAAGTAACTGCTTCAAACAACAATATCCTGCCAAAAATCTAACTGAAAAATATAATAAAAGCGGCCAAGTGCGAGTCGGACTCACCCATGAAGGGTTCCGTAGCAGCAAGTAACATAATATAAAAGTTCTTGTAGTTCGTTGTAACTTTGATCGAGGTAAATTGCGGTTTACGATTTATGACGTATTAAAAAAAAACTACTTACTAGATCTCGTTCAAACCAATTTTAAGTGAAAGTTTGCATGGTAAAGTACATCATATATTTTTTTTAGTTTTATCATTCTCTTATTTTAGAAGTTACAGGGGGGTGACACACATTTTACCACTTTGGAAGTGTCTCCCGCGCAAACTATTCAGTTTAGAAAAATATGATATTAGAAACCTCAATATCATTTTTAAAGACCTATCCATAGATACCCCACACGTATGGGTTTGATGAAAAAAAAAATTTTTGAGTTTCAGTTCTAAGTATGGGGAGCCCCCATAATTTATTGTTTTTTTTTTCTATTTTTATGTGAAAATCTTAATGCGGTTCACAGAATACATCTACTTACCAAGTTTCAACAGTATAGTTCTTATACTTTCGGAAAAAAGTGGCTGTGACATACGGACGGACAGACAGACAGACAGACAGACAGACAGACAGACAGACAGACAGACAGACATGACGAATCTATAAGGGTTCCGTTTTTTGCCATTTGGCTACGGAACCCTAATAAACCAGTGTTACTACGTGTAAAATACGTCAATGTTCTTTCAAACTATATTTCAATGCATAAAATATTAAATTTATCTGGCCACATTCACATTATTTAAGAACGTTGTTTTTATTATAACTTCGAAAGAATCTATCGAATATCGATGTCATCTTTTACTACGCCCAACACTGGAGCTACTTCTACGCAATACATTACGCGTTCGAATTGATGTGATAAAAATGACGAGCGCATGCAGCCCGCAATGTATATTTTTTGAGAAAAGAATTATTTGAAGGACATTTTGAAGGATTTAAACTAAAATATCATAGTTTTTTTACTTACCGATGAAAAGAAACGCTTCCTTTGTTTATGTTAAGCACTTGGCTTCGTGCACGGCAAGTAATTACCGCACATGAAGGCATTTTCACGTAATTTAGTCGCAGTGTTTCGCAGTACTTTTCTCCGTTGGAGGTCGCGAGTCACTAAACAGCGCGATCGCGTGTTTTTGTGAAGTATGCACGTTTGCTCATAGTCTTGGCGCGCCTGCCCCGCCCACAACTCCTTTCTAACTAATTATTAGATGTTCTGTGGGTTAGACTGTGTGGATTGTTTTTAATGTTGTCAGTTACTAATACTGACACACACACGAATAACGCACGCTGGACATAAACTTTCTTTAAAGCGAAGTTAAAATCTCATGAAAAATTAGTATAAATATAAAAATAATAAAAACCCGCTTACTGTCAAAAAATCTATCATGATATACCTTTTTGGAATCCTTATGGTGAGCTTTGACACCCATATTGTATTTTTCGATTAATTTTTATTTTTTGATACTTCAAACAATGGCATCTCACAGCCATCATATTTGTTTTTTTTTGTAACTTATTTAAGAACACTGGGTTATCAAGACGAATCAAACGATATCTTCTTAATTGTATAAAACCGTTCAGCGGTTTGGAAAATACGAGGTAATAAAGAATATTACACACATACAACATACGCGCTAAAAACATAACCCTTCTTTGGCAGTCGGGTAATGAAGATTTCTTAAACCGACTTTTCGCCCACGTCCGATAATCGGTGACCGATTTTTTGTAGGAGAAAAATAGAACGTACTGATAGCAATAGTGCAACGTACACGTCCTACAAAAAGTCAGTCAAAAATAATATGGCAGGAAAAATCGGCTCAATTATCTGTCCTACAAAAAGTCTGACGTCGGCGGAAAGCGTTAAACTGTAATAACAATATAGATGTTATCGCCACTAAAATAAAAGCGCAACCAATCTTATTACAAAGATGGTGTCATCGTTAGCACCAAACCGCGACGTGTTCAAGAGGGGCAGCCCTAGCGAGGGTGACCTACTTCGGCTGAAAAAAACACAAATGAAACATCATAGTGGCGGATGGAGGGCTGGCACTTTTTTGTTGTTTTTTTTTTTTGCAACCTTTGATTAGATTTATCTGTGGTTTGGTGGCTCCTTATTAACACCTGTTCATTAACTCACCCGAGTATCAAATCAAATACATTTTGTACCGAATTTGATACATGTTTGCTGCAACTGCTAGATGTTTTTAACATCCTTCAACTTTATTTGCAGGTAATAATAGAGTAAGTAATTAGAAATAATCACAAAATTAGGTACCAAAAACTTTATAATTCAATTAATAGATTTAATTATTGTAAATACTGAATTAAATTAATTAACTACTTGTGACTCGAAAATTATCTTATTATTTTGAATGAATTACTAATAATCTTCAAATGAAGTTCTCCATTTTAGTCACAATCCTTTGTGAATGGCCTTTTATCACTTTCGATTCGAAATCGAAAAATATTTATTTTCTAACCTAAATATCTGTGAAATGGCTTACTAAAAGTAATTATAACTCCTCAGCGATAATATTTTTGTACTTACATTTATATATATATATATATATATATATATATATATATATATATATATTATTATATATATATATTATAAACAGACTCGAAATATGTGAGTGAAATTTTTTTTTGTTTAGATATTTGAGGACTTACGCCCCAACTCAGTCACTGAAGGTTACTTAAATCGCTCCTTAGTACAGAATTTGTATGGTGATCCTTTACTAAGGAGCGATTAAAGTTAGTGGCTCACCGTTAGTGACTCTGAGTTGGGGCGTTACCCTTTGTTAGAAAAACACTTCAATTTTAGACTCTACCCGTCAAGCTATTTTATACAAACGTATTGTACAAATAATACTCAAAATAACACAAGATATCTTCTAACATAGAATAAAAATAACTTCAAGAGCAGTTATAAGCTTTCAAATAACAACTCAGTCTCAAAATGAAGATAAGAATATCAAAAAATATCTGAATGTTATTGTCACGATTTTAAGTCTCCAACGCGCAATGCGCGAAATTGTAATAATACGAGTAACAATAATTTTAAATAAATAAGTGAGCGTAATGTGTTTAAAAGGTCATATTATTTATTATTACGACATGAACAGTAAATATAGTTGCCACAAACCAAATACATATCCAGCGAACGTTCACGTAAATAACTTTACTGGGGAAAATGGGAAATGTGCTCGGTTTATTGAGGAAATTATGTATTTATGAAAATTATTTTTTTTTGTGAGTAAAGCTGTTATTCTATTATGATTTAAGTGGCATTTATAAACGATATACGAGAAAAACATAAGATATTCGACAGACCGTGGTAGTATCGTGAGGTCGTGAGGTCGTGAGGCGACAGACCGAAACCACCGTTAAACTGTCTTGGTTGCTTATTTTTGTACTCGTTGGTTATATTGCACTCGTTTTAGTCACGTTTTTGGTCACTGGTAGGATATTATTTAACTTTTTGAGACATCTTAATCATACTTTATGCTCGTTTTAATTAAAATATACTCTCTTCATACAAATCCTATACAATACAATGATTTCAACGTTTGGCGCTTCTCGGGCACGCTCCACGTATATCTCGGTCACGCTTCGCTTACACTTCAGTCACTTTCCTTTTTATATGACATTTATTAACGTAATGTAAGGCTATTCACCCACGACCGATAATCGGTGACCGATTTTTTGTAGGAGAAAAATAAAACGTACTGATAGCAATAGTGCAACGCATACGTCCTACAAAAAGTCGGTCAGAAATAATATGGCAGGAAAAATCGGCCCGATTATCTGTCCTACAAAAAGTCTGACGTATTATTCTTAAACTATATAATATAAAGCATGGTACTCACTGGCGTTGAGCGGTACGGCGGGCGCGCGCGCGTGGTACGCCGCGCCCGCGTACGCCGCGTGTCGGTAGCCCGCCAGAGCGCCGCGCTCGCGCCCTACCGCCAGCGCATCGCACTTCGACTTCACTTTCAGCGCCACCGCGGGTCTTGCTGCTGCTGGAACAATACAGAATAATCCTAATATAGTGACGCTTCACACTCATAGCCCTAGGATTCCATGTGTCGTGGATGCAATGGAAAACACAAAGAAAACGATTCACACACCCAGAGGGAGAACTGAAATTCAAACTTATTACGGCACGCGGGTCGTCGTATTAAGAACCTAGACGTGTAAATTCAAAAATTTTGTATTTATTATAACTATCATATTTAAAAAGTTACTGCTTACATTACATGTGGTTGCTTATAATTTGTAAAGCAGTCAAATACAACATTTATTCACTTGCGTAGATTTTAAACATCTTGTACTGTACATGTTTCGTTGGCAATCCAATCAATCTCTATATATCTATACAAATCTCTATACAAATAAATAAAATTAGAGTGTCTGTTTGGAATATTAAATTAACCGCTTTTTATCAAGTGCATTTGGATGTATACATGGTACATATACCAAAAAAACATTTTTTACGATTTTTATCTGTCTATCTATCTGTCTGTCTGTTTGTTTCGGCTAATCTCTGAAATGGCTGGAGCGATTTTGACGGGACTTTCACTGGCAGATAGTTGATGTAACAAGGAGTAACTTAGGCTACTTTTATTTTAGAAAAAAGAAATAGTTAATTAGCCGATACGAAGTTCGCCGGGTCAGCTAGTAAATAAATATGTCACTTTAAAAGAAGATAAATAAACATAATGCTGGTAACTGGAGAAGAATTATCTTTCACGAAATGTAAGACGAAAACTCGAGATAGATTTTACTTTGCTAAACTTAACGCTTCGAAGGATGTTCGAACCGTCTGTTCTATTCAGGTGGAAACAAACAAACAACTGAAACAAAGCCAAAAACGCCGGTGGCTAAGTGAAAAATTTACTGCCAAATAAAATCCCAAAGAGAATTAAAAGTTCCAAGTGAATCCTGTCTTCACCTGTTGCGGCCATCTCGGTTCATGTGCGCGTTTCTAACGAATTATTTAGGGGCGAGAAATAATGCGGTTTTACGTCTGCTCCCCTGTTCCGCCAAGGAACTTTTCATCCAACCGTGTGGATCCCAATTCCCTCAATTCAATTCACGAGGTACAATTCACACCAATGTATTTGCACCTGACATACTAAAGAGTTTTTAATTGTATAGAATAGGTTATTCAAACGAAAGGAAAGGTTAATAATCTTAAATTAAATTTTAAAACACCCCCGACAATTTTATTCACACTAAACATAGCTAAGAACACTCTTGATTAAGTCACCTTTCAAAAAAAAACTAGATCAAAATCGGTTCAGCCGTTTGGGAGCTACGATGCCACAGACAAACATGCATACACAGGCACACAGATACACAGCCATGTGAAACTTTATAACACGCCTATTTTTTGTCGGAGGTTAAAAACAAAATATCAGACAAAACGACACCAGACTCGACAGGATTTTGTGTCGTTTGGTGGCTGACTCATGCTCAAGGGTGGTAGCTATCCAGGCGAACCCCATGGAGAAATAATAATAGTAATAATGGTATTAATTAACAATTTAAATCAATATTACCAATATAATCCCTCGAGGGGTCCTACCACCAGCGGGCCAGATTTAGTCGCCACTTACGACACCCATCCGGCGCGGGATTGGGGTTAGTATTCTAAGCCGCCCCAAAAAGCGAAAACCTTTATTTCATTCACTTTTAAACGTCAATTTAACAATTACCACTTGTCTATATATATAAAATTGAAAAGCGACACACCGCTGATTAAACAAAAAATCTCAGAAACTGCCGAACCGATTAAGATGAAATTTGGCAGGGAGATAGTTTATGCTAAGGAGACGTCCACTAAGAACGGATTTTTGGAAATTCATCCCCTAAGGGGTACAAATAAGGGTTAGAAGTCACTTTCATACAAACCAACTTTGTTAGTTGTAGATTTATAAATTTGAAATTTTTTATGTAAGTTTATAGTAATAAACAGAAGTTAACTTTGACACATTTTTTTGGAAAATCATCCCTTAAGGGGTTAATTTACTGATTGGAACTTAGTAGGCAACTTTGTCATTTTTGAAGTAAAAAACATAAAAATTTACATACTAGCTCCAAATTAAAAACGAAATTTAGAAGAATTATGTTTTTTTGGCAAATCATCCCCTAAAGGGTTAATTAACAGGGCACAATTTAGTATGGCAACTTCGTCAGTTTTGAAGTAAGAAGGGTGAAAATTTGTATATAAGCTTATAGTTAGACACAAAAAATAACTGTATCACGGTTTTCTCGAAATTCATCCCCTAAAAATAGGGGTTGGTAGTCAACTACATACAAATCAACTTCGCCAGTTTAAGAGTTATAAATGTGATTTTTTTTATTTAAGTTTATAGCCATAAACGAAAGTTACCTTTGATATTTTTTTCGGAAAATCATCCCTTAAAGGGTTAATTTAGTGGATTTATTTTACTACGCAACTTCGTTATTTTTGAAGTATGAAACTTAACATGAAAATTTACATATTAGCTCCAGATTAGAAGCAAAATTACATTGGAAGGATTACATTTTTTTGGAAAGTCATCCCCTAATAAAGGGTTAAAAAAGAGTATGCAAGTTAGTATGGCAACTTCGTCAGTTTTAAAGTAAGGGTAAAATTTTGTATACGTATAAGCTTATAGTTAGACACAAAAAATAACTGTACCACAATTTTCTCGAAATTCAACCCCATAAGGGGTTAAACTAAGGGGTTGTAAATATTTAAGAAACTACGTCATTTTTGAACTCAGAAATGTGAAAATTAATATGGAAGCTTAAAGTCAGAAACAAAAATTTTGTGTAGAGAACTTTACGGACGGGAGGGGGAGGGGAGAGGGATAGCAATCGAGAGAGAGACTGGGATCGGGAGAGGAAGCAGGAGAGGGACCGGGTGAGGGCGGGAGAGAGACCGGGAGTGGGAGAGGGAAAGGGACATGAAACGGGAGAAGGACCTCGAGCGGGAAAGGGAGAGGGACAGGGAGTGGGAAAAGGAGAGAGTGGGACAGGATGAGGAAGGAGAGGGGCAGGGAGCGGGAGAGGATGGGAGAGGGAGAGGGGGAAAGGGAAAGGAAGAGAGGGAAAGGAGGAGGGTGAGGGAAGAGGGAGATGGAGAGGGAGAGGGAGAGCGAGAGCGGGAGAGCGAGAGAGGGAGAGGGAGAGTGGGAGCGAGAGAGTGAGAGGGAGAGCGAGTGCGGGAGCGGGAGAGTGAGAGGGAGAGGGAGAGGGAGAATGAGAAAGAGAGAGAGAGGGAGAATGAGAGGGAGAGGGATAGTGGGAGGGGGAGGGAGAGGGAGAATGAGAGGGAGAGGGAGAGGGAGAGGGAGAGGGAGAGGGAGAGCGGGAGCGGGAGTGGGAGAGGGAGAGGGGAAGGAGAGAGAGTATATGTAACTCTTGAACGGATGGAAACAACAGAACCGTTTTAAAGATATTTTTTACTGTTTAAAATTATTGTCTGCCCGTCTATCTGTTTGTCTGTCCGGGCATCACATGAAAACCCTTGAACTGATTCGACGTAAATTTGTTAAGTTGTTCCATAGACTTTGGGTCATATTTTAGAAAACTTTTCGTCACGAAAAAATTAAAAGTTTTCCCCGAAAACAACATGAAACTTTGTATGGAATATTTTTTTAAAATATATCAACGATTAAATATGACGTTTTAAATTTGCAACAAACGTAAACTAATTGATGAAATACATAATTACGTGTTTTTCAAAAATTTTCATGAATAACAAAAAAACAAATTAATGTTAATGTTGTTTATTATTCGAAACCTACTCCCAGAGTCTTAAGTCTTTATTTTCTATTTTTTCGTTGGATTTTGTGTAAAAGCGTGTTTTTTAGTTTTTTTACTATTTTTTTTATTTTTTAGTTTGATTTTTAGGGTTCCGTAGCCGAATGGCAAAAAACGGAACCCTTATGGATTCGTCATGTCTGTCTGTCTGTCTGTCTGTCTGTCTGTCTGTCTGTCTGTCTGTCTGTCTGTCTGTCTGTCCGTCCGTATGTCACAGCCACTTTTTTCCAAAACTATAAGAGCTATACTGTTGAAACTTGGTAAGTAGATGTATTCTGTGAACCACATTAAGATTTTTACACAAAAATAGAAAGAAAACAATAAATTTTGGGGGTTCCCCATATTTAGAACTGAAACTCAAAAATGTTTTTTTCATCAAACCCATACGTGTGGGGTATCTATGGATAGGTCTTTAAAAATTATATTGAGGTTTCTAATATAATTTTTTTCTAAACTGAATAGTTTGCGCGAGAGACACTTCCAAAGTGGTAAAATGTGTGTCCCCCCCCCCCTGTAACTTCTAAAATAAGAGAATGATAAAACTAAAAAAAATATATGATGTACATTACCATGCAAACTTCCAACGAAAATTGGTTTGAACGAGATCTAGTAAGTAGTTTTTTTTTTAAACGTCATAAATCGTAAACCACAAAAAACGTTGATCAAAGTTACAACGAACTAAAAGAACTTTTATATTATGTTACTTGCTGCTACGGAACCCTTCATGGGCGAGTCCGACTCGCACTTGGCCGCTTTTAAATTTTCTTCTGTAACGGGTACAAATATGATAAGCATAATATCCGCGTGCGGAGCCGCGGGCAACAGCTAGTATTCCATATAGGTGTATAATGAAATATGAGTGACAACAATGTCCTATCAACTACACCTGTTGCTTTAACCCAACTGTTCAGAATATTAAGACTTTCTAAGGTAATATTAGACTGACTGAGACATGAAAAAGCTTCGTTACGAAAATGGAGTCAAAGTGCCTTTCGTCATTTACCACGTTGTATTTTTACTATCTCAGTTAATATATTTGTCTCATTCGCTCGGTAATTTTGTTTTCCTTCTGCGAGTTTTTTTTTTATTTAAATAATCATATCCATTTATTTTTGTTCAAAACAAACTTTATAATTTCCGATGAGTAAAGTAATAATCATTAGTAGAATAAAACTAGTATTTCTTCAGCTAATAACCTATTATTATCTACTATCCATAAAAGAGCTGTGATTTCTTTATATAAACATTGAACAACCTTAATGTTAATCTTTTTACATAACTCGGTTAAAAGATAACATTATTAAACCAATACAAAATTATGGGTTATACGAAATTATATGTATAACATTTCATTCAATTTCCCTTCACGTTCATTTCTATAGAATATGTTAAGCTTCGTAGCAATTGTCTTAACTTAGTTCGGGGCGACTATTAAAGGAGTTGAAGAACAAATACGGCGGCATGTGCCTGCTACGACTCTCATCAAACTTGTACCACTGTACGCTCGTAGGCCGACGCGAACTGCTACGCGAAGGAACGTCAGCATGTTACTGGTAATGTATTAATCTTTATACCAATAACATCCCAGTATAATCTTACTTAATACATATCTATACAATCTATACAAATAAATAAAATTGGAGTGTCTGTTTGTAATATTAAAATAACCGCTTTTTACTAAGTGCATTTGGATGTGTACAGGGTACATATACCAAGACAACATTTTTTACAATTTTTGTCTGTCTGTTTGTTCCGGCTAATCTCTGGAATGGCTGGACCTATTTTGACGGGACTTTCACTGGCAGATAGCTGATGTAACAAAGAGTAACTTAGACTACTTTTATTTTACAGAAAAAAATGTTTTAGAAAAAATAGGATCAATGAAAAATTTTAATACCACGCGGACGAAGTCGCGGGTAACTGTTAGGTATAAATACGAAAGTTTGAATGGATGTTTCTTTCACGCGAAATCTACTGAATGTATTTTCTTGTAACACACAAATAGATCATGATTAGGGATAGGATACAAGGTACTTATTATCCCGGGAAACGCGAGTAAACCGCGGGCAGAACGCAAGTAAAATACAATTGTTTCAGAGAATATCGTCGTTATACCCTGTAGCCTAGCTGGTAGCGACCCTGCGAAGCTAAGGGTCCTGGGTTCAATTCCCGGCCGGGGCAGATATTTATGTGACAGATAAATATTTGTACTCAGGTCATGGGTATGATTGTGATGTGTTATGTGTAGTCCATGCCACCCGCGACACAGGTAATAACCTACTGCGGGGGTATGAGTGTGTAAGCGTTTATATCGTTTAAAGTAGCCAACACTCTAAATTATTTATTTATTTATTATCTTTTTGCACCATACAATTTGTATAATAGCAAAGGCGGACTTCATTTTAATAGCATTCTCTCCCAGTCAACCTTCGGATAGTGAGAACACAACGATATAATAATTGTTGTAACCTGGAGTTTTGTAAAGGAATTTTTGTATGTTTTTTTTACATAAAATAAGTTAGTGCTTAACAACAATCCCACCTAATGGTAAGTGGCGATGGAGTTTATGTATTTAATATTTAAATCTTCTCCTTGCACTTAAAACGTTTCTTGTAAGTCTCTAGCTAATGGTAAGGCAGCCATACGAAAATCCATTATTTTTACACGCTTTATATTAGCTTCACCTGTATGTTTGTTTGTTTGTAACTTGTAACCGACTCCTTTGGACTTGATTTTGACCCACTTCAAACGGTCAGATTTTTTTCAAACTTCGTAGACTTATCGAGGACCGATGACAATTCAATATTAAAAGAAAAAAAAAGAAAGAAAGAAAAACTAAATTATATTAAAAAAATCAAACTAAAAAATAAAAAAAAATAGTAAAAAAACTAAAAAACACGCTTTTACACAAAATCCAACGAAAAAATAGAAAATAAAGACTTAAGAATCGTGAATTAAAAGCGTGGAGTGCATGGTGTCAATCAGTAGAAGGGATAATATCTTGAAAACCCCACGCTTTTAATTCACGATTCATAATTCTTTATTTTCTATTTTTTCATTAGATTTTGTACAAAAGCCTGTTTTTTAGTTTTTTTTTACTATTATTTATTATTTCCGCGTTCTGGCAGATAACAACCTCTTTACTGTTTAGTGTTTTAATCATTGCGTCTTTAAGTAATTGTTTGATATTCCGATAACTTCTTCATAAATTCTTCATAGCTTAGATTCTCTTCTGATAAAAGTATAATTTCTATGTTTAATGTCCCCAATGGTATAAGTTAAAAACACACTTCTTTATTGCATTCATATTGATAATAATACACAATAGTGGTGTATATGTAATGCTGACTATTTCTTTGCCCAACAAAATACAAAATGCAACTCACAATTCCTGTACCGAAAACAAAAAAGGTTAAGTAAACGAAGGAATTTGCAGCCGCTACAAGTTGTCGTCGCTGTTTCTGCCAGCCGTACCGACAATAACATGCATATTAGATAGGCGTGTTTTGTTGGCCGTACGTGATTGGCGGTACACAGCAGCCTATATTAGCCGGTAATTTATGCCGCTATAATGCCGAATAACGGTCATATTGCGGATTCCTTGTTTACGGGGAAGAGCTGAGTTGAAACGGAAAACCGGTTTTGGGATTTTGTGGGGTCATGGAGGATATGACATTTTTTTATCTCTACTAAGTATACTAGCAGTAAATAGGAAGAAATCACCATAGACCTATATGTACTATACTAGTCAGGTTGTTCAGTACTAAAAATTTGGGCACCTATATTGACACCAAATAGCTTTAACGTATTTTAGTCGGCTGCGAGCAAGCGAGGTTAGTAGATTCCATTTTTGAAAAACCCCGACCGTTCAAGAACACATAATAACGCATATTGTTTGTTGTGCACAGTTAAAACGTTTTTATTATTTACGTTTGAACTTTATTTGGGTTTATTTAAAATTATAATTGGTAAATAAGTATATTTTACTTACATTTTTTAAAATTATTTAGTGCAAAATACTTGATATCCGCCATCTTTAACCGAACTTGACCGAACGAAGCACTGTCACAGAGTATGAAAAATGTGACACAGATTTTGTTCGGAACAGCCCGTCTATATATTTAAGTCTATGGAAATCACACGCTACTCGTGTGATCATAAAGTGATCATAGCTGACCATGGATTTTCGTAACACCCATGTTAACTTTATTTTTAGACAAATTTTTTTTAATAGATAGTCATTACTTTTATAAGAACTTCCTCCTTTTATTGATGTCGATAAATAAAATTGCCCACATAAATAATGGGCCTCCACCACACTATCGCCACTAATCAGACAAGCTAAGTGCAAATGAAGACGAAGTCAACTTCGCGCCGAGTGCAATATTGCGAAGCGCGAATTCATTGCGAAGATCCATTTAACTTCGTAAAGTTTCATTTAGCCGAGCTTTATACGGCACTGACCTCATCGTTTACTATTAAAGATATAACACGTTCTTATACTAGTTTGTAATTCGATTTTTATATTTCATTCGATTTCAAATTCGGCTTGTACAGTACGAAACAGAATAACAAAGTAGTTTTTTGTAGAAAACTGTACAAACCATTATATTAGTCAAATTATATTGAATTTGTCAGTATAAGTAGTTAAACATTGTGTTTTTGGTGTAAGTGCGTGAACGTCAATGACATAATTTTGTCATCACTGTATTAATAACTTAAAAATTAATTAGTATATCAACCGACCACGTTCAATTTAACTTAACTGTATCAAATGCATCACTTTACTTAGATTTCTTATGAGTAACTTCACATAAATCTCCTAGATGACTTAGGCCCGTAATATCAATAGCAGTTTAATCTATGATTCTGAGTTTAAACCGTCTTTTTTGAACCAACTGCTATTGATATTACGGGCCTTAGTGATATACTCGTACATGTATATTAGATTCGAGGTCAAGAAAAGTATATCGTGAAAAGGACAATCAGAAAACAAAAAATCTAATTGTTTGTAACTAATAAATATAAGTAAGTATAAACAATTTTCATGAAGAAAGTAAATTGCCTTTAACATATTGTTTTTTTTTTTTTGAATAGACAGTTGCTGTTAGCCCAAGCGACCTTCATAGCTTCACGCGGAAATATCGCGTATAACTCGCCCGAAATATCTGTGGACCTCGCTGGAATTCGATGCCGCTCCCGCTTCCTCGGACCTCACCCTGTTTTCGCCTATCCAGTACCGTTGCCAAAACAAGCGCCGACGCAGGTGTATTATTCTTGCTTCGTAATCGCATTATTGTTTATTGTTTCTTGTTGTTTATTTTTTCTTGTTGTTTATTATTATTTAGTGTTGAAAGATGGGTAGGACGATACATAGTGCAGAGCGGAATTTAGTGCTCAAAGTAATCTAATTCTTTGAAAATGAAAAAAACACTACGGAACCCTATAAAGTACAGATTGATATAAAAGTGCAAAAAAGTAGGTACACACAAATCAAAATAATATTTTTAATCTTTACATCTCGATTTTCTTTGCTATCTCTCCAGTTTGCATGACGTCATTGAGCCAGGTCCACAGATATATAGGTCGAGTAATACCTATGTGTATCATCTCTTTCGCTTATAGCGCTTGTTCAGACCTGTACTTGAACTGAATAATCGTCCAACCGCCGACTATGGACTAGCCTGTCATCTATAGACTAACTGCACCCGGGGTAACTTTTAATGTATAAATATTAGTTGCACAAACAACAATAATAAACATTTACAACACTATCCTACTACTTCGCACTGCACTCATTTGACCAACTTCATCTGTTCTGAAGTTCCGTGAACTTTTAACATATTTTTTACACAATTCATCATTATTATACTAGCAACATTGAAGTATTATTACTAGCGTATAGAACCGACACCGCGAACACGATGTATATCCCAATGAAATGGCGCCAGTGGGCTTCAATTTTCAAAGGATTAGTTCGATTTTGAAACGAGAACGGGAGCTCAATGTTGAAAATAGAACCTCCCGGCGCGACGCACATCTTGTTCGAGATGTCTGTTCTATGACATTGTACCTCCTACTACTTCAATGACAAGCGACGACCTTATGTTCGGTTTACACGTAAGTATTAAGTTAACTACTTAACTAAGTAGTTAACTTAATTTTAAGTAAATTAATATGCGTAAACGGACAATTTAGTAGTTTAGTTATCAAGTAGACAAGTAATTTAGAATTTTTTCTATTTTCTGTTAAGTAGGTGGGCGGGGCATATCACTTAACACGTTTGGACGGGCACTTTTTAGTTAAAATTTAGTTAAAATTTAGTAAAATGCTTAAGTAATTAAGTAATTTAGTAAAATGCTTACTTAATTACTTAATTAAGTAGAATTCTATGAACTAAAGAGCTTTACTAAATTATAACGTGTGGACGCACACTAAAAATTATTCACTTAAAATTTAGTTACAATTTAGTTAACTACTTAACTACTTAATACGTCTAAACCGAACATTATTCTAAGTCGTAAGGCTTATCAAAAGGAAAGCAAGGAAATATCTGTCTGTCTGCCAACATGGGATTGGGTCGGTATTCTAGGCTGCCGAATATAGCCATATCATGATTTAATTTCAATTATTTTAATGTTTCGTTATCTGTAAACCCCGTGAATTTACTTGGCAAGTTGGTTCGTAATGTGGTTTCTAAAGCATTTAAATACTCTTTAAAGTTTATGTACATTTAAAATGCGGAAACTATTTGCAGTTAGTGGTGAAAAAAACAGTTTTACTGAAGTGCAATATTTATTTTGTTAAAAGCGTACCGATTAAATATTATTTCATTGTATATTTTATTTATGCATGACGTGGGAGACTTAGAAGAACGACTCAGAAGAAAGACTTAGAAGAACAACACTGCTACCGACACTATCAGACTGCTAGCCGACAAAGCATAAAATGTCAATCTTTTCAGGGGTGTATAATATATAATCTGCTTACTTTCTAATATTCACACATTCACGAATCATGAAAAATGAAATAAAATACTAACTATTAAGAAAAATAACCTTACACACTCATAGTAAACTTGTATTATCTGTGTGCAAAACAGGAACACTCACACCCAGATCAAGAACAGAAATTTAGAAGAAAATCATCACTTCTGCCTCGTTGAGAATCTAACCCAGAAACTTCCGAATGGTGGTCGGGGATATTGGTAACAATTACGCTACTCGGGTCGTCATCATTAATATCATTATAACGAATCGTTAATGAATGAATGAATGAATGAATGAATGAATGAATGAATGAATGAATGAATGAATGAATGAATGAATGAATGCATGAATGAATGAATGAATGAATGAATGAATGAATTAGTGAAGGATGTAAGTTGAAAATGAGCCGTAATTGTCTTACAATTTTTCAAGCGTTACTTCCGTGCGTTCACTCTAGCACCCGAAAAGAAATAATCCGCGCTCAATGGTGTAGAGTAAGCTAAGATTCGTAGTTATCTATTTAACTGTTTTGTCACTGACTTGAGCTGCAAGTTATTCAAAGTTGTCTGACGGGATGTTGTTACGGAATTTTATAGCAGCTCACTCTGAAGTTTCAGGATACATTGAAATATTCATGACGCCGCCCAAAATAACTGTATCTCATTAAGACTTAGGGTCGCGAGTTGTCGACAAGTTTGCTAGCTACGACACAGCATTTTTTGTAGGAACGACTTTTATTACATTATTTAGTGTTAACCACATCTTGTAAAAGTAGCAACTGTTAAATAAAGATTTTCATTTTATAAATCAACGCCCCACTATTATATAGCCCGTTCACAAATCTTAGAGACTAAATTGACGTTTCATGGGTGACCAGTTTCCGATGCAAATTAAATAGTGATGACCATAAACCGGAAAGTAAATCAGAAAAATATTCGCAGCTTTTATGATGAGTCGACTATTTGTGTGATTATTGAAGATTCCCTAAAACTACTATAAAAAAAAGCAAGCAACCAATATCATTAATATATCCATGATATATTTACCCTTAATAACTCAATTCAAAAGTTATGTTGCTTACTAGAATGAGTATTTGGTTATGGTTACATTCGGTATACAGCTAATTTTATACTATTTAGCCGAATACTAAATATCTACGTAGATATGAATGTCGCTACTAATATGTCATTATTCTTACGACGTAGTTAACGATTCAAAAAGCCGGAAAAGAAGATTGCACTTTAGCTGGTATCATTATTTCAAACTTTGACATTAGTGGTTGTCATTTTAGTCTCTAAGATTTGTGGACAGGGTTTAGAAATTAGTATATCATGGATGTACAATAGTACATTACACTGTGTCAAGTGTGGCAACACCAATCAATCCGCTATAATATTCTCAATCGCCGAACTAAACAAGCTCCCGTTAGCCGCGAACATACCAATTTCATTACAAGCGATTCATCACACCGTTGAATACAATACAAAATGAATGAGCCGATGAAATCCGGTAAACAGCGCAATCGCTGGCCAATCAATCGATTACCATTTCATTATCGCTTATAGATGGCAGCACTATCGTAATCAATTTGTTTAATGGTAACATCGTTCACGAATCGCTATTCTCCTTTTGTTATGTTTACGTCAACACACGAAGGCCACAGATAATAAAAGAAATGAAATATCATTCGATGGAAATAAAGTTACAGACATTAATTACTTTTTGTGCGTATTAAATAATACTATGAGATATAATTATTTTCATATCCTAGCTGTTACAAATGTTAAAACTAGAATATCATAATAAAATCTAATACGAGCTGTTTTATCTTATCTGTGAGACAATTTTGTACTTATTAAATGGCTTATAGACAAGTTCGATAAAATAATATCTCAACGTTATAGATTACTTTATCCTGGCCTTAATAACGATATGCTGTGATTTCTGTTTTGCAGATTGTCCGGTAGTAAAATTATACTTCTTGAAGTTAGAGGTGATTAGAGTACCTATTTCGTAAAGTAATAGAATCTAGATTTTAAAATCAAAAGTGATTTAGCATTAATTTGTATAAAAGAACGTAAAATAAATCACAGGTCAGTTCATCATAATATACATAATATATTCATCATAATATCATGTTTAATATTTTTGCCTTTCAAAATTCGACTCAACTCTTAATACAAGGCATGTTTTTATTTAAACTTTTAAAAGCGCTACTACTTACAAAAAACGATGACTTCTATGCCCAAACGGGATTTTATCTTTAATTTCAAATATGTGTCCACATTTTTACTTGCCAAAGCCGGCTCTTCGCATATTTCGAGACAATCACAATCAAACAAGCAATTGACTGTATCTTCCTGCCAAGGTGATGTTTGTTATCACAATTGAAAGATAATTCACAAATATATCACACAACACTTAAAACCAATGGGTTTAAAACTCAAAAATAAGTTATTTTCCATCGGTTCACTTCACACTACACTAATAACGTTTTCATAAAATGGCGTCGCGGTCGTGTAGGTTCAGAAACTATGTTTTTGACAGTACTGGGTCATTGTTAGCCCGCTATCAAAGATAAGATAGCTAACTAGCTTATTAAACAACTGTACAGGTGACGAATGTATGAAATTAAGATAACAGATACAGTACAAAAGCAGGTTTTAATAGCGGTATTTCAGCGCCCGGGACTGTGCGATTTGTTTTGATTAAAGATACTTCAGTTGTTGGTTAGGTGACTCCATCCATCAGTAGATTTAGGTAGGTATGTAGGTAGTCTGTGAGAGTGTGTAGATGGATAGTGTGTAGATAGTGTGTACATAGATAGTGTGTGTGTGTGTATAAGTGACTTCTATTAAGTCCTGTTTAGACGTATTAAGTAGTTAAGTAGATAACTAAATTTTAAGTGAATATTTTTTAGTGCGCGTCCACAGCTCCTTAGTTCATACAATTCTACTTAATTACTTAAGCATTTTACTAAATTTTAACTAAATTTTAACTAAAAAGTGCCTGTCCAAACGTGTCAAGTGATAAGCCCCGCCCACCTAATTAACAGAAAATAGAAAAATTTCTAAATTACTTGTCTAATTGATTACCAAATTTGAACTACTAAATTATCCGTTTACACTTATTAATTTACTTAAAATTTAGTTAAAATTTAGTTAACTACTTAACTACTTAATACGTATAAATCGAACGTTAGCAAAATTCAACACTGTTAAACCAGCATTGCTGATGTTATCATCAGACAGCTGTTAGAACACGGGCCATCGCGCGAGATTCAGACTTACGATGACTTTTATGATAGATCATATTAGTGTAATATCAGATCTCAGATCTTACATTATGTCAGCATCTCAAACCAAATCCTGACTTCACAAAAATCTTAAGATCGGTTTGTTAAAACGGGCCCAAGTCTAGATGCATGTCTGTGGGCCTAGATCATCGCTGCCCAACTGTAAAAGTTCGTCAGTTCTGTCACCGACGCTCTGTGGTCCTCAAGAGTAACCTTTTTTATAAAATTATGTAGTACAAAAAGATTCTGTCTCTCAGAATCAAGTTTTATGCGATAAATTCATAATATACTTTTATAACATAAATATACTTTTATATTTTATGAAACTGAACGTAACTGATAAGCAACAATTATTGTTTTAAATACGAGTGTTTGTGAATGAATCATTTCCCGATTTTTTTATGGAAATAGCCGGCAAATCCCATGGAGAAATAACGATAGTAATAATGGTATTAATTAACAATCAAATTCAATATTACCAATATAATCCCTCGAGTGGCCTTACACCAGCAGGCCCGATTTAGTCGCCTTTTACGACATCCATCCGGCGTGGGATTGGGGCTAGTATTCTAAGCCGCCCCAACACGTGTTTCGCCTCGAAACGGATCATCATCAGGGTAAGTTGCCTCTACAATGGTTAATTGCAAAGTGAACATCGTTCACTGAGCGTGGCGTATTTATACCCAACTCGCCCACTGGTTATCTATAAACACGTGATGGTGCAATTATTGTAGTGCATGTTTCCGTTGTGGGAGGGAGGGAAATGCCACGCATGTCTTAAAGTATATACCATCATACATGTTACCCGCGGATTGTTGCAAAGTAGACTAATACTAACTTAATGGATTTCCGCAAAGTAACGCCTGATACTATTAACTAAAACAATATGTATATGTTATGTGTTATCATAACATAACATAATATATTCATGATACGATTCACGTCATAACCAGTTTATCTGATATATATGCTAGTAGCAATCAGTTACTCGTCGCGCCGCTATTGCTTCCCTATTTTTTACCCAGGAACTACACCTATTTTTACCACTACAATCCAGCGATTCCTTACAATAACCCAGTGATTCCCTTCTGTAACCCAGTGGCTACTTCATCACCATAAAAATATGACACTAGATTACTTTCGTGTATGTATTCGTTGGTGGTCGCTAAGTTTTGTACTATTAGTATTTTAATCTAATGATTAGGATAAAGCACATAGAAAGTGAGTGGTTCTAACACTGAACTATCAGCTGTTATGCAGTCATTTTTCTTTTGGTTGGCAACATACCACACTGATGGCAGAAACTTCAAATCTTGCGTAATTTTTGGAACCTATATATAACGTACCATAAAATAATATCATCACTATTTAAATGACAAAGACGCATGGATATGACCAGCTCTGTAACCAGTTCCGCTCAGATTAGTAAATATTTTTGTATTATTTTCTTTTTCATAATATTTTTTTAAATATATGCTGAGGAGTTTCTTTACGCCATTTCTTCTCCTCCATGACAAAGCACCTTTCAGAAAAGCTGGTTCTAACACTCGTATTAACCTCCACTCACCTTATGATCACTTGCTTTCTCTATTCTAACTGATTTGATTATTGGAAGTCAAGATTTTAAAACAATTTTTTTTCCAATACAAAAATATCGCACGCACCTCACGTTTTCAACTTCCGTTATTAATATTATATTCAATTACCGGGTAAATGTTTCCTTAGCAAGTCTCCAATTTATTCAATTATTCAAAACATTTTTCTCAGTTTAATTAGGTCGTAGATATCGCCTTGGTAATGAGATCTTGTCAATGGAATATTAAAGTAAAGAATATTAATTTATGAATAACGAAAATGTCTTGGAGTTAGAAAGAAATATGAGAGCAAAAATATTTTGAATAATTATAGTAGCCTTATAAAGCTGTGGGAAATATTCATGAGTACTTCAATACCTTTTCTCATAATTTGAAATGTGATACATGAAAAAATTCCCTATTCTGTCTTACTTTTGGCAAAATGATTGTAATAGAATTTTATTTTGATATTTCTGTTAGTGTTATTATAAGAACTATAAATTATAATACAGATTGTTTATGGTTCACGTTACAATACACGTGCAAATACCTTGGAGGCATGGACCTATAAAAAAGACGGACGTAACCTCGTCTAAAGTGAAGCATAGCAATGGCCGCCCGCTTACCATTTGTGCGTAATTTTGGGGTTAGGTACCACATGAACATAAATTTCCCCATTTTTTCTTTATGTACTTGTAAAATCAAACTCATTTATTACTTACTGAATAGTTACTCCATAATAAATAAATCACTGCATACTAAAAACTCCATTTACGAAAAAATCTAAGAAATCAGTGATTAAATTACATGATTTCCTATGAACGGTGATTCCTTGATGTCTTTTAACTGAATTACTATTGTTCTTGCCAATTTTTACCGCACACAAAGACATTATTATTATTATTCTTTATCAACTCCCGTCGTCCGTATGAGGCGAGTGCGGTCCGGTGTGGGAATGGCGGCCGATTGAAGCAATATGGTGTCAATGTGTGGGTGTGTGCTTATACGAATAGAGAGGTATTACTATGGGTGCTTCACTGAATTTGTTGTTCGGATCACGTCCGTCTTTTTTTTAGGTCCGTGCTTGGAGGACAAAATCTATAGTTGCAGCGTCTAATGTTAACATTACCTTAATTAAGCATAATAATAACAACCTTAATTAAACATAATAAAAGCTTAACTGTGGCAAATAAATTAGTTTTTTTATACAGAGTAAATATTTATGAAAAAAAATCCTAAGTAACAAATTACGTTTCAAGTTCTTCCCATTTCACATATTAATTGTAGAAGTACCATATGAGAGAAAACAGTGTTAGAGATCATCTATTTCGAAAAATGAACGCGATTGATTGAAATATATGAAATGCTTCCTAAATATTTCCATTTACACATTGTAACCATAGACCTATATGTATACTATTAGGGCATCGAAACTCGGTTCAATTGTGAAAACCCGTGTTTTCGGGTCTAAGAGTAATCAAAACCCGGGTAGACCGGTTTTTTCGAGCATTTAGATCTTTTTATTGTAATTTTTTAAAATACACTAATCTGCGCTTATATATCGATTTCCTACAATGAGTACAAAATATATAGAATGAGGAAGAATTTCAATAAATGAAACAGTACTTTACAAATTACAAAAACACTTTTTAAAGTTTAAAAAAGTGATAAAGATTTATTTTTTCTTCAGAATATCTTAAAACTTTGTAAGTAATCTAGTCTTTTTTAAATCACAGACTTGCAGAAATTAGTTTTAACATATGAATTATTTTGGTAACATTCACTTATTGTATTTAAAAGCTAATAAAAATAATATCTTCAAAAGACATTTTTGTAGTATCACAAATAATTTTAACATTAATAAAACTCTTCTTCGCATTAACAATTAAGTAACGAATAGTTCTAGTCTTCTATTCTGCTATTCCAATATAATTTAAATTGCATTCGTTTGGTTAATAATCAGTTCTTTATCTAATTAACTAAAATACTAAGTAAAAAGTAATTATGCATTTGACACATTATTTAAAAAACATAGTTAAGACATACCCTCTGACCATCTGACCACTTTAGAAAAAAACAGATATTCATATAAAATAATAACTAATCCAAATTTTACTATCAAAAAATAACCGACTTCAATATTACTCAAAAATTACTTATCAGATCTCGTTCAAATTTATGTGGAATCACATCACAAGCACCTGCTTTCGATTAAAAAAAGAATCATCAAAATCGGTTGACCCAGACCAAAGTTCTGAGGTAACAAACATAAAAAACGTGTAGCACTCGGGGACTGCCGCGGTAAAGCTATTGCATAGCATTTGTTGCTATTAACAGCGAGTACTAGGCGCACAGAAGTCCCCGAAGATGCGACACCAGTGATACTGCACAAGCCATAGTATGGTGCGGTCCCATTCAATCTTCGGTATTTAGCATAAGGCACAACAGTGACGTCCACACTACGATCATTCACATTAAGTTATTATTGCTACCACTCCTGCCACGCCAATTAATATGTGGAGTCAGAACGCTCTGACAACTTGTCAGAGCGACAGTGATAGATCCATTCCATCACTGTCGCTCCTCCGCATATTAGCAAGAGAAATAGCAATAATAACTTGATGTGCATGATCGCAATATAGACATCACTGCTGTGCCTCATGCCAAATACCGAAGAGTAAATAAGACCGCACCATACTACTATGGCTTGTACACCATCACCGATGTCGCATCCTCGAAGACTTCTGTAGGCCTAGTACTCGCTTTAATTAATTGCTACTAGGTGAACAAATCCAATGAGAAATTTAATACCCCAGCTTTGTTTTGGCACACTTGCTTGCATGTTTTTGCTATCCTAATACTGACTGCAAGTGGGGGGTGTCAAGTTTTATTTTCGTTTCGTTACGAAATTTTTTGATTCGATCGCCGCGCAGCCCGCGATAAAAGCTATGCAATAGCTTAAAAAAATACAGTCGAATTGAGAACCTCCTCCTTTTTTTAAGTCAGTTAAAAATAACAGAAATCAGAACTGAATTATTAGAATTTCTTCTTACTTATGTAAAATGAACGTAAAAAAATTAGGGCATCCAAAGTTTTTTATTGGTAGGAACGTAGCAACGAAGCTACTTTTTACGTAATAAATAATAATTTATCAAAGCGTGTTTTTATTCCATTTACTTATTATTGCATTCGAAGTGGCTTAAACTTAATAAATAAGAAAAACAAAAGTATTGAAAAAAAACCGAAAAACCCGAGTTTTAAAAATCAAACCCGGGTTTTTTTGTAATCCTCAGAACCGGGAAAACCCGGGTTTTTTCGGTCCGGGTAAACCCGGGCTCGATGCCCTATATACTATACTAGACAGGCTGTTCAGTACTAAAAGTTTCGACACCTACGTTGACACCATATGGTGCCAACGCATTTTAGTCGGCTGCGAGCAAGCGAGACAAGTAGATGTCATTTTTGAAAAACCCCGACCGTTCAAGAACACATAATAACGCATATTGTTTATTGTGCACAGTTAAAATGTCTTCATTATTTACGTCTGAACTTTATTTGAGTATCTTTAAATCATAATTGGTAAATAACTATATTTTTACTTACATTAAAAAAAAATTTAGTGCAAAATATTTGATATCCGCCATCTTCAACCGAACTTGACCGAACGAAGCGCTGTCACAGAGTATGAAAAATGCTTAAAAATATGACACTAATTTTTTTCGGAACAGCCCGTCTATATAATTAAGTCTATGAATGTAACAATAAAATTTAGCGGGGGCGCGTAGACAATCATGAGAGACGGAGAGGTGTCTCATGCATGTCTGAAGACATAAGTAGAGGAAGGTATAATTCAATGTTTTTTATGAAGTTGGGTTTTTAGGGTTCCGTAGCCAAATGGCAAAAAACGGAACCCTTATAAATTCATCATGTCTGTCTGTCTGTCTGTCTGTCTGTCTGTCTGTCCGTCCGTATGTCACAGCCACTTTTCTCCGAAACTATAAGAACTATACTGTTGAAACTTGGGAAGTAGATGTATTCTGTAAACCGCGTTAAGATTGTCACACAAAAATAGAAAAAAAAAAACAATAAATTTTGGGGGTTCCCCATACATAGAACTGAAACTCAAAAAAATTTTTTTCATCAAACCCATACGTGTGGGGTATCTATGGATAGGTCTTCAAAAATGATATTGAGGTTTCTAGTATCATTTTTTTCTAAATTGAATAGTTTGCGCGAGAGACACTTCCAAAGTAGTAAAATGTTTGTCCCCCCCCCCCCTGTAACTTCTAAAATAAGAGAATGATAAAACTAAAAAAATATATGATGTACATTACTATGCAAACTTCCAATGAAAATTGATTTGAACGAAATCTAGTAAGTAGTTTTTTTTAATACGTCATAAATCGTAAAACGCAAAAAACATCGATCAAAGTTACAACGAACTACAAGAACTTTTATATTATGTTACTTGCTGCTACGGAACCCTTCATGGGCGAGTCCGACTCGCCCTTGGCCGCTTTTATTGATTTTTAGTCCCCACCACCTTCGCCTCCACTTATCATCATTGTTGAGTTTTTTTACGGTAAGTTAATTACCGTAAAAAATAACTATGAAAACTTCTTAGCAACTCTTGAAATAAATTCTGTATATTCTGGCATAACATAGTGATCTCTGGTGCTTCGATTATATGGGAGCAATAGCCAATATCCGAGTACACGAGTGACTAGTTGTGGTTGTCATCCATTATTTATTCAAGAACGCGTACATTACACGTATCGTTCAGAGGTATTTAAACGAAATAATAGATAGGTAGTCTAATGTACTTAACATTATTAGATTTTCAAAACGACAGTTATGATAGAAGGTTATAAATACGCGAATAAATGATGAAATATCATGCACCGACGACTGCTATCGTGATAAATGTAAATGTTAATCATTCATAAAGCTGCGATTATATTATAAACTTTAAAAAAATAAGACGATAAGAATAGTTTGGGATGTGCTTTAGTTTATTTTTAAGCAATTTCCCATGTAATCATTATGTCGACAATTACACATGAATAAAGACAGCATTTTACTTAGATTCCTTCGCTTGTACCTGTCAACTTTTAGTTTAAATTTTCACATGTACCATATGTTTGTTCCTCAATTCTATACGTCTTTGTTATTAAGAAAATAAATCTTTGTTAGATCGCAATATATGTAACAATTAAACATCCGTTTGCTTCGAAGCGCCTTTGCGACAAACGATATAGGGCAATAAAACGCATTCGGCCGCGTCACCCGAATTCCAGCTTTAGTGTCGAAACGCTCAGAATTCCCGAAACTTCCGACTTTTCCGGTGTCCCGAATTCCTGAAGCAACGTGTGGTCGCAACTTGCACATGGAAACACACGTTTGTATTTTGCGAATGCAAATGTCGCGATTTGTTGGCTATATTCCAAATTATAGTGGTGTAGTGTTAAGTTTTTAAGAGATGTTTGGCAAAAAGTTTAGCTTCGAGTTTTTAATAGCTAAATGAATTTTATTTTGGCTGTACTTTTTATATTGATTGCGAATCTCTAAATAATTCAGATTATTAACAGACCCCTTTAAAACCATAAAACATAAGTTGAGTATAAAAGTTTTTTCACATTTTTTTAGGTTCCGACACAAAACACAGGTACACTCTCCGCTCGAGAATATAAGATAACCCCATTGTAATTTTACATTTACACTTAGATTTCGTATATTAGATTTTTCATTGTTTTATATGAGATATATACTTCCAAATGCTTGAATAATAGTTTTGCAAATTTTTGGCACATAAATAATACGACATAAAATACGTAAGCGTTCATATTAGGTACATATCACATTTCTTTAAATCCTATTTATGTTATTATGATTTGGTTGGATACTACCTAGATACGTACTCGTACGCCGTACCATGTAAATAAATACGACCATGCACAAACAAATTGCCTCTGAGAGTAAAAGTTCACAACACGCGCCCGTACGTTTTCAATCGAAGAAACTATGAACGATTTGCTTGGCAGAACACAGAGTCGGGTTAAATATGGCGCTGAATATCAACTAAGTCTTCCTGTACTCGCTTACACCTCGAATGTAAAATAAAGTGTTTTAGCCTTTCTGTGAGCTGCCAGCCATGTGTTTGTGAAGCACGTAAGGCGTAAGCGAGGAAATGTTGTAAAACAAAATTGTTTAGAACTTTTTTATTCAGACAAATTTTATCCGCAAAGCAATAGGGATGTTAGAAGTTCGAACGTACAATTTTGTATCCGAATATCATATTCTTTACAATAGTCAATTCTAAAAATAAGTTAATTCTTCCCAATTTAGAAAATTGCACTGTGTAACAGTGATAACTGAGATATAATTCTTATTTTAATAACTTGTTTTCATCATCGTTAGTAACTATTTAAGAACTAGTTAAACAGAGTCTATATGTCAAGTTTCCAGAATTCCATAATCCAAGCTGATAATACATCAGTGAAAATCGCATCCAAATTATGAAACTGTTTTTGTGATTTGCGGGAACAAACACTTGTTATGCGCTTGTTATTAAACGCTTGTGAAATCGTTGTAATGGGATCCATTGCGTATAATAAACATCACAAATAATAGTTTTTCCCTATACACCATACTCGTAAATATTTATCAAGTTACATTATTTTATACAATCACGGACGTAAAAAAAAGACGGACGTAATCCCAAGAACAAATTCAGTGAAGCACCCATAGGAGCACCAACTCTGTATTCGTACAAGTACACACACCCACCTTGACACCATACGACTACGAAATTGACACCATCGCGAATCAAAAATTACAAAATTACGCACACATGGTAAGCGAACTGTCAGCTGTCAGCTTCACTTTCGATTAGACAAGGTTACGTCCGTTCTTTTTTTATCTCCGTGTATACTCGTACAATATAGATTATATATTATGTCGTCTTAGGCAGGCAAGTTAATCTCGTTAGATAGAAATGTCTGAGGCATCCTGCCTGACACTCGAACTGGCTACTGCTCTAATAATTCGCTATTCAAATTATGGCATGATGGAGTATACTAAGAGATATGTATCCTTCATTCACTACGACCTACTTCCATAGTGATGACAAGGTTTAATTTAGTTTAGTCACACCCAATATTATGTATGTTTTAATATTCCTAGTCGGTGTACTGAGTTGTGGTTCAACCACACGTCTCAACTCCCCAGAGAGTCACCTGCATGCCGCGTGCGATGTTAAAACAAATTGACTGATCACGCCGATATTCAGTAATTTACTTACAGCCATAGATAACATGATAAAAGACACATTGCTAATTCTGCTAAAATATTTTTCCATCCTTTTAGAAGAACGGAGAAGAAGTAAGGCTGTTTTCCTTAAATCTTGGATGTTTAAAAACTTTAATTTTTAACCAATTTAAAAAAGGAGGAGGTTCTCAATTCGACTGTATTTATTTTTATTTTTTTATGTTTGTTACCTCAAAACTTTCAACTGGGTGAACCGATTTTGATGATTCTCTTTTTAATCGAAAGCAGTTGCTTGTCATGTGATCCCACATAAATTTGAACGAGAACAACAAAACTTGTAAAAAAACAACATTGTCAGATGTTTTTGAGAAATTTTGAAGTCCGTTATTTTTTGTTAGTAAAATTTATAGTAATATGGCGTCCATGGATAGTATTCATTTAGTGTTCATAATTTTATTATAAGCAAGAATACCTCAGTATTTTTACATCGGAGGAGTAAGTAACCCGACCGAGGGGCCTCAAAATTCAGTATCTAGTATAGACTATTTAAATTATTTAGGCAAGTCTAACTAGCAAAATTCCGTATTAAGGCTTGCCAGTTACATTCCAATTAGGGCTCCTTTTCGAGAGATGATTAAACCTTCAAAAGCGGTATTAAGGTGAGACCATTGTTCTATTGTACATTCTAATAAAAAGGAAAAAACAGGAATTAGCTGGTAACTCAGCCGTGAAGAAAATTGTTTTAAACTTGTGTTTCGGCTCAAACGCTGATGGTACAAGCACATTTAACATTTTTATTTATCCTATGGCTCACGCACCCCGGGAAAATTTAGAAAAAACAAAAATTAAATTCCTGTTTATTATCTATTTTGACTGTTTGTCGATTTGTGTATTTGTCTAAGGTAAAGATTTCCTGAAACGAAGCAAGGATGGTTACCAGTCCTACTAATATTATATTATTATTATTAGTAGGACTGGTAACCTCCTACTAATAATATTAGTAGGATTCATAAGAATGAGAAAAAGTTTGCAGTGTTAGGAGGTTTAGATATTTATCTATCCATAAGGTTCTAATCGTAGTAAAGATTAAGATGAAATTTGTCTGCAGAGAAACAGCACTAGAACATGGGATAGATTTTATCCCCTATGTTTGTTCCCCTGGAATTATTTTGGCGTTTGTATGTTTGTGAATTCGTTATATCAATCCAGTATACCGCGGGCGGAAACTAGTCAGACAGATTTTCTCGAACTTCTAGTTGCCTTTTTACTGTTTTTGTCACGCAACCAACCCTAAACAGATTTAAAATATTACTTGGGGTATTAACTTATAATATAGGCCATCTTTCACCTTTTTTCTTGTGTAACGACTCTTCTCTCGCGAAATGGGAATATAAAAGTTAGTATAGAAGTTCTAAGAGGATAGTAAATAAAGTTTTCACCTTATAGCTATTTTCCTGGTTTTTCTACGTGGTGAATAATATTGACTCTATCACAAGATTCTTATGTATAGGTGGTTTAAATTTATTTAATCTACTCTAACCTAACCGAACTTATCTTATTTAAATACTTTAGTACTCGGTTGACCGAGCTTTGCTCGGTTTAGTGTTGCTTAACAACGCCATCTACTGAAATAGCTTTAGTGTTGCTACTCGCCAATAGATGTCAGGAAGAATCTATTGTAGCAGTTTTTCATTGCCTGAAAACATGGAGCCATCAAAAACAAAACTTGTAAAAAAAACCAAGTCTCGCAACTCAGTTCTTCTACCGTAAAAAGTTGTGAGATCCATGTAATACCAAGTCGGTTAATTTATTCAGTTCCTACTTAAGGGTCCTTCTGTCTTAAGTTATTACGTAATTAGCTAACCTAACAACTAACAACATGTTATAGTGACCACATAATCAATATTAAAAATCTTTTATGTTTTAAATAAATGGATCGACTTGACCATCGCATGAAAACACAATGTATCTCACAAGTAATACCTACATATTATATTTTTGATTGTTTAGAATCTTTGACTACGAAATCTTTGACTAGTTATAATTCTTAAACTACTGGTTCAAATTGAATGAAATTTGAAATATACCGTGTTTATACAATGCCTGCTTGGTTACTAAAAATTCAGGCTGCTAGCTTTATCCACAACGAAGTTATAGAGGGTCGAAAATGGCCTGAATTGCTTCGAGGAAAGGATGGTACGGCCGTGCCGCTTTTTTGCTCGACTTGGCGGGGGCACTGCCGTGCTCCCAGATAAAACGACATTTTCTAAAATTTTATCCTAGCTAGATCTATTTATCGCCCCCGAAACCCCCTATATACTAAATTCATGAAAATCGTTGGAGTCGCTTCCGAGACTCCGAGAATATATACATAGAAGAATTGCTTGTTTAAAGATAGGTATTAGATTGAGGCCAAGCTCCACCATAGAAAATATCGTATTTTGGTTGTTGGACAATCAGTATTGAGCTTCCCTAGTATCATTCTTGGCCAGTAAAGTGATATAATTAATATTTATATTAATTGATATCTATGGTGAACGACTACTGTTCATTCCACTCAGATGATTAATCTCATTCATTGATTAACAAACAATAACTCTCAAACATCTAGGATACAAGAAACAACGCTAAAAACCATTGTAATTTTTAAAATTCATAAAGACATGTCAAGGTGCTCGCTATTATATGAAGCGGATGAAAGTCAAATATTTACGTTACATTTGTATGAGATACCTGTTGTTTTATTATTACACCTGTTTGTTTGCGAAAGAGTTTCGCGAGATGTAAGTAGGTTTCTTTTCAGAAAACAATTTCGAGAATTCATTACTGGCGTAGTAACCTACAACTAGAAATAGCATGGTTCTTCGCTTCATGTTAACCAATTTACACGTCCTTACAAGTTTTTTGGCTATTAACTTGAAAACTACGGTAAAACCATTTTTATTGGACAACCTTCTGATTAAACCTACCATGTGTATGTGAATATCGGTCGTGCAGACATTTCATATAACAGAAAAATGTTTTCGTATCATTAATATTAATCGACTTCAAAAAAAGAAGGAGGTTCTCAATTCAACTGTATTTTATTTTGTTTGTTACCTTTGGACTGGGTGAACCGATTTTGATGATTCTTTTTTAATCGAAAGCTGGTGCTTGACATGTTTTTACACTTAAACTTGAACTAGATCTAACGAGTAGTTTTTGAGTTATTTTGAAGTCGGTTATTTTTTTCTTAGTAAAATTCAGATTTTTTTGAATTTGATTTGTATATCATATTTTCCTGATTTTTGTTTATACGTCACCGCGACTGAAGACACCCTAAGGAAAAGTATGACCGTTTTATTTATGTCATGAGAGTAAGCTCTCTAGCTCGTACTAGGTAATTGGCCACTTGGTATATCTGACATGTCTTTCAAGTTTTCACGAATACATACATGGAATTTCCCTCTTAGATAAATCTGTTTAATAACACTGCTACTACAAACTTAGTAATACGCAGATGCAACAGGCTTCCAATTATCATTACACATTCACTTTCTATGCAAAAATGGTACAACATTTTTACAATTAAAAACTCGTGGAATTTTCCATCTGATAAGGGCAGCGTTTACTATAGCTTTATTTTTGTTATCGGCCATGATCTACAAACCAACACCTCGTGAAATTATCAACGTACATTGAATCACGCTCGGCCCTAAGTTTTCGAGAGGCGCGTGCTGAACAAAATGAGTTTGTGTAATTAATGAATAGACATGTACTAATCTATATTGTCTCTACAAAGTACATAAAGAGGCCTTTTTCGCGTGACTTGCACGTTCCAACCGATGCAATATGAAGCGATTTTTGGATTTACATTGTCCTTCCATAAGTGAAATAGGGAATGAAAGTTTGTATGGAGTATTTGTATGGATTTTACTGTAGGTAAGAAGTCATCGTCCCCATAGACATCAGTAAAATCTTAGGTGGTACCTAAGGTATGATCCGTTGGCGGCCAAGAAAGAAAATAACAAAGGAAGAAGAAAAACAAACTAAAAAATACGTATATACCTATCGGTAAAACAACAGATGTCCAAACTGGAGAATGGTTTGTGTACAATTATGGACATTCGATTTGGGTATGTGGGTCTTTCAAAATTACGTGCGTATTATTTAAACTTTTCTATCGCTCACTAAACTAATTCAAATAAGATTGTAGTTGTAATAGATGTGCAAACGTCCATATTGTAGCAATCTTTCAAGTCGAGATAATCATTTTCTAATCTATCTATCTAATCTATCTAATACCTTTAAACGAGCAATTCTTATATATATTTTATCTGAATCTCGGAAATGGCGTCAACGATTTTCACGAAATTTAGTATGCTGGGGGTTTTAGGGACGATAAGTCGATCTAGCTAGGATTCATTTTTAGGAAATGTCGTTTTATCCGTGTTTTTAGGCAATGAAAATCTGCTACAATAGACTCTTCCTGACATCTATTAGCGAGCAAAGCCGGGTACTTCTATATAAGTCACTAAGCTAAGACCGATTTCACTGTGCTTTAACGGTTACCATAACAAACTAAATACAAAATGCACATTCCGTTCCCTATCGGAATAAAAGGACACAAAAACAATGTGGTATTAAAATTATCTTGTATAAAAATTCCACTTTCATCGATCTAGTTCATGATCTTTCCGAGATTTACCACAAACATATGAAATTTGATTATTTTTGTAATATGTCACAGGGAAATGAAGAAAGCCGAGATTTGATTGAATTCCTAAATCCTAAACTAAAGCAGGGAATGATGAAATCACTTAATTCTCAAAAAAAATCCCTCCGTTATTATTGTATCATACAATTTCCATGCGGCGTATGATATGAATAAATCTTATTCATTTCTCAGCTACGACTGTACTCGTAACACTTGAGTTAAACAGTTTTTGCTTAACCGCAGCGCTTCGTGATTTTCTATCGGCTAGCTGTGTCTTATCCACATCCAATCTATAGTACCTTCCTGAATAATGAACACAACTAAACCGGCCATGTCGCCAGTCCCGCGAGGCCTTATGGGTCCCGCAAATTACTTATGTAAACAAAGGTGCACCCAATTTATGGCTTATTGCCATCGTAAAGCGTCCTCTGCTATAAACACCGCGTTTATAGATACCGGGGTATGATGTGCGATATAATTTATGTACAAACAAACATCACGGAATTAAATTTTCATATTGTTCCCGTTTTATATCCTCATGAGATACTAAAGATCATGAGATACTAAAGATCATGAGATAATAAAACACAATAGTGAAAACAATTTTTTACCTGCTAGATCTCAAGACCAAGTCCACAGGACGACCCTGTAGCCTAGTTAGTCAACCCTGCCTGCGAAGCGAGGGGTCTCGGGTTCGATTCCCGGCCACGGCAGATATTTATGTGACAGATAAATATTTGTACTCGGGTCATGGGTGTGATTGTGATATGAGTGTGTTAGCGTTTATTATTATTACAGTCCAGCCACGCTTACAGTTCATTTAATTTAGAAACCTAATGTAACCCTAGATAGAAACACGGACCCACAGAGTATCTACCATGTAATTATACCTGTACAGTAATGTACTGTTACTTTCACCTAGTATCTACGAGTAAACCTCACTTCAACCAAACCCAGCGATAAAACAGTAATCAGTTATAATGAAAGCAAACGGAAAGCAATAATAAAGATAACTTAATCATTACAAGAGGTGGAATACGAATAGGCATCAATATTTTACTCATTCTTTTAAGTAATAAATAAATCTTCGGAAATTCTTCCCATTTTCAGACATTTGAAGAAAACAGACTCTTGAGACAGAATTCAAATTTCTTTATTATACTTTCTCGCTTATTACTTAGCTGTCTGACTGTATGCGATAAGATAGAACCAAATAGTCGATAATTATAAGCAAACGAATGCAGTGCAATTTTATAATTTTTTCATTGAGTCTTCAAAGATCATTAAAATTCAATATTTTATTTCAATATTACCATAAAAGGGTCTGGAGTTTTAACAATTAATTTTAATTTATTAACAGAACTACTAAGTACTGCGTGTCAAAGCTGACAGAGCTCGCAGTACACGAAAGTGAAGCCATTAAAGCAAATAAATAAATTTTTAAATCGTAAATAATGTTTGTATTTGCTTCGGTGAATTCGCTTTCGTGTACTGCGCGCTCTATCTGACTTTTGTTTTATAAATCTGGGGTCGCTGGCAACTCTTTTACAAACTTCAATGAACCAATTCCATATTTTTGAAACAGGTAGACAATTTAACGTGGGCTTCAAAATTTACATCGATTTTTAAAGCCCCACAATGAATTCACACTCAAATATTTCCGACGGTAATAGCTGGTACTACAACAAGTGCCTTATAACTGAAGTGAGAAAGCTCAGCGAATATTATTTCGTCTTTTTGTACAAGCGAGTGGTTTTCTCTCAGAAGACAAATCGCGACCGTCTCATGACATGCTCTTAATGAACTGGTCTTAGTGCTTCATTGTGGATGACTAGCCGTTTCAGTGATTGTAAAATGTCTAACTTCATTAAGAGGGTTTTAATAAGACTATTCATTAGTGACGGTATGATGCTGAGATAAGTCTGATGCTATGCAAGTATTAAATTTTTTGTGGTAACCAATGCATGATGACAGCTCTTTCTTTTATCTATCTAATATTCCCTTTTATCTATCAGGTCTCACTTGCGCCTATTTGTCTGAGCCTTCTGAATCCAGCATCAACTCACCAGGAACGAGCACCCTGTTATGTTCTTCTATCGTCAGTGCACGCTCTTTTGCAAAGGCATGATCGTTAGTTGTATTCGTTTTTCTTTTCTTCCTCTTTTTTTTCTTTTCAGTTCCTTTCTGTTCTTTCCCGTAAAGTACATATTGTTTCAGTTAATGTTTATTTAGTGACTATAAATTCCAACTTTAAAATGCGTATCACATCGACATTGGCAATCTTTAGTTGGACTGTCAAAATGTCCACCCAAAAAATGTACTGATTCGGACTGCTTAGCTAGACGTCCGCTGTGTTTAGGGTTGTCACAAAATATCTAATATATAAAATTCTCGTGTCACAGTGTTAGAAGTTGAACTCCTCCGAAACGGCTCGACCGATTTTCGTGAATCTTAGCGTGCATATCGGCTAGGGTGGAGAATCGGACAACATCTATTTTCCATCTCCCTAAATGTTAAGGGTGGTCCACCCCTAATTTTTTTTTTACTTTTGACAGAAAGAAGTCTCTCCGGGCAGCTAGTATAAATAATATATAACTATTATTTTGGGTAATAAATTCAAAAGATCCTTATTCTGAATAAAAACTAGGTCAAAATATGAACAGTGAGTACCCGCTGTATTTAAAATGTTCAAGGTCTACGATGATATTAGTCTAAAATCATAATGTCGGGTTCCTATATATAACTACGACTTGAGAACTAACTAGCTCTCTCTTTTACATCACTTAGGTTACATCACTGATGTGTTAGTATTAATGATGGTCACTTGCGAAGATGCCCACTTATCATTAGAATCTGATATCCTCCTCCTTTTTTAGGTGATTTAAATTAAACTAATTCTTGACAAAAAATAACCGACTTCAAAATTAGGGATAACTCAAAAACTACTCGACAGATGTCGCTCAAAATTAAATGGGACTATATGACAAGCACCAGCTTTCGATTAAAAAAGAATCATCAAAATCGGTTCACCCAGTCGAAAGTTCTGAGGTAACGAACATAAAAAATACAGTCGGATTGAATATCTCCTCCTTTTTAGGGTTCCGTAGCCGAATGGCAAAAAACGGAACCCTTATGGATTTGTCATGTCTGTCTGTCTGTCTGTCTGTCTGTCTGTCTGTCTGTCCGTCCGTATGTCACAGCCACTTTTTTCCGAAACTATAAGAGCTATA
The DNA here is from genome assembly GCA_951805285.1 of Thymelicus acteon. NCBI lineage: Eukaryota > Metazoa > Arthropoda > Insecta > Lepidoptera > Hesperiidae > Thymelicus > Thymelicus acteon. Next base: position 2,187,160 of record OX638226.1, on the reverse strand, counting down.
CCATTGAAACTTGGTAGATAGATGTATCCTGTGAACCGCATTAAGATTTTTACACAAAAATAGAAAAAAAAGCAATAAATTTTGGGGGTTCCCCATACTTAGAACTGAAACTCAAAAATGTTTTTTTCATCAAACCCATACGTGTGGGGTATCTATGAATAGGTCTTCAAAAATGATATTGAGGTTTCTAATATCATTTTTTTCTAAACTGAATAGTTTGCGCGAGAGACACTTCCAAAGTGGTAAAATGTGTGTCCCCCCCCCCTGTAACTTCTAAAATAAGGGAATGATAAAACTAAAAAAAATATATGATGTACATTACCAAGCAAACTTCCAACGAAAATTGGTTTGAATGAGATCTAGTAATTAGTTTTTTTAATACGTCATAAATCGTAAACCGCAAAAAACATCGATCAAAGTTACAACGAACTACAAGAACTTTTATATTATGTTACTTGCTGCTACGGAACCCTTCATGGGCGAGTCCGACTCGCACTTGGCCGCTTTTTTTGAAGTCGGTTAACTTATAATTTTATTGTCCTTCATAATGAAGCGGGACCTGTATAGGAATAACCGAAAACCAATAAATAACCGAAAGTTGTATAGGAATATCATTCAATAAACGTTTAATGCGCACAAGTGTTATCAAATGAAAATGAAATAAAAATTCAGAAGTGCGTGTCTCGAAATGGAATCCTGCCCGCGGAGTGGGAAGCCAATTTTCAAATTTCGCTATAACTGCCGATAGCAAGTCATAAATCTTTCAAATTGGTACTGTCAGCAACCGTTCGTGCAAGGTAATATCGATTCAACCTTATAATAAGCGCAAGAAGATAACAGATTGCTTGGTCAATGCTCGATTGAGTCGGTTTTATCATAGTAAAAGGATAAACTGGCTGTAATTTCAAAGCATCAACAAGGGCCACTGATATGTCTTAACGACTCTTATCCTACAAAACCAACCGAGCCTTACGGTTTACGTGGATTACGTGCTACAATTATTCTAATCCCATAACTTAAGAATAGGCCATATATTAATGACAAATTAACCGAAATAAAAGCTAATTATTATTGGATTGTACACTGTTATTTTTATTTTTTTCGTGACAAGTGACAACCCTACGTGGCAGCGGACGGCGCCATCTTGATACCCGGCAGCGGCAGCGAGGCGAGATGCCACACGTCGGTTTTTCTGCTGAGCTTGATACATGCTCCTTGTCATTTTGTATTGTTTCACTGTTTCACTTATATTGCAAGTTTATTCTGGAAATTCAGTATCGTATTACTTTCTTTGGCCAGTTTGGCTGTACTTTGCCATTGATAACAGATTTTCCGTTTCAATAAAAAACTTTTTTTGGTACAAATCTGATGATATAGAATGTGAGACCACAACCAAACAATAAATTAAACATTTATATTAACATTTTAAATTAAACATTAACATTTTGATCTATTTTAAACAAGTTGTACTTAAGTGTCAGTGTGTACTTTCATCTGAGGTCTAATGTCACCAATTAGCTCTGAATCCACGTGTTGGAGTATGTTCCAGCCATCCAATATAGTTACAGTGCTCCCCTAAATAGTGTTATAACCAGAAAAAGTCATAATCTACATATCAGCGAGCTCTCACAAAGAGTTAAATTTATTTCGACGTGGCATTTAGTACATCAGAATATTAAAAACTGAATTTTTCATTCGTACATAGATCAAAAGTTTCCACTGAATATTGAAAAGATATACGCGAATGTCATCAATATTAAAGTTGCATCAGCCAATAACTTGTTTAAATACTTTTCAAACCAGATCGGTTTAAAAGTTCAATTTCACCACGATTTAAATCAATTTTTAACATCGAGCTTACATGTAACATATTATTGTGTTATGGACATACTATAATAGTACTCCCGCGGCTTTGCTCGCCTATTCCAGGAAAATAAGTATCATAGACCTATTCTAGCTCATGGTCTACCTGTCTAAATCCGTTCAGTCGTTATCAGGTAGGTAGAAACACATTTTTAAGTGCTCCTGCAATTATGTAATTAATCTATACTAATATATAAAGAGGAAAGATTTGATTTTTTGTTTGCATTGAATAGGCTCCGAAACTACTGAACCGATTTGAAAAATTCTTTCACTGTTGGGAAGCTACACTTTCCCCGAGTAACATAAGCTATATTATATTTTCAAAAAAATTAGGGATCCTTAATAAAACTCCAATAATGTAACCCAAGGTGTAAAAAAATAAGAAAACCGAAGCAAAGCGAGGGCGGTTACTCGTTAAGTAATAAGTCATAAAACAAGAAAAACTAGTTCTTAAATAATACTAGATGATAACCTCCGAAAATTAATAACAACAATTGTTTTCTGTAAATTGTTAGAGCGCGCGAAGCTGTGTTAAGGTATTGTTACCTAAAATTAGTAGCTACATTCAAATAATGCATTTACATGTATGACGTATGACCTAAAATTACGCAGCTCGTTACAGCGTTACCATTTTGCGAGATACAGCCAATTATTGCCTAAAACAAGGCGAGTCCTCCGAGGCACGCGTTATATTGCAGCTGGGCCACTAAATCAACCAACCACATAAGCGAATAATCTAAATTTTAGGAACAAAAAATAACTGACTTCAAAATTACTCTAAAACTACTTGTCAGATCTCGCTCAAATTTATGTGGGACCACATGACAAGCACCTGCTTTCGATTAAAAAAGAATCATCAAACGGTTGACTCAGTCCAAAGTTCTGAGGTAACAAATATAAAAAAAATACAGTCGATTTGAGAACCTCCTCCTTTTTTTGAAGTCGGTTAAAAACTGCACTAATGTTTTCACCATATTATAAATCTCTTACAAGATTACGAAGTATGTTTTTTGGTACATGCATTATGAGATCTTATATGCATACTTGTCTTTGAAGACTCATTAAAATCTTCTTCATTGTTAAAATAGAAAAAGAAGCCTTTTTACAGAATAATTTACCTATTCTCGACTGAACCGTGGATGCCTCTATCATTTGGTATACCTATTAGTAGCATGGCCTGTGCCGTGGCGTGTGAGTTAAATTGAAAATCAAGAATTTTGCTAAAGCAGCCTTAATCGAACACCAAGTTTTTGGCGACACGTTGTAAAAATATATTTAATTTTGGTACATATAAGTATATCCATTATATATCCATTACTTATTGTTTATAATTATAAAGAAATGTATTTCCTTAACATTTTATTTATTTTTTGTACAATTCGCATTCAGAGTTTTTTGAATTCATAAAAAAAGTTATTCAAAATCATTGTAATAAAACAAATAATTAATGTTTGTTTATATCTATACAACAAAAACTATAAAACACAACAATTACTGTTGTTATTTGCTGTGAGACGGGAGTAATTTTATTATCTTCAACAGTTCCACGGAAGCAGTTGCTATGCTAAAATTGAAACAAAAAGATTTTGATTCCAGAACAGAAATGCAGCACAGTGGGTTCACAACAGCATGAATAAAACAGTAAATTAAGACTTTTTATTCAATTCAAATTTCAAGCTTTTAACCCGAGTGTATCTCGAACCGGGATCACAGTCTGAGCAAATTAAAGTTTTTGCTTATTCACCAATATTGAGCAAAACATTCCCCTTTTCTATATCGCTTGTTACGTTGAACAGATGAAATCAAAAAACGTAAGAGGTATCAATAGGTGTTTCTTTCTTGCATTTATGTATTGTTTAAATATCTCTTTTTGTAATAAGATACGAGTTAATGTAATGTTTTTGTATGAGGTATTGTATTTACATATTAAGTTAACTTACATTAATCGTGTATGCAATAGATACTTACGTAAGTATATGTATTTTTGCAGAATTTGCAAATTATTCCAAAAGTATAAAGTGAAAAAAACCCTGTTCATATATTAAATATTATTTAAAGTCTATATATATATCTTTTTTAATTGACAGACGCTGTTACCCTATCGGCCTTTACAGATTAACGCGGACAAAAATAATATAAACACAAGTAGTACTGTACGTAATTATTGCGTTATTTTTTTCAATATCCTTCATTCTAATTCAATACGAACAGACACCGGTGAATTGGAAGGCGTTTGGTTTTAAGACCTAACCTACTTTCAGATACACCGACGTATTGAATTTGATTTAAACTGAAAGCTTTGGAGTCAGACCAAATAACCTGAAATAAATTAAACTTTTTATATTCAGTACCGAATAAACATGTAAGTACTACTTTACTAGTAAAATCGCTGATTGCATGGCTTCGGCGAACGGTGAATGGTCTCGTGTGCGTGTAGTGTATGCACAGACCGTCAGACTTTACTATAGAGATTAGTGCGCATAGCTCTAACACAAGATTGGAGTTAAATTAAAAACGTCCCCACTGAGATACGATGGTATTAAGTTATCGTATATTTATAGTGCTGAGTATTATACCTATATTTGACTAATTTATATTATGTTTAACTAGTTTATCTGTACATACCCGTGGATGATCGCTAGTTGGAAGAATCCTTAATCTATTGATGTCATTAGAAAATATCGCAAATTTGTAACCTTTTGGTTGTCATAAAACCGATTCTTGGGTTTGCTACTAAACCAATGTGTAGGGAAGCAACGTGGCAACGTGGTGGAATATGCTCTTAGCTGAATCCATATCCGTAAGCCAGACGAAAAATGCAATTCATGCCAGCCGCTATAACTCAACTGTTATGTAAATAAGTTCATTCTATTGTCGTAAAACAATAATAAAATCCGAACGTTTGCGTTTATATTACATTTGTAATGACAGATACACATCAATGCTTAATTTGCGCGATTGTGAGCACACGAACCTTGAAACTACGAGTATTAACGTTTATAAAAATACCTGTTGATAAGTATCATTTATTACTGGCCAATTACAGAAAAAATACGAATTTGAAGTATCATGCCCGACATAGCCAAGATTGACTACATATAATACATACATACTCGTACTGTTCAGACAAACTTCTTCGCCGCTCATGATATCCTAGTACAAATTCATTAATTTTTTTGTGGTTGAATTGTAAAAAAATATATTTTCTGTTAACATATTTTATAAAAAACGGTAAGTTTTAACTTTATTCCATGATTATAAAAAAATGTATAGCGGAAGTCAGGAACTTCAGTTAGGTACTTCACAATGCCGCAATAGACGATTTCTCCAATTTCTTTCCTTCCAAAAAAAGATCATTAAATTGAACCTCGAAAAAAGAACCGCGTTTTAAAATTTGCAACAAGGGGAAATTTCTATTTTTTTAATAAAATTGCATCTTACAAGTGCAAAAACTAAACGCTTTTAATGAGTATACTTTATCTATTTAATGAGTAAGAAACTACACATTTCATATAGCATTTTAAATGTCAAGCTGATACTATTAATAGAGAAATAAGAAATTTTGATGCTTAACCACTAACACAGTTTTGAATGAAAAATATTTTCTTACTTTCGACGTTGCAATCGCAGGAGTACCAACTTGACGGAAAAGGGTTGCACTAATATAGCGCGGAGAAACCGCGGCCCCTGATATTTTAGAACGCCCAATAATCGCGTGTAGAACTAACGAGCATATGTTTGCTTTCACTGTTGAAATGTATAACTCCTTATTCCTGAAGATATAAGGACGGTTATCGTAAACTTGAGTTACTTTTATCCCTGTGAAACAAAGTCGGACAGTCTGTTTTAATCTGTACCAACTCCTGAACAACTAAAGTGTCTTATGTCTGCCGTGTATCCGTTACCCATATTTCAAATCTTTACCTTTTTACCCGTTAACCAGATCGTACGAGGAACGTTTGTCCGGGCACAACGGGACAGGCGATAACTCACAGATGGGAATGTTGTTGCTATCAACGTGACTCTTTTTACCTGCTTCAGAGAAGAGCCTTTTTGCTTGGAAATCTGTAGTGTACAGTATAGTATGTTATTTTTATACTGACTTTAAGTAAGTGACAACAGTACCTACTTAACATTTCGGAATAGTGTCATTACTCTTGTATGGTTATGTATGAGTGTGTGTGTGTTTATTTATTTATTTAATCTATATTGAACCAAAAGAAAGGTACAATTGGCGGACTAAACACTTAGGGCTTGTTTCACAATCTTCAAGTAAGTTCGAAGTAAGCTATTCGTTGGTTAAGTTGACATTTCGTGTATGTAAAATGACACTTTAACGTCACTTTAACCGGCGAATAGCTTATTCAGGACTCTACTTGAAGATTGTGAAAAAAGCGCTAAGTAGCATTCTCTAACAGTCAACTTTCAGGATGTGCAGAGAATGGTTGAAGGCGGTACAATAATCATAGAAAACAATCATTTAAATACACATTTATAGTATTAACGAATAGATATTACTGTTTTTATCCGTATCCAAAATCTACATGTACAAAATCTCTGTAAACGAATCGTATTCATGCCATGCAACAGAGGGCGCGAGGGTGAAGGCGGCCTTCTAACCTATAAAAACTACTTTAAATACAGCTGAATGTCAAAGCAATGAAAACAGGTTTGAAAGTTAGCCTTGCATTCGTTCAGGTTCCAATCCTACATGATATAATTTAAGTAATACCAATTGCTTCGGTGTAGGAAAGTTTGCATCGATTCAATCATAATACCTCAAAGGTTTCGCAAAATTGGTATAATTCTGAGAGGTACTTCCCCCTAAGCAAACTCTTAACATCCCTCATGTTAAGAGTTTAACGTTTATATGTGTTCCTCGTGTAGGTACTATGTCTGCGTGTTTATAACTCTCAAGCGAAGGAACCAATAATTGATTTTTTTGTTTGAAAGGTAACTTGATCGAGAATATTATTAAGTAAATGAGTTCATCCGTTTCAAGTTATCACCTGTTCTAATAATCGATTAAGATAGAAGCAACTTGGGTCTAATCGATTTGAAATTTCGTTTAAAGAAAAAGGTCTCTATGATGAAATATAATTATAGTGATGTATGATATATCAAAGTATCATCTGTCGGTTATGTGACAAATTAATGAACATGGTAAGACAACTAAAAATAATATTCAACTTATCTAACAATTTGATGATAATTACTACAATCAGAGAAATTAATAGGACTACTTTAGAATAACTTTGAATATGTTGCAAATGTAAGCGACGCATATTATCTAGTACAAAATAATTGGGCTGTTCAGAAAAACGTAAATATAAGAAGAAAAGTCTGGGAAAAAGGGGTGTCTGTTTTTCAGTATTTCACTCCGGAGATCTACAGGCATGCCATTGGTTATGCCAAAAAATCTGTTCCGAAAAGAGCTACAACACACACACGTTTATCTTTTGTTTCACTACACCAATCATTTTGGTATAATACACGAAGGCAGTATGTCAAATGTCAAGCACTTAAGACAACAACAAAAGCGTGCGTATCGTCTTGTGTTGACAGAGCGACTACGAGCAGAACGGTCAATTGCCTGTTCTTACGCTCTTCATCGTCGGCGCGCTAGTGACATATCTACCTCTTTTTTACATTATAATATCATTGTCTACAGGAAGGTTATTAATCTTTTACACGAAAAGACAGAGTTTTATAAACAACGTCTAAAACCTAGTTATGTTTGCTACTAATAAAAATATTTACCTTCTAAATCCAGATGCAAATTTCATTTCTATCTTTCTAATACCTGTGTAATCCAGACGTTAAACACGGCTGAACGTCTCTCCGCGGTCTACAAACAGTTAAGAAACAATTAAATCGGATTCCAACTAATCTTTATAAACGACAACACTTTTTACGGCTAAGCCACCGCTTCTCAAAGATTGAAGTGGGTCGTTACGACGTGGCTTTTTAAGTTTTATTTTAAGTTGCTGGGTTGTTAGTTTATTTTTAATTAATACCTGCGTTTATCTTTTTATGTAAATTGGGTTCGATCTGTAAACTCGGAGGTTTATGAGTATCTTCTTGATATTGTGGAAGTCTGGATTGTTTTCCACTCTCTTCATGCGGATTAATAATTGGTTATACCACCCATGGAGATAATTTAAATCTACTAACAATAATAATTGGAACCGATAATTTAGCTAATTTCACCGAAATTGAAGTAAACAATAATAACAACAAAATTTTCAAACAAAAAAAGTTTCTCCATCACAGTGACTCAGAACGGTATGACTTAATAATATTTTAACCTTTACAAAATTTAGAGAAAGGCCAGTAAGTTTAATTGAGATTTGTATTACCGAACCCAAGGTACAAAATGTAATAACCACGAGGAACTAAACTTATATTTTCAAGCAAAGTTATTAGGAAAATCATCTAACCCAGACAAGACCGCGATACGGCACGTATTCGTATCACGCATGGATTCATAATAAATTGGATTCACTGAAACAATCAAATTGTTTTATCATTTTCTACAAATCATACATAGAGAAAAATATGTAGGTTAATTAAACTAAATTGATACCGATAAGACGATTCAGAAGGCATTTATGACAAACATAAGAAAAAAAAAAGAAACAAAGTATAAAAAAAAAACAAAGGAAAAATTAAGTGGGGTCTTGGGAATAAGATTTTTGTTTCTTTCTTCTCTCTTCCTTATTGGCCGACAACGCACTGTTAATATGTTTGGTTTTACTAATATTTACAGACTTTTGTGACCACTTATCATTCAGTGGTTCGTCTGTCGGCTATTTGCTTAAAAAATTTTTGATTAGGAAGCCAAAATGCACGCAAGTAATATTCGATACTAAGGTCGGAAATTAGAACTTATAAAATTTTGCCGTTTACGTATTTATTCACAGAACTTTTACTGAACCAGAAATACTATCAGTTTCATGTAATACAGCAAATATCCCACAAACTTTTAAAATTCAGCAGCACTAAATCGGAATTTTAAAATTCCATAAAAATGTCGGCAGATTCGCAGTAGCAGATAGCGGCATAATAAAACTGTTAGTATATCCGGGGCATCCGTTGAAACTTGTGCCTTAGTACTGGGATATCACAGGCGCATAAACTGCAAAATTGATTGAACAGCGATTTTAAGCACTCCGAATAGCTAATGTGGACGAAGGTTGCCTTTACGAGCTCTTGTTAATCTCTGAAACAACACAGCACGTACATCAATGTATCAACTGAAATTTTTGGCCAAGCGCCGCTGCCAAGTTGAAAGTTCAATTTCAGTTAGTAGGCCAACTTTACCCAAGTCTCGTCAGCGTAACGTACGGTACAAAGATAGAAGTTTATCTTGAATTTCAATCTGCGAAGCGTACGAGGTGTAGCATATAAAGTTATATTCATTTTTAAGCAAATACGTCGGTGGGCAGTGAACAAAATTTAAATGGGTTTGCGCTTTTAAGTGTTTGAAAAGACGGACATGTTATTTTGTGTATTTTAAAACGTATTTATAGTTAACAAGATTATAAATACTCTTGTATCTACTTACTGTGATACCCACTCAGTGATACCTACGTAAATATATACTACAAGTTACAGCAACCTTACAAATAACAGTTCGAATGAAAATTAGAATGTTCGCAATTTTGAAAAAAGAAACATTATTTACTTTAAATAATACATACTTGTGTAGAGTCTGTATTATTTAAATAAAATATTTGATTTAAAATTACCAAACTTCCGCGCAATCTTTTTTCACTCTTAATCCGCTGGTAAAAGTTTGAGAAGCGGCGGTTGAGAGCCTGCAAATATCGCCAAAAAAACTGTTGCGCCATTTTTTCGAGTCCGCCATTTTTTGCCCGCCGAGCCGCAGATAATTAATTGTCGCCCTCATTTGCAAACTTCCCCTTATTTATATGGAGACTGCAGGTTGCCAGCTTATTCATTCTAACTAGCGACAGATTCTCTCACAATAGGGCCTTAATTAGTTACTTCTAAACTTTTGGATTCATCTTTTCTTTTCTTTACTTAAAATAAATTCCAATTTGTAAAAATGTTTCTAATGAACTTATAAACAATATAACTAACAGTAATTTTTTTTTTTATGGAAATAGCCGGCAAACGAGCTGACGATCCACCTGATGGTATGTGGCTATCGTCACCCATGGACATCAGCAACACCAAAGGCATCACCGATGCGTTGCCGGCCAAGAAAGAGAGAAGAAAAAGAAAGAAAGAACTGGCTCTCAAGCCCCCAGCCGGAACACGACGAGTCGTTTGGCGGCTGACTCATGCTCAAGAGTGGTAGCTATCCAGGCGAACCCCATGGAGAAATAATAATAGTAATAATGGTATTAATTAATAATTAAAATCAATATTACTAATATAATCCCTCGAGGGGTCCTACACCAGCGGGCCGGATTTAGTCGCCTTTTACGACCCCCATCCGGCGTGGGATTAGGGTTAGTATTCTAAGCCGCCCCAATACGGCGAATTTCTTTGGCCGAAATAGTTATAAAATTCAAATACGCACATAACTTCCCAACAGGTTAGGAAACCAGGTTTACCGAGCGAAGACTTATTTCAAACGGCTGACAACCTTGGATTAAGACTTTCATTCTGCCTAATCTGAATTAGCGTAGAATACCTGTTCTACTTTATTTCTGGTATTAAAAATGGCCCACTAATGGCTGTAATATAACTTTGACATACATATAATTCACCATACAAATTGCGATGCGAGCTCGGCGGAACGCAAACGAGGTATTTACTTCGAAGCTGTTTCACGCACGCTTTTCGTTTTAATGACGAGCAATTAATGCTACTCTGACACCGGCCCGCCGTGGGTATTTAGGCCACAGGCAAAATCAAACTGCTTATAGCTTGCATTGTGAACGTAAAGATCAAACTTTTTTACTGTTATGCAAATTTGATTATTTTTATGGAAATAGCCGGCAAACGAGCTGACGATCCACCTGATGGTAAGTGGCTATCGTCGCCATGGACGTCAGTTACACCAAAGGCATCACTGATGAGTTGCCGGCCAAGAAAGAGAGAAGAAAAAGAAAGAAAGATAAAAATACACAAAGAATGCGAATTAGAAAGATAAAAATCGCTTTCAGCTTCTTATCTTGCAAGTAAGTGCACTCAGTCAGCCAGTAACTCATACCCATATACATTTAACGCAATAATATCTTGGCATTTTAGGGTACCAGCACCCAACTACACTCGAATTGCTAAGGCTAATCCACTGGTCGTAGGGCCCCTTGGAGGGAATGTACTGGTGATATTGGTTTTAATTTTTAATTAATACCATTATTATTTTTATTATTTCTCCATGGGGTCCGCCTGGATAGCTACCACCCTTGAGCATGAGTCAGCCACCAAACGACTCATCGTGTTCTGACTGGGGGCTTGAGAGCCAGTTCTTTCTTTCTTTCTTCTCTTTATTGGCCGGCAACGGATCAGTGATGCCTTGGTGTTGCTGATGTCCATGGGCGAAGATAGCCACTTACCATCAGGTGGATCGTCAGCTCGTCTGCCGGCTATTTCCATAAAAAAAACTGGGTTCGTCATGACTGACACAAACCGGACTACGAACAAATTTTAAAAGCTAATTCGAATTCTTAATAGGACAGACATTAGATAGACCAGCGAACTAGAAACCAGCTGTCTTTAAACCGGGTCGTTTCATTTAAAATTACCATACGTAAATTCAAATGTAAATACGCTCAGTTAATAATATCAGGGCAAACAAAATTGGAGCAATGAAAGGACGAGACACAGCTTGTTCGCGCGATGTTTTAAAAACGAGTTTATTCTCGAACGGCAAAGCTAAATGTTCTTTTCTGCCTGTATGTTATTTCTCTTTTGTGCGCGTTCCGATTTTAAAATTCTGCTACATTTCTAACTTCTACACCTATCTACGTATCGCGTATCAAATTTCAACCCATTCCGCTGTGTATTTTTAATGAGATAAAGCTCTTTATGCCGCGCTGTTTCCTTTTGAAATTATTTTAAATAGCCAGTTTCAAATAGTTTTTCTTACTTTTATGCGCTTGTTTCAACGTTACTAAAAGAGGAAATTGTGATTAAAGTGGAGTGATTAAAGTGAAAAAATCCGTCATAAACACCTGTTTTAATATGCTTATTTTAGCAAGTATCTAATAGGCAGTAATAAGAATCTATTAATCTCTGGTTAAACCGTGACGTAGGGTAAGTGTACTTCATAAAGAACTAACTATTACTGGTCACCGGACAACACACTACCTATTACTACTAACTAGTTGACCTAGAAGCATGAGACTTTTTATAGAGGTAACATTTTCAATCCATCATCCCGTGAAGTGTTAAATAGGGGTGAAAGTTTGTATGTGTACCTACTAATAAAGTGAATTTCGTCTGATTCACTTGTAGCTTTAGATTTACTTGCATCCTGAAAGTCCAAGTTTTCCCCGGACGTACAATCCCTGGCCAAATTATTAGACGCACTGTGGAGGTAACGTTAAAAATCCATCGACACATGTACACTCATTTATGGTCAATAAACGTTATTATTATTATTATTATTATTATTATTATTATTATTATTATTATTATTATTATTATTATTATTATTATTATTATTATTATTATTATTATTATTATTATTATTATTATTATTATTATTATTATCGAGGATAACAGATGATTCTGGATCATCTGGTTCCATTTGTGGAATGAAAATGCTTAGCGGTGCGACAGATTTTGCTATTTCAAAATTTCAAGTTAAAAATTATACGAATAATACTTGGAGTGCAAAAACTGGTGTGAGGCTGTTGAATCTGAAGAGGTTACGCCAGCACTGAAAGAAGCTGATAGGAAGGCAAGTGTACATTTTTACACGCTTTATATTAGCTTCACCTGTATGTTTGTTTGTAACTTGTAACCGACTCCTTTGAACTTGATTTTGACCCACTTCAAACGGTCAGATTCCATTCAAACTTCGTAGACTTATTGAGGACCGATGACAGTTCAATATTTAAAGAAAAAAAAAAGAAAAAAAACCTAATTACACGCTTTATATTAGCTTTAAACGGTCAGATTTCTTTCAAACTTCGTAGACTTATCGAAGACCGATGACAATTCAATATTTAAAGAAAAAAATGAAAAATAAATAATAGTTAAAAAAAAAACTAAAAAAACAAGCTTTTATAGAAAATCCAACTAAAAAAAATAGAAAGTAAATTTGAATTAAGAATCGTGTAAATGTAAAAAAAAGCGTGGGGTGCTTTGTGGGGACACACCATGCGCCCCACGTTTTTATTATTTATTTACTTATTTATTTATTTTTCATTTTTATATTAATGAAACTAGCTGACTCGCGAACTTCATATCGCCTGACAAACTATTTTTTTCTAAAATAAAAGTAGACTAAGTTACTCCTTGTTACATCAGCTATCTGCCACTGAAAGTCCCGTCAAAATCGGTCCAGTCATTTCAGAGATTAGCCGGAACAAACAGACAGACAGACAAAAATTGTAAAAAATGTTGTTTTGGTATATATGTACCGTATATACATCCAAATGCACTTAGTAAAAAGCGGTTATTTTAATATTACAACAGACACTCCAATTTTATTTATTTCTATATATAGATAAAGTTTGTCATCGATATAACTATGCCAATTAAACATATGAAACTATACACAGCAACACTCTTGACTCTTAAAGATTGTGTCTGAAGGGTGTTGACACTAGTAACTCGAACATGAGCCACATGCCGATTCTAAGTACTAGAAATGCATTCACAACCGACTGCGTACAGAAATAAGCTTTGAAACAGATTTCCTTCAGATTATGTGTAGTTAATATATTTTTATTTGCAAAAGAATTTCAATGGTTACATTATAGTAAAATACACAGTATACTAACGTTAATTATAAACATCGCTTAACCCGGTTAGGGTTAATTGATCGCGATGACGTCATCAGAAACATATTTTTTATCTTTGGAACATTCTTTGACACGTAATGGAGGCCATATATGATCAAGTCTACAGTATGAATTGTCAAATTTGCAGTTTGACTTGAAGCGCCATCCAGTGTGCATGAGATAGATATATTGTTAGATAGCTACAGCGTGGCCATACACGATCAATTATACCGGATGCCGCGTCAAGTCCGCTTGACGCTTGATCAAGTACACTTGATCGTGTATGGCCTCCCTTACATAACATGAATCAGTTTAATCCTGTGGTTTAATCCGATATGATAAGTATGAAACCTGTTCCGATATTAACGCTTTACTGTTGTGATGTACAGAACCTGAAATGTAAACGAAAATAAGGGTGCGTGTACTTTTGTACGCGCGTGAGAAGTTATACTTCTTTGACATAATTAAATAAATATTTAATTTAATAACGTGCATCAGTTTTAATTATCTTTCAAAAACTATTTTTGTACTAAATAAAAATGTATAAACTAGATGGCGTTGTTCACGAACCTGAATCACGCTGTTAAGACTCTGTGAGATTTTTATAAGTAATAACATTAAATTTTAAAAAAGGTAAAGATAATAAGAAGCTAGGACCATCTATCCAGTGCTTTCATACCCCCTCCATGGTAGCGCAAACGTTTAACGCAACATTTTTGCAAGTCGCATAAGAAGTATAACTTCAAAAATATTTTCAACAAAGCATTATCACTATAAACATAAGCTATAAAACACTTTCTGTAGCTCGCATTATAGCAAGAAGGGTCAAAGTAAACAGCTTTCTTGCTTAAACAACCTTTCATCATAAGCGCTGTAGATTAATTTAATCATAATTTGTAGGCTCGCCGGCTCGTTTGAATACTGAGCCCATTTAGCAAGTTTAATTCAATGCAATACAACCTGCCTGGAGGCTTATCACTATAGAAGTTAGTTAATAAAATGTATCTAAATAATGCTGAGAACATCGCTGTTTTCGCCGCAATGTACAAGTCTATTTTTCTTATAAAAATGCAAGCAGGCCAGGTCAGGTCTGTTAAGAAACTACTTATGTAGCTCAAACAAATCTATACATCTATATCTATACTCTATACATACATACATACTACATACAAATAAATAAAATTGGAGTGTCTGTTTGTAATATTAAAATAACTGCTTTTTACTAAGTATATTTGGATGTATACACGGTACATATACCAAAACAACATTTTTCACAATTTTCGTCTGTCTGTCTGTCTGTCTGTTTGTTCCGGCTAATCTTTTAAATGGCTGGACCGATTTTGACCGGACTTTCACTGGCAGATAGCTGATGAAACAAGGAATAACTTAGGCTACTTTTATTTTAGAAAAAAAAAGTTTGTTAGGCGATACGAAGTTCACCGGGTCAGCTAGTCTCTTTAATAAAGGACGAGAATGTATAATAGAATACATTGAACTATAGATGAACAGTTTCATATTTATTTATTTATTTAAACTTCTGAACCTTAAAACAATGTAAAAGGTACAAAGGCGGACTTAATGCTAAAAGCATTCTCTGCCAGTTAACCTTCGGGAAGTAAGAGAAACAACGATGGCGGTATTATGAAAATAATGAAGAAAAGAAAAACAAAACAGTTATACTAAATTATAAATTACGAGTAACCGCCCTCGCTTTGCTTCGGTTTTTCTTATTTTTTTTATGCCTTGGGTTACATTATTGGAGTTTTATTAAGGATCCCTAATTTTTTTGAAAATATAATATAGCCTATGTTACTCGGGGACAGTGTAGCTTCCCAGCATGTTCCCAGCAGTGAAAGAATTTTTCAAATCGGTTCAGTAGTTTCGGAGCCTATTCAATGCAAACAAAAAATCAAATCTTTCCTCTTTATATATAAGTATAGATGAAATTTATAATAAATAAAATAAATTTAGGTATATTATAAATATATTATAATATAAGAATATAATAAATAAATAAATAAATATAATATATTTATATAAATATTGTCCTTTACATTTATATTTATGACGCTTATAAACCTAGATCGAAAATTTAAATTTAAAATACTTTAAAGACACGTTAAATCCACCTGATATATGTATTCTAACCTATCTAACTTACCCAGTCAAACGTAATAAAGAATAGCGTCGCCGCCATAAAAACTTTACACCGAGAAAAACAAAATGCACCGGTTCCATAATTATTATTAAGAGTACACAGTCACGTGTTTCATTGGCGAAAACTAAATATTCTCAAATTAAGGTGAGTACGTTCCCCACCGGGCCGCGGCCGCCCAGCCTGCCCGCTGCCACCCCAGGTTTACGAGGCCAATCGTAAACCGGGTTGATGTCGAATTTCTATTTTTGAAGTTTATGTAATTCTGTCGCGGCTGAATCCTTTGTTTAGTGTCTTAGCGTTCTTTTAAAAGCTTCCGTGTTCGACAATGGAGGCGAAAAGTGGTAACAAATGGAACGAACCGCTGAGGCATGGGCGTGTTTACCCAATAAATTATTGCCGGATATATTTTTGGGGCGCGTTGTTGTTGCGTATGTAAATCTTTGAATAGTTTGTTTTGGGATCATAAATTAAAGGATAATGAACGGAAATATACTTTTGTTTCATTGGTTCAGTGAGCCAAGGACGGAGGTTTACACTTGTCGTAAATATTGAACTCTTGAGTTCAGACAGTATCTTGTCTGCGTCGATATTCGATAAACTTTATTACCTTAGCAGACATTTTACTTGTACTTTAATAGAAGATCATTTTATTCGTATAGTACCTTATACGTCACTGCTCACCCGTATTAGATATGTACACTTCAAGTTTCTGCTCTTAGTCCATGCATCATACCAGGATCCATTAAGAACTCTTTACATTCGGGTAACCCGCAACCTTAGCGCTGATCCCGATCATTTATCCTGGTATTTTTAGAAGTTTCAAGTTACCTGAGAGAGTCTTAGATGTACTAGGACTACATAAAGTGGAACATGTGTGAAACATTTCAAGTGCTGTCTCGGCTGACGGGCTCAAAATTCCAGTAACAACGTTTTCTTTTCTTTCATACTGTTTTGTGTTGGAAAAGGATAAATTATCCTAATCGTTTATATTGACAATTTTTTTGTTCTTGTTACCTATAAAAGTATATCGTCAAGTGTCACTTAATTTGACTTTAATCTTGTTACGCACCAAGTAACATTATTTGAACTCACGTTATGTAATTTTATACACATAAAAAACATCTTGCATCATCTAAATTGGAAAATCCTTTCATATAATTTATGGGTCATAATACGAGCGTCCATTTAACTTCAAAGCTTTTATAAACCGCAATCGGTAACGGGCATAAAAATTGAACTCTGCAAATCCAGCTCCTTAGTTCACTATGAAATATAACCGCATAGGTTTCCACTACTTTCATTTTCGCATTCTCGCTTCAATACGAATAACTATAAATGCACATTCAATAGCAATCCTCTTTCAATCGCAAAAATGCAAATTTGGTCTAAATGCTTCGAAAAAAATTCGAGACAACCGAGCCGTGTATATCAAAACCGAACATTTGATATATAAAAATATCCGATGGAGCACGAATGAGCAGCTATAAAACCACGACTGACATGCGAGAACGCAGCGAATTTTCTAAACCGAAAAGCCAACTCGTTCTAAACCTCAATAACGTACCTTTTCTCTCATTTTAAAAGAGTAAAACTAAAAAATACACACACTCAATTACATTAGCGTGGCCGTACCCATTACGTGAAATGCGAATGTCCGAATGTACAGCAAATTGTATAGCACAGGAGCCCACTGCAAAGAATCTTTCATACTCCATGATACTGTTTTTTCTTGCTCTTTTCATATGAGGCTTAAAGCGAAACGGTTCCACAGTTAATTCAGAGGATTTTATTAAAAACAGCTTTAGTTCGAGCGCAGTACACATAGATTAGAAAAGCCATTTTTCATCGACGCCAAGCGCTATCGCGCCGATACCATTCGATGTGAAAAATTTTATCTGAAAAGTATGACAGTATCAACACTGTGTCCTCATTGTCTGGACAAAGGCCAAGCATTCGGCATTTCATTGTTTTCATCAAAAATAACCAAGAGAGAAAGAGATAATTTAGAAAATCAATTTTTCACAATTCTGAGGTCGACCATTTTTCACGCCGACTTTAGTGAAGCTAGTTTAATACAATTGCAAGCTAGTTCTATATTAGGTCAACAGAATTATGGTTACTAAATAAAATTGCAAGAATATATGTTTGGCTCTGTTTCGAAGATAAAGTACAAATTTTAAACTTGAACAAATGGCAGCAAAGACAAATACGTGACGATTAATAGACTGTTCAACAGAATTGTAATAATGTTAAGGTTAAAAGTTAAAGATGTATAAAATCCAGTGGACTAATTTGCAAATGCTGTCTGTATATTATACAATAAGTTCCAATTATTAGTTTATTAGGTATATTCAGTCATTTTGAAGACAAGGCCAAAAACTTGATTTTTACTTTACTTTTACTTTTAAACTTTTTTTTACTTTATAAAAAACTTTATTACAGTCAAAAACTTTTAGATTTCGTTTCTACCCTCTACGTAGAGTCATTTTTCTTTTAAATAATCAAGAAACTTTACTGTTAAAAAACCAAAATAAAGGCAAACAACATGCATGATTCAATATTATTTTCAAGGAGTTTACAGATCTTTACAAAGTAAACCAGAAACGGACTAAACAAATCATTTTAAAAACATGATCATACACAGTACTACAAAACCAAAGCTTATTTTTAAAATGCGTAACTCTTAGAACTTAATGACAATCAACAATTTCCTTTACAACCATATCCATAAAAATAGCTAGCTACGGTAATGACGAAATTCTTGGTTCCTTCAAAAAGCCATCATCGACGCGTCACCCACAGCTGTTATTACCGCACCAGGTATTTCATCTCACTCGAAGGCAAAGCATCTTGCTTTTGTCGACCTTTGTCACTCCCATGCTTACCACCCACCTTATGCATGAAACGAACGATATTAGAAAGGCCATATTAGAAAATTCCGTTTTACTGAGGCTCACCTGCGCCCTAGTTTCTCGTTATACCGCGGATCATGAAACTCGGCCTCTTACAACGAGTATAATATAATATATACGTATAAAAATAAGTACAGGTCATAAACAACGCTTAAGGATAACATTGGAGTGACTTCCACCTACGTTCGCCGGTGTTTCTGGACGCAATACCTGTGGAGTGTTGAATTATAGGCATTAAGTAATGGGGTTTGCAACAGTATGATCTTGAAGTTATATAGGGAGTTCATTGTAGTTGCAGAAGTTACAGCCCGCAACTGAGATTTCGTTTCTATCGCTGTGCGAATCATTTATATTATTTAAAAAATACCCAGATTAACTAATTAATTGACTAAATCTATACTAATATATAAAGAGGAAAGATTTGATTTTTTGTTTGCATTGAATAGGCTCCGAAACTACTGAACCGATTTCAAAAATTCTTTCACTGTTGGGAAGCTACACTATCCCCGAGTAACATAGGCTATATTATATTTTTTTTTAAATTAGGGATCCTTAATAAAACTCAAATAATGTAACCCAAGGTGTAAAAAAATAAGAAAACCGAAGCAAAGCGAGGGCGGTTACTCGTATCTAATAAATTACCAAAAGTTAACATTTTAGCTGAATTGGGACATCTTAGAATACTAATCCAAATCCAACACTGGAGGGATGTCGTAAGAGGCGACATTTTTCACAGAAATAGCCGACAAAAGAGCTGACGATCCACCTGATGATATCTGGCAATCATCGCCCATAGATATCAGCGACATCAAAAGCATCACTGGTGCGATGCAGGCCTTACGGTCTGACATGACGAATATATGAAACTATCATATGAAAATATGAAAAATTACTACGGAACCCTAAAAATATCTGAGCTACCTACCTGAAGGATTTCTAGTTCAACATGAAAATAAGTTAATTACCTAAATACAAACCCACAAGCACCCTCGTCACGACACGACCACTCAGAAACTATAATTATACAAAAGCATGTATTTTCTCGGACCAGCCAAATACAAGGAAAACCCATAAGAGAAATAAACACATCTGTATTGATAAGGCCTCGCCATTTTACCAGATAAGGAAAATCCTTTCAAAGCATCCGCGTTTCTTTTCTATTTCTATGTGACAGATCGTCTCGACGCAGTTTATCTTACTGAGCTGATTGCGGAAAATATCCCCTTGACTTCCCTCACTTTTGTTTTTTATTCATGCAAATTTGAAACTTGTTCATTTAACAAATTGCAAAACAATCTATAGCCCTTGTTACAGCTTGGCAGGTACGTATTATTTCTACATTTTATCATATTTCGCAATTTAAAGTTTAAGTTAGTAATATTTTTTTGTAATAAATATACCAATGTATTTTTATTCTTAAAAGATGTGCTGAGGAGTTTTTTTACAGCTTTTCTTCTCCTCCGTGATAAAGAACCCTTTCAAAAAGCTGGTAGATTAAAAAAATTACGTGCATAAGTGTGTCAGTGATACCTACATGAATAAATTATTTTGAATTTTGAAATATAAATAGGTTATTAAATTAATATTATATCAGTGCTATGATGTTTAAATATTTTATTCTTTGTTTTTTTTGGATTCGTGGAATAATCAATTCTTAATTTACTGTGCAATATTTTAACACGTTATCACTTTATGACATTTTACTTTAATATAATAAACAAATGTCATTATTTGGAAATATATATCTTTTATTTTAGTAAATACGAAGTACCTACGGAGAAATACGAGTACCATAACTACAATTCGTCGTAAGAAAACAATGAGGTTTGTTTGGGTCATAAAAACAAAACAATTTCAATCCTAAGTTCGCTTCCCGCCAAAATTCATTTTTGTCGTAACCATAAACAATAGAGCTGAGTTTCTAATATTATCTGTTGCTTAGCTATACGAACGAAGGAGTTGGGCGTATTACACTGGCGTCTAATAAAAACGAATGGCACAATAAATTTTATTCTAAGCGAGTACTATTTTAAAATTTATATTCTGCTTTGTCCTTATTTATTGCTCTCGCCAGAATTATGTTAACCGGATACAATTATCTCTAAGTCGCCTAGTTTTTTTAGACCAGGAAATCTTAGTCGCTAGGAATTATATAAGTCTTAACTACAAAGCAGATCTATTTTATTGTTGTTTAATGTATCAATCTATTATAAGTACTATTATGTCTTCTGTGGTAATAGTAGAATTTAATCAAATAAAAATCAGAAATTCTTTACCTTCGTTTCAAACGTAATAAAAATGAGCACAATCTATTTGAACCTGACTGCGAGAAAAATATACTAAATTTAGATAATACGAAGTCTAATGGTTGCATTTGAATATCTAAAACTAAGATCGTAACCCATACTTTTGAAACGAAATAGTAACTATAGCCATCCTCTTACGTTTAATGCAAATGATTCTACTGGATAAACATCTCAAGACTAGGGAAATGAAAAGTTTCATTGTCGTTGCTCGTTCGCGCCAAATCGTACGGTTTTATTTTATCTGTAATACAATTTCCGGACCGCCCACAGACTATACGCTAACTGCACATTCGGCTACAGATAACGGATAGTTGCAACTAACTTACAAATGCTAACCAATTACTTTGTGAATGATAATAATGCAGGGGAATTAACTCTGACCCTATCCTAACTGCAGTCGTTTTAGTGTCTTCAATTATATAAAGTTTAAATTTTATTAAGCATTGTTGACTTAATATAGAAATACGTTTTACTTTGAAAGCAAAAATTCATTTTCAATATTTACATTCAATTCCATAATTTACGTTCGTTCGCTGCAAAAAATTTAATGCTAGCAAACTTTTAGAATTTTATTTGATCATATTTTAAGAATAATATTAGGTACATTATTCTTAATGTAAAAATCCCTTTAATGCCATATTCCGTTAGTATAATTTATTTTATTTAGTGAGATCTTCTGTATAATGTATTAATTTCTTATATTACGTAACTAGTACCTTTTAAGATGTGTTAAAAAATATAATAATAATAATAATAATAATAATTTATTTCAGTTAACCAAGATCCATTAATTTACAACATCATATACAAAACATCTAATAAATTAAAGGCAAAATATTTAAAAAATAAAAACAATCAAATACAAAGTCAAGTTTAAAATAGAGATAAAATATTTAAAATAAAAATCTTAATCAAATAAATTTAAAGTCAAAATATCAATTTCATTAGTATAACTTTAATCTGTGAGTATAATTTTTTATTTTTTTGAAAATAGCTGGCAAACGAGCTGACGATCCACATGATGGTAAGTGGCTATCGTCGCCCATGGACATAAGCAACACCAAAGGCATCACTGATGCACTGATGCGTTGCCAGCCAAGAAAGATAGCAGAAAAAGAAGGAATAATAATAATAATTTAAATTAATTAAGATTCAATATGATTATCAAATAAATTAATAATCTATACCGCTACCCTAGGCGTGAGACATGACAGTTACAGCAATGTCTTAAAGATAAAGGGACAATCTATCCTATCTCCGATCATCGCCAGGACGGTATTGGAACCGCCATTATACGAATATTATGTGGATCGAAATACTACTTAGCTATCCTCTTTAAAACATAATTATTACTTAATTATCTTGTTTATTTTATTGTCTGTGCACCCTACCCTTTTTACACTGATTTCTATGTCCTCTGCCCAAAGGTTGTCTGGAAGAGATCGCTCTTTAGCGATAAGACCGCCTTTTTACCTACTACATGTTATTTATATTATGTTGTAATGTATTGACCTATTTGGTGAGTACAATAAAGAGAATTCTATTCTATTCTATTTTTCTAGAAAGGGGTAAAGACCATTTGATCACGCTAAAGGATTGCAGGTTTACAAACTTCACAATCAATAAGTCAGCGAACACTATCTTCACACATTCAATGCAATGTTTATCACCAAAAATTATTTGATAATTTAATTTGAATTCAAAATCACTTAATGACATAATTAACTATTTTGTCAGTACACTGTGCACGTAACTTTTTGCTTTCACCAGCATTTTAAATGATGCTCTACCATCATAACAATTAATATTCAAGATTCGAATTCACACCACCCAAGTTTAAGGCCAAAATTCAAACTGTACTGTTACTAAAAATGTACTTATCCTCACATATTTTTTCTGCGACAAGCATTGTACTTGCAAACACCATTTTTAATCCTACCTTCCAACGGTTTGACATGTGACAGCCTACATTCTTAAGCCTATTGCCTAAACAAATAGGAATTCATGAATTACGTAACTGCGTCAGGTATCAAGTTAAGCCGACCCTCCCCAGGTCTTATCTTAATGACTAACAATCTATTCGAGTGGGGTGCGCCCCTCGAGTGACCGTTACCCTAAAAAATAAAAGTGTTGTCATTGTTCATTTATTAAGAATGTTGCTAATGAATTTATATACAAACTAGCACCAGCTTTATAAGACTCACTGGACTTCACGTTTTGACAATTTAAATATTTATGTGCCCTTTGAGGACCGGAAGCCTTAAAAATAATCTGTTAACTGTCACTCTTTGAACTCTTTCCCACGCACAAAGTTGCCAAACTCGGTCGATTACTGAACCAAACCGTCTCATTATAAAAGTTTTCTGCTTTTTCTACTGATCCTGTTCCCTTCAAAAGAATGCTAAAATACGGAGATAAAAATATCAAATAACACCCTCGTCCCCAACACACCTCTAGAGTAAAATACAAGCAAAAGTCAAGGGTTTATCGCGGTATAGTGTTTCGGCACACGTAAATCAAAGCGTTTCGCCCCGGATATTACGTTACCAAAGGCCGTGATCGAATTATTATGTGCTTAATTCAGGCTCGTATTTAAAACCTTCGTACAATAGAAAGGCTTTCGGCGTACCACTAGTCTTTTGTCAAACATAGACCTAAATATATAGACGGGCTGTTCCGAAAAAAATCCGTGTCACATTTTTCGTACTCACTGACAGCTTGTTGACAGCACTTTGTTCGGTTCAATATGGCGGATATCAAATATTTTGCGCTAAATAATTTTTAAAAATGCAAGTAAAATATAGTTATTTACCAATTATGATTTAAATAAACTCAACTCAAAGTTCAAACGTAAATAATGAAGACTTTTTAACTGTGCACAATAAACAATATGCGTTACTATGTGTTCTTAAATGGTCAGGGTTTTTCAAAAATGACATCTACATGTCTCGCTTGCTCGCAGCCGACTAAAATAAGTTGGCACCATATGGTGTCAACGTAGGTGTCCAAACTTTTAGTACTGAACAGCCTGTGTAGTATAGTATATAGATATAGATCTATGTTGTCAAAACCCAAAATATAACAATATTTCTATGTAAGGTACACTATTAATAAATGCGATTCTAATGACAATATAGTTACACATATATTGTGGGAGCATCGGAATTATTATAATTTCATATAAACCGATATTAAACACCCCTGTTTATATAATATTAAACAATTAAACAGATTAATTGCATCGTTTTCTGTTCCAACTACAATACTTATTAGATTAGCTAAAAGTAAAGTAAATAAAGTAAAAGAATTTTACACGACTCTAAATCTGATTGAGTCTATACAAATAAATAAAATTGGAGTGTCTGTTTGTAATAGTAAAATAACCTCTTTTTACTAAGTGCATTTGGATGTATACACGGTACATATACCATAACAACATTTTTTACAATTTTTGTCTGTCTGTCTGTTTGTTCCAGCTAATTTCAAAAATGGCTGGACCGATTTTGACGGGATTTTCACTGGCAGATAGCTGATGTAACAAGGAGTAACTTAGGCTACTTTTATTTTAGAAAAAAGTTTGTTAGGCGATACGAAGTTCGCCGGGTCAGCTAGTCGTAAGTAAAGTAAAAAGTGATCATTACAAATTAGTTGTGCTAACACATTCAACGCCCAATAGCTTAGGTGATGTTCAGATCAAAACGATCACGTGTGATAAAGTGGTATAAACGTATATTCAACTATCTGTGCCCGGTCGAGCCGTTTCACCTTGACACGAGATCTTATATATAAAACTCTCGTGTCACGGTGTTAGAAGCTGAACTCCTCCTAAACGGCTCGACCGATTTTCGTGAATCTTTGCGTACATATCGGCTAAGGTTGAGAATCGGACAACATCTATTTTTGATCCCCCTACCCCTAAAAATTTTTTGGCAGAACAACGTTTGCCCGGTCAGCTAGTTTTTATAATAATTATTAGATGTAATAGAAAGTTTATACTCAAGCCGCAGACGCGAGTCGCGGCGCTAGGAACGCACCATTACTCAAATTACGTTCAAACAAGACCTCGTATATCAAAGTAGGAATTTGTTCACATTCAGGAGAAACCTACATGATATACTCGTAAATACCTCTATAGTAGTTTTAGTTACTGTGTAGCAGAGACCGACCGAACTTTCGGTTTCGGTTTCGGTTTCGGCCAGTTTCGGCCAAAAAATCTAGTTTCGGTTTCGGTTTCGGTTTCAACAAAATTTGGCCGAAACCGAAACCGAAACTCTGTGTTCGTGAATTGTCGTGCGTCGTTCGACTAAATTCGCGGCTAACTCGTGGGCGCTGAGTCTGACTTTTCAAGTGAAGTCATTAATGTATGTAACATGTTTATTATATTTGTTCATTAATTAATTGACAGGGTGCTTTGGCGCTCATTTGCATAGGCCTATGTTGAGCATAGGACTCTAATTTTATTGTTTTTTTTTTCAATTTTATCTAACATCATTTAACTGTCTGTAGGTATATACCATCATCGTCATAGCCATATAATGAAACTGTAACTGTACTAATATTTGAGTAAAACTTTTAATAGGGGTATGTATTAGCCATAATAGATTAAATAAAAATTATTTTTTGTTTATTTGTCTGTTCGTTTGTTCCGGTTAATCTCAGGAACGGCTTAACAGATTTAGCTGCGGTTTTCACTGACTTATACGTATTGTAGTGAGCTTGGGTTAACATTTAGTGTTTGTTTTATTTCAAACGGTTCACAAATAAATTACGTTATGTAAATTCCGCCTATACAAGCTTACATTTATTGAGTGAGGCCCGACAGTTTGATATACACTAAACATACAAAACACGCTATATTTCAGTACTTATAGGTACTGAAATACCTATAGGTACTTCAGTATATATGTACCTATATATAGGGTATCCCGTAAGTAGTGGATCTACATTAGCGGACAGATAGCTTGAGGGTTGACCTGCCAAATGTCAAAAAATGCCCTTTGTAAAATTTCAACAATTCGGTTCTTTTGCCCTACTTTTTTTTGTTGAGTCCACAAATGAGCAGTTCAAAATAATACCTTAATGGTGTGGCCAAACGAGCATATTTTTTGAGCTGTGCGTTACGTAAAATAGCGTAAATCGTAAAATCGCATATAATATAAATTTCAAACAATTCAATTTGAACTTTTGTATGAAACCAGCTCATTTCACGTGACTCACGGCTCCAAAAATATGTTCATTTGGCCTCACCCTAAGTTTCGGTTTCGGTTTCGGTTTCGGCCGAAACTGGAACTAAGGCCGAAAGTTCGGTTTCGGTTTCGGTTTCGGCTGAAAAACCAGTTTCGGTCGGACTCTACTGTGTAGTTAATACCAGCTTTTTACATCGCAGTTTTATGTATTAGGTAAGTTTGTGTTATTGATATTTTCATTTTAGCTTGACACCCATGAAAATAAATATTTATCTGCCCATTGATGTATTATTATTAGCATATAGAACCGACACCGCGAACATAATGTATGTCCCAATGAATTAGCGCCGATTGGCTTCAGTTTTCAATGGATTCGTTCGATTTTGAAAGGAGAACGGGGCCTCAGTTTTGAAAATAGAACCTCCCGGCGGGACACACATTTTGTTCGAGATGTCTATTCTATGACATTATAATTCAATGTATCTGCCCCATATCTACCCCGGCTGGCTGAGTAAAAAAACATCTGAAAATCTTTGAATAATTGAAGGAAACAGAACATCGGAGCTAGTAGTGATAGATATACAACTTTCTATAGTAGTAGTGAAATTCAATTGGCGGTCGGAAGATACGCCATTCGGAGCTTACATCTGTGACACCGCAAGGCCACTTACTTGACAAGTCGACGGCTACTGTACGAGTATCCGGACGTACTGAAATACAGACAAAACCCATAAAATACTTCGTATCGATTTGCGTCTTTGAATATATTTTGTTTGAAAAATTATAAGGAATATCCATTGAACTATTATTACTAGCGTATAGAACCGACACTGCGAACCCGATGTTTGCGCAATGAATTATTGCCGATTGGCTACAGTTTTCAGTGGATGAATTCAGTCGATTTTGAAAAGAGAACGTGGGCTAGATTTTGAAAATAGAACCTCCCGGCGCGACATAAATTTTACTTTAGTACATTGTGCTTTAATGGCATTATCAGCATATTATATTAGCATGTTTAATTCATTATCTTTTAGTCATCACTTTAAGAAACAAAAATCATTCGTAACCATTAAAGTATAATGTCATAGAACAGACATCTCGAACAAAATGTGTGTCCCGCCGGGAGGTTCTATTTTCAAAATTGAACCCTCGTTCTCATGTCAAAATCGAACGAATCCATTGAAAATTGAAGCCGATCGGCGCCAATTCATTGGGACATACATTGTGTTCGCGGTTTTGGTTCTGTATGCTAGTAATAATACTTCAATGTTCGTATCTCACGTGATGAGCTCTGCTATTTTAATAACACTATCCCCTTTGACAGCTATACAAATACACAGACGAGTAACTGAACTCCAACAATGGTTCAGTTTTCCATCAAAACAGAACACAAATACAACCGAAAAGAATAGTTTAGCGCGAATCGGCTCTGTCAATCGCCAGTTTAGCAGCACAGTGCATAGCACGTACTCCGGCCGTACAACGGATGCCGTGCTTTTAATTTTCCAATTTGACTGTGCACGCGAAGCCTAAAATCATAACCCCCGCGCTAAACAAAACTTAATGGTATGTGAAGCTAAATTGCTACGAATAAATATTAGCCAAGTGCACTGTTTATGGCCGCAATAAAAACTGTTTTAGACTGAGTACAGAACGCACTGTGTAAACGTGTACGGTGAATTGAAATTTTGTAGTTCTGTAAATCTTGTAAATTGTAAATTTGGAGGTTTTTGACTTTGAAGTATTATTACTACATATAGAACCGACACCGCGAACAGAATGTATGTCCCAATGAATTGGCGCCGATCGGCTTCAATTTTCAATGGATTCGTTCGATTTTTAAAAGAGAACGGCGGCTCAATTTTGAAAATAGAACCTCCCGGCGGGACACACGTTTTGTTCGAGATGTCTATTCTACGACATTATACTTCAATGGTTTTTGAGGTGAAATGGTGTTGTAACTGTAACCGCTCATTAACACGCGCGTGTCGCGGACCGTCTCGTGGCGCGTCCGTAAGCCACGCCCCCTACGCGCGTGTGAACACCACGCGAGCGCTCGTGCGAGCCCCTTTGGCGCGCGCCTATAAAACCGCTCCCGACGCGAGCCCTGCGAGCGCGAGACGCGCCGCGGTCTGGTCCGCGAGCGCCCTGTTCACACGCGCGCATACGCGCGCGTCTCGCGTATTGTCTCGTGGCTCGCGCGCGCGTGTAAATGGGGTATAATGAAATTTGATTTAATGAGTGCACTTAGCGTACACATTGGCAACTTGTCTGATACCAAACAAACGTCATTATTCATGCCATTATTAATGACAATAAACTTGACATTAACCCCCGTATTCAAGAACAATACTTGTTTAAGCAAAGAAGCAATACTATGCGAAGTAAGGCATTTCTCAGTGCGTTGGTCATGACAACCCTTCTGTTTCACAGTCGACCCTTAAGTATCACTTGGGTGTGCGGACGCACAGGCTGTATACAGCCTTCTTATTGGTCCATTTGATGCGGCTAACTTCACTCTAGTCATTTGACATAAGCAAAAGACAAAGATAACAATACAAACAATCGATCCTTTCTTTCTATTTTGATAGAAGTAAAACAAACACTATGCGTTCGGTAAAGTAGCTCGGCAGCTAGTTTATCGATTTTGACAAACACACAGCGAAGGACTTCAATCAAGTATTGTTTACGAAATGATTTTAATGCACTATGCACTCGCAAACACTGTGAGACCTCACAGTGTTGTTCTTGAATACGGGGGTTAATGTTGGATAGAATTCGCGAAACACAGTGTCGTAAACATATAGAACCAAGTTCGATTTTTTTGAATATTTTCTTTACAATCAATACGAAGGCTTTTACAATGGCTGTTGGAGCAAACAATTAACGAATTCTTCCAAAGGCAATGGGTCACATTTAGAATTTGCAGTAAAAACAAACAATTCTATACAGTCCCAGTACAAGGTCCAGATTCCCTTCTATTTATTTTTCAGAACAGAGAATTGTACCAAGTTTGGAGCGTTTTTAATCGTCGGATATCAAAGAGAACTTAGGAACTAATAGGGATGTTGACACTAACTGTAATTTAATATAAATTCATGTTTCAAGTATTAAGAGAAACATTTGGGTGAATATCAGAAACGTGCATTTTTTTCAAAATTTGGTGGTGATATTTCTTCTTCTTAAACGACGACTTCTGCACCTGGCAACATACAACACCAGGACGCTGAGGACCGACGACAAGGTAAAAGAGCTGGAAGAAGAGATAGACAAGTTAAACTGGAGTATTGTGGGTTTATCTGAAGTCCGAAGACAGGGGGAGGACACGATAATACTCAAATCCGGAAACTTGTTCTATCACCGGGAGGGCGAACATCTGTCCCAAGGTGGTGTCGGGTTTCTCGTTCACAAGTCCCTTGTCAACAACATTGTGCAAGTTGGGAGCGTGTCGGCCAGGGTAGCGTACCTTACACTCAGAATATCCAAACGGTATTCGTTGAAGGTTGTACAGGTATATGCGCCGACTTCGACACATCCCGACGATGAGGTTGAGGTTATGTATGAGGACATAAGTAGAGCCATACATACCTCTAAAGCTCACTTCAATGTTGTGATGGGGGACTTCAACGCGAAGCTGGGCACGCAAAGCGGCGCCGAGATGAAGGTGGGTCCCTACGGAATTGGACGACGGAACCACCGAGGACACTTGCTGGCCAACTTTTTGGAGAAGGAAGATCTCTTCATGATGAACTCCTTCTTCAGAAAGAAGCCACAACGCAAGTGGACTTGGATAAGCCCTGATGGTTCCACGAAAAGCGAGATAGACTTCATTCTGGCAGACAAACGGCACATATTTAATGATGTCTCTGTGATCAGCAGGTTCAAAACCGGAAGCGATCACCGACTTGTGAGAGGCACATTAAATATCGATCTGAAGCTGGAACGGTCACGCCTGATGAAGTCTACGCTCCGCCCAACATCCGTCCAAATCCAGGGATCCGAAAACTTTCAACTGGAGCTGCAAAACCGTTTTGCGTGCCTAGAATCGTGCACGCCAGTGGACGAGTTTAACACCAGGATGGTAACAACTGTCCACGAGGTAGGGTCGAAGTACTTCAAGACCCACCCTAGTGGTAGATCTCAGGTTCTCTCAGAACAAACTCTCGGTCTTATGAGGGATCGACGAGAACTATGTGTGCAGTCTCCAACCTCTATGAGGGAATACCGACGGCTCAATGAGCAGATCTCCAAGTGCAGGCGACGCGATTTGCGAAAACACAACGCAAATCGTGTAAAAAACACAATTGAGCGAAACCAAGGCTCCAAAGTGTTCGCCAGGGATCTGTCTATTGGGCAAAGTCAGCTTACGAGGTTGAAGACCGAGTCCGGCACCATGGTTTCGTCGAAACCGGAAGTTCTGAGAGAGACTGAGAGATACTACGGACGGTTGTATGCCTCCTCTCAAGCTCCACCTCCTAGCGAGGAGAGCGATAAGAGAGCTAAACTGACCCGACACTACACAGAGGATATCCCGAACGTCAGCCTGTATGAGATTAGAGAGGCTCTCAAACAGCTTAAAAACAACAAGGCACCGGGAGATGACGGAATCACAACCGAGCTTCTAAGAGCTGGAGGGAAACCCCTTCTAGTGGCGCTCCAAAAACTGTTCGATTCCGTCATTTACACTGGAATTACCCCGGAAGCGTGGGGCAGAAGTGTGGTGACGCTGTTCTTCAAGAAGGGCGATAAAGCCCTTTTGAAGAACTACAGGCCCATTGCACTTCTGAGCCACGTTTATAAGCTGTTTTCGAGGGTACTCACAAATCGCATTGCACGCAGGCTTGACGACTTCCAGCCTCCCGAACAAGCAGGATTCCGAAAAGGCTACAGCACCATAGACCATATACACACACTGCGGCAGATTATACAAAAGACCGAGGAGTATAATCTGCCGTTGTGTGTTGCCTATGTGGACTATGAGAAAGCCTTCGATTCTATCGAGACCTGGGCGGTACTAAATTCTCTCCAGCGGTGCCGGATCGACTACCGGTATATCGAGGTGTTGAAGTGTTTGTACTCATCTGCCACCATGTCCGTCAGAGTACACGACACAGCAA
The DNA here is from genome assembly GCA_951805285.1 of Thymelicus acteon. Classification (NCBI taxonomy): domain Eukaryota; kingdom Metazoa; phylum Arthropoda; class Insecta; order Lepidoptera; family Hesperiidae; genus Thymelicus; species Thymelicus acteon. Next base: position 2,155,688 of record OX638226.1, on the reverse strand, counting down.
CGAACCCCATCCAACTGCAGAGAGGTGTCAGGCAAGGGGATGTCATATCCCCAAAGCTGTTCACCGCTGCGTTGGAAGACGTGTTCAAGCTGATGGAGTGGAAACGACGTGGCATTAACATCAATGGCGAATACATCACACACCTGCGATATGCCGATGATATAGTCATCCTGGCGAGTTCCCTGGAAGAACTTGGTACAATGCTCGGGGACTTGAACAGCGCCTCACAACGGGTGGGTCTTAAGATGAACATGGACAAGACGAAAATCATGTCGAATGTCCATGTCACACCCGTACCGGTTGTTGTTGACGGCGCTGCTCTTGAAGTTGTAGACGAATACAATTACCTGGGACAAGTGATCCAGATGGGTAAGTCCAACTTCGAGAAAGAAGTCACTCGTAGAATCCAACTCGGATGGGCTGCGTTCGGGAAACTGCGTCATATCTTGTCGTCCAAAACACTACCTCAGTGCCTGAAGTCGAAGGTGTTCGAGCAGTGTGTGTTGCCAGTGATGACATACGGATCCGAGACGTGGTGCTTTACTGTTGGCCTGATCCACAAGCTCAGAGTTGCGCAGCGAGCTATGGAGAGGGCTATGCTCGGTATTTCTCTACGTGATCGCATCAGAAATGAGGAGATCCGTAGACGAACAAGGGTAACCGACATAGCTCAAAGAATTAGCCGGCTGAAGTGGCAATGGGCTGGCCACATAGTGCGAAGGACCGATAACCGTTGGGGAAGAAAGGTCCTCGAATGGCGCCCACGTCTCGGAAAAAGGAGCATAGGACGCCCCCCGACCAGGTGGACTGACGACCTGAAGAAGACAGCGGGCATCCGCTGGATTCAGAAGGCTCAGGACCGGTCAGAGTGGCGCAAGTTAGGGGAGGCCTATGTCCAGCAGTGGACCTCTAAGGGCTGATGGATGGATGGATGGATTTTTTCTTCAGTTTTCGTGAAAAATGAGCACCTGGTATAAGAAAAGTAAGTGTAACAATTCGACTTTCTTTTCTTATACCAGGTTCTAATTTTTCACGAAAACTGAAGAAAAAATTTCACCACCAAAATTTGAAAAAAATGCATGTTTCTGATATTCACCCATTTTGAACAGCTAAAATATTATTATTTTATCGAAATCAATCAGAATAAATTAAACATAATTAATTTAAAATGTTAAAAATAGTACTCACTGCACGTGACCTCAAACGCCATTTTGAGCTAATGACGTCATTGTTCGTATTTTATATGCAAGTTCAACAAACTTCAGTCGACAGATAGTATTTAACATCGGTTCGTGACGTCACGTGACGTGTTAGGTGGAAAAGATAATGATTTTTGTTTGTCAGTTTTTGTTTTTAAATTGAAGATTAACTTTATAATATTTTTTCGTAAATATTAAGGTTCTATCTATAAAATATAATCTAAATTTTACTAACAAAAAATAACCGACTTCAAAGTCTCAAAAACTACTTTTCAGATCTCTATCAAATTTATGTGTGACCACATGACAAGCACCTCCTTTCGATTAAAAAAAGAATCATCGAAATCGGTTGACGTGATATTGAGTTATTCGTCAATTTGTCGCGCACATCTTAACACAAATTTACGACTTATGTGGTTTTCTCATGGATGCCATTGTCAGATCTCAATAAAATTTATGTGGGACCACATGACAGCCACCAGCTTTCGATTAAAAAAACAATCATCAAAATCGGTTCGCCCAGTCCAAAGTTCTGAGGTAAAAAACATAAAAAAAAATACAGTCGAATTAAGAACCTCCTCCTTTTTTTGAAATCGGTTAAAAATTGAATCCTAAAATTAGTCAACATCCCTATTCCAGCGCGAGCGAAGTTTGTAGGAGCTCTTCACTTCGTCCCTTAATGGAAGATGGGCCTTACTAGTATTCACTAGTCCTACCCCTACTAATATTATAAATGTGAAAGTTTATGAAGATGGATGGATGTATGTATGGATTTGTTACTCTTTTTCGTAACAAGTATTGAACGGATTTATACTAATTTTAGCACGTAGGTAGACCATGATGTAGTATATATAGGATATATCCCGGAAATCCCGAAAAACCAGGTTTGCCATGGATAAACTCAAAAACTACTGGACCGATTTCAAAAATTATTTCACTAATAGGATGTTATATTATTTCTAAATAACATGGGCTATATTTCATTTAGGGGAGGCCTATGTCCAGCAGTGGACCTCTAAGGGTTGATGGATGGATGGATGGATGGATGGATATTTCATTTAAAAAATTACGGGATCTATACGAAACCCGAAGAAAGGCGAGGGCGGTTAGTATAATATATTATTTGTAGGAACTCATATTAAAAAATAATTTTTATAAATATTCAAAAGGCTAATCACCAAAACCATTCTCACCTAACTCAACCTCAAACCTCAACACCCTATATAATACAAGCCTCAAGTTCAACGCAACAGTGTCAAAATGTAATGAAACCGTACGGCATGACAAAGGAGCATGATTACTTGTAAAGGTGGCATAATCCTCGTTTGAGCCCCGACGAGAGACGTTCAAAGGGACGCGATGCTCACGACACCCCACAGGCTTAAGTGGGCGTACACGCGGCAAGAAAAACAATGTTGAAGACGAACGAGTGCTCTACTTAAAACCGTTTGAATATGAGACCAAGGTTATCTTGCCTTCTTATTATGACGTGTCGCTTTCGTTTAGAGTTTAGTTTTTATTATCTAGTACCCGGGGGGTTTGAGACTGCTATTTAGCGCTAAGGCCGTCTTTTACTTTTAATAAACGACCCTCTTTTTATAGTTGATTTTAGCGGGGACGTAACTAGAGAGAGTATTGCTATGATAACTAAGTGATACAAGTTACGATTTTTATGAAGAATCTTATGCCATTTCTGGTCATAAAAGCCCACGCAACAGAGGAGAATGACTTCTAACCTAACCGAACTACTAATTAAACGATATCTACATTCAATTATTTTTCAAAAGGCCCTGTAATGATGCCATAGCATTTTGAACTAAAGACCAATTAAATATTTAAACAAGACAATGCTACAGTCCAGGTTAATGCATCTATCTATTATTTCTTGTGTCCTGGGAATGTGAAAGCCTACTTCAGGTGTGCATTCCGATATACATCGATCGTAATTTTACTCATTAATAATACTATCAGAAACGTATTTTGTCATTAATTATAAAAGCCAATTAATTAAAGCCAAAAAAATCTTCTGTCTAGATTGAAAGCCCTCAAAATAAGATTTTAAACTTAACTCATCGTGGACTGAACACATTTTACTATAATACGAGTACTCACGATATTTATTTTGTATTCCGATATTTCGACCCAGTTGCATGGATCGTGGTCACGGATGAACTGCGGTGGCGCCGAGAAACTTTCATTTATCATGGAGTTCATCCGTGACCACGATCCATGCAACTGGGTCGAAATATCGGAATACAAAATAAATATCGTGAGCCCTCAAAATGTTTAACAACACTTTTCAGTATAAAGTTTTTGTCGTTTCTTTAAAACGATTATACACAAGTAACATTATCTATATCGATTGTACAGGTTCTTGTTCATTGATCGATTGTAACTCCAATCCGGCGAGTACTAAAACAAAACTATAAAAGCTTCACTTGGCAATACAAGTGCCTGTATCGCGATATACAGAACTCAACTAATAACTTAATATAACATTAAACACGAACAGTTAACGAGCCGCACAACCAGTGGATGCACGTCATGTGCCAGTCAGTCCGTCAGACCTTGGGAATATTTGTAACATCACACCGCTCATACTGAAATTTGTCCTTCAATACCATAGGCCTTGTTTAGATTTACCTACTGGACTTATCGCTCAAAAATTCTAAATTCAAAATCACTTATTCATATAGGTATCACTGATACACTTATGCACGTCATTTTTTTAATCTACCAGCTTTTAGGAAAGGTGCTGTGTCATGGAGGAGAAGAAATGGCGAAACTCCTCAGCGCTTCTTTTAAAAACCGTTACAATCTCAGTCTTCAAAGCAACAGGGGACCGACTAAAATAGGATTATTTTTATACAGATTATACTGTATGCATCTTCCATGACTTAACAACTGCTAATAATAACAACTGAAACTGACAGGTTTACGTGCCCTCTGACGCACGGAAGCACTCAGGATGAGACTGACAGGTTTACGTGCCCTCTAATGCAGGGAAGCGCTTAGGAATTTTTTGAAAAGAAAGACAGTAGCGATAATTCGTCCAACTACCGACCTGTTTATCGTAGATTACTCAAGCACCAGTATTATACTCAAGAATTGATGCTTTAAAGGTCGCAGCAGTGATAGATATAAACGATTAAGAACCCCAAGTCTCAAACCCCAAGATCTCTAGTGAAACTCTCAATGGGATATATCGGGTTAAACAGCAATATTGGTCTCTGAGTAGGACTGGGGGAAACTGTCTCCATTACCGATTACAAAGTGGACAATACAGCAGACATTCCGAAGACTGCCCACATTAATACAGTTCAATAATTCTACGATTTCCTATGTATCCCAAATTAACCTCAAATACATTAGGCATGTATTTAATCAGTGTTTAGCAAGGCTCATTTATAATAAAATTATGACCGACAATACAAACCACTAAAGACGTTCCTAACTGGAAATTAATTCAGGAATTCAATACAGGAAATTAATTTATTACAGACTATTATCCTCGGCTGCTCGTGATAGCAAGATTCCTTTTATGGTACTAGAACGTTTCTACGATTAGCTTGGAGCATCTGTGAGATTATCTTGTCAGGATCGAATGGAATCGAATTTGATTCGAACTCATTTCAATTACGTACTCTGGATGGATAAAGGACGATTGAACCGTGGCACAAATAGGATCAACATTATTCCAGATTGAAGGGTAGTTAAATATTTTGTTTCCTATATTCAGGTGTTTTTTTATTTATAGGATGGATAGTGGTTTGAACTTTATTCTCTTGAACTTTGGATGCGTTAGAATTCGCTGCTAATTAGAAAAGGTTATGTATGCGTATTAAAAATTAATAATCGTGGGTAAAGGGAAATATCGTGAGGAAAACTGCTCATTTCAGATTTCTCATACAGTTCAGTCCAAGGATGCAGTAATTATGCCAAGACTCAGATTTCGTGCGTGTGTTACTTTTAAAAAGGACCACATAGTTTTGTTTTTAACCGACTTCAAAAAAGGCGAAGGTATTCAATTCGACTGTATATTTTTTATGTTTATTACCTCAGAACTTTCGACTGGGTGAACCAATTAGGTGATGATTCTTTTTTAATAGAAAGATCATGCTTGTCATGTAGTCACTTAAATTTGAGCGAGATCTGACGATTAGTTCTTGACTTATCCCACAGAATAAATAATAGTACATGTATAGTTATCACAAATTTTGAAGTCGATTATTTTTTATCAAGAATTATTCACACATTAATATAATATGTACTGATATGTACGTGTCGCAAAACTTTAGTTTTCGACTAGTCAGTCACATTGTAAAGTTGTTCGCGTGGAGACGACGTGGTTTTCGACAGTCGTAATAATTTTATGCGAGCAATCGATTAAACAACTCGACAGAAGAAGGCTTGAGTGTTTCGTTGTTCATGCAATGATATTATAATGTAAAAAAGAGATAGAGATGTCACTAGCACGCCGACGATGAAGAGCGTAAGAACAGGCAATTGACCGTTCTTCTCGTAGTCACTCTTGTCAATACAAGACGCACGCTTTTGTTGTTGTCAGAAGTGCTTGACATTTGACATACAGCGTTAAAATGCCTTCGTGTATTATACCAATGTGACTGGTGAAGTGAAACAAAATATAAACGTGTGTGTTGTAGCTCTTTTCGGAACAGATTTTTTGGTTGATTTGTAAGGGCATAACGTATCTATGTTTTTTAAATATCGTTGTGTTCGTGGCCGTGAGTGACACGCAGATGGTAACAGGTAAATCAATGTAATAACTATAGTACTCGCATTTAATATTTGTAAGTTTGTACGGTACTTGGGTACTTCAGGACCGGTCAGACTGACACAAGTTAGGGGAGGCCTACATCAATCCATTAACATTTTAAAAGATAAAAATTACTATTACTCAACTATTTCTTAAGATAACATTTGAATCTATTGTTTTTTCGTGGAAATATCCGGCAAACGATTAACGATCCACCTGATGGTAAGTGGCTATCGTCGCCCATGGACATCAGCAACACCACAGGCATCACAGATGCGTTGCCGGTTGTTTGGTCAAGAAAGAGACTATATTAAATTGTTCTACATATCGTCGTTGCGACTTTAAGACCTCTTATGTGTAAAAAATCAGCTTTTTGAGGGAATCGATAAAAATCGACACAGTTTTGTTTACATACACATAAGTGATTTCTAATTTGGTGAATAAATTACGATGGAAACTTCGTTACACACATGAGTTTTTGAATTCGATAGTGCTTCAAAATGAGAATCGTTTAACGTAAAAAAGTGATTTTGCCAAAAGTGACACATAACACATAAGAGGTCTTAAAGTCGCACGATACCTTATGTAACATGGAGAGCGTGGTTCAAAGAAAAACCTTAGTTGTACAAGACAACCTGCAAATACCTAAAAATTATTAACAATGCGGTTACAGTTAACCATAAGGATCGTGATTTTCAAAGCAAAGTAAGACCTGGTTATTCACTTCAGCACATTAATGGCCCACTACTAAGTGGGTATCTCCCCTTGAGGAGGCCTAGGGTGTACTCCACCACGCTATTATACACATGGTTATTAGTATATAGTAATTCCCTGCCCTGCCGTACCCTAAAACGTAAGTGAAACGTGGAACCAGTGAGAACAAACATGTTGGCTTGTTACGTTATTTTTAACAATGGAAGTTCTGAACTATAACAATGCAGGAGCTCGTCTCAACGAAGTCGTACGAACCTCAATAGGATCTTAAATATTTAGCACGGGCTACGGCGTAGCTAAAGCTCGGGCTACGTCGTAGACCTATTCGCTACGGCGTAGACGTCTACTGGAAATAATATAAGACGCTCGGTATAATATTCTAATTATAATGTTATTCATAAAAACAAGCACAGATATAGAAGGCTTGTAAAGTGTTTTGTTTCGTTCACTCTTATGAAAAACGATGAAGACAAAACAAATTATAACAGTGCAATAGTTTGAACGACTTGACGTTGATCATTTACGCAATGGCTTGCATCTGATTCCTGCATCAATTTTTAAAATCAACAAACATTTCTCGTTCATATTTTCCCGTTCAGGAATTAAACTCGGGACCAATGGTCATTACAAATTGACTTGTAGGGAAGTAAATACATCTGAATATAATAATATATCATTACAATATTTAATCTATACTAATATTATAAAGCTGAAGAGTTTGTTTGTTTGGTTGAACGCACTAATCTCAGGAACTACTGGTTTGAATTGGAAAATTATTTTTGTGTTTGATAGTCCATTTATCAAGGAAGCCTATAGGCTATATTACATCATTTATTTTAGTAGTTAGTTTTTTCCACAAATTAACGCTGGTGAAACCGCGGGAAACAGCTAGTATATAATACATATTACGTTCACATCCCGGCAGCGTGTGTCGATCCTAAAGTGATGATCGGGTTAAGCAACAGCGGGCGGTTGGTAGTTGGATGGGTGACCGCTAGTGGCAAACATTCCTTGAGCGCTTATGTGCTTCGGAGGGCACGTAAAGCCGTCGGTCCCAGTTTTTCGCACTGAAGCAACGTGGTGGAGTATGCTCTAGGCCTTCTCAAGAGGAGAGAGAGACCCGTGCTCAGTAGCGGGTTATTAATATGTTGATAATAACATATTTAGCCACAATATTTAAAGAAAAGTTTATTTTTGACTAGCTGATCCGGCGAACTTCGTATCACCTAACAAACTTTTTTTTCTAAAATTAAAGTAGCCTAAGTTACTCCTTGTTACATCAGCTATCTGCCAGTCAAAGTCCTGTCAAAATCGGTCCGGCTATTTCAGAGATTATCCGGAACAACCAGACACACAGACAGACAAAAATTGTGAAAAATGTTGTTTTGGTATATGTACCGTGTATACATCCTAATGCACTTAGTAAAAAGCGGTTATTTTAATATTACAAACAGACACTCCAATTTTATTTATTTGTATAGATAATGTGTAGATAACAGAAACAATGTAATTAAAAGATAATTAAAGATAATAGGAAAGTCAAAAAGATGTGAAAATTATAGCTATCTTTATTATTAGTGATAAGAGAAAGAGACAGACACGTTGTATTATTATGTAAGTACTGGTTTTATGATCGTATTAAAAGTAAGAAGAGAGATTATTTTAAAGTTTCTCTTTGAAGTCGCGTCCCGCTACTGTTTAGTACACAAAGGCCCGAGCCCTCTTGAACGCTTATTTTGTTTTTTCTTTTGAATATCCATAATTAATTGAAGTTGAAAATATAAACGAGGAACATAAAACAGCGCAAAATTGCTTTTAATGTTTATCGTCATACTAGTAGATACCCGGCGTGTTCCACTACGCCAAACAATTTTCTGATGAGAATAACAGATCAATGTTTTTGTTTTGATGTTGACGTTGATTCACCATCTTTACATATACAAATTTTTGTATGGGAAAATTGTATAATCTAAATTTTACTAACAAAAAATAACCGACTTCAAAGTCACAAAAACTACTGTTCAGTAGCTCGAGCACGAATATTTGCGAGAAAGTATTCGTATGGTTAACGTAAGCAATTTGTATGGCATTTTTTCAAAAGCGCCCCTGTCGTACGTAAATGGTACTAAAATGCCATACAAATTTGACAAATTGCTTACGTTAACCATACGAATACTTTCTCGCAAATATTCGTGCTCGAGCTACAGATCTCGTTCGAATTTATGTGGGACCACATGACAAGCACCTGCTTTTGATTAAAAAAAGAATCATCGAAATCGGTTGGCGCGATATTGAGTTATTCGTCAATTTGTCGCGCACATCTTAACACAAATTTACGACTTATGTGGTTTTCTCATGGATGCCATTGTAAGATCTCAATAAAATTTATGTGGAACCACATGACAGCTACCAGCTTTCGATTAAAAAAACAATAATCAAAATCGGTTCGCCCAGTCCAAAGTTCTGAGGTAACAAACATATAAAAAAAATACAGTCGAATTGAGAACCTCCTCCTTTTTTTGAAGTCGGTTAAAAATGGACTTTATCAATGGACTGAATGTGCCCGATGCAATGTTTTAGTGGTCTCAAACCATCTTCGGATTGTTGCCTTTCCAATGAAACCATTTTGAGGCATATCGGTTGAATGGTTTCAGAGCCTATAAAGGACATCCGTATTGTAGAATTTTTGTCTGTTTGTCTGTATTTTGTTCTGCCTAATCTCAGAAATGGCTTTATCGATTTGGTCGCGTTTTTAACTAATGTTTTGCAGTAAACTTAAGATTAACATTTAATGTGTTTTTCAATCGGAAGCCGTTAACCAAACAAAACTTACTGAAAACAGACTATGCTTGCTTATACACAAGATGCAGGTTTCCAAAAGGTGTAGTGGCACTTCCTCGATAAACCATGCAAAATTACCGCCATCTTAGTGTCTTACGCCCCAACTCAGAGTTACTAATGGTTACTTAAATCGCTCATTAGTACAAAATTTGTATGATGATTCTTTACTAAGGAGCGATTTAAGTAACCCTTAGTGACTCTGAGTTGGGGCGTTAGTGTTACTAAACAAAGACAAGTATGTACAAAAAACTCTTATAAAGTATCTCGACCGCAATCTCAAAAGGCAGTTAAGATAATTCTAGAGTCATTATTTAAGCAGTAAAAACGGAAAAATTGTGTTCATTACGTCGTTAGTGCAATTACTTTTGTGTTTGTTTGCCGCGGGTAGAATTTCTTTCGTATTCGAATGAGAGAACTTATCACATATACATATATATTTTGATATCATATGCATTAAGTTCGAGAAACATCTAAATGTATTTACGAATTGAAATATTTTTTATTTCAACCACGGACCTAAAAAAAGACGGACGTAATCCCAAGAACAAATTCAGTGAAGCACCCATAGTAATACCAACTCTTTATTCGTACAAGTACACACACACACACGTTGACACTTCACTGCTTCAATCGCGAATCAAAAATTACGCACACATGGTAAGCGGGCGGCCATTGCTATGCTTCACTCTCGATTAGGCGAGGTTACGTCCGTCTTTTTTTCAGGTCCGTGATTTCAATAAAATAAAAAAGTTGCTGACGTTAAGAAATTTACTTTTGAATATTTGTCAAAAAATCTATAATCATTTATTGATGCGCTCTCTCTAAAGATAATAAATTACTTTATTTTTAACAGCTGAGGTCGGCAAAGGTCAAAATCCATAGTGGCCAACGGAAACCGCCTTAAAACTAGTTTTCGCTCGTATTAGCATATATGGACTATCAATCACTGTTCGCGTAACCCTCCCAGAAAGAATATTCTAGGTGAATGACACGTTATGCCCTAGGGTTTTACAGGTTATTTATTTAGGCTCCGCCTAGGGTGTTTTAAGTGCCATCAAAAGAGATCTTTCGGTTTTTATGTACATTAATATATCCTAAAAAAATTTAACATATTGGGTTTCGTATACCTAATTTTGATCATAAATATAATGTCTTACCCTTCTCACAAATCGTTATCTTTCAAATTCTCCAGTGTGTATTTTGTTTATTACTAATTTTAACTTCTCTACGTCACTCGTACACCTTACATCTTCTTTTTTACTATTTTTCATCCACTTCACATCTCAAGGTTGTCTGAAAGAGATCGCTGTGTAGCTATAAAACCACCTTTTGTATTTTCCTACTCTGGGTGTACGATAAAAAGTTATAAATAAATAACGTATTACCTTATTTTTGACCGACTTAAAAAAGGAGGAGGTATTCAATTCGACTGTATTTTTTATGTTTGTTACTTCATAACTTTCAACTAGGTGAACCGATTTTGATGATTCTTTTTTTAATCAAAAGCTTGTGCTTGTCATGTAGTCGCACTTAAATTTGAGCCAGATCTGATGAGTAGTTTTTGAGTTATCCCTAATTTTGAAGTCAGTTATTTTTGGAACGAAGTTCCTTATTTTTGACAAGAATAATTAACTATGAAAATAGTATGAAAAAATAACGGTTGTCAGTTGATTTTAAAATAAGATATAAGGCGCGTTTAAAAGATAACAAAAATCATAGCGTAGTATTTTCAACTAAAAGTCAAATCAAATTAAACAGTTATAATTAAGATCCTGGAAATACGATTATAGTGAGTGTATGGCTATGGAATACAAATGGTTTCATTTTAGGTCCCGTACTTTATTACGTACAGAAGAAGAAATGCGTCTCCACAATGATAATATCGTTCTTAAAGAACCGTCTAGAATATACGATATTTTCGGAATAAAATGGAACGGCTAAAGCCCGAGGCAACATAGCACTAGAACTTAAAATCTATTATATCTAATAGAAAGATCAATAATATATATAGGATACCGTCCAATGAGGCAAACTAATTATCACAATGTTACAGGGGGTATTGAATGGATACTGAAAACTCAAAACCTCTAATATTTGAGGAGTACCTCATGGACTCCAACCATTAGAATATGCATTATAATATATATTTTTACTTCATTTGTTGTTTAAAATTATACATAGTTGAATTGTATTAGATATTTATCATCAAATTTTTTCTCTATCATTGTTATCCTACAATTTCGTCTTTTCTTTGCATGCTGTGACTACCTTTAAATGAGATTGTGTTTCTAGTTATCTAAGGTCTAAAATGTTAAGTCTGACTGTAATCTTGTTGGTGGTTTTGTGTGAATAAATTAATAAATTAATAAAGTAGAATCTTTTGATAAATAATGGAGTGCTGAGGTAACGAACATTATAAAATAAGTGTATATACGATCAAAAGAGCCTCCCCGTTAAATAAATACCGCTATTTCTGGCTATCGAACTTGCTACGAAAATAGGTGAAGTCATTTCTCGGTTGATTGAAACCCAGGTTGGTAAACCATACCACCATGACATTAGGGTTAAGCCACAGAAGACATAATAGTAGTAAAGAGTTTATGGCCCGTATTAATATAACATCTATGTGTTTTGAATCAAAAGCTAGAGGAAACGCCGTTCATTACCATATAGGAAAAATAACTGATCTGTCGTAAGACACCATCGCGTGGGCGTGTTCGGGAATTGCATTCAATGGTAAAATTTTATCACTGAGAGCGCGTTAGAACTCAGTTAAAAACAGTTAGATAATATAATAATTTGTGTCAAAGGCATTTGAATTAAAATTGGCACTTCAATACTAAAATGAGTAGATACTAACTACAGATGTCGGTGGACACATTACCCGGGAATCGAACATGGGGCCCTCGCTTCGCAGGCAGGGTCACTAATAACTAGGCTAAAGGGTCGTCACAAACGACACAGAATTCAAATATTATTTTTTATCTGAATTACGGAACCCTGAAAAAAGACTGTTACTGTAAATACAAAACCAACTGCAACGTCATCTGATAAGATACTTACGTCATACAGTAATGAGATTTGATTGCGTTCACCACTGACCGATATTCCGAACCAATGGCTATATCTTGTTATGAACAATGTCATATATTATCTGCCATAGGTTTTTGTTTAATCGTTTGTTTATGAGGTGATTTAAGCATTGCCCGTGGTCCTACGTACGTAGTCATCATTGATTCACATATTTTATTATTTCGTTGATCTACGTCGTTGACTACGTTGATCGGCGATTGCAAGAGAAGCATTGCTTGAGTTTGATTTTACTAATCAATAGTTTAATCCTACTAATCCAACTCACCAGAAGATCTATGGATGTATGGGCGTTCATCGCGCGGTATCTGTTGTACAGAATAGGATGAAACTTGGCACACATATCCAGACTTAAAAAAAAACAGATTTTATGCCGGTAATACATTCCCATAAGATGATTTAAAGGTTTATGTGTGTGAAACCACTCTCTCGTGTGCGAAACCGCGGGCGGAATCTAGTTGGTTTGTAATAATCTTAATATATATAAGTTTTGTGTCACGTTGTTTGTCCACGATGGACTCCTAAACTACTTAACCGATTTTAATCAAATTTGCACACCGTGTGCAGTTTGATCCAACTTGAAAGATAGGATAGCTTACATCTCCCTTAAGACACACTGAAGGTTTTAATAAATAAATAAACTTTTGACAGAACGAAGTCTGTCCGGGCAGCTAGTAATATAATAATTCATTTATTTCTAGAACATAGTACATGCATAAAGATGGTTTACAAAAATACGATTTAACCTTATATTCTACTCTTTGGGCATGCACATTGTTACACATGACTCTTAATAATTATTAATTTATTAAACGCTTTTTGTCCATTTCCTTTTTGTCCAACAGTTAGCTGGTAGAGAATGCATTAAGCATTAAGCTGACCATTTGTACCGTAATATTTTTATTGTGGTCAATAAAGGTAAAATAAATAAATAATACAATATTATCAAATTCCAATTATAATTTAGCGAAATAAATGTCAATTATATAAATAAAGGAACAACCAATTTAAATAATGCCGCCTATACTATTTTACTAATGTGTACAAACTACAAAGGTATGTGGGCTTAAAGATGAGTAAATATTATACTCGTACATATAGTACATATACGAGTAGTACAGGTTGCGAAGATAAGCGAAGACGTTTACTAGTCAGTTATAAATTATGTTCAATGTTATTATTTACTTAAAAGGGATATTGGTGCGGTCCCAAGGGAGGCTAAATCCATTAATTTATTAGTTCATCGTTTGGTTGGATACAAATAATATCAAGACCGTGGTATGTTTAAGTTCACGCATTTTTGATATACCCTTGTCAAGGCGACAAGGGAATATGTCACGAATATATTAGAAGTCAATATAACAAGACCTTTGTTTATTTTATACGCCAAGGGACAATGGCAGGTGCTTACCGAGGAACAATAAAAAAGATAGAAGAAAGATAATATAATAATTAAAAGCCTAAATGAAAGCAACATTTTATATATATTTAATGTAATTATAATCCCGTACTACAAAGAGGGTCTGTTTCCTCCTTCCTGCTTCTGTTGCCTTTTACGACACCTGTGTGCCGGCGTGGAATTGGGTTCAGTCAGTGGTTCAGTATTATAAGCAACTCCAAAACGGCTAAAAGTAAGTATAATTTATTGTACACCACAAATAAACACGTGAGAACTATATTTAAAAATAGATAATGGATTTATAGAGCAGTTCTGTATCGAAATATCATAGATCTAGAACTAAACAAAGTTTATTAATTGTAAGAAGACCAATATAAACAGTTTATTTCATGGAAATAGCCTGCAAACGAGCTGACGATCCACCTGATGGTAAGTGGCCCATGGACATCAGCAACAACCAAGGCATCTCTGATGCGTTGCCGGCCAAGAAAGAGTGAAGAAAAAGAAAGAAAGTAATGTAGATGAAAGAAAGAAGTTAATGGTAGTACATTTCCTTTGCTCGTAGTTTGTACATTTAGCTCTTATCTTATATTACTTTAGTATTATTGGTTACCTGAAAGAAATCACTATGTAGCGATAAGGCCATCTTTGTATTCTATAATCAGACAGAACGCAGAGGTATAGAACATGCTGTGTTATATCGAATGATGCTCATAAAGTTAACAAACAATCTGAATTTTACCAAGAAAAAATAACCGACTTCAAAAACTACTCGTCAGCTCTAGCTCAAATTTAAGTGGGACCACATGACAAGCAACAGCTTTCGATTAAAAAAAGAATCATCAAAATCGGTTCACCCAGTCGAAAGTTCTGAGGTAACAAACATAAAAGAATACCTCCTCCTTTATTGAAGTCGGTTAAAAATATCATTAAAAATGATTGTATCATAATTAAACATCATTCGTCGGTAATAATAATAACCTTTTCTCTGAAACTGAAATCTGAAAAATGGTATACGTATCTATCAATTAACAATCGATTAACCCACTACCAATTTTCGTCCACTCTACAAAATATGTCACAATCATTAGATCAAGTTTTAATGACAGTTCCAGCTCGTCTATTTAAAATCACTTCGTTTGTCATTACTCGTATCAAAAGCAATAACTCTTTGACACCATAACCTGATAAAAACTTGAAATAAGTACGTTGAACTTTTAAAGAAACATTTATTCGACTCTTGTTGATATTGATATATTTTTTTTTTTCTTTCCCTCTGATATTGCAAGTGACATCAGAATTGAATTTTCATGAATATATGGGATCAATCTGGCAGTATTCTCTTTAAAAGAATTTTTCGATTTATCAAATCGTTTCATATATGAAGGGATTCCCAGGTAACAAACTTAAATAAATACGATCGAACTGAGAATATTCTCCTTTTCTTTGATGTAATTATAAATAGATAATGACTGCGTTACATTTAAAACATACATACCTTCCAGCACATAAAACAAGGCAATTCGCAATTCCATGTTCAAAGTTTTACTTCAATCAGTAAAAAAATCTAAGTTATTATAATTTGAAAATTTAAACTAGTCTATGCCAGTGATAACATCGCTAAACATATTTCTGCTTCTTATTTTAACGAACATTATTGTGAAAGAAAACATACAATAAAAGAAGATGATTGATTCAAGTATCCGAGCATAATATAACACTTATTTTTAATATTTTTTGATACTAGGAATTATAAACTAACCGACACATTAAATTGATGTAAGTATCCGAGCATAATATAACACTTATTTTTAATATTTTTTGATACTAGGAATTATAAACTAACCGACATATTAAATTGATTTAAGTATCCGAGCATAATATAAGACTTATTTTTAATATTTTTTGATACTAAGAATTGTAACCAACATGTTATAGTTAAAATATTAACAACGAATGTGTACATGTACGTTTTATCATTTCCCGATATTTCAGTAATTTGAAAAAAGACTACGCGCGATTTGCCGAGCAAGATTGCTTTCCGCTTGAATGGGCCGCCGCCAAACGGTACATAAGTATATAAAACTTCACAACCTACAATATATTTATTATACAAACAATTGTATTAACAGAAGAGAATCACAATCATACTTAAACGCTTTAATTTCTGCTATAAACACAAGACTCAAATACGTTAAATGGAACTTTGTCAATTACACCGAATAAACCATCTCGAATTTACTATTACCCTGTATTTTATCTGAAAATCACTAGAATTAATTAGGGGCATGGACATAGCGATCTCCGCTGATATAGAGATTATTGATTGAATTGTCACTCTCTTTATGATTGTAGTTGACATGGCGTGTACACGCTTCACTCGTATCTCTACTGAACGTTTTTACTGTCTGACGAGTTATTTTAGAGCGTAGTCCAGATACAAGCTGTTAAAATGCGAAACGTGTAAGCGAAAGGTACGAGCGGATCGAACTATGGAACTCACGCTCACAGATAAGAAACTCGAACTGTAACTAATTGTCTGGTTTATTAGAGGTAATTGCAAAGGATGTTATGTGAAACCTTTGTCTTAGATGTGATTATTCTCTGTGAAGAGACACGGCGTGTATCAGATCGAATTATGGTACGTACCGTTCGGTTCAGAGGAGGGGTCGGCGTCGGCTGGTACTTAGCTGGTAGCCATTCCTTGTGAGACCACGTGATAGGAAATTGTAAACAAATTGCATTAGTGATTATCGGGTGATACGAAGGATGAGTCGCGGGACAACGCGCGAACGGGGCGCGGCGCGGCTCCTGACTGGCAGATGTAGTGACGCGCGCCCCCAAGAACCTCCCCATCGATTTACATTTCGAACCTTCGAGTCATTCGATAACGTTTCAGGTATCGATATTATTTATCGAATAGCTGCGAATGATTTATCTACGGTCTGTTTTTATATACCACTTAAATATGTTTTAGTTATTTTTCCCTAAAAATTTTATCCAATGGGTTTTAACATGAGATGCCTGGGGCAATTTCCTAAACAAAATAAAAATTAAACAATTTTAGTTGCCACAATCTAGGCTCTGAAGGCCCCAGCCATAGGCCTAGTTAGTAGCGCTTCTACTTTCTACTCAATATCACCTTTGAAAATATTAAAGAAAAACTTAGAATTACGTTTACATTTACGTTTAGTATTATAGCGAAATACTTGAGTTCAATTTTATGCAATGGTAAATATTTAAGCGATGTTGGGTGACAAAGCGCACTAGCTATTGTGTTATTGGTACAGTGTAATACATCATGTATTTAGAAATTAATAACTAATAAGTTATGTTTTATTTGGAACTAACATAACATTCACAACAATCCGTTATACAACATAAATAAATAGTGCATACCGATGACTATGAATAAAATTAACTCATGTCGACGCTTGCTGGTTTCTCCAGTTGGTTCCTCATCAAAATGACGACATTAACTCGTTACACATACAACATAACATTAAACCCAAAATATATAATGCTTAACTTCATCGCAACCACAGACATATATACCTAGAGATCGCAACCATTGAAGTATTTTACTAGCATATACGAGTATAACCGACACCCTGAATGATGAATTGGCGCCGATCGGCTTCAATTTTCAATGGATTCGTTCGATTTTGAAATGAGAACGGGGGCTCAATTTTGAAAATAGAATCTCCCGGCGGGACACACATTTTGTTCGAGATGTCTGTTCTATGACATTATACTTCAATGATTACAACACAATTTGCATTCTAAAACGTTTCCATTCGTTTCCAATTACTCGATTTTTTCAACAACTCGATTTTCCCAGCAATCGTATGAGCGGTCCGGGCCTCCCCCCGCGCCCCGCCGCCGCGCCGCACGCATGCGCCGGTCGATTCCACAGTCGGTCAGTGGGCCGGTGTGAGTTCCTGTTGAAAACAAACAGGCTCCGACCAGACGGCGAGGCGCCGTGTCACTTCACCTGCACCTGTGGAGTGTCAAACCAGCATGACATGACAACCACAACCAACCGACTAACCAACCAACTAATCAACCGAGCGAACCCGACCAACCCGACAATAACTTTAGACGCCAAGTTTGGCTACTTAAAAATCAGTTGGATCGCGTTGAAAAACCCTCATGAATAAATGAAACTTAATCTCAGAATCAGGCTCGAAAATATATTCAGACCCACGAAACCAAATTTCGTGATATGGCCGTAAAAAGTTGCGGGAATAAATGACTTAAACTTTATGTGAATGTAGGGACTATTAAATAAAACTTAATAAACGCAAGCAAGCAGGGACTATTTAATAAATGTGCGTTGTAACACGCTATAACAATAAAACTATAAGGATTCCGTTTTGACTCTGGAATCCAAAGAATACATATAATTTTATACAGAAAATTCTGTCACCTAAACGGCATCGGTTTCCTCACGATTCATTCGTCATTTGTAAAAATCATAACTCATCACAACCCACTGCTGGGTTCAGGTCTTCTCTCACAATGTAAGGGCCATCCAACACGCTGGCCAAGTGCTTATTAGGCAGACTTTATTTTATTTATTTATTTAAACTTTAGAACCTTACAACAATGTAAGAGGTACAAAGACGGACTTAATACTAAAAGCATTATCTACCAGTCAACCTTCGGAAAGTAAGAGAAACATCGATGGTGGTATTGTGATAACAATCAATGATATTATAATGTAAAACGAGGTAGATATGTCACTGGCGCGCCAACGATGAAGAGCATAAGAACAGACAATTGACCGTTCTGCTCGTAGTCGCTCTGTCAATACAAGACGATACGCACGCTTTTGTTGTTGTCAGAAGTGCTTGACATTTGACATACAGCGTTAAAATGCCTTCGTATATTATACCAATGTGATTGGTGTAAAACAAAAGATAAACGTGTGTGTTGTAGCTCTTTTCGTAACAGATTTATTGGTTGATTTGTAAGGGCATAACGTATACGTATCTATATTTTTTTAAATATCATTGATAAGAATGAGGAATGAAAAAAGAATTATACTAAAAGGGTAGTTAGACTTCACAAACCTCTGAGAATATTATGGAGAACTCTCAGGTAATCAAGTGATCAGTGACTTGTAATACGAGTACGCACATAACTTTTCACTTTACACTGAAACAATTTCCCCCATAAATATAATTACGTTGTAGTACTCTAAATTCAATCCATTCCCTTGAGTCATTTATCAAAATAACATCGTGTCTATTTCAATTTTCTCTCCGAATAGCTTTTTGTAAACTTTCTCCACAAAAACTTTGATCACAATATTCATGCATTTTTGTAATTTTTCTATTGCCTATGCAAATGTTACGCAAACATAATCTTTACGACGACATATCATGCAAGCGAATCGTTTAAAATGTATTTAGGTCCATTCATCATGATATACGTGGTTATATGATTTACATATAAAACATTAGTGTGACCCAGGGTGCGTTTATAGAGATAACGAGCTCAGAGTGATGGCAGGTTACTTTCAGAAAGCTAAAAGTTTAATAGGCCATCATTATCACTGGTGTGTTATCATCTTTCTTAATCTTCTTTTTGTGGAAATAGCCGGCAAACAAGCTAACGATTCATCTGATAGTAAGTGGCTATCGTCGCCCATGAACATCAGCAACACCAAAGGCATTACTGATGCATTGCCGGCCAAGAAAGAGTGAAGAAAAAGAAAGGAAGAACTGGCTCTCAAGCCCCCAGCCGGAACAGGAGTCGTTTGGCGGTTGACTCATGCTCAAGGGTGGAAGCTATCCAGGCGAATCCCATGGAGAAATAATGATAGTATTAATTACCAACATTATCCCTCCGAGGGGCGCTACCACCAGCGCGGCAGCGGACCAGATTTAGTCGCCTCTTACGACACCCATCCGGCTTTACTAAAGTTTATCGGCTTGTCTTCCCGTTTTTCCTTTATTTATATAATAAATTGATAAATTTATAACAATAGACGGGACTGATGTTGTTCCATAAAAGTCCTCACAGTCGTTTTGCAGTAAGATACATTCAAACAACCAGTTCCATGATGTCATTTATAATCTAAATTTTAGTAACAAAAAATAACCGACTTCAAAGTTACTCTAAAACTACTTGTCAGATCTCGTTCAAATTTATGTGGGATTACGTGACAAGCACCTGCTTTCGATTAAAAAAAGAATCATCGAAATCGGTTGGCGTGATATTGAGTTATTCGTCCATTTGTCGCACTTACTTAATACAAATTTAAGACTTATATGGTTTTATCATGGATGCCATTGTCAGATCTCAATAAAATTTATATGGGACTACATGACAGCCACCAGCTTTCGATTAAAAAAAGAATCATAAAAATCGGTTCGCCCAGCAAAAGTTCTGAGGTAACAAACATAAAAAATACAGTCGAATTAAGAACCTCCTCCTTTTTTTGAAGTTGGTTAAAAAAATTAACACATATTTTACCTCTTAATATTTGTAAGGACTATGACAGGTTAATAACATTTTAATCAGAAAGAAAGAATAAATTGATTACTTTATGAGATTACAGTATGAGAACAACTCTAGAAAAATACAACTAAACGAAAAACTAAGGCCTAGAACGATCAAATATGATTCTGATGCAGAATGAGCTCTTGCACATATCACACACCCTTGATACAAAAGATAAGTCAATATTTTTACCACGGTTGTAACACAAACGATCAACCGACCATTAAAAATCGCATTTCAATAGAACTTCGTTTCGGGCGAGTAAATTTATTGTAGCAATTGAAAATCGGTTTCGGCTAATCTTCCTTAATCGCGCTTTATTGGCAACTACGTTAACCATTACTTGACCCAATTCGCCGTCACTCTCGCCAATCTTCAAGCTATGTCTACACGATCGGACATCTTAGATTTAACTTACTTCATTCGACTTCCTATTTTATCAATTTAAGGGATTTTTTAAAATGGAAATAGCCGCCATATGAGGCGACGATCCACCTAATGGTAAGTGGCTATCGTCGCCCATGGACATCATCAACACCAAAAGCATCACTGATGCGTTGCTGGCCAAGAAAGAGAGAAGAATAAGAAAGAAATTAAAAAAAAACTGTAATACATTATATATCTATTCAGGAGTACATATTCATTTGAAACAGAAGAAATTTATTTTTATACTCTAACAAACTTACGCCCCAACTCAGAGTCACTAACGGTTACTTAAATCGCTGTTTAGTACAGATTTTTTATGGTGATTCTTTACTAAGCAGCGATTCAAGTAACCGTAGTTGAGGCGTTAACTCTTCAGGGCATTAATTAAAAAAAAAAAAAAACAATATTCTAAGGAAACTTTTTAGAGTAAGTTAAACGTTTCTAGGTGCACTGGTTCAGGCTGTGTGTCCATTAGTCAGTCACCATTGGAGAAGAGATGAGATAGGATGATCTTTTTATGAAGATAAAGGCATCTGATAGTGGTCAGTAATACTGAACTCATCACAGATACAATATTAAAAACATTTTACTACACATTCTAAAAGGTCTGTTTTGCTGGCGTGTTAGTTTGTCTTGCAGTGTCCTGCTTGCGAAGCGAGGTACCTTATTACGGCGATCCGGCAACCATCACGCCACATGGGTCATCAATATCTATTACTAGCTTGTACCCGCGGCTTCACCCGCGGTAGAATAGTCTCGAAACGAAAATTTTAATGAAGTAATTTAGATTTATAGAACCATTAGACATTAGATGATGCCCGTGGATTCGCGCGCGTGGATATAATTTTTTTACAAATCCCGTGGGAACGCTGAACTTTTCCTGGATAAAAAAGCCTATGTGTATAGGGCATAGGCTATCTCCATTCCAAATTTCACCCAAATCGGTTAAGTAGTTGTTAATAATAATAAATTAATAATTAATAGGAATAGGATTATATACTGTAAAATTGTAGACGATCAGAAAACCATCTGACGGTTGAGCAATCTTGAATCACCTCAGAGGTATAATAGATATAAATAATAGCGGCAGTACTGTACCGAATATTCTAGCACCTAGAACTATGTATTATTTCCCTTGGGCATCTAAGGGACTCAATTCTTTCTGGATAAAATATACCACCCATCCTGACATCCATGTTTTCACCGCGGCTTCGCCTGCCAAAGAGTGGTTTCATGTAACGAAATCAGAAACATATAAACAAATTATTCATAATTATTAACAATAATTTAATCATTTGAGGGGAACATTTGATCGGGATAAAATCTATCCTTTATTCTAAACCTAGACATGGTCTATACAGGGTGAATTATTCAAGTGGGCGTGGATGGCCAAATTCGAAAGTGAGGAATAGCGAAAAGTGGTCAATGGAGTCTCGGGGCCGATTTTGAATAAAACTAAAACTGCATCATTACATTTTTGAAAAATTAATATTTCTGGCCAGGAATCGAACCCGCTGATTTTGAAAAAATCATATAATAATAAGAATATTCGATAGTGTTGTTATGGAAGTAATGACATACAGCCATATGCGTCAAGTTTCATCTTAATCCTTGCAATGGCTAGCACCTGATTTCCATCATGTTTGTATTTCCATGTAAACATCCAAATATCTTCGCAAAAAATCACATTTATCCTATTAGTAGGATATAATATAATTACTTTATTAATATCGTTAATTACCAATGCATTTTCAATTGATTAAATTAAATTAATCATGATACATAATTACCATTATAATGATTTCACCGCGGAATTAGCTGACATCTTGATTTGAGAGATTCAACCATCATATTCATAATTTGTATGGTCCAATATTATTTTAATATAATAGATTCCGCCCGTGGATTAGCTCGCGGAAGTACAGAACTACAATAAAATCTATCCTATTTTTTAAGGCTGCACAGGCTCTGCAAGTGTGCCATGGATGTGATGCTAACCAAAACATCTTCACGCATTTATACCATTAGTAGGAAATAGGATAATAAATGGTACCTTAAATCTTTGTCTTTGTGCCCAGATTTAAAAATAATGGGTCTGGGTACAGTAGATCAATCTTGGTCGCAATGGCCTTTGGGGTCTAAAACTTTATAATTTTTACACTTTAATACGGAATTAAGTAATGATTATTACTCGTATATAAGAAAGAAGCAAATGATAAATCTATGAATTTGCTAGTAAAATCTAAACTTATAAATAATAATAAATGAATAAACGCTAACACACTCATACCCCGCAGTAGGTTTTTACCTGTATTACGGGTGGCATGGACGACATATATAACACATCACATCACAATAACACCCATGACCCGAGTACAAATATTTATAAATATCTGCCCCGACCGGGAATCGAGCCCGGGACCCCTCGCTTCGCAGGCAGGGTCACTACCAACTAGGCTACAGGGTCGTCATGACATGGTCGGTATGACATGGATTGATCGATCTGTAGTTGAAACAATAAATTAAAATGCTGAGTACCTTTTACCTTGTAAAAAAATATACCTTTAAGTAGTGACACGTTCTTACTTCTAATCGATTAAGTTGACACTACTTGTCTTGATACGATTGTCGTTTTAATGCCGTTGTAGTTGTAATATAGCTTACGGCTACAACTATTTAATAACCCACTCCACCACGCTACTCCAGTCCTGCTTGGTGGACACTGGACAGGTTAATGGCCACTGCAAGTGTGGGAAATTTTAATGCAACCTGAAGGCCACCGAGATGGCTTAACGATTGTTTTGTAATTATAACAATCGAAACCGATGGCTATACGTGCCCTCAGAAGCACGGAAACACTCAAGAAATTTTGCCACTAGCGACCGCGCCCGCTTGTCAATTACTTAGGATCGACACTTCGTCGCCGGGCTATGAACGCTTCTTATATCTTTTATGGTATATATTGGTACATATTTCTACGGTTTTTTAAACACGGTTTGGATATATACCTACATGTTTGTATTTCCGTTTTCATTATTTTTACTCTCATGCATGAACATTACTTGGCAGAAACCTATGATGATGAAATTAATGAGGAATTATCGGTCAATTTTCATGTTACTAGGTAACCATCACAGACCAGGGTATGTAGTCAACCATAGATGTCAGTAATATCAAAATGAGCACCAGCGCAGCCAAAAACCTTATGCTGGCTCCCCGCCGACTCCGACACTGCGAACGAAACAGGTAAAAATATTTCACGTCTGATTCTAGCTAGATGGGTGGATGGATAGTAGCTATCCAGATGAAATACCTTACCAGCAACCACGGACCTAAAAAAAGAGGGACGTAATCCCAAGAACAAATTCAGTGAAGCACCCATAGTAATACCAACTCTCTATTCGTACAATTACAATGACCCACACATTGACACCATACTGCTTTGACACTGACACCATCGCGAATCAAAAATTACGCACACATGGTAAGCGGTCGGCCATTGCTATGCTTCACTCTCGATTCGACGAGGTTACGTCCGTCTTTTTTTCAGGTCCGTGACCAGCAACATAATAATTATCATCTATTAAAATGTTGGACACAAAACGAACGTCAGCTTCAACGGTTTAATTTGAATACAGTGTATCCCGAGATCCGAGAACATCACGACGACAACTAGACTCGACGACAACTGGACTCGGCTGACAACTTGAATCTATACATTGTCACGTCACCGACAACTGACGTCGGATAACAGCGGCACGCTGCGTAATCTGCATCCAGCGAGACGGTGTAAAGACACTTGTCCACTTGTTGTGGATGCCTGAATGTCTAACTCCCCACCTCAGAGTCACTAACGGTTACTTAAATCGCTGCTTAGTACAGATTTTGTATGGTGATTCTTTACTAAGGAGCTATTAAAGTACCGTTAATGACTCTGTTAGTGAAATTTGGTACAAGGCCGAAATGCGCTCTCAGAAATATCAAATAACAAATATAAAAGTATTTGAGAACCAAACCAATTTTAAATAAAAACATTTGATTTGATTTCATTTCATCATAACGACAAAAATTACCAGATCACCCGTTTAATCAAATGGTACATACTTTGACATTTGATAGAACTTCATAATTCTTTTATTTCATCAGTTACTTAGCTTCTATGATTGCTCAGGGACTGACAACAAAAGAAATCAAATTATACAATTGGAAGATCCGGTAGTTTTTATTTATAATCCATGAGTTCCGGTACAAATATTATCTTTTTGAATGACCGGAACATCCGACAAGGAATGTCAAGATTATGTCCGTTTAAATTTAAATTCCGGTAAAAACATTACAGTTGAACTTCCTATGGAAGATAATATTTATAAATGGTGTACCTACCTGAATCTCTTTTAGCGACACACTTGATGAAACGCAAAATTGACCGTGTTATTTTGTTTTGACGACAGCAAGTATATAAATAAATAAACGCTTACACACTCATTCCCCCGCAGTATGTTATTACCTGTGTCGCGGGTGGCGTGGACGACACATTTAACACATCACAATAACACCTATGACCCGAGTACAAATATTTATCTGTCACATAAATATCTGCCCCGGCCGGGAATCGAACCCGGGACCCCTCGCTTCGCAGACAGGATCACTACCAACTAGGCAACAGTTGCAGGTATCTTTCGTATTATCGTTTTCTTGAACCTTTTATCAAACGTAAACTAATTGCTATTCATCCACGAATAGTTTTCATAGACATAGAACAAATATTAACGCTTCACACTCATAGCCCCACTCTGTCTTCCTGTAGGTACCATGGACAACACACAAAATCAACAGCACACACCCAGACCGAAAACAGAAATTCAAGCGTCTCACTAGGAATCGAACCCAGGATCCTTGCGACCTGGCGTGGTAACCATTGTGCAACATGGGTTCACATTACACGAAGCCAATCGCTCGCACCTGTAAGTGTATTCACAACTTTAGACCGACAAATTGCAAGCGCTAACTGGCGTCCGGTGAAATGGAAATGACGCTAAACTTTACACTCAAGCCGTTACTTTCGCCGTAATACCTTAAAGTTTTATTCGAAAAGTGTATTCCGTTCACTGATCAGACCAGGTGATCACACCTTAGCCATAATAACGTACCTGGTCTATGTACCTAAAACCTATATGTTGGAGACGAGTATTGATTGTGTTGTTATAGAACTTTTCATTTCTTCATTTCTTCAACTTTCATTCTTTTCATTAGAATGATTGAAAATAAAGAATGTGATGTGATGAGTTTTATGAATTTATTTTGATCTTTTTGGTTTTAGTTTTGGATTGATTAATTAATTTACAATAATTTTGCAATACAATACAATACAATACAAAACTCTTTATTGCACACCAATATAAGAATATACATGTAGAGAACAAAATATACAATGTATAGCACACAATAGGCGATCTTATCGCTAAAAGCGATCTCTTCCAGATAACCCAAAGTGGAAAACTTATCTAAGTAGACAGATAAATGGTAAAGGTGTACAAGCACAACTAACATACGTATGATGTTCATGAGGTCTGCGAAACTAACACTAAATGAAAAAAAGGAGAAAAGAAAAGGAGAGAGTAAAAAATAAATATAGGAAAGGAAAGGATAGAGGGACAATAAGTAGAGGTCGAAGGCAATAAGAAGCAGGTCAAAGCATAAGCAAATATCATTGCATATAATGCATGAATTAAATTGAAAGAAAAAATGTGTTATTTCGTTTATATTGTACTTCTTATTTTCAGCCAGTTCTTTAATACACTCCAAGAGACAACGTAATATGTCAATGTAAATATCATTATGGCTATCGAGAACGGACGAATGATCGAACATTCAATAACTATATCCATAGTCCTGAAATAAGTTGCCTACCAAGTGTCAAAAGCACAGAATATTGCTAATGTTAATTATTGTAACTTTATCTACTAACTTATCCAAAGATTGTGGATAAATAGATATTGATCTTGTGCAAGTGGCTGTGAAGGCAACGACATGATCCGTCGTCAAATGGAAATCTAGCGGAACTTTGTCGCTCCAGCGCTGAACTGAAACATTTGTGAGAATACCTCAAAGAAAGTTTTATTCGAAAACTAGAGACCGCTTACTCTGTCTTTTAAGCGTGAACTGATAAGCGACAGGCGATTAAATGTTCTTATATAAGCGAAAGATCATCAAGTTAATTGTATAAGCTAAAGATATACATAGGTATAACCGATAAACTTGAATGTACCTAGTTTCAATTTTCAGGTTTATTATCTGTATTGATATGTATCACTGTCTCTGTTCTTCATTTCTCCTCCCATATCTAGTCGTAACTACTGTAAATGTATATTTAAATGATTGGTTTCTTCGGTTATTGTACTGCCTTCAACAATTCTCTGTACATCGTGAAGGTTGACTGTTAGAGAATTCTACTTAGCATTAAGTGCGCCAATTGTACCTCTCTTTTGGTTCAATAAAGATTAAATAAAAAAATGTTGATCCCATCTAACTATAATGATTTCTGGAAAAATGTGCTTATTTAAATTAAGTACTTCTCTTGCTTCAGTAAAGGAATAATCTTAATTAAAATTGGAAAAAACCCGACAGTTTTACTAACACTAAACATAGCTAAGAACACTATCGTTAACACAAATTATCCGTAGTCATAAATTACAAAACTGGGTTGGTCCAAATGGTGTAATAAAAAGAAAGAAAATAAATAAATACTTTATTTTACAATACATAGCAGTACAGTTAATCATGATCACTACCATTGTATTATCCTCTCTCCTCGCCCTGTGAGACAAGTACCTCAAGGCGGCCATTCGATTTTTGTATTGTTCCGCGATTGGCATTTGTTTTTGGAATGGAATTTTATTCGTCGTGCCGACCGTCCGGCGGCCGGAGAGGACGGGACGGAGAGACGGAGAGACGGAACAAAATTAGTTTGGGAAATAGTTCTCTTAAACCGGGCTTGTGCGAGCATGGGGAGTGTAATCAGTTTATTGGGCTTGAAGAATTTTGTTTTTACAAAACGCATCTTGCTCTATAGCTTGCTTTAATCGGCGTTGATAGGTACTCAGTCCCTAACCGGTGACGATTTTTTTTTAATATTAAATAGTAAAAAACAATATTAAATAGTTGATTGGCTTAGACTTAAGAATGACTATAAGAATATCAAACGTTTAACACAAATTATGAATACAGGTATAATAAGAAGAGACAGTTGTTTTTTAATTTAAAATGTACACTGCCCACAGCACGAGAAATATATAAAGTTTCTTAACCCTCTTAATTGATCCTTAATATTCTTTCTAAGTCTTCGTTCGCAAACGTTTTAAAGAGAATTGGCTACGTATTGCGAATACTAAGCTGGGCGGTAATAAAGTGGGCGCGGATGCACGGACGGACGGACTGAGAACAATGTAAATAAGTTAACGTAAGTCGAAAAGCCACTCACAGGTGTTCGGCTGACGGTTTAGATGTAGTGATGCGAAGCGCGAATAGTTGCTCGTATTAATGATTTTCTAAGAAATTAATCATACTAATACCATCTCATTACGCGTTTTTGATTAGCACTGTGCGACTTGAATTACACTTTATTGCGTCGGAGCAAGAGTCGCTATTTATTTAAATGAATTTACGGAGTGCGCCTTCTGTACTTATTATAAGGACTATTATTTCTTTTGTGCTAATACTATAAATGTGAATTTTTATAAGGATGTTTGTTACTCTTTCACGCAAAAGCTAGTGGACGGATTTTCATGAAATTTAGCACATGGGTAGCTCATGATCTAGCATAAGATGTAAGGTACTTATTATCCCGGAAAACGCGGACAAACCGCGCGTAGAGCGCTAGTTTAATTATAAAACCTAAATGTAAATACCACACTGCAAAGCGAATCTATTTTAAATCGAGTAAATTTATTTATTTATTCATAATTACATCTAACATTACAGCTTGACTAATGCGTTAGAGTAATATTAAATACATTAAAATCAAATTCTTATTAAAAATAAAATTTTCATAAATTAAAATAAAATTCAATAAGTAATCTAAACTAAAAATTAAAATTATTATACATTTAAATAAAAATTCTTAACAATTACAATTCAAGTCATACCAATAATTAATAATCGTCACACATAAATTTTGATAAATCCATTTATTAGTCAATTTATATCTCAATTTATGATGAGGATGGTAAGTGATATTATATTTTGTATTCTTAAAAGTCAGTATATAGATTGTGTAAATACAAACATTATTATATAAATAGTAACGTTTTTCTTCTAACAGACGCACAGATAAACAAGTTACCCTATAAGGATTCCGTTCTTTCAATACCCTAAAATTAAGTTTACGAAAGTAGCCCTCGAGGGCTGGCCGGAAACTTTCCGGTGATGTTGGAATCGGAAAGTTACACTTTTTCAATCCTTTCCTTAATGGTTATCCAACTTAAAAACTTAAAAACTCAGAATTTTTTCCAATGAAAGACCTTAAAATAAATCTAATATATAAAATTCTCGTGTCACGCTTTTTCGAAGTTGAACTCCTCCGAAACGGCTCGACTGATTTTCGTGAACCTTTGCATGCATATCGGCTAGGGTGGAGAATCAGACAACATCTATTTTTCATTATAAATTAATCTCTATGATACGGATATATTTTTAATCCATTAAGAGATTAAATGCTTCGAGTATATTGGTTATTTAATTCCAAAGGTCATATTATGCTTTATTCTGTTCCATTTATCATTTAATAATTGAGATTATTTTGCAAAAATGTAATACCTACTATTTATATGATAACTATTGTGCCTGAAGATGAATAAATTGAGATCACTTTCATGCATTCAACCGTATGTAAATATAAGGAACATACGGCGTTGTAGTCTATGAGTATGTCATTTACATTCTAATATCATATTCCAATATCCGCGCGACTCTTAATAAGTCTTAGCGTAACGAATAAGGTTAAAGGAAGATGTATTTTATTTTCTAGTAGAATGATTTTTGAGATTGCGACTGATAGAATAGAATAGCTCTGACAACCCATTTCAAAGCGCTCTGACAACTTGTCAGAGCGACAGTGATAGATTTATTCTGTCCCTGTCGCTCTTCTGCATATTAATTGGCATGACAAGAGAAATAGCAATAATAACTTAATGTGCATGATCGTAATATAGATATCCCTGTTGTGCCTATGCTAAATACTGAAGAGTAAATAAGACAGCCACATACTATGGTTGTACAGTATCACTGATGTCGCATCCTCGAAGACAGAAGTCTTCGACCAGACCAGACCAGACCAGACCAGACCAGACCAGAAGGTCGCCTAGTACTCGCTTTAATTAATTACTACTAGATGAACAAATCCGATGAGAAATTTAATACCCCAGCTTTGTTTTGGCACACTCGCTTGCATGTTTTTGCTATCCTAGTACTGACTGTAAGTGGGGGGTGGAGAGAGAGAGACAGACAGAGAAACATGCGCACGCCGCACGACTTGTAACGACGCCGCACGAGTTGTAACGACGACAAAAAGTGTCGTTACAACTTTTCATCTTATTTTTTTCCGTCTAGCCCCCTTTCGCAACGCGCGATAAGGAACTTCGTTCCAAAAAGTCCATTTTGGTCATGAAAAAGTGTGACGACCGTTCAGTAGGATGCGACGTGCCAGACAAGACTAAGTAAATAAGTAGTACCCTTGTACTAACTGTATTATATATTTTTGTTTCCTATAATTGGATTGTGTATACAAAATAAATAAATAAATAAATAGACATCCAGGATTCACCCCAGCTCCCAACTCACGGAAAGTTTAAATGATAATAGCCATTACAATACAATCAACCCAGTTACAATGCCCCACTTCCGCGGAAAGTGAGCGAGACAGGAGACAACAGAGCTTGTCATGTTCATTGCAAATCGCTAATTGATTCCGTCCGTTGTAACGGTTCCACTGATATCCGTTGGCAGCGGCCCAACACTAGCGCAAGACGGACGACCGACAGATTAAAAACGAACCCATTATTTTGGAGATTGCAACATGATGGAATGTCGAATTGCATTTTTTTAATAGGGTTCCGTTAGGCATTTGTAAACAAACTGCAGATTTTTTTTTAATTAAGTTGCAATATTATATTGTTTTATAAAATTTTTTATATAACTTGTAAAGAGAAGAGGAACATTTCAAAGGAACTACAACTAGTTGATTTTAATTAATAATAATCTTAAATTAAAATGTAAAAAAAAACCGACATTTTTATTTACACCAAACATAGCTAAGAACACTCTCGATTAAATCCAATTTCAAACAAAAAAACTAGATCAAAATCGGTTCGTCCGTTAGGGACCTACAATGCCACAGACAAACATACAGATCGACAGACACACAGATACGTCAAACTTATAACACCCCTCTTTATTTGGCGTGGGTTAAAAATGTCAGTTAGTCTTTAATTTTACGAGTATGAATACCATAAATATTTTATTATGACTATAAGAATATACTCCGTAACAATATAACCTTATTTTTTAGCACCCAAAAGATTGAACTACTAATAAATTAGGGCGTATCCTATTTCCATGGAAATTAATAAAATAACTTCAAGCATTGTATTTATTTTATTTACATTTGATTGGTATCGACTTACACTATGGTGATATTTAAAATTTTAACTAAACTGCCAGCCAATTATTGTATAATATTTATTTTTAATTATTTATTTAATTAGTACGGTAAATACCAATTACACTAATTAATACACGAACAAAAAGAAAATAATAATAATTATAAAAACAATGTTAAATCAAAATATCATTCAAAGGTCATAATAGAGAATAAAACATGAAACTTAATACAATAAAATAATAATAACAATTACAATTTAATAAAATCTACAATTTAATTTATTAAAATAAAGAAAAAGTCAACCAATTCATACATACATCACACATTCAACAATAATTCATCATATTCCATACAAAACTATATGGCGTAGTTTTCACTGACTCCCATTTTTAACGCCATTTTATTTATTTCAATGAACGGTTCGTTCGCTCCAAAACTCACGTAGTTTTAGGGAACCGAATAAACAACCGTAGTATTTCATAGAGGACCTAAAATCCATTGAAGGTCATAGCATAACCTCTTATGTACGATAGCCTCTTATGTACGCGCGGTTGTATTTCACCTCTTGTGTACGCAAGCCCGTAGCTTCTAGATAACGCGTAGAATTTGGTTCGTAGCACCGTAGCACCGTAGCTCGTAAGTTCGTAGGCTCGTAGACTGGCGTAGTACTCGAGCTTATAGTAATCGATTCACGGGTTCGGTAAAGCTGTTCAATCGGGTTTGATTAAGTCTCAGATTATTGGATTACGATTACTAAATGGTTTGTAGTTCGCGGCTAATTGGATAGGTATTGTTAGAATACAGTCTATAAGCTCGGATTCTAAATCCGGCTTGTAATTTTATTACTGCCTATCGTCCTCGTTACCTTTTTAAATAGTTCTATACTCTTTCTCACTGTTTACCAATAATATAAGCAATACTTTAAGGATTCCAACTAAACTGGCATTGCTTCATCCGTGTACGAACTGGGTACGGTAACTGGAACTCAAGGAAAGTAGGTACCCCAAAATTAGAAGCTGCGTGACAAATGTATGCCATAAAAAGTGGCCAAGTGCGAGTCATATTATGTTACTTGCTACTACGGAACCCTTCATGGGCGAGTCCGACTCGCACTTGGCCGCTTTTTTCTATTTTTATGTGAAAATCTTAATGCGGTTCACAGAATACATCTACTTACCAAGTTTCAACAGTATAGTTCTTATACTTTCGGAAAAAAGTGGCTGTGACATACGGACGGACAGATAGACAGACATGACGAATCTATAAGGGTTACGTTTTTTGCC
This sequence comes from Thymelicus acteon, assembly GCA_951805285.1. Classification (NCBI taxonomy): domain Eukaryota; kingdom Metazoa; phylum Arthropoda; class Insecta; order Lepidoptera; family Hesperiidae; genus Thymelicus; species Thymelicus acteon. Next base: position 2,122,792 of record OX638226.1, on the reverse strand, counting down.
ATTTGGCTACGGAACCCTAAAAAGGACAATAAATTGCATGACGCCAATTTGCCCTAGAAAATGACAAACAGTACTACATCAGTAATGTTTCTTATCAAAGCCACTTCAAATTTAAAGACGTTCTCCTGCCGTATTAAAACATTAAAGTATCAAAAGTAAGAACAAGAGTCGGAGATCAAATAGCTTATTCCGTTCACGAGAGGATTTATATTTGTCAGTTTAAGCAGTGTTTAGAAGTTTCACGGCGGGAAGTGCCAAATTCTCGAATGCTTAATTCGCTGTACTGTAGCGTACATCGACTTGGTTTACAGTTTACACCACATACTTTACACTTGTTATATTTTACTTGCGAACTGTTGCAAGCGACGCGTTGCATGATTATGTATTCGGGGCTTGCGGATGGGTTTAATCAATTTAATGACAGTTGAGAAACGCATCATGAAATGGGAAGATGGTTTGCATTCTTTCTTTGGCTGGCGGTGACAAGTTGCGACGCAGTTTCCACCGGTCTTTGAGGTGAGAGTCCACAAGAACGTAAGTAAAAATATGCTCGTTTACTTATTTTATTACTTACCTATTGTAAATAAAAATAAATTATTAAATGAAAATGATTCATGAACTTATTTTAAAGAAATAATTTGCTTATCTTCTTATTCCATTAAAGCAGTGGCGTAGCGTGGGGGGGGCCGGGGGGGCCATGGCACTGGGCGTCATATGAAGAGGGGGCGGCAAGCCATTCGATTTTTAAATAAAAAAATTTAAATTAAAATTAATAATTTTTTATTTAAATTTTAATGTAAATTGTGCTATGAAAAAAAAACAAGAAAAAATGAATAAAAAAAATATTTTAAATAAATGGGGGCAGCAAAGATCGTTGGAGGGGCGGCAAATTTTTCGGTCGGCCCCGGGCGGCAGGAACCCACGCTACGCCACTGCATTAAAGTACCTACTACTTAATTTAAAAAACTTAACTGTAAGTTCTAAAATCTAATCTAGAGACTATACTTTCTGGTTTATTTCCCGCCGGCGGAGTGGCCGTGGCATTAATTTTGCAGCCAAGAACTTGTTTTTACGTTCGCGCCAAGGACAAAACATTGTACACGTATATCCTTCCAGCTCAGACCCAAGTTATTGTAATTTCGTGTCATAAACATAAACTTACCGCTGACCGCACTACACTACATATTTCATGGTAATTCATCTTGTCTAGACTTACTTTACTACTTATTTCATTACATCTCACCAGGGTAACTAACTTTTTAACCCCCGATGCAAAGAGAGGAGTATTATAAGTTTGACGTGCCTGCCTGTTGCATGGAAGCAACGAAAGGAGCGATTTTAATGCGGTTTTCTTTGTTTCAAAGCGGTCGTGATCGGAATGGTTGTTAGCTGTGTTTGGTAACACATAGAAACCAATCTTTATACATATTTTACTGATACATAAGTAGACAACAGGTAGGGTAAACTCATCTAATTATGTGACTTAATTAATTCGGTGATATTTAACTTGATACCCACGATAGAGCTCTGTAAGAACGATTTATAAGCAACTGAAGTGGAGGACACAATTTGAAGAGGAATGAGGGCTTAATTAAGGATTGTACTAGAGAAGAAGAATAGAAAGAGAAGGAGAATAAGTAACATAACGAGTTTATTATATTTTACTAGCTGACTCGGCAAACGTTGTACTGCCGAAAATTTTGGGGTGGAGGGGGATGAAAAATATATGTTGTCCGATTCTCCACCCTAGCCGATATGCACGCAAAGATTCACGAAAATCGGTCGAGCCGTTTCGGAGAAGTTCAACTTCTAACACCGTGACACGAGAATTTTATATATTAGATGAAACTTGTTAAGGAATCCATTTGTAGTTTTTATATTTACATGAAATGTATTCAAAAACAATTCACTGCGATAACACATTTAAAAACAATAAATACGGGACCAAAACTCTCAACCAGGAGTGCTGTCTAGCCATTTTTAGACACAAAACCACACCGCGGAAAGTTTTTTTATCCACATTGATCTTAGCTCGTTCCGCGGGATCAGCGCATCCGATTTGTTTTCGGAGCTGCTCCGCTTCGATATTATTTTTCTCATTGCTCCAAATTGAAATAGCTCGCGAAACTTCCCTCCTTCAATCTTTTTACTCGGAAATATTTAAATGGTATTAGGACTTTGAGCTCTTATGTTGTTTTACTTGATTTATGAGTAAATGTAAGCAATTGGAAATTGATTCAACTCTCGATTATAACAATAAAATCATCATATTTTTGTCAATAGTCCATATGTATACTTGTAAACCGATAATCAACCTCATTTAACGTCCCATAACTTAACGTAAAAAATAAATATCTTTAAGCACAATATGATGCAAGATAGTGCTACGTGCTACGTTATTCTTGTGCGGAACTGTAAATTTCTGTTATTTTGATAGTTTGTCGATATGTAAACCTGTCCTTTTGCTAATAATCCCTAAATTCTTCTTCCTTTCTTTAGTTCTTTCTTTCTTTTTCTTCTCTCTTTCTTGGCCGGCAACGCATCAGTGATGCCTTTGGTGTTGCTGATGTCCATGGGCAACGATAGCCACTTACCATCAGGTGGATCGTCAGCTCGTTTGCCGGCTATTTCCATAAAAAAAATTCATAGTCAGATTCTGCATGCGAAAGACTACAATTCAAACCATTCGCCTATTGCACTAAGTTGTTTACGTGTAAGTAGTTAAAAAAACTGTTTAACGCCCCAACTCAGAGTCACTAACGGTTACTTTAATCGCTCCTTAGTAAAGAATCACCATACAAATTCAGCACTAAGGAGCGATTTAAGTAGCCGTTAGTGACTCTGAGTTGAGGCGTAAGAGAACTAGTTTAGAAGTACGAACAAGCTTTGTTTTATACCTCAAGTATTTTATAAATAAATTCAACTTTATATTTCGATATCCAATTACACTTTCACTGAGTTCCTCAACACGATTCAACTCAAAATTGTACCAAAACAGCGCTCAATAAATTGTTGTTTGACAAACACCAGAATAATCTAATTTGTAACTCCTCAAGCAAGTTGGTAAGTAACTGTCGTAAGTTAACATCTCAAACGATGTCTGTTTCTCCGACGCCTTTAATGAAGGCCGACTTGATGCACTAATTGCTTGACAACGGGCTGTCTCTGAACAAATATTTATTCATGAAATTACGATAAACCACCTGCTGACTACCGTTTAATACATCATTACACGGAATGGTAAAGTTACTCTTAATTTCGAATTAAATAATGAGTTTCATTCTCACATACAAAATATAAATGTAGCTACCACGGATCTGAAAAAAAACGGACGTAACCTCGTCTAATCGAGAGTGAAGCATAGCAATGGCCCCTCGCTTACCATGTGTGCGTAATTTTAGATTCGCCATTGAAGCAATATGGTGTCAATGTGTGGATGTGTGTACTTGTACGAATAGAGTTGGTATTACTTCGCTGAATTTTTTGTTTGGATTAAGTCCGTCCTTTTTTTAGGTCCGTGGTAGCTACATGAAAATTACTGAAACTTGTATGTCTTCGTTTTGTACATATTTCAAGGAGTGAACTAATCAAATATAATTTACTTATATTTATTATATTAGGATAACAACAGCATAAAATTTATTTTAATTTTATGCCAAAATTGTAAGATTTTGTAAATGTAGTGTTCAAAGCTCCTGCAACCAGCTGGTTTTCATTGAAACATTTAGAAACAGTTGAAGTGGATAAGTGAAAACATTTTAATATGATCATGCCAATTATACCTACTCATAACCTCACCTATCTTCAAGAATCGAACGATGGGAAGTTCAGGCCTCGGTAGTTGTAATAAGATCATTGAGCTGTAGGCACCAAGTTAAAATAATTCAGTAGATAATCAAATTAAATTTTAAAATGTTTTTAGAATTTACCTCTTCACATAATGTGGCTGCCAGTACTTACCTTTAGTAACTTAACCTATTAATTTAAGTAGGTAGACATTTAAAATTCAAGCAAATACCAAGTCCTAAGTTTGTTTCCTAAATTCTCAGTAGGCAGATAATTTTAAAACTCTACTTTTAAGGAAAATCCTCTTTCCACTGTCAAAATCAGAAACATTACAGTTGCGACATCCCCACGCCATGCTTACAGCGCGAACGTTCTTCTTCACAGGTTTTTAAGAGAATTTATGCTTGTTTACTAAGTACAATTAAGAGTTTACGCTCCCGTGGGCCCAAACACAGAGACAAAACATAGAACAGAAGCGTTACTCTGCACTCTCATAATATTATTTTTATTTTAGAGTCAGTTTGGCCATTGCCCTCTGGATTTTGTGCGCTTATCAGTACGTATACCTACTTTTGTCTTTAAAATTAGGGTTAAAATAATGCTGCCTCCTTCTAGGCCAATAATAATCAGATTTGTTCCTCCCCCTCCCCCCTGGACCAGAGACTGGATACGCCTATCACTACATATAGCTACGACTAGGTGTGCCAAGTAGTAGGATAATCTATCTATCTAATACCTTTAAACTTTAAACTGTATATAAATATGTACCTATAATTATATTTTCGGAATATCGGAAACGGCACCTACGATTTTCATGAAATTTAGTATGCAGGTGGTTCGGGGGTGATAAATTGATCTAACTAGGATTCATTTTTAGAAAATAAATAATAAAATCATCATATAGGTAACCTATTTTTGAGATTTTTTTCAGTTTTCCAACTCCAGCCGTTCTAGAAACTTGTAATTTGGCATGGATATACATACATGTTTATTAAAACTCCAGAATCGTAAAATAGCTTAACTGTTCTGTTGTGTACATAGTCTGTGCGGAGTCAGAGACCAGAGCGTCAGATTAACTAATTATTAAGGGTGCGCGTGAAGGGTAGTTTTTGTGCGTCTTGGGACTCGACTGTACTTGATACCTACTGCTGTAGTTTGTACAAGATTCCTCTTAGTTTCATATTAATGTTCACACTCGTCTCCGTGCTAACATTGCGTGTTGCGAGTGGCATTGACATACTTACAAATTATAAGACAAAAACAAACAGTGCTCGTCCAACAAATTGGTAGTTATAATTAGGTACCTTAGTTACCCTGAGGAGTTTCTTTCGTCATATCTTCTCCATGACAAAGGAACTTTCCAGAATGTTGGTTTAAAAAATTACGTTCATAAGTAAACTGACCATTATTTTTTCGTACGAAAGCGGGACGCGCACGGAATTTGTATATTTATACGAGTACAATAATTAGTAACGGCTAGTACACTCGTATTAGGCTCAGACTAAAAAAAGATAGTCGGGCGACTATTTGTGTAACAAAGCTGTCTAGCGAGAAATGCTCTACGGAATTTTGTATACAACACTATAGTAAAATTACTATCTATAGCTAAAAAAACGGTCATCGGGCGTATATGTAATCTTGTAGTTTTAATGAATTTGATGTCCACAAGTAAATGTATACCAAATTGGGACAAAACGGGACGTATGGTCACTTTATTCATAGGTGTATCAGTACCTATAATACCTATCAGTATTCATAAATTAATTTAAAATTTGAAATTTGAAGTACTAGTAAAAGTAGCCGTGAGTAAATAACAGTCAAGTGTCAAGGGGTCTCCATGTTGGAAGTCTCGCCGAGGCCGTCTTTAACCTACTGGAGGCCCTGGGCATATTAGGTTAAAGACGGCCCCAATGACTTTAGTCTTTATAACACTATTTTGTTAGAATAAACAAAGAAAGTAGATAAGCAATCCTCTAGATTTATGCAAAAGCTAATAAGCAAATTGGTATTGTACTCAGTAACTTAGGTTCGATTTATTCCAATTTAAAAAAGTTTTTCGGCCATCGTTTATTGGTCTGGCAGGAACTAGGGGGGGCCCCTATCGATCACGGGGCCCTGGGCACGTGCCCAGTGACCAGTGGGGAAGAGGTCTCGCTGTACATCAATCTAATCCCAGTGCCTCGCAAGATAAATCACTCATCTTCTAAGAATATTATATGAAGTGGGAAACGTTTTAAAGAATTTCGATTGATAAAATAAAACAATTGTGTATTTTTAAACGTTTATTGTACATTTATTTTGTAACACAATATCATATAAGCATTTCTATAACAGCATGCACAATATCTCCAACTCTAGCACGAGAATCGCGAGCAATGTTTGAACCACTTAAATTACTAGGCCTGTAATATAAATAGCAGTTTAATCTACGATCTTTGTTGAACCAACAATGACAGTTTAAACTCAGAATCATAGATTAAACTGCTATTGATATTACGGGCCTAGTTGCCTTGTGTGACGATATTCAGAGGACTGACAATATCAAGTTTAAAATTCAGATACAATGATAAGTTTACAAATTAATTGCAGTAATTTTTCTGCAATATTTATGAATACAATAGATAGTTCGTCCACGTAAGTAACACAATTACAAATTCTTTGACAGATAGATAATAAAAGTTTAATAAAAATTACCAATATTAGGTAAAGGTCCAATTAAATAATAAATGTCAACAACTTAAGGTAAGGTACTTCCATGGGTAAGGCTGACCTAAAAAGGAAACTCCGAACTACCTAGGAACGGACATAGAATGAATTTGAAAGACTGATTTTTTTGTATGTATATTATTACTATTTTTCTACCATTAGATTTATCCTTATGTAGTAGGCGTGTTGTTATGTCGGGAGAAAAGAAGTCCAAACACTTACGCGAACACAGTTTCTTTATTCACTCACAAAATCCACAATACAGTTCAGAAGGAGAAGAATACAGCGATAGCACAGCACAGATAGATAAATGAAAGAAGGACGGAAGCGAAAGGTTAACAGAATTACACTACGTTACGTTATTTCGATACGTTGATGACCATACCGTAATTTCGAAGCCTGGTAAATACTTGACGCAGGTGGTCTTCATGTTGGTTCTCGTCCTTGCTGTATATAAGGAAGTCATCTAAATAGCAATAGACGAAATCTAAGCCACGCATCATGTCATCTACAAAACGCTGAAAAGTTTGGCCTGCGTTACGCAGGCCGAACGTCATAAAAGGAAATTCAAACATACCGAAGGGCGTTGTGATTGCCGTCTTAGGTATGTCCTCTGCGCACACGGGTATTTGATTGTACGCTTTGACTAGATCAATCGTGCTAAATACGTGACAACCAGCGATATTGTGAGTGAAATCATGTATATGACGGATGGGGTACATATCGGGAATGGTACGTGCGTTTAGTTTCCGATAATCGCCGCAAGGACGCCAACCATTGTCCTTTTTAGCTGCAAGGTGTAGTGGCGATGACCATGGGCTTTCAGAAGGTCTAGCTGTACCGTTTGCTAACATTGATTCAAATTCGGTACGAGCTATTTTTAGTTTATCGGGTGCTAGGCGCCTAGGTGTGCAAGATACTGGTGGGCCTGGTGTGGTGCGAATGTGATGTTGTGTAGAGTGTGGTATCGTGCGTTGTGTACCTGCAGGTCGTGTGATCTCGGGAAATTCCCGTGTAAGCAAGCTATGGTATTTCGAGTCACCAGTTAAAACCTTTATTGAATGGATATTATTTGAATTAAAATCCAGTGAAGCTGGAGTGGATAAAGTTGTAGTGGCATCTTTTAATTTTTGGTTTTTACAATCTACTAACAAATTATAATAGCACAAAAAATCTACACCGATGATGGGTTTGGTGACATCAGCCACCACAAATCGCCAGGGGAAAGTTCGTCGTAGGCCCAGATCCAGGTTGAGGTGCGCGTAGCCGTACGTGCTTATGGAGGTCCCGTTAGCCGCAGTGAGTTCGTAACTTGTAGGTGATCGCCGCTCTCGCAGTTGGGATCGGGGAAACACACAAAGATCGCTACCCGTGTCGACTAAAAATTGGGTCTTCGTGTTACGATCACGTACGAAAAGGCGACCAGGTACTGCTGGGCAATCGTCGGTCGCCATTATTAATGATTGCCCCTGTTGTTTTCCGACTCCTTGTAGTCACATGGTCTTTGACATTTGAATGCGCTCGAACCGAAACGAGCGTGATACCAGCAGATCGGATATTTTCGGTACATGGAAGCTGATCTGGTCAAACTGCGTGACGGTGAACGACGCCGCTCTTGCCTGCCTCGTGCGTTGCGACGTGACTCACGCGTATGTTCATCCAACTTAACAGCCAAACTTTCCACCATTCGTTTTAGCTCGGCGATTTCATTAGAGGTGTTGCTATTGAGTCCGGGAACGTTGCATGCTGCGGAGGTGGCTGCTACGTTTGCGGGCGCCGATATCTCCTGCACACGGTCGGCGAGTTCAGCTCGCCGTTCCAAGTTCAGGGACGTTTGGGATGCCAACACTGTCTGAATGCTGCGTGGGAGTCGGTTACTCCAGATGGTTTGCAAGAATTCTTCTGGAACATTGGATCCTGCTAGGTCGCGCAAATGGCGAAGGAATTGTGAAGGTTTTCTGTCGCCGAGTTCTTCATGGATCAATAGTTTCCTTACTTTCTCTTCGTGGGAGACGGTAAGTCGCTTGATTAATTCAGATTTTAATTTTTCGTAGCGGTTATCCTTTGGAGGGTTCATTATAATGTCTTTTACGGCCTTGGCGTGAACGATGTCCAAGTTAGTGATGACAATGTTAAATTTTACCTCGTCTTCCGTAATTCGATAATTTTTGAATTGGCCCTCCACTAAGGCGAACCAAATGTCAGGATCCTCCGGTGAAAAAACAGGAATCTTTAAATTCATTATCCGGTTCACGGAAGCTTCGTCGTTGGGTGCAGTGGAAACGCGCCTTTTACGTGGCTTGGTATTTACGCCTCGTAGCGATTCGGCCGTCTTTCCGGAGTCACTGCTGCTGCTGTGGTCGGCGCTCATATTAATGTTCAGAGGAGTCACCAATGTAGTAGGCGTGTTGTTATGTCGGGAGAAAAGAAGTCCAAACACTTACGCGAACACAGTTTCTTTATTCACTCACAAAATCCACAATACAGTTCAGAAGGAGAAGAATACAGCGATAGCACAGCACAGATAGATAAATGAAAGAAGGACGGAAGCGAAAGGTTAACAGAATTACACTATTTGCAAGCGAAGTAACGTAAACAAGCGGGGCGCATTAAAAAGCAAAGCGACACGGGTTTGCCACGGCGCAGTGAGATCGTGACTGAGGCGCGCGCGCAGGCGGCGGCCGGCGGTGGCGTGATACATGGATAACGGTACCGCCGGTGCGGCATGTTTCCATTGCGCCCGACAACGGGCCGCACGGTTGTAATTAATATTAAATTTTACGTGCGCTTTGGTTTGTAAATATAATGAGTTTATGTGAATATGTACATGTATTTATGTTATGTGTATGTATGTGTGTATGTATGTATGTATGTATATATGTATGTATGTATGTATGTATGTATTGTGGGAGTAGCCCACACTTATATAATAATAATTCATCAAATATAATAATTTATAAATAACGTTACATTTCAAATTTAACCCGTTGAATCTCGTCACACAACACAACCATTTCATTATAGAACTACCGATAGTTTACGTGACAATTTTCGTAGTATACTTTAAGTTTATATTATTAGTAGAATATGTTATAAATTAATACATAATACATACAATACATTACGTAGCTACTTTCAACACTAAGTTGCTGGTCTTATGTTTTAAACTAAATTTATATTGAAAGTTCTTTATCTCTTTTCTCTTTTCTCTTTATCTCTTTTCTCTCTTCTATTTATCTCTTTTCTCTTTTCTCTTTTCTCTTTTTCTCTTTTCTCTTTTCTCTTTTCTCTTTTCTCTTTTCTCTTTTCTCTTTCACAAACCAGGAGACACCTGATGGTTAAAGTGGTCACCGTTATGTTCATCAAACTCCCACAGTACTGAAAGCATCGCCCACCAAAAAAGAGAGTTTTTAACTGCCCTTGACAATATTTAAGGCATTTAAGGGACCAATTTAATTATTGCTTAAATATTACAATCCTACTTCTGAACATACTTTTGGTAAATTGTTCTCGATAAATACTATTACACCTATTTATTATGATGAACTCTTACTATAATAAACATTATAAATAATTTAGTGCAATAAATATTTAATACCAAAAAACATAAGACCAACACGTTACACATCTAAAGGAATGATAATAATAAAAAAATAAAAAATAACACTAAATCTTTTAACAGGACTCTAAAATACACGAGGGCATAGGACACATTGATGATCGAGAAAAAGTTTACATAATTTTATTCAAATTATTTTTCTGGGGCCACATGAGGTAAATAATTTAATAAAATGTTTATTTACACTTCACTACAAATGAAGTATAGAAATCTTTTGTAACTATACGCAAAACGTCATCGTTCTACATTCGATCAGGCGCCGACAGTCGAATGCGGCCGAAAGTAAACGACAACTAACGAAGGCTTAACGTTATCGACTATAGGCCTGAATAGCAGGCTAAATAACTGATAGCGTGCTATAACAGCGCTATATGTTAATAACTTCGTGACGCAATTTCTTCACTGTTTCCTGTGAAACAATTTTTACAAGTGCTATGACTTAACAATCGTCATTCTTACAGTTCACAGTACTAAGACCGTACTTAAAACTGATAAGCGTTATGAAAACAATAATATTATAACGCTTATCATAAAGTAAAATTTTAATAAGTAAAGTAATAAATTGATTTAATAGCAAAGCCACAAAGCAATTCTTTATCCTTTGAAGGAGTGTCTACACGACGTAAAAATTTAATTTACCAACACCAATTCGTTCCAAATTCAATGATTTAATACGTTAGTTATTTTAATTAAGAGAATTTAACTAATTTTGTGCAATGCTTACTTCAATAGACCTGTTAAATATGGATTTTCACATTTTGAGATTCACATTGTACAATAAAAACAGTCTGTCCTGGAGAAAATGTATACACGAAGCATTCCATCCTAGTTGTCATACCATTCAGATACACAGAGGCAAAAAAGATACACAGTTGTCCAACAAGAGACAGGCTGGTCGACCTTTGTGGGGCTCAGTGTACATTTCAATGATATAGAGTTTTCTGTTTAGTCAAATAGTTGTACGGTAAAAGATATATTGAGCATTGAAAAAAATACTAACTGGAAAGTCCAAGTATCAAGATGGAATACCTCACAGACATATACAATAAATAATAAATACAATAATTACAAAAATCTCTAACATCGGATACATGAAGTGCCCCATAAGAATTAAACATACAAATAAAAAAATACATCAGATGACAAAAATAAATCTTGTATGTTAAGAAAATAATCAATATTGTTGAGGAAATTGATATATACAAAAATGTATTATGTAACACGCCATTTGAACCGTCAACCGTATCCGAACCGAAGGCAATGTCCTGGAACAAAAACTAGTGTTAGAGCAATAACTCCATATTTTTTTTACATGTGATAAGTAAATGACTGCAATTTTCTTTGGTAAATTAAATTGCGATGAAGTCAACGGCTGCACTCAGTCATTTAACGGCTACTTAAATCGCTTTTTAGTATAGAATTTGTTTTGTGATTCTGTACTAAGGAGGGATTTCCATCCATTCATCCATCCATCAGCCCTTGGACGTCCACTGCTGGACATAGGCCTCCCCTAACTTGCGCTACTCTAACCGGTCCTGAGCCTTCTGAATCTTCTTCAGGTCATCAGTCCACCTGGTCTGGGGGCATCCTATGCTCCTTTTTCCGAGACGTGGGCGCCATTCGAGGAGGGATTCAAGGAGGTATTTAACTAACCGTACAGTGACTCAAACGCCCTAACTCAGAATCACTAACAGTTACTTTATACGCTTCTTAGTAAAGAATCATCATACAAATTATGTACTAAGAATCGACTTAAGCAACCGTTAGTGACTTTGAGTTGGGGCGTGAGTGCGGCAGCATGATGATAACCGTAAGAATTTGGTGACAGCCTAATCACTCAGATTCCCACGTCATATTTATTTATTTTTCATAGTGTGAAGATGGAGAATAACAATTGAAAAGACTGAAGGTAAGCTTAATAATGTGATAAAGTAAAAAGTCATTGTGTATAGCACATTTTTTTTACTTTTTACACAATAGCACTGCTATTGTGGCGTCAGCTTGAAGATCGCAAAGAGGGAACGATTTCAACAGGCGACGTCGTCGGCTATTTGTTACGCTGCTAATTACTTAACAGAAGTTATAGTAGTCGCAATGTCTCGCTGCACTTGTTGACATATTACGCGCTCACTCGCACTTAGGTCTTGGGTCAATGTGCGAGTGAGCGCGCAATATGTCAACGAGTACCAGGGCTAGCGCACTGCACTTTTGGTGTGATGTCACAAGAACGTGCCGCGTTCGACGGTTCGGACCAATTCCAGAAGGGCTGCCACGCCATGTCATACTTTCGTAATCTATCACACATGTCATCACAAAAAGAAGACAACCCTGACATTGTCAGAAAGGATAAGAGTTATGATTAGAAAGAGAGGCAACGTCTAGATGTCAATGTCTGTTGACGATTAGCGCTGTGCGACCTGAATTACACTTTATTGTGTAAGAGCAAGAGTCGCTATTTATTTAAATGATATTCCGGAGTGACTCTTCTGTACCAATAGGTTTCATTAAGTATTCTGTGCTATAGTAACAACGTCGTACCCACATCGAGCAGCGTCCGTTCAGCAGCGGGTCTCGTAGAGCCCGGAGCGGCCGATGTACCGCACCCATTTGATCACGTCGTGGTCCGAGTAGTTCAGCTTCGGCTCGAACACTTTCAAGTATCGCACCTGTAAGATACAATAATGATAGTTTTATGACAAGTATTTATACACTCCCTAATAGAAAAAAAAAATCTCTACACAGTAAGCGTCAGCGTCGAACGTTAAAAACGATTTAACGATTAAGCAGTCAAACTGCTTAAGGCCACGAAATTGCGCTGCAAATTGTAGCAATATTATTTGAATTTGTTTGCGAATTTATATTAAAATTGACACGATGCTCGTTGCGATAACATTAAATTTAAAAACCTTGGAGACTTCAAAACTTCCGACACTCGAGTTGGCCTCTAACCCGTCCACCGATCCGCACCGGAGCGTGGTGGAGTATGCTCTAGGCCTCAGTAGCGGGCTATACCTTGAACCCGGAGGGCGCGAAGGGCACCTCGAAACCCATGGAGATGGGCGGGCGCGTCCACTTCTTCTTGGTGTCGGTCTCCAGCAGCTCGATCTCCGCCGACAGCTGCGTCTCCTTCATGCCCGCCATGCGCTTGATCCTGGGGGGGGATCAAGAAAACTTTATAGTTAATTGTTTAGTATTGTTTAGATAGATTTATCAGATTACTTATAAGTGGAAACTTTTAATTGACCATTTTTATCTATGTTATTATTTTTTAAGTACCTAGATATTACTTTCCCGAAAAGTTAAATAAATAAATAAATCAAATCAAATCAAATCAAATGTTTTTGTTCAAAATTGGTTTGGTTTACAAACACTTTTTGAAAGTCATGCAAGTTATGCCAATGCTTCAGACAAAGCCCTACTGTGAGAGGGCCCGGGAGAAGAAGCAGCAAGAAACTTCCGGGTTTGTTTTTTTCCTGCTCACAGTTACAGATAGCACTTATCATCTACTACAATCTATATTCATAAAACTCATGTCCAAGCAGTCTTGTCTTTAAAATAATCATCTAATTTGTAATATCCTTTCCTCATAAGAATGCTTTTAATATGAGTTTTAAATTTAAGGTAAGGCATTTCTGTAAATTTCGATGGAATTTTATTATAAATCTTTACACATGTACCCATGAACGAACCACCAGTTTTACATAGTCTAAAATTTGGTACAATCAGTTTAGCCTTGTTCCTCGTATTAATATTGTGGATGTCACTCTTCTTAAGAAAACTGTCGTAATATTTCTTAACATACAAAACATTATCCAATATATATTGTGACACCACAGTTAAAATATTAATTTCCTTAAAGAGATCCTTAAGCGAGTCCCTAGGCCTGAGGTTGTAAATGGCACGGACTGCTCTTTTCTGTAAAATAAATATAGACTCAATATCTGCAGCTGAGCCCCACAACAACAGACCATAGGACATAACACTATGAAAGTAGCTAAAATAAACTAACCGTGCTGTTTCTACGTCAGTTAAGAGCCTTACTTTCTTAACCGCGTAAGCAGCTGAACTCAGTCTCCCAGACAAGGCTTCAATATGAGGACTCCATTGTAACCGTGAATCTATAGTAAGGCCAAGGAATTTTGTTGAATTTACAAGGTCAAGTACTTCCTTATTTATAACTATTTGAGTTGGTACCTGTTTCACATTTGGTAATGTGAATTTCATACATTTCGTTTTACTAGCATTTAACATTAGGTTGTTACATGTAAACCATTGCAACACTTGGGAAACAGTATTATTTACATCGTCAAAACATTTTTTTCTCCTATCAACTTTAAAAAGTAATGAGGTATCATCTGCAAACAACACAGTTTCACACAAGTCCCTTGTGAAATAAGGAAGATCATTGATATATATTAAAAATAAAAGTGGTCCTAATATTGATCCTTGGGGCACTCCCATAGTAATGTGTGCTCCTGGGGACTCCTTGCCATTAATAACTACTTTCTGGATACGGTCGGATAGGTAGGATTTTATAAGGCCAACTGATTGTGTTGAGACACCATAATGCCTAAGTTTATTTATCAGTATATTGTGATCAACGCAATCGAACGCCTTTGAGAGATCACAAAATATACCAATGGCATCCTGCTTACACTCCCACGCATCAAAAATTTGCTTAAGGAGTGCTATACCTGCATCAGTGGTATTTTTTCCTCTTGAAAAACCGAACTGATTAACATGAAACAACTTGTTTAAGTAGAAATGAGACAGCAGCTGGTTATAAATAACTTTTTCAAAGATTTTACTAAGGACTGGTAACATTGAGATGGGTCTGAAATTTGTGGGGTCGCTTTTATTTCCTGATTTGAATAAAGGGATTAATTTACCATGTTTCATTATATTGGGGAAGCTACCATCGTCAATACATTTATTGAAAATGTGACTTAGATGTGGCGCTATGGAATTAATTATTGGTTTTATTATCATAGTAGAGAGACCCCAGAGATCACCTGACTTCTTGATCTTTATAGACTTAAAAGTCTTTATAATTGTATCGGAATTAATATATTTGAAGCTAAATGAAGTCAGGCATTTTTCAACATATGATTCCATTAAAGTCATAGCAAGCTGAGGGCTCGCATTTAAGTTTTTTGTTATTTCATGCGGTATTTTCGAGAAGAAATCCTCAAATGCGCAAGCAACTGCGCTATCAGTAGTAACATTTTTATCATTGACCTTTAAAGTATACTCATGATCCTTAAATTTTTCTTTACCTGTTTCTTTATTAATAATGTTCCAGGTAGTTTTGATTTTGTTATCAGAATTCTTAATCTTATTAGCAATATAAATTGACTTAGCTTTCGCACAGACTAGTTTAAACGTTTTTGAATAAATTTTAACATGATTTAAAAATTCAGGGTCTGTGGAAGTCGATTTTTCCACATAAAGTTCAAAAAGTTTAATTCTGCTTTTGTATATACCAGGAGTTGCCCAATCACTAAATTTAGTTTTTAGGTTC
The DNA here is from genome assembly GCA_951805285.1 of Thymelicus acteon. NCBI lineage: Eukaryota > Metazoa > Arthropoda > Insecta > Lepidoptera > Hesperiidae > Thymelicus > Thymelicus acteon. The sequence goes on along the minus strand of OX638226.1, from coordinate 2,107,160 downwards.
TCACATTTAATCTGTTTTTGCTTAAAAATATTATTAAATTCACTGTTAATTAATCCAGACACATTACCGTATGCTTGATCAGTTGTATCATCATTTGAAATTTGTAGGAATGGAATTTTTCTAGCAATATTGTTTGTAAAATCACTAACACGTCTTTGTGTGATTGGTCTACAAGATATACTATATTGTGATAGGTCATGATGGTACTCAATGGTGGCAAATTGTCCGCTATGGTCTGAACAAATACAATTTAATATTGACTTATTGATAACATTACAATCACAAAAGATGTTATCTAAGCAAGTAGCCGATAATAAATCACTCAATCAAGCAAGCAAGCAGCAATAACTAATTTTAATGTCATTGTGTGTTTTTAGGGTTCCGTAGCCGAATGGCAAAAAACGGAACCCTTATAGATTCGTCATGTCTGTCTGTCTGTCTGTCTGTCTGTCTGTCTGTCTGTCTGTCTGTCTGTCCGTCCGTATGTCACAGCCATTTTTTTCCGAAACTATAAGAGCTATACTGTTGAAACTTGGTAAGTAGATGTATTCTGTGAACCGCATTAAGATTTTCACACAAAAATAAAAAAAAAACAATAAATTTTGGGGGTTCCCCATACTTAGAACTGAAACTCAAAAATGTTTTTTTCATCAAACCCATACGTGTGGGGTATCTATGGATAGGTCTTCAAAAATGATATTGAGGTTTCTAATATCATTTTTTTCTAAACTGAATAGTTTGCGCGAGAGACACTTCCAAAGTGGTAAAATGTGTGTCCCCCCCCCCTGTAACTTCTAAAATAAGGGAATGATAAAACTAAAAAAAATATATGATGTACATTACCAAGCAAACTTCCAACGAAAATTGGTTTGAATGAGATCTAGTTAGTAGTTTTTTTTTAATACGTCATAAATCGTAAACCGCAAAAAACATTGATCAAAGTTACAACGAACTACAAGAACTTTTATATTATGTTACTTGCTGCTACGGAACCCTTCATGGGCGAGCCCGACTCGCACTTGACCGCTTTTTTTTGGTGTACAAACAATAAAGAGTTCATCTATCTATCTATCTATCTATCTATCTAACTAACTCTATTATCTAATTTACAAATATCACATACGACAGTTGAGTAAGTTCCACAATAGCTTCTGCGGAACAGTACAATTTTTTTTACTGTGCAATAATAAATGAATTTTTTTTATAACATACTTGTAAAAACACTCTCTTTATTTATCTTAATATATAGAAATTACGTGTCACGTTGTCTGTCCGCGATGGATTCCTAAACTACTGAACTGATTCTAATCAAAGTCTGATCCAACTTGAAAGATAGGATAGCTTACAGCTCAAAATAAAAAAAAAACTTTTGACAGAACGAAGTCTGTCCGGTCAAACGTTGTTCTGCCAAAAAATTTTTAGGGGTGGGGGATGAAAAATAGATGTCCGATTCTCAACCCTAGCCGATATGCACGCAAAGATTCACGAAAATCGGTCGAGCCGTTTCGGAGGAGTTCGACTTCTAACACCGTGACCCGAGAATTTTATATTTAAGATAAACTTACTTGACCGTGTCATTGAACACTAAAAATGATTTTTTTTCACTTACCTATAAATTTGACTTTTTTGAGATAGACATTATTAATTCTTAACTGTCAAATTAGTAGTAATCTATAGTACAAAACTTATCCTATTCGGGAACATAGCCCTTACCTCCACAATCAACAATCCCACTTACTTCCAAACAATAGCATTCTCCGAGGCCTTGTACTTGGCCTTGCCCTTCAGGCAGATGAGCTGAACACCACTCGTGTTGAGCGGGGTCGGGATCTTCACCTCGATCTTCTGCCCCAGCAGGGACGGCTTGAAGTTGGACTTGAGCACCACCTTCACCTCCATCTTGGTACGACCCACTTCTCTCACCAGGGGGATCACGCGGAATGGCAGGGATATGTCTTTGGTGGTGCGGTATCTGGGAATGACAAATAAAACATCAGTTTGACCTCAGAATCAAATCACTATGACTGTGTTAAAACGAAACTTTTCATAAATAAATTGCTATGTAAATAGAGTTTAACCTATTGGTTGACTTGCACCACTCACACAGGTCCTGAGCCTTCTCAATTCAGCGGATGCCCATTGTCTTTTTCAGGCCAATAGTCCAGTGGCAGATGTGTAAAATATAAATAAATAAATAAACTCTAACACACTCATACCCCCACAGTAGGTTATTACCTGTGTCACGGGTGGCATGGACGACACATATATGTAACACATCACAATCACACCCATGACCCGAGTACAATTATTTATCTGTCACATAAATATCTGCCCCGGCCGGGAATTGAACCCGGGACCCCTCGCTTCGCAGGCAGGGTCGGATAGTTTGTTCTTCTCAACTGACCTCATGAGCTCGAACTCCCCGTCTGGGGGTATGAAGGAGATGGAGTGCTCCGTCTCGAACTTGCTGAGTTTGACGCACTGGTGGAACTGGCAGTCGTCGATCACCACCACGGGCTTGCCCGAGCGCGCGGGGTCGCTGTCCGTGTTGCCCGATATGCCACCTGCAGACAGAGTACTTAACTAGCTTTCTGCATAATTATTTATTCTTGGAAGTAATGAAGTACAGTCGGCAAAAGAATTAGGTATTCAGGGCATGATACTAAAACCTTCTGTTTCTTTTGCTGATTGTACATACTTCGAAATAGTATAATATGGATAGCGAAATTGAGAGCATTAAAGCATGTGACTGACTGGCTTCAATCCAATAATGTGTAGCAATTTTCTTAAGCAACTGTTCCGGTCGGAAGGGTGTTGCTTGCTGGATAAACGAGACAAGTGACGACCACCTTCAGGGGTAGCAACGCATCTGTGACCAAGTTCTAGTAGGACAAATACTAACGATTTCGATATAGTTGTGCGCTGGTTACGCTAGATGACGCCTCGCTTGATGATCGAATGAACTACATAGTTCATTCAATCTTCTATTCGATTATTGTATTATTCGATTACTCGATCTTGTCTAATGATCGACAGCTAACTCGGTACAAGACAGTCTTTACTGGGAGCTCGGAGCGGACGATTGTGTCCTACAGTGTTGTGCCTACAAACAATGAATATTATAATACTTATAATAGTGATTTATTATAAATAACAATACTCGTGGTTCGTTGAACATAACATTTACTAATGGAACTGACCTACACTAGCAATAAATAAAGGTTTTCAATATAGTATAAAAAAGTGTTTGTAAATCCACTCACCGTTGCCCTTCCCTTTAGCCTCCATGACAATCTTGTCGTTGATGCCAAACTTGCACTCGGGCATGCCAGACAGGTACGACTTCATCACCACTTTGCCCGCGACGTGCGCGGACAGGACTTGGCCTGGAAGCCACAATATATTATTATAACACGTAAAAGCTCACACACTCATAATACCATGACAGGATTCCTTGAATGTTATAGGAGCGCAACCCAAGAATATAGTAAATTTTTTTTGTGTGACTAGCTTAAGCTGTTAGTAAAAAACCGCATCCACTCATGTCCAGTAGTTTTCGCATGATGCGCAGTCAAACATACAGAAAGATAAAAAAAGATAAAAATTCTAAAATTTTTTGTTATGGCTTCTATTGCTGCTATAGCAGCAAAACCTGTCAAATTATTTTTTTCTTTAATATTTGCTATATAGAGAGTACAGAAATCGGCTAGACATATTTTTATTATTAATAAGTATAGGTAGATAAAGATAGAAGCCTGCCTTGGCCAGGATATGAACTGTCTCCTCAGCAGATAGGGTCACTTAATCAAATGAATAAAAAAAAAGATTAGCTAGTATTCATACCTTGTGGGGACATGAGCAGGTTGACGTACTCCAGCACATCGAGGAACAGTTCGTTGCGCCTGTACTTGATGCCCTCGCGACGCCAGCCTATTTGACCGGTCACCTGCAACAATACAACATATACAATACATTACAAATCTAACATAGTAAAAATTTACACAAGTTTTGTAAAATTAATGTTTTTATTAAATTATTTATGTTTTATTTATTAAATTTATGTTTTAGCCAGAGAACCTTCTAATACTAGCCAAGAAGGTATTTATAAAACAATCCTCTTCTCCAATGGCTTTCTAGTACTGCTTTAAAAAAACAGATGATCACATTTCGTCATTCTCTTAGTCAGCAGGATATATCACAAAGAGTACAATTTTACTTCTACTCAAAGATGAACATGCTTAAACCTAAATTAAATACATTCTCATTGCTACCTGCTGTTGAATACATTATTAAATGTCCTTAAAACCAGCAAATCTAGCATTCAACACCGCACCAATATTTCCAGATGCCAAATTGAAATGATTACTTATTAAACTTCAACCCAAAATTACGCTAAAATGATTACTGGTGCATTTGTGTTCTGTATTATCAATATTCTCTTTGAACTGTAATAAACTGAGCTATCATTGTAATTGTACCTAATGTGGGTCATCGCTTGACAATCAACTTATTGCATTGCTCAAGCAGATGGTTAAATTGCAAAATGGGTTTTAAATTTAATTATTATGATATGTGTCTCAGTATTCTATAGGATACATTTTGGAGAGTGTGCGCAGGAATTACATGACTTAAATTCCCCCCTCTACTATCGAACATCCAGACGCACGGTCGGTATTCATCCCTTTGTCGTCAACATCCCCCCGGTGCGGACGTCGCGCTTTGCTTCGTCTTTTATTATACGTACCGCAAGGGACTGGAATAAATTGCCCGCGTGGGTGTTCCCCTCTGATTATAATGTGGGTGTCTTCAAGTCAAGAGTGAATAGGCTTTACTAAGTTAGTGTGCTTTACCATCCAAGGCTTGATTACTGCTTACCATCAGGTGGTTTTGTGGTCCAGCACTAACTTATTCGGTATAAAAAAAATAAAAAAAAAATGTGGGCTGGTCAGTCTCTATTAATAAAGTTTAAAATGTTTTATAATTAAAAACTTTAAGAACTCCAAGAAAAGTGTTATTAAAAATAAGAGCACAAAAATGAACTTTATCCACCAAATGTGGTCAGTACTTAAATCGCTCCTTAGTACAGAATCACATACTACATACATATTACATGTACATTACATTATAATTATGTTACATAATATTGTGCAGTTTAAGCATGGATTTGCTTTGGAAAAATCTGTAACTGATTTAATTGACAGATTTGTCAGTGCTACTGCAAACCATGCTCATTTATAGGATTTTATAAAAGATTTTTCTTACAATAAAAATTCAATCAGTTTAATTTTACCTGTGATGTAATCTGCGCCTGCTCTTCCTTAGAAGCAGACTTAATCCCTTGTTGAGTGATGAATGTCTTCAACACTCCAGTATCTGAGTTTTGAGGGTATCCAAAGTCCAAGATCTCTGTGAATACAAATATAATTGTATGAGCATAAATATAATCTATACTAATAAGAGGAAAGATTTTATTGTTTGTTTGCATTGAATAGGCTCTGAAACTACTGAACCGATTTGAAAAATTCTTTCACTGTTTGGAAGCTACACTATCCCTGGGTGACATAGGCTATATTATATTTTCAAAAAAAAAATAGGGATCCATAATAAAAGTCCAATAATGTAACCCAAGGTGTAAAAAAATAAGAAAACCGAAGCAAAGCGAGGGCGGTTACTCGTTAAAAAATATAGTAAGTGATTAATGTGGCATAAGTTTCCATAATACCAAATACTTCACTAATTTTTTGATATGCTACAAAGAAGTAACATATAGGAGGTATAATGGTGACAATAGCATTTTAATTTGCCTTTTGAAATCCCACATACTATTTACTATTATGTATAGCAGTCAATGTATTAACAATTTCATAGCCAAAGCCGCGTCATCGAGAATTGTATTTACTTTTCTATTTGGCCCTTCATAGAATAGTGTTTTCTTTGCATATTTAGCTGGCCATAATAACATGCTTAAGGATTTTTCGTAGGCCTCTAGGGCAAAAATCATATATCAGAAAAGGGGTGTGGCTACTTTAATCACTATAGTACTTACGTCACTTGAGTAAACTATTGCAAGAAATGTTTATAGGCCACCCACAAGATTTCTTGAATGAAAATGTTAAAGATATTTGTTAAATAAGAACAATAGTTTGTCATTAAATAACAAACTATTTTTATATTTGACGACCCGTGTGGCGCAATGGTTACCACGCCGGATCGCCGCACCGAGGGTCCTGGGTTCGATTCCCAGCGAGGCGGAAATTTGAACGATGAATTTGAATTTCTGTTCTCGGTCTGGGTGTGAATGTCCTTGTCTAGTGTGTTGTCCATGGCACCCACGACACAGGTGATCCTAGTGTGGGGCTAGGAGTGTGAAGCGTTATTATTGTTATTATTATTATTATTGTTATTAATGCATAATTCTAAAGCTCACCATCAAGCAGCTCATAGATGAGAACAAAGTTGTTCTTGATGTTCTCCTCGGAGATCTTGCCGAAGTAGGACTGCATCACATCGATGATCTTCAGCAGGAACTCAAACACCATGGCCGCATTCACATTTTGCTTGGTCACAGCTGCTAACCAGATGTTAGCGCGCTGGTGGGAGATAATTTATATTACTTGCCAAACTCCTACAGACACAGATTAAAAATTTCTACCAATAACAAGAGGTTATCTTCGAGAAAGTAAATAGGCTTTCACTATATTTGTGCGCTCACCATCTTGGAATTTATTGTCACTATGTAGTAAAAATCCCACACATGCACACACAATGATATTATATTCGTTTAGGTACTTAATTTATGGATAAAAATATGTTACTCGTTGCAGAATAAAATTACGTTCGCTAAATACATACTACTACCTTCTACCCTTATCATTACTATTTAGTAGGGTTCAAATAGAAATTTATAACTGTCTGCAAGAGTTGAATGACTCATCATCTTTCCAGACATAATTTAATGTGTATAGAGTAAATGACTATACAATCTGGCAGGTAAGAAAATTGTGCTTTAAATAAGAAGAACGGAATGTAACTGAGCAAATAATACTTTTTGTATTGAGTTTGCAAGAATACAAGGTCAGTATCTCTTATTATTATGAATACATTCATATATGAAATATGATCATATCGACGCTAGAAAGCAAACACGTAGTAATCCGCAAAGTTCAAATTGTTCATCAGAGCCTATAATCTTTGTGATTTCTCGAAAAAATTCATAATTTCTGTACTAAATAGAGAAGTTATGAATTTCATTCGAGATATCAAAAAGTTTTTCGGCTCTGATGAACAATGTGATATTTGCGGGTTACTACGTGTTTGCTTTCTAGTGTCGATATTGTGAACAAAGCAAATTAAGGGTGTTAGAAAGTTCTTTTTTATCAATTTCTGATCTTTCACCAATCCGCAGGGAAGCACAGTGGTGAGTTTGGTTGTGTGCCACCTCAGTTTTGAGAACTGTGCCCTGCAGTGGATTGAATTTACTGCTATGAATGATTGAATAGAGTAACACTTCCCAAACCCAACAACAACTGTCATAATCCAATCTTACCTTGATGTGAAAAAACGATGTGCGCGCGATGTTGGTGACCGGAGACCGAACCTGCTGCCGCGCGTGTATCACGTTGACCCGGAACGCGTCCACCGCATTCCGCCCGATGTCATCCCGGTACACCCTCGAGATGAGCACCTCCCCCTTATGGTTGTACACGAACAACCCCCCAATCATTGTCACTTACACCTATACAAGAAAAATATTGTTGCACATGAAAAAATCAAACCGAAACAATGGACCGACAGGAAAGGATAATGGTTAATTACAAGTATCACAGAACTGCAACCACTTGAATACGTCGGATTACCATTTACAAATATTATATCAAGCAGGATATAGCCAATAAAGTACTGATGTTGCCAAATCGATATATAGTCGCCGCCAAGCTTACCTTCTCCCTGCAATGCTACCGAACAAGCATCTGATAATAAAAATTAACGAAACTATTTTAACGGTAGTGTTGAAAAAGTCATCTTTTCATACAAAATTATTTTACAGTAACAACGATCAATAGGTCGATATCCGCCCCCAAAACGAAAATGAACGTCAAATCAAACCACAGAGTACTTAATCACTACGTCAAACAAAATGTCAAAACGTAACAACAGCAACCATAGACTACCGAGTACTTTTGCAACTGCAGTTCAAGCACAGACTTAAGACACATGTGAACCATAGAGAAAAAACTGTGAAGGTTGTTTGGTGAGTTGAACTATTATGTCTGTGAGATGTATGATCTGATACAAAATCCGATTCGTCTTTCTTCCAGGTACCTCTTCGAAGCTTGCCCTCCTGGCTCTTTATACCTTCTTGATCTCACCAGTCAGGGAGTAATACATAGAGGAAAGAGTAAGATCAAGAGGAAAAATTGCACCTACTTGGAGCTGTCCTATTGCAAAACGAAAAACTACCCTCTGAACTCTGTGTCAAGAAGTTTCAGAAGGGCCAAGGGTTTTCGGATCAGTTAACATGTTTAAAAAATATCAGGTTTTTCGGAGGGTGATATTTTTAATAGTATCAGGCGTTACTTTGCGGAAATCCATTGTTATTAAACCCTTTTTCCAAAGAAAAGGGTTTTAAATTAAATATACTAGAGCAGTTAGAAATAATAAAACATAATAATAACCCAAGTTTTACACTGCTGAATGAACAAATTAATGTATCCAACTCGCCATTACTGAGGATTTCCAACAGTAATAATCACCAGATTACGTCAGACCCGGTTTCTGCCGGCGTGAATCACTAATTATCAATAACGTCATTAGATAACCAGTGGGCGAGTAGGGTATAAATACGCCACGCTCAGTGAACGATGTTCACTTTGCGAATAACCATCGTAGAGTCAACTTACCCTGATGATGCTCCGTTTCGGGGCGAAACACGTGTTGGTGCTGGTATGTATGTTGGTATATACTTTTAATTATTGTAGTGCATGTTTCCCTTGTGGGAGGGAGGGAGGTGCCACGCATGTCTTAAAGTATATACCATCATACATGTTATCCGCGGATTGGTGCAAAGTAGACTAATACTAACTTAATGGTGATATTTTTGTCAACGGTGTGAACATCCAACGTAGAGCTTGTGTGTCTTCACTCTAGCATTTCAACAGGATAGGCGTGCGTTTGATACTGATGTACTACACGCGCAAAGCAAACGCTGCGACATTACGACGTATGCGCAGTGCAATAGACGCCACGTAAAATGAAATGGTTGTTCAGTTTGTCCACTCTATCCATCTTAAGGTGGATAAACGGGAAAACCGATTCTAGTATCCCCCTTAGGCTAGCGGCTAGCCTGGTTTAGCTTGGATAAACAGCATAGCTAGTAGTTTATTGTGACTTTTGTTGTCACGTCTGCGCTGCGTATTCATTCATTTCACACATCTACGTCGCTACGCAACATCTACTACCTCTATAGAGAAATTAATATATTAACATTAGCCTCACTAAATATTTTTATGATGTGATGAACGAAATATTCTGATAGTTTTTTTTTTATGAAGAGTGGCATTCACGGATCTGAGTATCAACATTTTTTTTATAGAAATAGCCGGCCAACGAGCTGACGATCCACCTGATGGTAAGTGGCTCTGATGCGTTGCCGGCCAAGAAAGAGAGAAGTAAGAAAGAACTGGTTCTCAAGCCCCCAGCTGGAACACGACGAGTCGTTTGGTGGCTGACTCATGCTTAAGGGTGGTACGTAGCTATCCAGGCGAATCCCATGGAGAAATAATAATAGTAATAACCATACTGCCAGTGTGCCGGATTTAGTCGCCTTTAACGACATCTATCCGGTGTGAGATTGGGGTTAATATTCTAAGCCGCCCCAATACGCCTAAAACATATTTATGTAACTAATAATAAGTGCTATCTTTATCAGTTGTGAGAATGAAAAAACTTCAGTAATTTCTTGCCACCCCTAACTTCCGGGACCGCTCATGGTATTTATGGTTGTTTATTAAAGTGATTGGGTACTTTCGAAGTGTTTAAAAAAACTATTTCGACTAATATATTATATACGTATCCATTATTACTCTTTGAATTTACGCTGTAGAAGCGTTAGCGTAAAGTAAGTAGCTCAAATTATTCGCTTACAGTTACCATTTTTATTTAACATGGTCGTTGTGAACGCTAAAGGTCTACCGGAATTTCCTTAATCTGATAACAAAATAGGGAAGTAAAAATTGGAGGCAGAAACACTGTGAAAATTGGATTAAAACTTCTTAAGCGTTGATATTTTTATCTTATTGTTAGTTTATTAGATAATTTTCAGATTTTCAGATGAAAATTTATTATATCACGGGCTGTGGCTACGGTGTGTAAAGGCCCTAATACTTTGCTCTATCATCTATGGCATATCATTTCAAAATTACCATAGATTTATGTAAAATGAAAAGTTCAGTCCATCCATGTTCGTTCAGTCCAACATTTTAATTTGTCTATGCAGTTTGATTTGGGTCGATTATGTCATGGCGGTTTAGACGTTTTCGGCGCTTGGTTTTATAGGATTTGTTTTGAATTACGCCGTCAATGATCTCGTTTTATCCGCTGTCGTTTATCTCAAACAGTTTCTGTATACTGGTACTCGATTCGTAAACATTTCAAATGCTGAAACAATTGCAAATGGGCCTTCGCGCGTTCATGCTCCTTGCATCAAAAGTATGGAGTTGTTTTTGTTACATGTTTAGAAAGCAATATCGAGCGGTAAATATAAATGTTATACAGTTTTAGTGTGTTATTTTACTTTAAAAGAAGTTTGTGTCTCACGTGGTGTTTGCTTTTCAGTTGGCTCAGTATCAATCTGTCAAATATGAAATATATCCACTTTCTCCCGTATCTCGACACAGGCTGAGTAAGTACAATATGTTTTTATCAGCTTCTATTAATGTTATTGCGAATTTATCGTACGATTAGTATCCACCAATAGCTTTTAGTAGAGTATCTTGTCATGCTATCACTGTGAGAAGGCTACCCTCTACTCAAGATTGAACAGAACATTAAACTTTTCAATTTTAGAATGTCTGAATCCTGCCACACTCGCAGTAAATAACTCATAGTTATCTTAATTCGTATACATAATTGGCTACATTTTAAATTTTCCAATATCACTGAAAATTAACTAATCAATGCATCAATAATAATTGATGTAAAGATACAACAGCTTATTATCTAAATTTATCCATAACATATGGTGTATTATGTCTGTACATACAAAATTATATATATAAAATATTGGTTTAATTTATTGAACAAACATCTTCCGTTGCTAAGGAAATGTGATTGTAGTTTACTTCACAATAGCTGATTCATAATTGCTACTGTTTTTCCTCAAATAAATATGTTGATATACAATTCATTGCAAAGAACATATTTGTCAGCCTTATACTTGAATGAAAATCTTTCAGTTTAATGTCTAATTAATGTCTTAAATGTTTCTTTCTTTCATTGGTATTACAATCTTAATCATCATGTTAAATGATGAGACTTACACTTCAGTGATAGATCACAACTATGACAATGCCTTTTTAGCTTCAAATATTGGTAATTAACATCCAATTATATTGTTTATTTAGGCCGTATGAGTAATAATATGTCTTACTTAATCAAATAGATAATGTATATTTTGTTGAATTATATTTTTTGTGTGTTATCTCAGTTTTATCTTAGATACTCATGCACCTAATCATATCATTTATCTTGCAGCCTACCCAATGACAAGTCATGTACTCAACAATGCTTTCCTATTATTTTATCTACCTGGGTGACCCCAGCTCTGCTCGGTTGAAAATAGAGAAAATAATTTTTCCCAGCATGAGATTTTTTGAGAATGTGATTATAGATATTGCCAGTTTAATAAATCCTATAGATTTATCACCTTCCTGTAGTGTTTTAGAAACAAGTTCCATTCGATGCAGGAAAAGGGTCCTGAAAATGTCTGTATGACATTCACTAGTAAATATGTTGAGAATATATACAATGTTCAGGTACATTTTAATTTTCAAATAGGATTTTAGCTTTATTTGATATTGTACTGATGCCTATGTCTTTTATATGTAGGCTTTTCATAAAATGAACAATAACAAAGTATATCCATTTCCATGCATTACAGTTCATCAATGAAGATAAATAATACAATATCTGATTATAATGCCTATGTAATTTGTACAGCAATGTACTTTAAAATCCACCACTCACCTGAACATTGTATTGATAAGTGTTGATACACATTATACAATTTAAAATTTCATACAACGCCATTTATGATACTAATGTATCAGCCTATACTTGAGTCAAATCGTATCAGAATTCTTGTCAACAAATCATTAAAATTCCTTTATAGGGTTTTCACAAACTGATTTGTATTTCGCACACCAAATAACTATTAAAGAACGAAATAATCATTATAACGTTTGTGACAACTTCATTATTTTAATATTGACCTATAACAACAACACACTAAGAGAAAACGACGTAAAAACCAACATCTTAAAACAATTTTCGTCATGAATAACTCACGCTCGCACATCCTTAATTTCGTGAAGCGACTTCAAACCTTTATAGAAACTTATTGTTTTGAGGCCGGCCTACCAATGACTATAAATAGAAATGACTACGAAAACCTCACAGCTATAATGGCGCTTACATGCTTTGCAACTTGGTCGTATTATATTTCGAAATACAGTGAAATCAACTTATCTGTGACTATAAGGAGGGCGCTGCCGGACGCATTGGACCAATCATAGTGCGCATAGTAGTAATTTATGAATGGGATGGCATTAGTTCCAATTTTCGCCACGTCACAAATAAGTTCTTGAGAGATGGCACTGTACAGATTATACAGATATTTCATTCCACTCAATATGCATGAGCATAAAATTATTTAAAGTTAAATTTCATTAAACAAAGCCGAATAAAATTTTATATTTATGTTTATGTATTTTAAAACAGTCTATATCGATTTTATACGTAACTATTCCGTGTTATTTTAAACTTTTGCAAAATAAATATTATGTTTAAAAATAAAATAAAATTATAAAGAGTGGAACGGAACGCGACTTGCGAACTCCAGATTTAGTTCAAACGTACTTTATACGACCAAAAGTTTCATGCACCTGTTTGTTTGTGGTTGCTAGGCAACACAGTGCTTATGTAAATTCTGATTCGAATGTGAATATAGTGTAGTATTTTACAATCTAGCATCCTAGGAGAACCTCTAATATTTTAAAGCTATGCACATTTTATAAATCACTAATATGTAAATCGGAAAGCTAGATTGGTTTTGATCCTTCTTATTGCTAGAGCGGAACTAATGCTTTTGAGAAATGAGCAGAATTTTATTAGCATGGCAGTAATTAACATAATTTTGTTATCAAATCAAATCAAACTACATAATAAGCTACATATTAGTAAGTATACTTTTGTTTATAGAATAATTAGCCTTGTCCATATTATCCTGTGTGTATCATAATAGGTGTATATGTGTAGACAACATGTGTCAGCTCTATAATCATCATTATAGTATACAAGAATCATGACTCGACTTGGCGGGGGCACTGCCGTGCCCCCCGATTTAGGTGTCCCAAAAAAAATTGAAAAAAAAAAATTTTGGCGAAAACAAAAACTGTTTTCACTCATGCACATTGAATGAAGTAAAAACTTATATTTTGCCTTCTCAATCTATCATTAGTAATAATATAATAACATACAGCATAATATGTTCTATATCTGCTAATGGCGCCAAGCTGTCTTGACAGGACAGTGTATTAATGAATCTATCTGTCTCGCTCTAATATATGCAAGACAAGTAATAAATCCTCACATCACTAAAAAAATGCACCATATGTTAAACATAGCAACTACACAATACATAGTATGAATTAAAAATATATTTTAATGTACCCAATGATATTTAATAAATATAGATATGTTATGCCCTTACAAATCAACCAAAAAATCTGTTCCGAAAAGAGCTACAACACACACATATTCATCTTTTGTTTCACTACACCAATCACATTGTATAATACACGATGGCACTTTAATGCTGTATGTCAAAATTAAATGTCAAGTACTTCTGACAACAACAAAAGCGGGTATATCGTCTTGTATTGACAGAGCGACTACGAGCAGAACAGTCAATTGCCTGTTCATCGTCGGCGCGCTAGTGACATATCTACCTCTTTTTACATTATAATATCATTGAATGTACCTATCGAACCTTCGTTTAAATCCTCTCTCTCTCTCTCTCTCTCTCTCTCTGTCTCATTTACCTCTCCTCAGGCTAAATAAGGAAATGGATCTATTTATTCATATTATCATCCACAACAAAAAGTAAAAAAAGATGTGATAAAAAAGCAAATAAATTGTTGCCTTTATTATCTGGAATACTTGTGGTAAATATTTTGTGATTGAATTGAAGTGTCCTGTAATAATGAATCACCAGTAAATGAGACCAGTATGAAAGCAAAGCAAGCAAAGGAATGAAATGGTTTAAACTCTCAACAATTTTTATTGCAGTAAATAATTTAAAATGCAAATTAAGTCAAAGTAATTATATCTTGGTAAATAAAAACATATTTATATATAAATTAAAGAAATAATTTATGCAAATTGGAGTCCTTAGTGAATAGCTCATTTGTATCTAATTTGCAAATTGTGTCATAATAAAGGCATCTTAAAAATTCAGTTAGGATAAATATAACATTTGATTTACAATTAGATAATGATAAGCCCCTTAATCAAAGAGCTCCATCCTTGAGCCTAATCCAGCCTGTCACACTTGTGTACACAGCTGAGTAACAGACTGAACAATGGTACCAGGTCCTTGTTGTCCCGGCCTCTTGTTGAAGTCTCAGTATGCTCTGTACCACCCAGTTCAATCTCAACAGAATTCAATCATGTTTTTAGGGGTTTTTAATTTTTATCCATCTGGCTACCAAAGTACCAAACACCCTCCCTTAAAATTCAACCATGACATCTTTTGCCGTCATAGTTCATACTTCATAGTATAGAAGTGTCATGCATACAAAACTATAAGAGCCTTTGCACACGGCGTATTTTTGAAGCGCGTCCGACGAGGCTGACGAAGCGTTTCCACGTACGATCGCGTTTGAGGCGCTGAAAAAGCGCGGTTTCCGCGCGTTTTCGATGCCGTAAATATACGCCGTGTGCAGAGGCTCTAAGTAGTAGAATACCTAACCTAATTACTGTGTAGTAATTAAATGTAGTGAGGAAAATTACTTAAGTTAAACAAGTACATACATTGATTAGTTGAAAGAAAAACTTGTTTTGCCTTTGTATTTGTTTAGTTACCTCTTTTATGGAAAACCTTGCGCTGTCAACTTCCAATTTGAATATTATTGTACAGTTTGAGGTATGATAGAAAAAAGGGAAAGGTCGAATGCGTTCATCACCTAGCCATTTTTAATTAAACGAGGATTTTTTCTGGAGGGTTGACTTAGGTATAATATTAAAACCACGGACGTAAAAAAGAACGGACGTAACCTTGTCTAATCGAGAGTGAAGCATAGCAATGACAGCTCGCTTACCATGTGTGCGTAATTTTGTAATTTTTGATTCGCGATGGTGTCAGTGTCATAGCAGTATGGTGTCAATGTGTGGGTGTGTGTACTTGTACGAATACAGAGTTGGTATTACTATGGGTGCTTTACTGAATTTGTTCTTGGGATTACGTCCGTCTTTATTTCACGTCCGTGATTAAAATGAAGCTGTATGCCAAATTTCAGCTTGAAATTTTATTATCAGCTTCCCGAATTCGATTGTTTACCAAATAAAACTCGTTAAAAAAACGGACTACAGTGATCCACGCAAATATGCTTGCTCCAAAATGGGGGCCCGCATTATTATTAGCTCTGTGAAATTACAAATGTAACCCGCCAAAAAGTAAGGCAGAATACACGCTTAAATAATTTTGGTCTTTTTATAAAATTGTGTTATTCAATAAAACATCGCATTTTAATAACGCTGAAAAGACCAAACGGCAGTCAAATGATATTTCAGCGTTGATATAAGGGGTGGGCTTAGTTTGAAAGGCTTCGCGTCGCGTCATCCCCTCGCCACCCACCACCCTAACATTATTGCACCACTTCGTCGAATGAATAAACACGAATTTACCAGGCTTTTATCCATAACAATGCATCACACCCTCTGTGAACTTGCCTTTTATTTTTATGACATGATAGCAGGAAATTCGTCCATTTGTACTGTATAGTCTGTATTACGGAGCTACTGCTTTTTTTTAATTTTTGCATCTCGTCGCCCGATGCGTTGTTGGCCAAAAAAACGAAGGGGAACCGCATGAATATTTCTGGCTTTGACACTGCGACCGAAACACTTATCCAGGGTGGTACCAGCAGTGCCCAGGAATAGAGTGCATACCCTAGAGGGCATAGAAAAGAAAAAGGATAGTAGCTCCTATACGAATGGATCGATTTAAATGCGGGTCTTTTGCTACGTCTGGTGAAAAAAAAGGGTTTTTTAAATTCTACAAATTATACTTATAATAGAAACGGTGTTCACAAACCGCGCAACACAATCTAACCTTGTTCTCCCACCATTTTCCAGGTCTGGTGAAACGCAAAATGCTAGTGCTGGACTTGGACGAGACGCTGATCCACTCTCACCACGACGCCATGCTGCGGCCGACGGTGAAGCCGGGCACGCCGCCGGACTTCGTGCTCAAGGTCACCATCGACAAGCACCCCGTCAGGTTCTTCGTTCACAAGCGGCCGCATGTTGACTACTTCTTGGATATTGTGAGTAACGCTACACACTCATAGCCCCACACTAGGATTCCCTGTGTCGTGGGTGTCATGGACAACACACAAAGACACACCCAGACCGAAAACAGAAATTCAAACTCATCATTTCCACTTTGCTAGACAACACGGGTCGTCTAAGTGCGTTGCCACCATGCGATTTAAAATGCTCAGTAAGATCCCTCGGATAAAGAGTTAGATTTGATAATCTTCGATAACCTTACTTTAATTTTATGTAGCTTGCTTGTGAAATTTAATTCTCAGATTTGATTTGTAAGTGAGGTTGAGATGAGACACAATGTCATTGGGTCTTATTTGTTTGTGTTCAAACCTCACATGACTGGTTCCTATAAATATCCCTTAAACATTTGTTGTTCGCTAAAGCTGAAAAGTAAATTAGTTATTTTGAGACGAGACACCTACTTAAGTCTACGAGACAACTACTGAGTCGCAATACTCGCGATAGACGAACACCCGCCCAGCTTATAAGTTAAAGAGTAATTTTAAACTTTCATTCGAAAAGCAACCTAATAATACTAGTACTAAGATTGAGGATCAGTTTGATTAAAGTAATTATTTGTTGTACTTATTATTATTTATAACTAGCACTCTGCCCACGGTTCTGCCCGCATTTTTCGGGATAATAAGTTCCCCATAACTTATTCCAGTACGTGGTCTGCCTTTGTGCTAAATTTCATGAAAATCTTTTCAGTAGATTGATGGCCAAAATGTACAGAAGCAATTCCGATGATTGCAGGTGTCCCAGTGGTACGAGCTGGTGGTGTTCACGGCGTCGATGGAGATATACGGCGCGGCGGTCGCTGACAAGCTGGACAACGGCCGGGGGATCCTGCGGCGGCGGTTCTACAGGTACACCCTCACACTAGTGTAGCTAGCACAGGAAACAGGATAGAAATCCTTTTTTTTATGGAAATAGCCGGCAAACGAGCTGACGATCCGCCTATGTAAGTGGCTATCGTCGCCCATGGACATCAGCAACACCAAAGGCAGCACTGATGCGTTGCCGGCCAAGAAAGAGAGAAGAAAAAGAAGGAAAGAACTGGCTCTCAAGCCAAAATCCTTAGTGAGAGGTTTTATAGGTTCCTTCTACTTTAGTGTAGTACAGCAAACACAGGATACAAACACTGAGTGCTTTGGCACAGGGATCTCCCACCAGGCGAGGTGGTGTCTCCTTGTGGCCGCTGAGCCCCGACTGATCGAGTTGGAGCGTTGTGTTTAACCAATGCAGAAAATTTCGATAGCGTGATTCAGATCGGCGTGGCGTATGGACGGAGTTATTGTCAGTGTGCATTGAGATTCTGTAAGCGACAGGAAACAGGATATAGAATATAGATAGACTGAGTGCGATTTGTCTGTTAACTGATTGCCAGTGTGTGTAGATTCCGTATGAGAGAATGTTTTACCGTTACGGCTTCATGAGTATATACACGACGAGTAACCGCCCTCGCTTTGCTTCGGTTTTCTTATTTTTTTACACCTTGGATTACATTTTTAGATTTAAGGATCCCTAATTTTTTTTTGAAAATATAATATAGCCTACGTCACCCGGGGATAGTGTAGCTTCCCAACAGTGAAATAATTTTTCAAATCGGTTCAGTAGTTTCGGAGCCTATTCAATGCAAACAAACAATCAAATCTTTCCTCTTTATAATATTAGTATAGACAACAAAGTTAATACTAATACTCGCATACGTTTTTTCCTCTTATATACCGCTTTGAACGCTTTTAGGCCAGTAAGTGCAGATATAATGTCACTCGATATCTTCACTAGTATCCAGCTGCCTTCTGCCTTCACCCTCTTAATAAACCACGCCGGGATTGCATAGCATTTCATCATGTCGCCCCTAGAGTAAGCGACTTGTGTCGTGTTGCAATAATAAGTTAATTAAATAGGTCAATAACAATTCCAAAGTGTCCAAGGCAAATTCAGTTGCAAACATCCTGGTAGACAACACGAATGACAGATAAACGCTTGATAAAGTAGTAATGTATGTGGAAGTTGTGAAAATAACAATTCAGTATGCAGTCCACCTGAGCCTCAGTTCTCGTAAATATTTGATGAGACTGAAGGTTGACCTCGTCGAAACAGAATTGTAAATTGATGTTCCGCAATCATAGATTTGGTATCTGTCGTATAAAATACAAGTAACCGCCCTCGCTTTGCTTCGGTTTTCTTATTTTTTACACCTTGAGTTACATTATTGGAGTTTTATTAAGGATCCCTAATTTTTTTGAAAATATAATATAGCCTATGTTACTCGGTGATAGTGTAGCTTCCCAACAGTGAAAGAATTTTTCAAATCGGTTCAGTAGTTTCGGAGCCTATTCAATGCAAACAAAAAATCAAATCTTTCCTCTTTATATATTAGTATAGACAACGCAATATCAATCGTCAAATCGTATACAATGCAAAAATTATTAACACTTTACAATTTGGCCAAGTCAAGTATAATCCGTATTTTAGATGAGTGTATGTGGTATACAATTCTGGCACTACTTAATATTCAAATATTGATTTAAATTAATTAACTTGTATAAATTAAAAAAAAAACACCCGCCTGCTGTCAAAACACCTATCATGATAATAATTTATACCCCTTTGAAATCCTTATGGTGAGCTCTTTAATTTGATACCCATATTACATTATTAGATTTATTTTTATTTTTTGATACTTCAATGGTCATAGCAGACACAGCCATATTTGTTTTTATTTTTTATTTCTTGTATCTAAGAACACTTGACAATCAAGACGAATCTATCGATATCTTACATGCATACATACATACATACATACATACAAGATATGCGCGAAAAACATAACCCTTTCTGGCAGTTGGTTAAAAAAATATTTATGGGTAGACAGAAATTCGTTGGCATTGAATTTAAATTCTTTTAAATTTGTGTCAACCTTATTTTAAAATTACAAATTACGATAAAATGTCACTAACGCCTAAACTAAGGTATAACTATATCTGCAGCCTAATTCACGTAAGTTAAGAAGTTCGATTGCAGTGCAGTTGCAGTGACGTTCCGATCAAAATAACACTTTCCGTATTCTCTTAGCTTTCGCGAGCGCTGTCAAACATGCTCGCGTCACGCGAGCGCTAGTCAAACACGCTCACGTCACAAAAAGGTATTCTGTTGATGCTCGTCAAGATAGCGTGTTTCCGATCGCAGTTTGGGAGTATTCTCGTAAACTTCTTGGTGCGAGTTTTTATGCAGTTTTGTTGACGCTTTTGTTTTTTTAATGGAAACATAATAAATTGTATTTGGTTAATTAATAAGTTTATTTGTTCTCTCATAAGACAACACTAACACAGAGTACTAAATAGCCGAAGAAAAGTTTGTCAGGCGCGCAGGATGCGTGCAGGAGAAGTGAAGTTCACGCGCGGTTTGCGTGCAGTTGACGCGCAGTTCAAAAATTACGAGAATACGGTTTAGACGCTAAACTTCAACTTAATTCCAGCGTCACTGCAACTTAATCGATGCGTCTTAAAGTTACGTGAATTAGGCTGCTGTTACCATTCGCTATTAACAGTTTATCATAATAATTTAATATCAAATATCCTGATATATTTTGTCTTCATAGTTGAAAGTTCAACAAATTCAAAAAGCACAAAAAGCAGTGTTACTGGAAAACAGAGAAACAAGGTGTTGCTTGAAAAAGCTAAGCTTGAATTGGAGAAAGTGAAGAAAAGTGATTGAGATACAAAATTTTTGATTTGATCTGAAAGTAATTAGGAACTATGCACAATTTACTTTTTGAGTATTTAAAAAAAGAGTATAGTTGTATTTATTGAGAATAAAGTAACCGTTTGATTATCAGCTTATTATTTATGCATCATCATTGCAACCTCTAACTTTCCCACCGCTGAAGTCAGGTCTCCGGCCACAATGTGAGGAGCATAGGTAGGCTTTCTAGCAGTTCTAGCGTGATCAACAAATTCAATAAAATCGGTGAATGCAGACATTTTCGTCTTCATGTCGACGTCAAAATCAATCCTTAATAAAGCTTATTATAAGTAAAAGTATTTGTATAATTAACTTTAATTGCCTTTAACGGCCGTGAGAGGCTTTTTGTGATTCTTTACTAAGAAGCGATTTAAGTAACCGTTATGTGACTCTTAAGGCAGTGATAGCCTAGCGGTTAGAACGTTTGTCTCTCGAACAGAGGGGCCCGAGTTCAAATCCTGGCACGCACCTCTGATTTTCAAATATTATGTGCGTATTAGAAGTTAATTATCACTTGCTTCGGTGAAGGAAAACATCGTGAGGAAACCTGCACACCTGAAAGTTCTCCACAAAAGTTCTCGAAGGTGTGTGAAGTCTACCAATCCGCAGTTGGCCAGCGTGTTAGACTATGGCCTAATACCCCTCTCACATTGTGAGAGGAGACCCCGAGCCCAGCAGTGGGACAATTATGGGTTGTTGCTTTGCTTTGCTTTTTTTTTGCTTTGCTATGTGACTCTTGAGTTGGGGCGTAAGATTGTTTAAAGTCAAAGTCAAAGTCAAAATATTTTATTCATATAGGTATCACTGATACACTTATGCACGTCATCATTTTTTTATTTACCAGCTTTTCGGAAGTGTGCTTTGTCATGGAGGAGAAGAAAAGTCGAAAGAAACCAAGTAGAACTTAACCAAGAATGTTTGTTTGTGTGTTCGCAGACAGCACTGCACCGCGGAGCACGGCTCCTACACAAAGAACCTGTCGTCGATATGCGACGACCTCAACAGGGTGTTCATACTGGACAACTCGCCCGGCGCGTACCGGGACTTTCCAGGTACGAGATTAAATAATCTACCAGTTTTTCGAAGTCAATTGCTGGATATAGCACTGTAATAATTGGTGCCACTGCGACCGATGCAGGGTCCTGCATAATACAGACGCTTAAATAAATCACACGACCCCCTGCTTTGCTTGCAAGTTTACTAACTACTCTAATATTGTTAATAAAAAGCTCGATACCTCTGGGCTCAAAGGGCGTATAGCATAAAACAGCTACTTTTCAGGAGAGCCAAAAAACCTAAAAAATAAAACAAAATTAGCTATAACTTTTTTGTCTCAATGATTATAAAAAAACATTCTATGAGAGAAATACTTACACTTTCCTATATTTTAAGTTAATATTATTAAAAGAAGTCTAAATATAATAGTTTCCAAAATAGTTTTGCTTTACCACCTAAAAAAAAACTACAAAATGTCCTTTACACCCATTTAAAAACAGCTAACTTTATTAACTTTGGCGGTAAAGATAACCTAGCGTAAAAAAGTTGTATAATATTATGTAGTAAATGATAATAGCAATGATAAATTGTGTTGTAAATCACAAAGTTTGCATTTAAAATTGTACAACTTTCATAATAAAAAGGGTTAAACGGAGTGGGGGGTACCCCATCCCATCCTGATGGATTATTCTCATAATCCCCATCCCAATGGATATTATGGGAATAACCAAAAAGCTTTTTAAAAATTAATTAATTTAAGTGTTATTGTTAATAGTTTTTATTATACGTAATAAAAGGGCAAACAAGAAAGTTTTAAGCAATTTTTGGGTTATTCATCTTTAGAATTATTTTCTTTTTCAGTATTATTTTCATTTTCTTTATCTTCTTCATTAGTTAATATATTTATATATATATATTTATATATATATATATATTTTAATGTTTCACAAACATAAGAGCTCCATGGAAGCTTTCTATATTCTTCATGGTATAGTACCGTTGTCACAGAGACGTGTCAAATCCACGTATTTTTTTTGTTTATGTTTAATTTAGTTGTATATAGTGGCTTAACTTCTTCCGCTTCCTGTTTTTTGCTTCCGCTTGACTTGTCCTTTACTTTACTTTTTCCTTTGCCTTTGCCTTTTCCTTTTCCTTTGACCGATGGCTTTTCCATTAACGTTATATTTTGAGTTTCAGCTTCCTCTGCCATGGAATATTTGACATTTATTTAGTTTTCATATTTATTTTTAAATGTAGCTATTCTAATCTGTTTTAGTTTTATATTTTTCAATGTGCTTGGTGTGAAAGTATTGGCAGTTAATTGATAAAAATTCAGATAATCTAAATTTTACTAACAAAAAATAACCGACTTCAAAGTTATTCAAAAACTACTTGTCAGATCTCGTTCAAATTTATGTGGGACTACATGACAAGCACCTGCTTTCGATTAAAAAAAGAATCATTGAAATCGGTTGGCGTGATATTGAGTTATTCATCCATTTGTTGCGCACATTCTTAATACAAATTTAAGATTTATATGGTTTTCTCATGGATGCCATTGTCAGATCTCAATAAAATTTATGTGGGATTACATGACAGCCACCAGCTTCCGATTAAAAAAAGAATCATCAAAATCGGTTCGCCCAGTCGAAAGTTCTGAGGTAACACACATAAAAAAAATACAGTCGAATTGAGAACCTCCTCCTTTTTTTGAAGTCGGTTAAAAATCGGTGTAGTCCATAACAATGACTTTGTATGGCTTAGGTTTTTTCCGAACGGTCTCAAAGTATGTCGGCTATTGCTATTAATTTTTGCACTTCTCTTTCAATCGTGGCGTGGACAGAGTCAACGGGCATATTATGTGTGTCCAGTTGCTGATTATGTTGAATGATTGTAAGGGACAATAACATTTTGAGAATTAATGTGTTACATTATTATGTCTTAATATTATGTATAACAATTATTAACCTACGAGGTTTTTGACTTGCGCAGGAATGTCATATAGCCCGATTTTCTGTTTTATTTTGGTTTAGCGGTCCAAAATACATGGAATGTAAACATCATTTTTCTTCGAATTTTGAAACTTTGTGTAGTTATACTTACTAGTCGATAAAAAATGAAAAACTGAATAAAATTATTATAAACTCCATGAACCCCAAAATTAGCTTTACGCCTTTTGAGTCTGGAATAATAGAATAATGTGCTTTACACCCTAAACTTCAGGTAATATTTATAATTATTTTGAGGTTTAATGTGTTATACGCCCTAATACTCATAATTGAATTCCTATACAACCTAGGACATTTTTAACTTGCGCAGTAATGTAATTTACAGCCCAATTTCCTGTTTCATTCTGGTTTAGCAGACCAAAATAGACGGGGCGTAAAGAACATTTTTGTGCGAATTTGGCAACTTCGTATATACCAATCGATAGAGAATGAAAAACTGAATACGATGGTATTATTAACTCCATATGGCCCAAAATGTGCTTTACGCCCTTTCAGCCCAGAGGTATCGAGCTAACATGCGCAAAGATTGTTAAAATTGTTGAAATTGTTTGAAATAATTCCCCCATCCGCTTTTCTTCGCGAAGGATTGGAATAGCTTGCCCGCGTCCGCGTTCCGGCCCTCCTGTGACGTGGATGTCGTCAAGAAAAGTGAATAGGCTTTTACTAAGTTAGTGCGCTCACCATCATGGATCACATCCCCACTTATCATCAGGTGGGATTGGAATAAAAAATATCTGTGTGTGTGTGTGCAGACAACGCGATCCCGATCAAGTCGTGGTTCTCGGACCCGCTGGACGTGGCGCTGCTGAACCTGCTGCCGGTGCTGGACGCGCTGCGGTTCACGCACGACGTGCGCTCCGTGCTGTCGCGCAACCTGCACCTGCACCGGCTGTGGTAGCGCGCTGCCAGCCGACCGCACGGGTACGTATCACGTTACAGTAAATGTTGGGTGTCACAGTAGCCGACCGCATGGGGACCGCTCGGATATGTATTTTTCATCTGTCTATATTGGTTATACTGTTTCGTAATATTTATATATAATATATTATTTATGTAGGTATATATATATATGATATGTATGAATATATTTATAGTTCTATATTATACAAATACAATACAATACAAATTATCTTTATATTTACACAAAAATTACAAATGAAAATAACATTAGAACATGAACATACAATTGGCGGCCTTATCACTTAAATAGCGATCTCTCCAGGCAACCATTGACTGGAATAATTGATCTTAAACATACAAAGGACAGGGTAGTTAATTATTTATGTATTGTAGTTATTAATACTGTGTATTTCTTTCTTCTATTTTTTTCCCTTTGTCAAATATACCGCCATCGTTGTTTTATTACTGCCCGAAGGTTGATTGGCAGAGAATGCTTTTAGCAAAGAAAGACGGACTTAATGTCTTTCTTTCTATACTTTTGTATGGCACATAAATAAATAAATGAATATGTACGCACACGGTCATACGGGCACGCACGTCACGCACACGTAAAGGACCGTAACGTAAACATTGCGTGTCTGCATAGCACCACTGCCGTTGCTACATCTACTTTAACGTTAATGTAAACAGCTGCACGTTGGCCAACAGAATTAAAATCCTTTGATGCGTCATAGAAACCGACACCCGTTAAGGCACTTAATGTTGACCACACCTGCGTAATATCATTCTTAACGCATTAGGATGTAAAATGACATTTTTGTGAACTATACATAAAAATTGTAGGTTTTCCAACAATTAATAATAAAAATAATCCAATAATATCATATTGATAGGTAACAAACATGAAACAATGCGAAACATGTTGCGCTGCGGCCAGATAGGCCTACGAATTGTTTATTCAGATTGTCAGTAATTATTCTAACCTACCCTGTTTTATCGACACTACAACTACTTCATCGATTGCCGTATCTGATGTACATCTGGGACTCTGGGTGCACCATGATTGTTTGATGTAGATACGAAAATAGAGCGTGTACCTACGCGGCCTGCCGAAGGCCCTAGAAGGTACTCTGGGTCGGGATACACGTTTTAAACGTTAGAATGTCCCGCCGATATATTAGAAATGTGTGGTTCGGGAACAGTCGAAGCCAAATACAGTTTTCGTACCTTGATGTTTTGGTCTTCCAGGAGACGCCTCTCCACTTCAGCCTCGAATCACTCGGAGGTAGTTTCAACGCCCGAGGTTACGCCGGCGCCGGTGCACACCACTCACACTAAAATTCTTGTTGGAATCGCAGCTATCACTTCGATTACCCTCCCACGGGATCCCGTGTACAACGATTACAATGATAGTCCAGGGAGGCACTAATATGACGTTATTTATAGACGAAATTAAACGATTTTCGAATCGAGACAAATCCGTAGGTTTAAGCGCGCGCCGCCGTTCTTTTCTTTCTCGAATGTTCTTTCTTCGGTAGTCTCCCATTGGTCCGATCTTCGGTCGTTATCGGGCGACCGAGTCTTGTCGATGGCTAGTCCGCGAACCACGATTAAATCGGCGGGAGTTTTGAATTTCGAATAAAATAATTTGCGAATAGCGAACATACCGCCCACCAAAATACCGCTGGTATTTTCCGGATTTAAAATGGATTTACTTAAATAGATAAATGTGATACGATCAAATAGATATAATACGGTATAGATAAAACGATATATAATACGTTAAATGGTGTATATGAGTACTTACTACTAACTAAAGGGTTACTGAACTTAAGTTACGATTCTATAGGCAGGGGACACAACTTTACAAGTGGCCGCTTGATAAGGTTGTTTTGTGTATAGATAGTGGCCACACGAACGATGCCGTCTAGGCCCGGATGTAACTCGGTTACTCTTCCTAAAGACCAGTGCAAAGGAGTTCGAATATCATCTTTAATGATTACTACGGAATTGACGGGTAACGGTTTTGACATTTTTGTCCATTTTGCTCGTTGTGTTAACGAATGTAGGTACTCATTCTTCCAGCGAACCCAGAAGCTTTGCACGAACGATTGGATAAGCTGCCAGCGGTTAAGCCGGTATAATTTGACGTTGGAATGATCTAAATCTGGCACAGAAGTCAACGGTTCCAGGGTCAAGAAGTGACCTGGAGTCAGAACGTTTAGATCATTAGGATCTGCGCTTAAAGAACACAGCGGTCTAGAATTTAACACTGCTTCAATTTGAACGAATAAAGTGCTAAGTTCTTCGAATGTTAATACTTGATTGCCTACGATACGATGTAAATGCGATTTTGCAGCTTTAATTTGTATCTCCCACACCCCACCAAAATGGGCAGCTGAGGGGGGGTTGAATTCAAATTTAATATTTAAAGTTTGCGACGCCGGCTCCAAGGAAGAGAGATAGTTGCGAGCGCCGACAAAGTTGGTGCCACAATCCGCGTGAATAACGTTACAACGACCACGTCTACCTACGAATCTGCGCAAAGCAGCAACAAAGGCTTCGGTAGAAAGCGACGATACCACCTCAAGATGAACCGCTTTTGTTGCTAAGCAGACGAAAAGACAAAGATATGCCTTATCCATCTTAGCTCCGCGATGAGACCCGGCTTTGATTCGAAATGGTCCGCCAAAATCAACACCGACCACCGAGAACGGTTTGACCTGGTTAACGCGATACGCTGGAAGATCTGCCATGTATGGTTGCAACGGTTTCGGATTGGTTCTGTAGCAACGAATGCATTTAGACAAACACTTGCGAATAGCGCGTTTTGCTGAGAAGACCCAAAAACGTTGAAGAATTAAGTAATGAGTTGTGTTTTGCCCTGTGTGACAATGTTGACGGTGAACCGACTCTATTAGCTTATGTGTAAAAGGATGATCACAAGGTAGTAACGCGGGATGCTTTTGTTCGTATTCGATACCAGCGCGTGAAAGCCGACCGCCCACCCTGAGGACACCCTCCTCATCTAAGAACGGATTCAGTTTTCTTAACGGTTTGGGTAACGACTGTTTCGATTTAAGCTGCTGAATCTCAACAGAAAATGATACGGATTGGACGTGTTTTACGATTGAAATTAACGATTGATAATTTTCAAGCTCATCAGGCATTAAGCCTCGATTATGATCACGCGAGTTTACAAGAAACCGACGCATGTACGATACGATACGAGTTATTTTGTCAAGCGACGAATAACGATTCAAAAGGTAATCGATTGGACTTAGTTGTTCAGTCAATGCAGGCTCAGCTACTAATGTGATAGACCGGCGTTCCTCAGCGCATAATATGGACTCTTCTGTAGCATCAGGATCAGGAACCGTTGAATGCTTTGGCCAACGATCCGGAGGTTGTGATAACCAGGACGGTCCTGACCACCACATTGTGTTGTGAAGTAAGTCATCTGGCAACTGTCCTCGTGAGCACACATCAGCAGGATTGTCTGCCGATACAACATGATGCCAGGAGTCAGCTGGAATAATATCTTGAATTAAACTAACCCGATTGGCCACAAACGTATGCCAACGTGACGAATGCGAGCGAAGCCATGAGATAACGACCGTAGAGTCAGACCATAAATAAGTCGCATGAAGGGGTAACTGGTGATTATAAGTATCACGGACGAATTTGACAAGATTTGCGAGCACCACAGCGGCGCACAGCTCCAATCGCGGTAACGAAAGCTTCTTGAGGGGTGCAACTCGAGCCTTAGCACATAATGGCAGCACCTTGACAGAAGCGTCATTAAAGAGGATACGAATGTAAAGAATTGCCCCATACGCTAGCTCGGAACTATCACAGAAACCGTGGAGTTCGTAAGCATGTACACGTTGAGCTGTGAGACAACGCGGCACTCTCAAGTCCTGTAGAACCTGTAATTGATCACAAAAGGCCTTCCAAACGCAAGCTATGTCCTCAGGAGCATTTTCATCCCATGAAACACCCAATAGCCAAAGTTTTTGGAGAAGAATTTTAATTTTAATTGTTATAGGGCACAGGAAACCCAACGGGTCAAAAACTTTAGCAATCTCGCTTAAAATGTTGCGTTTGGTGCACGGACGATTCGATGGCTTTACGTCAAATAAAAACATATCAGAAACTGGATCCCACTTGAGCCCCAGCACCTTGATCGTTGATGGTTGATCGTCAGAGAACGATTTAGGATCAAGAAGACATTCTTCTGAAGGAAGATCTGACAACAACCGCGGTTCGTTAGTTGCCCATTTCCTTAGTTCGAAATGACCAAGCTTAAACATTCCTACGATTTGTGATTTGGCTTCTATAGCCTCTTCTAGAGTAGCAAATCCCGCCGCAACGTCGTCGACGTAGATATTAGCCTTTAAAATTTGTTGAGCTAGAGGGAAGGTAGATCCTTCATCCTCTGCTAACTGCTTTACAGTTCTGCAAGCTAGATATGGTGCAGATGAGACACCATAAGTTACGGTATTTAATTTAAATTCCTGCAGACATTGATTAGGTCCAATTCTCCAAAATATTCGTTGATAATCGCGTTGATCATCAGCTATTAGAATTTGCCTATACATTTGACGAATATCAGCCATAAAGACAACTGCGTGTAAACGATAATGTAGAAGCACGGCAACGATATTATTTTGTAGCTTAGGGCCTGTTAACAGCGTATCATTTAACGACTTGCCTTGAGAATCTTTGGCAGATGCATCGAAGACGACGCGAAGTTTGGTTGTGGTACTATCGGGTTTTAAGATGCAATGATGCGGTATATAATATTTACCTTCGTTCATGTCTTTCGCATCAATTAATGTCATGTGACCGGATTCCATGTAGTCTTTCATGAACTCTGAGTACTGTCGGTGTAAGTCGGGATCGCGAGACATGCGACGCTCAATGGCATGAAACCGCCGAAGTGCGATGTCGCGAGAACCCTCAAATATCGGTTCAGTACTGTCCTTAAAAGGAAGTCTGACGATATACCTACCCGAAGAGTCACGACTGTATTCCGAGGTGTAACGCTGTTCGCATGTGATTTCATCTGGAGTGAGAGTTGAAGCTTGAGGAACGTTATCAATCTCCCAGAACCGCTGAACTAGAGAGCAGAGCTCACTGTCGGGTTTAGATGAGAAGTGAAGGAGCGAAGAGGTCACCAGAGACGTTCGACCTAATAATAACCAGCCGAAGACGGAGTTGAAAGCGACAGGTTGGTTGATAGTACCCTTTACGCGTTGACTTAAAAGTGAGTCCGCGAATACATCAGCGCCTAACAAAATATCAATGGGTCCTGCGAGGGTCCGCTAACGGAAGCGATTTGATATGGGACCAACCCACGGTATTAAGTCTAGCTATAGGTTGATCACCGCATATAGTAGAAATAACGTGTAAGTTCACGTTAAACAAAATTTTGTTTTTAGATGCAATCGAACAATTTACTAAGCCGAATGTATTAGCCGCAACGCCTCCTAAGCCATTGATATTGGTTACGCATGGAATTGACTTAAGATTTAAGCATTGTGCTGCGTTCTTAGTAATAAAGTTGTTCTGACTGCCCGTATCGAACAATGCACGGAATGAGTGATATTGTCCGTTCGAATCTTCTACTTGAATTATTGCCGTGGCAAGTAACACAGTCGAATTAGGAGACGATTTAGAAACGCAAGTTAAGTTCGGATCTTTTGCTACCAAAGCGACTGACTGGGAGTCAGCGCCAGCAGTCTTACGATTGTTGACAGCCTCACCACCGCGATCCTTATGAAGTAACGTATGATGCTTATGTTTACACTTCAAGCAGCGAAATATAGATACGCAATCTTTTATTTGATGAGAGGACTTTAGACAGTTAAAACACCAACGATTTGTAAGTGCGATCGACGTACGTTCATCTACGGATTTGTTGAGAAACGATTTGCATTGCGAAATAGAATGGTCATCGGAACAAAATGAACATTTAGAATTAGCTCTCTTGTTTAAATTACTTGAAATGTTTTCGACTTTATTTTGTTTATTTACCGGATTCGATTTCGCGGAATTATTATCGGATACTAGTGTGTGCAGTGCCATCGGGCGCTTAACAAACGTATTGGTTGAGGATTTAGGTATTTCCTTGAAAGACCGAGCCACCTTGCTGACATTAGTAAAATGGCTGTCGCGTATTTGTGCCTCGCACTTCGAATGCAAAAATTGTTTTAATTCAAAAAGGGTAGGACACTCCGTATAGCCACACTTCTCCTCAAATTCGCGACGCATTTTTGAATCTAATTTCGACAAAATATGATACACCATAACAAAGTCCCAATGCTCAACCGGTAGTTTTAATTTTCTCAGTATACTTAAGTTTTCATCAATAATGTCTAGTGTCTTACGAAACTCAGTCGCGTTTTGAAAATTAAAGTTAATATTTAAAATATCTCGCCAGCACGTGAATGCTAATTCGCGTTTATTTTGATAACGTGCGACTAAAGACGCATATGCATCCGCGTAGTGATCACTCGTGACCGGAAAGGTACGAACAAGCGATAACGCATCACCGTGCAAAGATGACACTAGATAATGAAATTTCTCAACATCCTTCAGTGACGGACAATCATGAATTAGCGCGTTAAAGGAATCAATAAATTCAGGCCAGAGTTTAATATCACCCGAAAATGTCGGCAATTGTATTTTAGGGAGTCGTATACGCGATGATGACGGTGTGCTGCTACATTGAGGAGAAGTCTCCGACGAATTTAAAGTTAGCTGTGTAAAACGACGACGAAGGGACATCACTTGAAAGTAGGTATCATCAAAACGAGTTCGAATTTCGTCATCGTCTGCTTTACCGTCCTTATCATCATCATGCTCGGATGAGCCTAACAGCTCGAGAATCGAAAAATGTGCAGACTCAAACTCGGCCGTCCATTTATCGAGCTGATCACAATACGAAAGGAATAGATCGATTTGGCTTTCGTCGTGGCGCGCTGAAACACCCACTTCGCAAGCCTTCAAAACACGATTCAACGCTATGGTCCGTTTTCTACGTAACATCGGTAAATGTTGAACAGTGTAACATTCGGATTCAGCATGTTTTGATTTTGATCGACTTAACTTATGTAAACCACGCTTTGTATTAAAAGACATCGTTATGTATTGTGATTATACTAGCGTTACGGTCGTGTGTATAGTAATGTCTTTAGACGATAAACTATGCTAGCAAAACTGTTATTTTTATTAATAACAATAAAATGGGTCGTAGCCGATAAGGTTATGGACTACGATGCGTAGCACTGTAGCTTGATATGGCCTACGACCTGCTACGGCGTTAGACCCGTGACGATTTGATTTGAAGAACCTGTTTACAAAATAACTTGTTACGTTTTAGAATTTAGGATTGAATATAAGTTACGACAGCCGATGGATATATAAACACCGATAAATTAAAGGAATAGATTGTTTATATATGATCTGAAGCAACTATAATTCACCGTATAAAGAATACAAATAAATCAAGTTAATTCGTAAGCAGATTAGATGCAGCGGGCGCGCAATGATAATTATTGTACTGAGCCGCGGTGAACGGATAGGTATCGCTTATACCGTCGGCGCAGCTAGAACGTGTACGTGTGAGAGAGAGATAGACCGATCCCAACGAACAAATCGTTAACTTTTAAACCAACTCCGCTTAACACAACGAAATAGATACAAAATGGCGGAATACTTTTATGAAGTTATGAACTACTTGTAAAAATGTAATTATGCACGACACGTATGATGTATGTAGTTATAACACAATAAATAAATTATAAGTGGGTTAGATTATATGACATAGATAGTTAAATACTGTTAACGTTGTGAATTAAACAGAACTTTGTTAGATTTCGATACAAAAAAATACCAGCGATATTGTTTGTTGAACTACAACTCGAGTGCGGCCAAAGGACAGCTCCCGTTCCCGGGTTTCGGCACCAAAAAGGATGTACCTACGCGGCCTGCCGAAGGCCCTAGAAGGTACTCTGGGTCGGGATACACGTTTTAAACGTTAGAATGTCCCGCCGATATATTAGAAATGTGTGGTTCGGGAACAGTCGAAGCCAAATACAGTTTTCGTACCTTGATGTTTTGGTCTTCCAGGAGACGCCTCTCCACTTCAGCCTCGAATCACTCGGAGGTAGTTTCAACGCCCGAGGTTACGCCGGCGCCGGTGCACACCACTCACACTAAAATTCTTGTTGGAATCGCAGCTATCACTTCGATTACCCTCCCACGGGATCCCGTGTACAACGATTACAATGATAGTCCAGGGAGGCACTAATATGACGTTATTTATAGACGAAATTAAACGATTTTCGAATCGAGACAAATCCGTAGGTTTAAGCGCGCGCCGCCGTTCTTTTCTTTCTCGAATGTTCTTTCTTCGGTAGTCTCCCATTGGTCCGATCTTCGGTCGTTATCGGGCGACCGAGTCTTGTCGATGGCTAGTCCGCGAACCACGATTAAATCGGCGGGAGTTTTGAATTTCGAATAAAATAATTTGCGAATAGCGAACAGAGCGAACTCTAATAAAGAAATCATCATCATCAGATGTTATTGAATAATGTACTGTAATGTAATGATGACCCGTGTAGCGCAATGGTTACCATGCCGGATCGCCGCACCATGGGTCCTGGGTTCGATTCCCAGCGAGGCAGAAATTTGAATGATGAGTTTGAATTTCTGTTCTCGGTCTGGGTGTGAATGTCCTTGTCTAGTGTGTTGACCATGGCACCCACGACAGGGAATCCTAGTGTGGGGCTATGAGTGTGAAGCGTTATTTATTTATAATGTAATGTTTGATTGCAGGTAGAGGCCCGGTGTTGTACAAATGTGAAGGGCGCGTCGCGCCTCCAGATCCTATTTATTACGTTCACTCGTTAGGCCCTCCAGCGCTTCTATTCAAATATACATATAGTTTTAATATAGTTGAATAATGTTTTTTAAGTTTGTTTCTAAAACTGATTAGTGTAATATACATAGACGTGTATATTTCTAAGTAGCCTACGTGTGTGGGTTTGAGCGTTTCAGAAACGCCGTTTTAAATATCTGTGTGTTCGAACATTTGTTTAGGTTTCTTAGATTAATGAGAGGGACAGATGGAGCCTGCAGAAATAAGAGAATTGCTCTGTCTCAAAGAAAATTGCTGTCTATATTGATATTTTGTTCTAGGTTGAAGTTTTTAAAATTTCAAGTGTAAAATAGACTATGAAGTTTATATATCGGAGGATAGAAGAATGTGTTAAAATTTTGGAATATTTTGTGTGTATTAATTTGAAAAACATTTGTACCATTTTAGTTTCCTGCAAGATCTAATTTCACTCTTCTAATGTTACGGCGATTCCCAGTGAGAGAGTAATATATTTAACTAATATTTTTCTACGCTCCATCTTATCTTCTCGTTAATCTGTGACTTATCTTGTGTTGACCGTCTCTTTCTTACATATTGCACAGAAGGAGACGAATATCTGTATATTGATAATGGGTCTCGTGTACAATACGAAGATGGGACGTACGGTGTGGACTGTACTTTTCGTATTAAGCTTTTTTAGTGATTTTGTAATTAGTTTCTTAAAGAAAATAAATTTTAATATTAGAAATTTGCATACAAAACTTTGTACCGATCAGTGAAGGTTTTTTCCTAAATAAAATACTCAGGTTTGACTAAGTTAGTACTTGATACGGAATTCGCAATATTTGTGTGCAACGTTACATAATAATATAATATACAGTAAGTCATTTTGTACATAATTGCAATATTTTCTTCAGACCACTGCCTTTGGACATGTATACGGAAATGACAAAAAAAGTTCAGCCAGTTTAGTTCAATGGATTTTCGATTAATTATTAATAAGGAAGGGATACAATTAGAAGTGTTATCGGACGTTACGTGCACAGATCAATTTAAACGTTACATGAACAGCTACTTGGCAGTCTAAAATAAACGTTTACAAAAAAGATTAAAGTTTACAAGATAAACAATATTGTAATAGTTACTCAAAACAGTTCTGCCAGAGAAATTACATCTCTCTTAAGAGATGATTATGGTTTAATTTCGTGTATTTTTTATGTAAATCAATTAGGAAAGTGTCAATAGACTTTGATAAGTAGTGTATCATCATTACAACCGCTTAGCACTTCGCTTTGTGGTCTTATTCTATGAAGTTATGATTTTACGGTCTCTTAGTCATGTTTACTAGTATTGAGAGTTGTATGGTCGGCAAAAAAGGTATGTCGAAGTATAACAAATATACCTTGTCTGGTGAAACGAGAATTCTGACTACATTAAAAATTTGTTACAGTCTAATCTAATAATACAAAATTTAAACCAACTAAATTAATTGTTCTGCTATCATTACCCCAAACAATAAACCAAAATAGCATACAAAATGACAGAATTAAACTTAAAAAATATTTCGACGTACCTACTGATGTTGTGGACTGTACTCGAATTTCTAGTCAAACCTCTGTTATCTTGGCTGAGTGAGTCGGAGAATAAACTAGAACTTGACTTGAGACGCAGTTACATAATAATTATAATTTGGATACATGATGTAAGTTGGTGTCACGCTTTTTTTCCGATTGATTTTTTGCTTAAAGTGAATCGATAGTTCATCTATGAGTCATTAATTCATTATTATACTTACAAAAGAACTTGTATCCTATATGCGGCGAGGATCTATTTAAAAAGTACGAAATTTTGTAAATAACGTCTTTCGACTTATTTACAGTATGTGTGGTATCGTTCGGATACAAATAAATTATTAAAGGCATAAAAACTTAAATGATTTTAATAAACACTTGAATAATTGAAGTTTCCATCCATCCATCCATCAGCCCTTAGAGGTCCACTGCTGGACATAGGCCTCCCCTAACTTGCGCCACTCTGACCGGTCCTGAGCCTTCTGAATCTTCTGAATTGAAGTTTACTAGAGATGAATTGTAGTTATCGAAATAGAATGAATCGGTACTCGATTTATTGGTTATTTACTGTACGCGAAAGTAACTTACCGACTTAACATAAAGATAAAGTACTCTTATACCTAAGGTCTAAACTCAAAGCACTAACGCCCCAACTCAAGGAGTCACTAACGGTTACTTAAATCGCTCCTTAGTACAGAATTTGTATGGTGTTTCTTTACTAAGGGGCCATCTATAAATTACGTCACACGTTAGGGGGAGGGGGGGGGGGGTCGATTTAGTGTGACATTTTGTGACAAAGGGTGGGAGGGGGTCCTAAATTTCGTGACGTCACATTTAAAATCTAATAATTGGTATGTATAGGTAAATATTAAAAAACAATTAATGGAAATGAAACTTATTTCGGAACTGCTGTTTTAATTTAATAATTTGTAGGTGTAAAATTTCATAATATGTGACGTCACACTAGAGGGGGGATGTCTCACAAATGTGACCAGCTGTGACAAAGACGGGGGGAGGGGTCAAAAAGTCATGAAATTAGTGTGACGTAATTTATGGATGGCCCCTAAGGAGCGATTAAAGTAACCGTTAGTGACTCTGAGTTGGAGCATTAGTGGACTAGCTATGGATCTAGTACTTTCACTGATTAATACTAGGTCCACTAGACTCTTTCCCTAGCTCAACTTATTTCTGATATTTAATTTGTTCGCAACACTAACTAAAATCGAAAGGCAAGTGTTTTTCGGTATTTACCGATTAAACTAATTTTTAGTTACTAATAGAGAATGGTGTGAAATTACATTTGTTACTATATTTACTGTCGTTACAGTGTTCATGTACTGTATGTATCACAGAGTAATGTTACCTTTCCGTATGTTAATTGAAGAGTACTATGTAATCGGCTGGTGAGCGATTTCGATGATGTCCATTTCAGGACCAGTGTCGTCGAAGTATTAAATTAATTATTACATGGATAAACTTGAAACTTAAATTTACTTTTTTTAACCAAACAAAAGAAATAAAGTATCACGACATACTTGAAAAGGTGTCCCCCTAACTGGAAAGATGGGCTAAAAGCTTGTACGAATATAGATGATAATATAAATGAATTCATAATAAAGAAAGTAATGAATTATTCAACTAATTTAATAACATTGAAATTTAATTTTCCTTCATGACTACAAAATACTTCCCTGAAGTTGAATATTTCCGCGGACTAGTTCTGGTTCAATGTAAATATAAATTTACCGCCAACAAAACGAGTAAAACTTGCTTCGATCGGGTTACACTTTCATTTAACTAACTTACCAGTAAGGGGCCATCCATAAATTACGTCACACTAATTTCATGACTTTTCGACCCCTTCCTCCCTTGTCACAGCTGGTCACATTTTTGAGACTCCCCCCCCCCCTAGTGTGACGTCACATATTATGAAGTTTTACACCTAGAAATTATTAAATTACAACAGCAGTTCCGAAATTAGTTTTATTTCCATTAATTGTTTTTTACATTTACCTATACATACCAATTATTATTCGATTTTGAAATGTGACGTCACGAAACTTAGGACCCCCTCTCACCTCTTGTCACACAATGTCACACTACATCGACCCCCTCCCTCCCCCCTAACGTGTGACGTAATTTATGGATGGCCCCTAATGACAATCAATTTTAGTAACTAAGTATTGCCCAAGTATTAGTTTGTCTCGCTAAATACAAGCCGTGGGCGTGGTCTTGTTATGTATATCAAACACATTAGTTGGTGTAGATGGCGGTGTGAGGTCGCGGGCGCTGCGGGATGAGTAGCACTAGCGACACACTATAACGGACCTTGTTTTTGTTATAATCTATACATCTATACAAATAAATAAAATTGGAGTGTCTGTTTGTAATATTAAAATAACCGCTTTTTACTAAATACATTTGGTCACACATCACAATCACAATTTTTGTCTGTCTGTCTGTTTGTTCCGGCTAATCTTTGAAATGGCTGGTCTGATTTTGACGGGACTTTCACTGGCAGATAGCCGATGTAACAAGGAGTAACTTAGGCTACTTTTTTTTAGAAAAAAATAGTTTGTTAATTCTAATAAAATAGTTACTGTTCTACGCATTTACTCACAAAAGAAATGTAACCTAACTTTTGTCCTTTTTAAAACCTATTGATTTCGTTTATTCCTTTCTCAAATCAGCTACCTAGCAAAATTGTAAATTAGAGCTGATAAACTAATTGAGCAAATACTTATTGTTAGATAGTATTTTAATTTTACTAACGATACAATTTTTAACAACGCTTTGGACGTCCATTTTTATGATGCGATAATCATATTTATGACGCGAAGAGTAGTGTAGTAAACGGATAATTTTAACGTACTTTCGGTAGTTTCCTACATTTGTTGCCGGTGCTTCTCAATTCTTGAACCATTACTACACACTATTTATTTTACATTTTGAAATGTTTAATTCAACATGAATTAACGGATAGTAACTAACCTAACGCGAATAAAATAATCGCAAGTTTTGATGTCAGTCCCACCGACAAAATGTGCAATGTTAGTATCACACCGGGTCCGTTGTAGTGTGTCGCTAACTTAATGACAATAGTGTAAAGTATACTACGTAACTCATGTACAAAACTGTACCGAATAACAGTTGATGTTTGGTTTTGTTTACTGAATAACGTTCATTAATGTTGCTCGAGCAAAGAATTATTTCGTGTCATCACACAAATCAAACTCGCAGCTAAATTCAGTTTTCAAAATTTGGTTCTTTTAGCATTTTATGATGCAAAAATATTTTATGAATAAGTTAACCGTAATTAATAATACATAATCTATACTCGTGCGTTATTTATACTAATATATAAAGAGGAAAGATTTGATTTTTTGTTTGCATTGAATAGGCTCCGAAACTACTGAACCGATTTCAAAAATTCTTTCACTGTTGGGAAGCTACACTATCCCCGAGTAACATAGGCTATATTATATTTCAAAAAAATTAGGGATCCTTAATAAAACTCCAATAATGTAATCCAAGGTGTAAAAAAAAATAAGAAAACCAAAGCAAAGCGAGGGCGGTTACTCGTATATTATAAGTTCGTTAAATAATGTGTTCTGTATTACTTCCAGCTGTAGTAATACGTCCGATTTAAATAAAATATGATTACTGTTCTATCTGAGGCTGTCGATAGATCAGATGCCTTAACCACGATAGATGGGTTGTAGATAATTTTAACGTTCATCAAAGCAATGTTAAAGAACGTTATCGGTACCTAGAATATTTATTACATATTGTTACATTGTAAGTAGAGTAATTACCATTAATTTACTCTTTAGGACGCTTGCACACTGTCGGAGTTGCAACTCTGATGGATTCTTTATTATATTTTGTTTACCAATATATACTTACCTTGATTCAAATCTCTAAGTATGTCGATCAAATCGTGTAAAAATGGTTATGATGCGATAAATTGTACTATGCTTCTTAATTTTAACTAAGTTAATTACAAGTTTTGGTGTCTAAATCATGAATGTTGTTAGGGAAATTATGCAAGAATGCCTATATAAATTATGTATGCCGTATGAGTAATGTTTTGTATTTTATACTTAATAAAAAAAGTAAGTTTATCGCATTGTCATCCCACCGTAAATATCGATTTAATATAATATACATTGTACATTGTGTTTGTACAATAATATTCCAATTACTTACCATTTTAAGGGCTTGTTTCACAATCTTCAAGTAAGTCCGAAGTAAGCTATTCGTTGGTTAAGTTGACATTTCGTGTATGTAAAATGACACTTTAACGTCACTTTAACCGGTGAATAGCTTATTCAGGACTCTACTTGAAGATTGTGAAACAAGCCCTAAATATTTCCAAGAGCACTTATAGGCACTATATACTTAAAAATAGGGGTGTAACGATGTTGTGTTATTATTAGACCGGGTTTTTTTCGAGAAAAAGAGACAAAACCAAAAAGTTGTGGTAGTAACATGAAACAGATTATAAATGTGGAAGTGATTTTTTTTTTCAAATTAACATATCAAACTAAATATGATTGCGAATTGAGATCAAATCCCATAATTTTGCTTGACTTTACGGAAAGAATTAATAACAATGGCTCAGTACATTTCCAATTTATAGACATCTTAAATTCATAATTACACTGGTCGGCATCAAAAAAGAGCAAAAAAATGTATATGTGGACGTAATACATATGGATACGTTAAATCCAAATATGTAGTTAGAATTCACCTAGCACGTCTAATTTCGACGCAATACCACTTTTTGGATACACAAGAATTGCTGTGTTATTGTTGCAGCCAGCGGTACTTGTGGACGTTGGTACATGTATTTAGTTGTGTTCTGTGTCTGTTTCTGTGTTAGAAAGAAACAACAAGCTATTGTTTATTGCTCTAACCAACTGACATGCGCGAACGCAGTGATTGTTTTAAACAAGTGAGCGACGTACGTGTGAAAAGTTGAAAAAAAAAAACAATATACGAGTTATTTCATTGTTTCAGTTTTCGTTTTAAAAGTTTTGGGAAGTTGGTTTCAATATTTTATTTTTATCGATCAAATTAACCAATATATACTATTAATTTAATATAAAACATTTTAATATCTTTTATTTTGATTTTTTTAGAAAAAAAAATGCCACGTCCATGCAAAAATTCTCCAGACAATTTTTGTTATGTTTGTGGTAATTTTGTAATAGCCTTACATCAACGAAAACTAACACCTTCAATAAAAAAGGCTTATCATTGTCATTTTGATCTGCAAATAGATGACAGAGAAAAGCTGGTTGCCAAAGATATGTTGCAAAACATGTGCAATAGCTCTGACTGGTTGGCTGAAGGGGTCTAAAAAATCATTGCGATTTAGTCGTCCTATGATATGGAGTGAGCCACAGAACCATATAAACGACTGCTATTTTTGTATGACAAAAATTAAAGGATTCTCTAGAAAAAATAAACACAAAATAAAATATTTCAACCTTCATTCTGCTCAAAGACCAATTCTTCGCAAC
This sequence comes from Thymelicus acteon, assembly GCA_951805285.1. Lineage (NCBI taxonomy): Eukaryota > Metazoa > Arthropoda > Insecta > Lepidoptera > Hesperiidae > Thymelicus > Thymelicus acteon. The sequence goes on along the minus strand of OX638226.1, from coordinate 2,066,689 downwards.
AAAGAGCAGCCAGCGCCAGTTCCTCCTTCGGGTGAGCAAATTGATGAGGTATTAAATATAACAAAATTGCCATCTACAAAATCAAATAAATTTACACCGAGTAGTTCACCTAGCATAACCGTCGAACCACATATTCTCAACCAGTCCGAACTTAGGTAATGATCTTGTCCGTGATTTCGAACTTTCGAAATCCAAGGCACAACTTTTAGGTTCCAGATTACAACAGTGGAACGTGTTAGAAAAAGGGACAACGTGAACAAGCACTAATAGTCATTAATCAGTCTATTTTTTTCTTTCTAAAATAAATACGTGTTTAATTTAGATTAAAACCAGTATTTTATTTAAATGTAAATATCTGAAAAACTAGACGTGATAGAAGGAATCTGTAAACAGATTTGGACTCAGTAAACCAAAGCAAATAGAAATCACATAGTAAACTCTTTGCTCCCTGATTTTTATTTTTTTTTGCCGACCAGTGTTATTATTAGTCTTAAATATCGATATCTCACGGCGGTTAGGTTTCGTTACATCCCTACGTGGTTGCTACCTCACCTGAAAGTTTAGTAACATTGAACAGTCCTGTACCTATTTAGAGATTTGAACGTAAAATTATTATAGTAATGCTTAGTTTACCAAATATTTAAAACAATAAATTTTCTATGATTTTATACTATGTTGGTATCGAACTGAATGCAGTAAACTAAGCCACGAATTTATTAATATTGCTGAAGCTACGATACAATCTCTTTAGGGGCGGGGGAGGGGGGGGGGGTTGGTAGAAATCAGTTCTAAACCAACATAATTATGTTTATGGCTAGAAACATGACCATGGACATTAGAGAAATATTGTGTTTTAAACTGTATTTCTCTTTGTTAGTACCAGAGTTTTTGACATGGTTAGTTAAAACAGAATTGATGAGTAATACAAAACAAAATAATTTTAGTAATTAATTTTGTTCGCCAGAACAATGTATTAATCTTGCAAGATGGCGCTTCTTAGTGCCACATCACCTTGTCTCCTAAATTTTTGTCTTTCTTATGCTTTTGTATTGTTTCAGATGATAAGTCGTTGTAAATGAAATACTTTGTATATGCCGAAGTAGTCTATTTACTTCAAAGTTTCATGTACAAGTATTTGTAAAGTAATTTTTTCGCCGCATCTTATTTACCATCTAAGACAAACTGATTCCGACACCTGGTGGCATTATGAAGTAACATTACTTAACAAAAATCTAAGTATTTATACTTGCAACTTTTTACAAAACTAATTGTACATAATTCTATAAACGAGTTTTCATATGATTCACTCCTTGATATAAGTTACTGGAAGTCGATGTTAAAGTTAAACTTAAATCATGATTTTGTAAATATAGTTTTTTTAGCGTATCGAATGTTCCACTGTTGAAATTCACAGGGTGATTTGTTTACGAAGTGAGATTAGAGAATGAGTGTTCTGTGGCAGCCGTGAACTCGACCGGGAGATGTTTGTTCATTTCGGTACCGTTTAGTAATTTGTTTTCTAGGAAGTATTTGTAACTGTGTAAAATTGTAACAAGTGGGCTTAATTACAAATAAATAATGTAACGTTTAAAGATTATCTTGTAATGAGCAATAGCCACACAAGGAGAAGCACAATTTGAATACTGACCAAATTTATTTTCATATTATACCTACCTCTTGTAATATTTTAGCATAGCAGAGCATAAATACAATTGTACCGTAGTCATGTCAGTGAAAATTTTGAGAACAAATCTGATTTTGATTCATCCAATGACGTCATAACATGCACTTCTCTGATAAAATATTTTTTGCACTCGGACTCCTTCGTCCGGTGCAATTTATTATTATTTGATTTTATATCTGCATAATGTCCTACTTCAAATATTTTTATCACAAACACTAAAAAACATAGTACAGACTAAAAAACATTGTATTCGTTGTAAAATAGTTAAAATATTTCCAAACTCAACACTGTTATTTAAAAAAAAAAGACCTTGACGTAAATATTTTTCTTAAAACAATATATATAAATATTCCTATTTTTTTATAATTGATAAAAATATTTGAAATGGAGTGGATATTATTGTTTCAGCACTCATTTATAGCATCGGTGTCCACATTGTTTGCTAGTGATTGGAAATTTATGAATTGTGTGACTATTTTGGTCTCTACTGGTTGTTCAAAGTTCAAAGCGATTTGTAATAGATATATTAAATCAATTTAAAAATAAATGACGCATTTTTTTTAACCATTAATTAATTACAATTCGATTGGATGAGTACAAAAGCTTCACTCATGCTTGTGTAACGCTTGGTTTTTGGACAGAAACCCTGCTGGGATATTAATTTGGATATCCTAATGAATAAATATCCCCAGATTAGTGATAAGCCCATGAATGCAGGTAGCAATGTTATGCTGCCCGAAGCTTTTCGACAAGTCGTAACAACCAGGATCAAAGGTAGAATGTGCCCTTCCAAGCACGGAGCCGCTTAAGCAATATAGGCACCAGACCACTACCGTTTCCATTAAGTTCGAAGTTAGTTCCTCCTTGACCTATTAGTAAACAGAATAAAGCTTATAGCATAAGCTTTATTCTGTTTACTTCAGAAATGAAGTCCTCGACTATCATGGGTGGAATTTTTTACCCGTGACGGACGGAACGGAACGGAGGCGGTATATGCGTTTGGGGTTAAAGGTTGTTTGTATGTATGTCTGGTACCGTTTTTATGAAAACTACTGGAACGACTGATAAGAAGTAGCTCATGGACTGATGTATAATAACACCGCATCACTGACGCGTTTACGATCGAAGAGGAACGGGAAATCCACGATAATACTAGCTCTCCGATACTCCAACTCCTGTGATAATAGTTAAAAATACAGGCAAATCAAATCGAAAGATTGAGGTCGTCCGCCCTAGGCCCAGTTTGGTTGGGTCATTTTATTTTCCCGCGTATACGATTGCTGGAAGAACAAATGTATCAGTTTTAGTGGACGACTTGCAACAACCTTTAGATTAGAAGAAGAGGTGGCAAATAGCCCGGTGGGAAAAATAACCTACCATTCCTACCAAAAACAAGTACCGTCAGGGTTGTAGGTACGAATACTAACAACCCACCGACTCCAATAGGATGGACCTGGCACCATAACATCATCCCTTGTTCAGGGTGTACCATCCATCCATCCATCAGCCTTTGTAGGTCCACTGCTGGACATAGGCCTCCCCTAACTTGCGTCACTTTGACCGGTCCTGAGCCTTCTGAATCCAAGGGATGCCCGCTGTCTTCGGGTCGTCGGCGTCCTATGCTTCTTTTTCCGAGACGTGGGCGCCATTCGAGGACCTTTCTTCACCAACCATTATTCGTCCTTCGAACTATGTGGCCACCCCATTGCCACTTCAACCGACTAATTCTTTGAGCTATGTCGGTTACCTTTGTGTACGGATCTCCTCATTTTTAATGCGATCACTTAGATAAATACCGAGTATAGCCCTCTCCATAGCCCGCTGCGCTGCTCTGAGCTTGTGGATTAGGCCAATAGTGAAACACCACGTCTCGGATCCGTATGTCATCGCTGGCAACACACATTGCTCAAACACCTTCGACTTCAGGCACTGAGGTAGTGTTTTGGACGACAAGATATGACGCAGTTTCTCGAACGCATCCAATCCGAATTGAATTCTACGAGTGACTTCTTTCTCGATCTCGGATCACTTGTCCCAGGTAATTGTATTCGTCTACAACTTCGAGAGCAGCGCCATCAACAACAACCGGTACGGGTGTGACGTGGACATCTGACATGATTTTTGTCTCGTGACTCGTCCATGTTCATCTTAAGACCCTCCCGTTGTGAGGCGCTGTTTAAGTCCCCGAGCATTGAACTAAGTTCTTCCGGGGAATTCGCCAGGATGACTATATCATCGGCATATCGCAGGTGTGTGATGTATTCGCCATTGATGTTGATGCCACGTCGTTTCCACTCCATCAGCTTGAACACGTCTTCCAACGCAGGTGAACAGTTTTGGGGATATGATATCACCTTGTCTGACATCTCTCTGCAGTTGGATGGGGTTCGTTCCTGTGTCGTGTACTCTGACGAACATAGTGAGAGATGAGTACAAACACTTCAACACCTCGATATACCGGTAGTCGATCCGGCACCGCTGGAGATAATTTAGTACCGCCCAGGTCTCGATAGAATCAAAGGCTTTCTCATAGTCTACATAGGCAACACACAACGGCAGATTATATACTCCTCGGTCTTTTGTATAATCAGCCGCAGTGTGTATATGGTCTATGGTGCTGTAGCCTTTTTGGAATCCTGCTTGTTCGGGAGGCTGGAAGTCGTCAAGCCTGCGTGCAATGCGATTTGTGAGCACCCTCGAAAACAGCGTATTAACGTGGTTTAGAAGTGCAATGAGCCTGAAATCCTTCAAAAGGGCTTTATAGCCCTTCTTAAAGAACAGGGTGTACCACGAGGTTTAAATTGGGCTCAGGAGGATGGAGTTTCTTTAATTCTTTTAGCCCAAAATAGTGGTCAGTACTTAATATTTGGCCAAGTTTTGTGAAATATTGGAATCAGTTTTCTTATAAGAGACATATTTGGTACAAAATCTTAGTACCTACTACTTTTTACTGAAATACATTAATTTAATTTAAATTAGTTTAAAAAATAATTAACAGTATACAGTAATTGATTTTGGCTAAAGGATTATTTAAATTATTTTCATTCATTATTTTTAAACGACAAATTAGATAAAAAGACCAACTTTGTTTGATAACTCTTCTTAAATTATGGACAATACCTAGATTGTTACTTTCCAGAAGTAGTTGGCGAATACTTTATCTAAAAAAGTAACAACTATTGAAAGGTATTTTCAAGGGTAGTATAATTAAAATTCCACATTTGATGAACTGTTTAATTTGAGACTACTGAATTTTTGTGAGGAGACCTCCAGAAGATTCATTTAATAACAGCATTTTAATAGAAAACACATTTAACACTTTTTTACATATTTGGGAGCACCTAATATGATAAATTCGAAATTCGACATATAAATTAATCTGTACAAATTACAATTGAAGTAGGCCTGGATACAATGATAACAACCATATTGCTCCCTAAAGCTAAGGTTACAACCAATTATTTTGTTTTTAATAATACTTTTAATCAATGGTCTTCAATATTTTGAAAACATGTCTGCCATAGTGCATGGCGAGTTACATAAAAATATAAATCAAAAGTGGTTACATTTTATAGATCTATTGCAGTTTTCTTAACTTGCATACAAACATTAAATTACTTATCAACATAATTATGTTGATTCTTAGTAATTATTTCCAAAGTTATGAAATAATTTACAATGTTTATTTAGGAAACTGAAAATGATTCTACAGTAGGAATCACATCATAAATTGACATAGGAAACTAGAATTTATAAGAAAAATAACGAATGTGAGAAAAACACTAGAGGATCCAGTAAATATTATATAATGTCAGAATACATGGCATGCAATACAACTAAAAACAGATGTGTTCACTACTAACATAAAATGAATAAACGGGATACAACACTTGTAAAGAATAGCAAATCTTAGCAGTCCTTATAATCAATACAAATATGTCAAAAGCATGTCCTTATTTCACAATAAATCATTGCAAGGAATAAAAATATGAATAAAGCTTTTGTGCCTCTTAGAGGTTAAAATTCTTCATTTTTTTCCATTTAAAATCATAAGATTACTTAATATTGCAATGAAAAGTACTTCTAAACTTAGCACAATAAGCAATATCATTGATCTTTAGTCCTTAAATTGTTGTTTTAACAGCAAAGTGTGGACACTACATGAATAGATACTAAAGATAATTATTTAAACTGCTTAGATATCTACAAACATTATGATAGCATGTATGAAAAATAAACAAAATATTGCACAAACCACTGTGCTTCTATCAATTCCTTATAACTTTTGATGATGTGACTACTAAGCTAACTAAGTCAAGGAAAACATATAAATAATCATCCAATGTCCACTCTTCGCCGCAGCCGAGACAAAATCGTCAAGCCAATAGTCATATCACAAGTAGCTTTTAAGATTTATCTTCAGCGTGACTTGCCCAATTCAAAAATTAGTCACTAAAATTCATTCCGTTGATAGATTTCAATGATAGTCAAAGTTTTAAAACTTATTTAAAAATACTCTGTCCAAACAAGTTACTACAAAACTAGTGGGTCTACACAACATTTTTAAAGGATTTTTATACTTCAAATTACAACTGTACATCAATTACTAGCAGTCTGAACTTGGGCTGCTCACTACATTCTGATCTTTATGACACGGAAAAAGCTTTTTCTGAAAAGGATTTGACGTATGCTTCATGTAATTTGTTAACAAAATCTGCATCGTGTTTAAGTAAGTAGTTGAATGCTTGAAGAAGCTGGTTCCTGGTGAGCGGCTCTGGTGCCGGCTGGATATCTGCACCGGTAGTGGTGAACATTGTCGGAGGCATCAGAGCTGGTTTTTGCTGATTGGCCAAAGAATTAATGATTGGAAACACACCTACCTCCTCCAACTTTCCACCATTATATGAGTTCACTGGGTGTACAATATCCTGTGTTTGATTGAGATAAGTTGCTAAAGGAGACGTTGGTTTTGGTGACGAAATGTGCATGAGGTTCAACTCGCTTTCTAACGGATTAGGCACATTTGTGTCAACTCCATCCATAGTTTGAATCTTCTTTAGATTAGGTATCCTCTGTTGGTTAGATTTTTCAATGGGAGTTGATTTCATGGAGAATCCAGCATTTGGCCTCATAGTTGATTCTATGGAGATGTTCCCATTTGAGTTTAAAGTCTCTTGGGGTGTGACCGAACGCTGCTGCTTTTCTATATGCTCCACAGTATGTGCTGGATTACTCATAAGCCTCTGAAGCAGAAGCGGAGCCTCACGAACATCAGAAGGCCTCGGACCGAATATTCCTGGCGAAGGGAGAGAGGAAACTGCAGGCATTTGAGCGGCGGCACCGCTGCCGGCTTTAGCGAAGAAGTCCATGACACTTTGAGACGTCATGTCAGGCGCTCGCGAAGGCGTTGAGTCGGCCTTAAAGGCAGCTATGCCCTTATTAGAATTGAAGTCGTCTTGAGCTTTACTTAGCATGCTGAATATATCTACGGGCGCGCTAGATTTGGCAGGCGCATTATAAACGGGAGTCTGAGGCATATTTTCACCAGGCACCTGCTTCGTCGACTCTTTTACGAGCGTATTCAGCTTAGTCGCAACCCTGACACACTCTTCCTTATCGTAAAACCATATGCCGTAAATACGACACTTGGCATTCCTATACAGCAAGAAGGGTTCTTTCAATTGTAATTCTATACCTTTCGACACGGGTTCGATGAGGTTATTCGTGTTCAATCTGTTCATGATCACTAAACTGTGGTAGGGCTCTCCATTTCTACTATACACAAACAAAGCACCTTCTATGTTAGTTTTTTCCCATTCGTTTTCTTCAAAAGTATAAAGTGCGACGTGTGTTGCACTGTCAATAATTTCCTTCGCATATGGATCTGCCCTCTTTAGCGCAGCAAAATTCATACGTAAACCGGTGTCAGCCATTTTATATCAACAAAACACTAAATATTTTTTACACAACGAGCAAGCATCACATCACAATCACAGCAAAATGACAAGAATGACCAAATTCGCCATTTTTATTTCTCCAACGTTCCGTTACAAACGTTTCAATCAATGCAAATGTGGTTTTCAAATTTTGCAGTGAAATGAAAATTATATCAAAATGTTATATTTCAAAAGGAATTATAAAATGTCTGCAACCCAGTATAAAATCTTATTTTTATTGTACCATTTAAAAATAGAATAATGAATATTACTGCTTTTAACGTTTGTTTTTAGAAACTTGACAATAGTGATCATTTAACAAGTCATAAATCATTAAATTAAATAACATTTTTAATATATTATTCAGCTGAGTATATTATGGTGTTTAAAAACATACATATCTGTGAACGTAGTGATTAAGTACTCTGTGATCTGTGATTTAGGTATAATCTTTTTTAATCATTGACGTACGACGTATTATCAGCGTTGCCAGACCTCCTGATTTTGCAGGAGATTTCGTGATTTTTCTACGATTCTCCTGATCAACCGAATTTATTAATAAGTCTCCTGATATTCGGTTTTTGAACTATAATTCACGAACTATGCATAAAAAATCTGAATCTTCTGACTTCATCAATAATTTCTAACACCTTTTGGAAAATATACACACTTTAACGTTTACTTACTCAATCGAATATGAGTGTTTTTGCAATAAGTTCATAGATAAATCAATTGTTATCGATTGCCGACCCTGTAGTTGTTGCCATGAGTAAATACGGGAAAGAACCTTTACCCGCAAATACTACGCGACTTAACTAAATAGGTATGTTTAATTAATGGTAGTAGTGTGAGGCTGTAGGCAGGGTTGTAGCTTGAGTCGAATTTGAGGTAGGGCAGCAGTGGTTACAGGTAGGGCAGAAGTAAAAAATTCATAATTGATCTGCTCTCTAGGTTACAGAACAAAGAATTATTATAATATGAATTTAATGTCACAAACTGTGGTACCTATGTTCGGAAAAGTTTAGATACCTATCGCTACAATTCTTTTTATTTCAAACTATGAATAAACAATTTAATTATAATAATTTATCTCAGTTTTTGGTATTTTTAAGGTAGGGCATTGTGATTTTAAGGTAGGGCATTGCCCCACAATGCCCCTCCCTAGCTACGGCCATGGCTGTAGGTTACATTTAAATTTTGCATGTAATTGTTTGTGCTTAGAATTAAATATTAAAATATTTACCGCCTACCGCATTCAAGCTCCATGGTGGAAAGACTATTTTAACAAATTAACATAAGAAAGACCAAATTGAGAAATAAATTTAATAGAGTACCAGAGTTATTGCCGGATTTTTGAAACCTAAAAATAATAAAAAAACAATAATTGTTTTGATTTTAAAGTAAGCGAAAAAGTGACAGCAAAATTGGATAGTCAAATGTTTGAGCAAAATGAACAATAATTTAATTCAGTAAATATTTTATTTATTCCCTGATTTGTCAGACCAGTCTCCTGCGGGCCTATTATGAACTTTAAGGAAATCTTACAAGTTCTATGCAGTCCTTATACCATGCTGGCTATGTTTCGTATTATGAACTAACAAAATTTGAATAGCTTCTGGATGGATAGCTCTGCATAGTTTGTCTTTGGCTGACTTGTGTCATCTAGTGCTTAGTTCAAAAACTTTTATCGGTAAGTCTCGCAAAGATTACGGTTTATTATTATTTATGTATTGTAAGCTGTAAAATGACATGCAATTAATGTTTCGTATTAAAAATGATATAAAAAAGTTAAAATACAGGAATTTCTGCTAAAGAATTAAGAAATAAATATTAGTTTTTTTACAAGTGAAATTAATTTTTTGAACGATTACGTCACGAATGTCCTTTGACATTTACAGAACTATCACTGACATCTGACGTCAAAACTCAGTGTCAAAACAAAAACTTTGCTGTCATTAAACACCACCTAAACATTGTTGCCACTTGACAAATTTCATCACACATTATCGAGAAAAAAATGTATTCTGACTGCAAACGGATAATAATATTGTAGTGAGCTTGAATTAACATTTTAGTGGCGTTTGTTTTATATTTTCATTGGTTCACAAATAAAAATGTTGTATCAATTTAAAAATACTGTCGATACTTTATCGAGTTTGAGTTTACCGAAAGTTGCGAGTTTTAAAATTAAGATTTGATTTTTTTTTTTTATTTGACGGAGTTTTTAACAGAATACTATTTAGATTTGACGGAATCGATAACTTTATAATATATCGTTGAATCATCCACCTTATCAAATTGACATTTAAAGTAGTGATAAAGTTTTTGACCAAATAGAAATAGTATTGTGACAAACAGATTCTGATATTTCTGATGTGAATCACTGATACAAAAAGATTTTGAAACATGAGTATTTTATAAGGATCAAGAATTATTGGCTATTATTATTACTACGGCCAAAATCATGGATATATTACTCTATCTGGATCACTGACTTTGTAGAGGTGCCTGAAGATCGATGATGTCATAACGAAATTACCCTTTATGTTTTATTTTTATTTTTGTATTGTGTCCATGTTATCTATGGTCCCAGAATATATCATTCGATTGTAATTTTTTATAATGATCTAAAAACATCTAAGATGAATAATATAAATTATTATAATAAAGATGTACCGTAATTGTGTACCTTAAATTTCAATTTACTCTTACAATACAATAATTTAAATTCGGTTATTTTGAAGAAATTTTAATAAAATGTTATAAATTTATAAAATCAATTTCATTATTATAATTTTTACCAACAGAAAAATTACCAATAGAGAACATTTTGAAGAACCATATCAAAATAGGACATAATTTTTCTAAGTGTGGACACCCTACAATTATGAAGGACAACCTCAATCCGGCCTGTGATTGGTCGAATGGTCATTCCGATATGACGTCATCGGACTTCAGGTACTTCTACAAAATCAGTGATCCAGATAGAGATCATATCCATGGCCAAAATAGTTTACAAAGTGACATTATTTTCTGTCAAAATCGTTCCGGTGGATTAGTGATTTCCACAGACATATAACTTCTGTTTATATGTATGTGGTGATTTCATCATATTATAATTGGATGCCAAGGATATTGTATATCTGGATAGCAAACTTCGAAGATGTACCTAAAGACGGATGACGTTACATAGGATGAACATTTTTCTATGGTGTCCGTGTTATCTTTAGGCATCCATAGAACATTATAGTATTATCTTTATGTAATTAGATTGTGTTCAAATTATTTTGGTTTTGAACTCAAATATGTCAGAAAGTATACCACTTACGCCATTGTATCACTGAATACTTTTTGATTACAATCATTTATCCTATCGATTGACACATGTTTCATCACTGGCCGCCGAATCGAGGTTTTTTCAAAATGGCGGACTTGTAGGTATGCCAGGCTCCATACAAAAATGTTGGAAGCCCTTTAAAATACGGTGTTAATAATTTACTTCTTGTTTCTTCATTCATTGCCAGCTAATAAATTTTTATTAATAAATAAATATATCGATATTCCGATTACAATATCGATATATTTTGTAAGATCATAAATAGGTAAGTACTCTCTTCTTCCAGATTGCAGATTAATCTGTTAAATTATATTTAATCAGTAGTTATATTATAATATTCTTGCTGGACGCCAATCTTCGAAGAGTTCTTAAGAGTGTTTTAAGAAGACGGATGACGTAACATTGGATCAGGGATGATCATTTTTCTATGGTGTCCATGTTATTTATAGCCCCAGATTTAATATCATTTGATTGTGTTCAAAGAAATATACCGTAATAATTATTAATATTAATGTTACTTTTCATTAATACCACAAAAATAATCATTTAAATTTTTTTCGAAAAAAGTTTTCGTTTTAATATGTATAAAGTTAACCTATAGAGGTACCTCTTCAAAGATTGGCATCCAGTTACGGTATAAAGTTCTTTGACGGAATATACTGGCAAACTTGAACGAAATTTTGAAATTACAGCTGGCAACACTGTTATCACTATCTAAATAAAATTAACCTTAAAATTTCCAAAAGTTCTTTCTTTTCAACTTTACGTACCGCATTTTTCTTTGGTACTCGTTTAATGATGTTCTTTACTTACTCAGTTAATTCAAATGGCGTAGTTGCCTTTAGTTTTTGTTTTAACAAATCGTAATAACCTAATAAACATTAAATTTTGTTTTAGTGATTGTGGATGGATATTCCCGGCGTCATTGTGTAACTTACTGCCCCAACCTCTTCAAATGCAATGAATCAAATTACCCAAGATCAGTCAAGATAACCTAGGTGGAACCTAGTACCATATATGATTGCTTCGCTTCAACATATCTGATGGCAGAGAATTAAGACCGGCTCTCTGCCAGTACCGGCCTCCGCAGTAACCGTGGACCTTCCAAAGGTGGAACCTAGTAGACGACACAAGACGTAATAAAGAAATTTGAGAGCGGATGCTCTTTGATGCTATTGAAAGCACAGAAGAAAACATATAAAAGAACTTAATAAGTATTGGAAGGTCAGTATAAACAGAAAAAAAATGTTATAGTTTTACAGTATATTTATTTGTCTATAAGCAGGATACAATAAGTGATTTTGCTTAATATTATCACTAAATTATTTTATTAGTGATCGAAGCTGGTTCAGACAGATTTTGCTTCTGAAGTATCCGGAGCTGGGTTGGTTGAAAAAGTTAGGAGATTTCTTCTCAGCACATACCCAAATTACCTGAAATTAAATGAATAAGTTCTTCTAATTAAGTCTCCATTACTGACCTAAAATTTTTGTTGTTTCAGGTCAATTTCTGACTTTGATAAATAATTGATGAAACTATAATAATTGATCTCATGTTGTGATATTTTTTAATAATGGTGGAATGTGTTTCATTTTGCAATAAATATTCTACTCATTAACAAATTTGATTTGTTTTATCTGTGATTGTATTTATATTGAGCTCATGTGTGATTTTTTATTCCATATTCTAGTTAATATTTTTTTCTTATTAAAAGCAAATCCATTGTATGAAAAGTTCGATAATCTGCATCTGGCTGACAAGAGTACTTTACACACTGATCTATAGTAGGTTAAAACGTTTTTTGATGGCAATGGTTATTTTATAATTAATTATTTGTTAAATTATTATAAAAAAATGCTTACACCCTCATACCCCCCACAGTAGGTTTTTACCTGTGTTGTGGGCGGCATGGACGACATATAATAACATATCACAATCACACCCTTGACCCGAGTACAAATATTTATGTGTCACATAAATATCTGTCCCGGCCAGGAATCGAACCCGGGATTCATGATTTGTAGGCATGATCGGTACCAACTAGACTACAGGGTTGTCGTATTATTTGCTATCTTAAGTCAATTTCTTTAAAAATGTATGATGTTGATTACAACTTTATATTAAATTTGAAAGGAGAAGGTCCTGTGTTTTTTTAATAACTCACCAATTACACATTCAATGACTGGTATTGCTTTCTTATTCTGTTTGTAATACTATTTCTTCAGAGTCAGTAGACATACATTCAGACTTGGTCACCCAGCATTCCAAAACGAAAGAAAAACCTAAAATAAATATATTATGTTAAAATTGTTTTTATAAGTAAATTTAATAGTTACGGCTTTTATTCTCCTCCATGACAAAATAGATTAAAAAATATATGAATAAAGACTTTGATTTGATTTGAATATTTCTGTAACTCGGAGTAAAACATTTCAGTAATATGATGTTTCCACCTCACAATTGTTTTGGAAAGTGGTTTATTTTCTTTTGGATTTCCGGCAGATTTAATAATTCTGTTATTTATCTTATTAAGCCCCAGACGGCTGGCTATGACTCTGAATGTGAGCTAATGTCGCCAGTGACATGTTGGTATGATCTTGTGGCATAAATAGATAACCTGTTTAAAGGCACAGACAGAAGTGTTTAAAGGTTCACATGAATGAGTATGTTCAAAAAATAAAAGGTTGAGCTTTGAATGCTAAAGAATATAACACGGAGCACCTACAGTAATAGTTATTTTAAATCACTGACGAAAATTTTTACTGCAGCAGCGCGATGGAACACAAGGTAGGTAAATCTATACTCTATTACATTACAAATAAATAAAATTGGAGTGTCTGTTTGTAATATTAAAATAACCGCTTTTTACTAAGTGCATTTAGATGTATACGAGGTACACATCCCAAAACAACATTTTTTACAATTTTTGTCTGTCTGTCTGTCTGTTTGTTCCAGCTAATCTCTGAAACGACTGGACCGATTTTGACGGGACTTTTACTGGCAGTTAGCTTATGTACCAAGGAGTAACTTAGGCTACTTTTATTTTATCTATACATCTATACAAATAATCTATACAAATAAATAAAATTGGAGTGTCTGTTTGTAATATTAAAATAACCGCTTTTTACTAAGTGCATTTAGATGTATGCACGGTACACATACCAAAACAACATTTTTTACAATTTTTGTTTGTCTGTCTGTTTGTTCCGGCTAATATCTGAAACGGCTGGACCGATTTTGACGGGACTTTCACTGGCAGTTAGCTGATGTAACAAGTAGTAACTTAGGCTACTTTTATTTTATCTATACATCTATACAAATAATCTTCTATACAAATATATAAAATTGGAGTGTCTGTTTGTAATATTAAAATAACCGCTTTTTACTAAGTGCATTTAGATATATGCACGGTACACATACCAAAACAACATTTTTTACAATTTTTGTCTGTCTGTCTGTCTGTTTGTTCCGGCTAATCTCTGAAACGGCTGGACCGATTTTGACGGGACTTTCACTGGCAGTTAGCTGATGTAACAAGGAGTAACTTAGGCTACTTTTATTTTATCTATACATCTATACAAATAAATAAAATTAGAGTGTCTGTTTGTAATATTAAAATAACCGCTTTTTACTAAGTGCATTTGGATGTATATACGGTACATACACCAAAACAACATTTTTCACAATTTTTGTCTGTCTATTTGTCTGTTTGTTCCGGCTAATCTCTGAAACGGCTGGACCTATTTTGACGGGACTTTCACTGGCAAATAGCTGATGTAACAAGGAGTAACATAGGCTACTTTTATTTTAGAAAAAAAAAAATAGTTAAAAAATAGGATCAATGAAAAATGTAATAATATTAAATACCACGCGGACGAAGTCGCGGGTAACAGCTAGTAATAGAAATAAAAAACGTACCTTTGTCTCCACTGTTAAATCAGTGGATTTAGAGGAATTCCGCATATGAGGCTTTAGTTTTTAACGCATTTGGTAAGACGGTATCTTTGGACGACATCCGCATCGCTGTTATCCCTATTTTTTTTTTTCAGCCTTTTCTTCCGCTTTTCTTGAGCTGCATAGGCCTTCATGAATACGAAAATTAATTAGTAAGTGATAATTTTATAACCAACACCATTTCCAGAGGATCGCTCGTTTTTGTAATTTGGAATCTTTGAATCCTTCTTCTTTTTTTTCGCCTGCTGCATCAGCCTCCGTAAATTAAAAGCTAACGAGGCGAGACCAATGAACTAATATTCGTTCACTGGGCGAGACATTACCTACAATCAAAAAACAAAATAACCACTACTATACGAAGTTTTAATATAAATTAGAAACACTTGCAAACAATCCTTAATCCAGTGTCAAAAAGTGTCCCTCGAGTAACTTTTATTGAATAGTAATTTTTGACATAAGAAACCGGCTCCGAAGTGTCAAAAGGGAGTTCATAATACGGTATTTCTAGCCAGAAGACAATAACCAGGCACCGAAGGGTCACGTGACCGCTGGCTGAATGGGAATAAGAGTTCGTAATACGAATTTGCAATGCAATCAAATTTAGGCCGTAAAATGCCTGGAATTAAGAGTTCATAATAGACCCGCTGATTTTTTTTTGCTCTTATCTCCTGGAATTTGAAATTTAGGTCTGGCAACACTGCGTATTATGTGTCATCGGGAGGGAGGTTGACTTGACGTGGACTTGACTGATTAAGAACTGATAGTCTGATAATGTCAATTTTGATTGTCAATTATCTTGTCATTTATTAGTTTACGCGTGTTGTAGACGGAGGTGTTAAAGTTTTAAAATAGTTGTAACTTAATTGTTATCAATTTAATAACATTCATAGTTTCTACAAACAATTATATTTAATCTACTCGGACCAGTTAGTAGTAGTTAGGTACCTAGTTTATCTAATTTCTATTCGGAGAACACTTTGTGGACACGCGACGCGTGATCCACGTTTGTATCTGTAAACAAGTGTTTATTACTCAAATTAGTTTTATTTATATCAATTATGGCTGAGGCAAAAGTGCTGGTAATAGGCAGTGGAGGACGCGAGCATGCGTTGTGCTGGAAACTTGCTGATTCCCCGTTCATCAAGCAAATATATTGTGCGCCGGGCAGCGTCGGCATTTCATCTACGAATAAGGTGGAAAATGTTAACATCGATATCAAAGACTATACGGTGAGTTACTTATTTAATAATTTAAAATCAAATTGGATTACAGTTATTTTTTTAATTTTAGCACCTATAATTTTTTTATTGAAAGTTTGCGTGTATCTGGTAAAAACTTCTGACATCGGTTTTATACTTCATAGACAATTTAGTCCATCTATCAGTCTTAAGTTTGAAACTGGACCTCAGCTGGTGTTGATTCAAAGTTATCTGAATCTGTGTTGATACCTGAAATCTGAATTATGTCAGGTCAACTTGTCCGTTATGGACACCATTCAATGACATTCCTCACCAATAAATAAATAAATAAATTACCTGTGTCGCGGGTGGCATGGACGACACATATAACACATCACAATAGCACCCATGACCCGAGTACAAATATTTATCTGTTACATAAATATCTGCCCCGGCCGGGAATCGAACCCGGGACCCCTCGCTTCGCAGGCAGGATCGCTACCAACTAGGCTACAGGGTCGTCAATTGTTTATCAATCAAAAGTGACTGTCAGGAATTTGTTAATTTTTTAATTTCATTGTCATAATTATATTTTGGAGTAAAATACCTAGTCTGTTTTTATTCCCATGGAGCTATTTGCCAGGTTCTAATATCTAATATAAAATTAATGTTGCTGATGACTCCAAAACTCTGTTTCTATGAATTTCTATAAATATAAGATATTCTTATAGTGTTTTATTTAGGGAACTAAAATAGTAATATAGTATAGTATAGTATAGTAAAAATGCCTAATTATTGCAAAAAATATTTTAACTATAGTTGTCTTAAGTGTGTCGGGCCATGTGCATTTTGGGGTTCCAAAGTAGTAAGTTTATCAACTATTACTCATTAACTACTTATGCTAACATAGCCGTGATAGTTTTCCTTGTAAATTCATCATATAATCTATTTTTGACAATTTTTTCACTTGTCCAATTCCAACCGTTTAGCTGGACGGACGGACATGACGAAACTTATAAGGGAAAATTGGAAGATTTTACTTCTGAACCCTAAAAAATGAATACTTGACAGAACTGGAAATAAAATTGGAGTGTCTGTTTGTCATATTAAAATCGCTTTTTACTAAGTGCATTTTGATGTATGTAAAAAAAAATATTTTGATATATGTACCATGTAGGTACATATATCAAAAATTTTTTTTTTCAATTTTTGTCAGTCTGTCTGTTCCGGCTAATCTTTGAAATGGCTGGACCGATTTTGATGGGACTTTCACTGGCAGATAGCTGATGTAACAAGGAGTAACTAAGGCTACTTTTATTTTGAATATAATGAAGACACATGCTTATTAATAAAAATTAATTCCTAATGAACAAAAAACTTAATGAGTATAAATTTTAGGTTCCTTTAAAAAAATTGTCACGAAAACTTTTATGGGTCCTTGTAAATTTATGTGTTGTTTTAATTTTGAATATAATGAAGACACATGCTTATTAATAAAAATTAATTCCTAATGAACAAAAAACTTAATGAGTATAAATTTTAGGTTCCTTTAAAAAATTGTCACGAAAACTTTTATGGGTCCTTGTAAATTTATGTGTTGTTAAATCATAAATCTTTTGCATTGGATGATAACCTTTGACAAAGAACTTAATATGAAAATCAATAAACATGTCATCACATCAAATAGTGAAATATTAGTGCTGCAGTTCTGAGATTAATGTTATTAATATCTATAATTGTATTGGAATCTATCTCTTGTATGTACTTATCTATACAATACATACAATACTACAATACAAATAAATAAAATTGGAGTATCTGTAATATTAAAATAACCGCTTTTTACTAAGTGCATTTGGATGTATACATGGTACATACATATATATCAAAACAACATTTTTTAAAATTTTTGTCTGTCTGTCTGTTTGTTTAGGCTAATCTCTGAAATGGCTAGACCGATTTTGACGGGACTTTCACTGGCAGATAGCTGATGTAACAAGGAGTAACTTAGGCTACTTTTATTTTAGAAAAAAATAGTTTGTTAGGCGATACGAAGTTTGCCGGGTCAGCTAGTAACTCAAATACTGTATCATAGTATATTTCTTTACAGCTCATATTGTTCCAAAACTATTTAAATAGATAGTTTTGGAACAATTAATAAATAAATATATGTTAAAGTATATATGTTTTCTGCTGAGTCCTACCAGATTACCCTATTATTACATAAATTTTACTCTCTATTTATTTATTAGGTAGTCCAATAATATAATGAAATTGTAATATTATACATATATTATAATTCATTTTCTTGTGAAAACACATATAGTAGAAATATTATTAATACTTCAATCATTTGAAAAGATTTCAAACATCCAGTAAAGTAACATCTGTGCTAATGTTAAGACAGACAAACAATAATTAAACTTTTACTAATATCTTACTTTGTGTGTGTCACATAGAGTAGGCTTAACCAAAAGCTATTATCTAAAGCTAGGCATCCATATATCATGATGGAGAAATTACATGTACACCTGCCCTTATTGTGTATTTTCCTTTTAGGCTCTTGGAAAATGGTGCAAAGACAACGCAATAGACCTGGTAGTGGTTGGACCAGAGGATCCACTAGCCAATGGGATGGTGGATGCTCTCAGTGCGCAGGGCATCAAGTGCTTTGGCCCGACGAAAGCTGGTGCCGAGATAGAAGCCAACAAGGACTGGTCCAAGAAGTTCATGATCAAATACCAGATACCAACTGCAAGGTTCCAGTCTTTTACTGATGCTGATGCTGCTAAGGAGTACATTAATAGGTAATAATTGATAAGGATATTTTCAGCTTTACTTTATTATCTTATGTTCCTGCCTCACCTGCATCCTACCGCGTTACAGCTAGCGCGCTAAAAATAATGCGGTTACTGATTTCGTTGAGATTAAAACAGATTGCGATACGAATATACCGCATATCTTTGATATCAAAGAATTTAATGCGTTAAAATTCACGCTAGTTTCTGTTGGCCACGCATGTCGCCAAACGCGCTAAGTAGGAAAGGTATTCCGGCGCAGCCGTTCACATTAACGTTACCGCAGATACATACGTTGTTAAAATAGCAAGAGTTTTATGATGACTAAGCGTTCTCTGTCGCGGTGGACCCTGCTGAACGACCGGCGAGTGTATGACTCCAATTTGCACGTGTTGAAGGTCGCCCGGTCGCCAACTAGTTTGATTCCCGGCGGTACTAATGCATTGTGGTTTGGATTTTTACCCGCCTAGCTCCTTCTAAAATAAACCATGAAAATGTTTTACGTGTATCGGATCGATACTGCTATCGCCAGTAAAAAAGCGATTGCTTTGGTCTCTCTGAAGGCGCCCCAGGGTTCTATTTGTAGATAAGTTAACGTTATTATCTATACAAATAAATAAAATTGGAGTGTCTGTTTATAATATTAAAAAACCCCTTTTTAACCGACTTCAAAAAAAGAGGAGGTATTCAATTCGATTGTATTTTTTTATGTTTGTTACCTCAGAACTTTCGACTGGGTCAACCGATTTTGATGATTCTTTTTTTAATCGAAAGCTGGTACTTGTCATGTGGTCCCACTTAAATTTGAGCTAGATCTGACGAGTAGTTTTTCAGATATTTTGAAGTTGGTTATTTTTTATTGGTAAAATTCTGATTATTACTAAGTGCATTTGGATGTACATACATATACACGGTAATACCAAAACAACATTTTTCACAAATTTTGTCTGTCTGTCTGTTTATTCCGGCTAATCTCTGAAATGGCTGGACCGATTTTGACGGGACTTTCACTGGCAGATAGCTGATGTAACAAGGAGTAACTTAGGCTACTTTTATTTCAGAAAAAAATAGTTTGTTAGGCGATACGAAGTTCGTCGGGTCAGCTAGTAGTCAATAAAGTTATGATCATTATTATCCAGTGCCCCGTTCCCTGCTCTGGTGGTGAAGGCATCAGGGCTGGCCGCCGGCAAGGGAGTCGTGGTGGCCGCTACCAAGGAGGAGGCTTGTTCCGCCGTAGACGAGATCCTCACGGAGCAGAAGTATGGCGCTGCCGGCAACACCGTGCTCGTTGAAGAGTTGCTAGAGGGCGATGAAGTATCGGTAAGTTTTACTAACGTAGGTGCGGAGGAGTTACTTTCGCCGTTTCTTCTCTGAAATTATAAAGTATTCCGAAATGGCGGTAGAATCAAATGAAGTGCGCGAGTGTGTCTGTGATGCATACATGAATTTGAATTGACACTGATTTTCTGAGATTTCTAGACTACTTTCTCTAGTTGATGATGTGATCGCGCATATAATATATTGTGGTGTTTAAGAGGAAATCGAATGAGCGATTTGTTGATTTTATACGCTCACCATTTTGGACTTTATCGACACTTAGCATCAAGTGAAATTGTTATCAAGCATTAATTTATAAAAATATTTTTTTTTTTATTCTCGTGTCACGGTGTTAGAAGTTGAACTCCTCCGAAACGACTCGACCGATTTTCGTGAATCTTGCATATCGGCTAGGATTGAGAATCGGACATCTATTTTTCATCCCCCTACCCCAAAAAATTTTTTGGCAGAACAACGTTTGCCCGGTCAGCTAGTGTACCTATAAATATGGTAAAGATCTGACGATAAATCTGGAATCTGCACCAATATTCAAATAATTACTTCTCTTCACGATGGTATTTATTCTTTACGCCTTGATAAGGGGGTCAAGTAAACACGTACGAAATATAAATAACGCACAATGGGGTCCCTGATAAGACAACGAGGAATTCAGATATAGTCTTATTAGATTTGTTTTAATTCTTGTTTTTTGTTATCAATTGTCTATATTAATGTTAATATGAATATGAAATAAAATGCGATTGTGATTAACATTATTTTGGACTAGTAAACGTCATTGATTCGAAAAACATGTGCCCCAGTAGGTAACACTGGAAGATATGGGTACACTAGATTCTTTAAATTGTGATATCTTTTTTGTTTGTGAAGCGATTGAAATAAAACGATCACAAAATCCAGTCCAAAAAAAATATTACTCCAAGCTTATTGCAATACATTGGTGATTGCATCGGAATCGATTGAGCCGTTTCGAATATTAGCGGGAACAAACGTCGGAGACTAGCGATCAGCTTGTGGTATCGTTCGCGATTACCGGGATAAAATTACCAAACATGTTATTCCAGATCATGGATCAGATCACGCATCACCTGTCTGATAAATAGTCCACAACAAATTATACTTGATTGAATCAGACGCTAAACGACTTGTCGTGTTCGGGTTGGGGGCTTGATAACCACTTCCTTCTTCTCTCTTTCTTAGCCGGCAACGCACCAGTGATGCCTCTTTATTGATGATCATGATCGACAATATCCTCTTACCATAACGATAATCAGTATGTTTGCCAGCTATTTCCAGAAAACCCGTATGGTAAAGTCCAGGTGTATATTAAATAATCCTTCCAGGTCCTAGCCTTCACCGACGGCGAGACAGTGTCCGTCATGCCGCCCGCGCAGGACCACAAGCGCATCGGGGAGGGCGACACGGGACCCAACACGGGCGGCATGGGCGCCTACTGCCCCTGCCCGCTCATCACGCCCGACCAGCTCGCCGACGTCAAGGATCAGGTGCTCCAGCGAGCTGTGGACGGACTCAAGGCTGAGGGGATTAAGTATGTCGGTGAGTGGCAAAAGGAATCTTATTTGTAGATTGATAAGGTGTATGTTGAGTTGTCAGGTGTGCAGTCTTTGGACAGATTAACAGAAAAGAACGGCTTTTTAAACAAAGTTATCTTTGATAGCTACTTTAGATGAAACTTTAGTTCGTTTAAATAATCAAAAACAGATACATTCCAAATATGTTATGTATTGTTTTAATCTAATGGTCTAATATACACACACAAATAGATCAGCAGAAAAATATGTTTTGCCCTTTATATCAATTCCAATCCTACTACTTAGAATTGTATCTACTAATAAATTGGTCTCGTTATTTACATATAAGGGGCCATCCATAAATTACGTCACACGTTAGGGGAGTGGGGGGGTTGATGTAGTGTGACATTGTGTGACAAGGGGTGGGAGGGATCCTAAATTTTGTGACGTCACATTTCAAAATTGAATAATTGGTATGTATAGGTAAATATTAAAAAATAATTAATACAAATAAAACTTATTTCGGAACTGCTTTTTTAATTTAATAATTTCTAGGTGTAAAATTTCATAATATGGGGGGGGGGGGGAGGTCTCATAAATGTGACCAGCTGTGACAAAGACGGGGGAGGGATCAGAAAGTCATGAAATTAGTGTGACGTAATTTATGGATGGCCCCTAAACAGTTATTATGACTTTAGAAATACAAATAGATACACACATATAGTATGTTGAACTTGCCTCGATACAACATTGTATCGGTCGTCAAATAGTTAATACCTTTTAAACCAAGTTTATGAAGATATAATAATTAAGCTTATCATTATTATTGTTGGCGGTTAATTATAAAGGTATGAAATAAAAATAAATTGCCCATTGCGGCTCATTTATTAATTATAAACATTACGATATCAAGTTTCATAATTTATTGAACATCAGTACCATTATAAAAATGAAATGTTGTTCTTTTTAGGGTTCAGAAGTAAAATCGGAACCCTTATAGTTTTGTCATGTCCGTTCGTCTGTCCGTCCCTCCTTCCGTCTGTCCGTCCCTCCTTCCGTCTGTCCATCCCTCTGTCCGAGGCATAGCGCCGAGACCCTTAGTGCCAAATAAAATATAGAAAAATAATTTTTTCAGGGTAACTCCCTTATAGGTAACGTGATGAAATTTTTTTTCGTTGCGTACCTACCCTGGCCTCTTAAGACCATTTTTGGATTTTGGGGTTCGTTTGCGAAATATTCGCTTCAAAGTGCTAATTTTGGTCAGAGTCGTGTGCCCCCCCCCCCCCCTGCCGGCTAAACGGTTAGAGTTCGACAAGTGAAAAAATTCTCAAAAATAGGTTATATGATAAATTTATGTACAAAGAAAACTATCACGGCTATGTTAGCATAACTTTGGAACTGTCGTTCTATTGAACATAGGACCCAAAGTTAACCATAGTTTCATAGTCGTTTCGCGTCGCAAATTTACATCATTCCTTCATCATTTCATCATCGCTTTAATACCATTCGACTCTAGTGATCCCAACATTACAAATGTAATAACAAACACATTTGTATCAAGACGTCAGAAAGATAAGTTTTTAATATTTAAATTTTTTCTTGTATGCTTTAGATATTGTAGCTGTTCTGTTATAAAATCAAAGGTACCCCAGACTTTTTTGGGCATTTTTTATGGAAATAGCCGGCAAACGAGCTGACGATCCACCTGGTGGTAAGTGGCTATCGTCGCCCATGGATATCAGCAACACCAAAAGTATCACTGATACTTTGCTGGCGAAGAGAGAAGAAAAAGAAAGAAAGAACTGGCTCTCAAGCCCCCAGCCCGAACACGACGAGTCGTTTGGCGACTGACTCGTGCTCAAGGGTGGTAGCTCTCCAGGCGTGGGATTGGAGTTAGTATTCTAAGCCGCCCAATACGGCATTTCTCAAACTACCTTTGAAATGGTACTTTTACGAGTACATTACGTGCTGTTAATAATTTCGGCATCAAATGCAATATCGCCAATATCTCAGTCGGTCTCGGTCTAGCCTCGCCCCGAATACCAGTGTTTATGAACAGATTCCTAAGTCCATAGTATGTGCGTTATTTCGCCAAGGTTAAGGCTAAGAGGTCACAAAACGAAACATTCGATGTGGAGACAAATAAGTTGTTCGTTGAATGAGTAATTCCGGTGTAGTTATTTATAGTAGAATAAGAAATCTTAAAAAAAAAAACAACTTTAATCAAACGAAAGTATAATTTCCCGAATAATAATTAAGTATAATGTCGAAAATGCGGTATTAGGTACAAAAGAAAAAAAAAATATTTTACTTTAAATTTTTAAATGGCAAGTTGGCTCTATTCAAAATATGATCTCGCATAATATTGTAGACGTGCAAACTGCTTTGTTATTTTCTGGCTTTCATTTGCAACAAGGTTGCTAAATTACGTGATAGGATCTATCTCGGGGCCCTATCTCCGGGAACTTTAGCCTAATAAAATATAACGCTGTCAGAACAAGGCGATATTATAATTTTATCACAGGGTGGCGCCCTCACTTACATAATTTCTCGGACAGTTGGCAGGAGGTAGATAAGACGTTGTTGACCGGCCTATAAATTGTTGTGAATGTTGCACGCGTTCTTGACATGTTGTGTTGCGCACGGCGACAATAAGTTAATATTGATGTTGGCTACATTAGTTTTAATTTTTCGTCTGTACTCAGAGTTCAATATCATTTACGTCCGTTTTCAAGTATCTTTCTAATCTGCGTAGACAAATGTAATTTATCTATGTCGTTTTCCGTCTTATAATATTAATAAAACTTTTCATTACAATTTCCATAAAAATATGCAATCATTGCAATGTACAGATTCGGTTTCATCACAGATTTGACGGGATACTTTAATTGACACATTTACTATTTATTTGTTTTATTTGTGTACCGATTCAATTAAAATGAACATTAAATGTTAACTCAACTTGCTACAATACATCAGCCAACCAACATACAGATAAAAATTCTAAAAATCATAGTTATGGGGCCCACTGCATTATAAGATACCCTCAGGAGTACATTTTCTCATATCTTCCATGTACAGACAGTTTTATTATATGTAGGTACATAATGTTGATAATGATGATGTTGATAACATTAGTTTATTTTTATTGAACGGTCTTGCCGACAAGTCGACAACCCCTCCAAACAAACAAATGTTAATTATAACAGCCTGCCAAATGTTGCTATGTCGTCTGCCCAGTGCCCAGTGCCCTCTAACCTCTATCTATATAGAACTGAATGGAAAAATAGTTGTCAAATTTCTTTGTCTCGGCACGAAAGTCCCGGTTTATCTGTCGTGACCCGGGTCGGATAAGCTCGTAGTGCAACTGTTATCTGGCCTGATATCAGGGTGCTGGGTCCGCGTGGCGTGTAACGTGTCGGGATCTCTGACCCCGTGTTTGCTTGGTTTACGCTTTTGAGGCACATGAGGATCGCACTTAGATGCTGATGTAGCAGTGACGTAGACTGGTTGTTAGCAAGTTTGTTGCTAACGCCTCTTGAATGTTCTTCTGTGTTTCTTTTCTAAGGCAGTAAGAGGCCATCCATAAATTACTAGGGGGGAGGGGGGGTCGATGAAGTGTGACATTGTGTGACAAGAGGTGGGAGGGTGTCCTAAATTTCGTGACGTCACATTTCATAATCGAATAATTGGTAATGTATAAAAAACAATTAATACAAATAAAACTTATTTCGGAACTGCTGTTTTAATTTCATAGTTTCTAGGTGTAAAATTTCATAATATGTGACGTTACAGTAGGGGGGATGTCTCACAAATGTGACCATCTGTGACAAGGACGGGGGGAGGGGTCAAAAAGTCATGAAATTAGTGTGACGTAATTTATGGATGGCCCCTAACTATATATTGGGTGTTATTGAATCACAAATAGGCTTCTTTAGCTTGGGGTTTATTGTCTATGGACAATGACTGATATAACATTTCTGAACCGATTGCAATAAAACAAATATCAAACGTTAACCCAAGCGTACTACAATACATCAGTGAAAACCGCATCAATATCTGTTAAACTGTTCCTGAGATTAGCAGGAATAAACGAGCAATAAACGGACAGAGAAACAAACAAATATTCTAAAATGATTGTTAGGGGATCTATTGCGTTAATTATAAAAGTTACCTAAGAATCTAATAACAGTTTTTCTCAGTTATATTATTTTCCATTTAAACAAATTTGCACTGTCTTTTTAACTTTACTTATAATTTAAAAATAAAGCAGATACTAAATAATGATATTTAATGCCAAAACTAATTTCTGTTCACCACCATTAAATCAATTTACATTAATATATCCATAAAACACGGACCTGAAAAAAAGTCGGACGTAACCTCGTCTAATCGAGAGTGAAGCATAGCAATGGTCGCCCGCTTGCCATGTGTGCGTAATTTTTGATTCGCGATTGAAGTAGTGAAGTGTCAATGTGTGAGTGTGTGTACTTGTACGAATACAGAGTTGGTATTACTATGGGTGCTTCACTGAATTTGTTCTTGGGATTACGTCTGTCTTTTTTTTAGGTCCGTGCCATAAAAGTAGTCCTTAGTCTGTTTATCAAATAACTCTCGTTTAAAAAAATGAAGTATACAGACATCGATCGATTACAGTTTTATCATTATGTATTGAGTAGCTGTTGCCCACAGCTTCGCACGTGGAAATTATGCTTATTACCCCGTTGGGCTTTTCACCCCCTTTTGAATGAGGGTTGAATTTTGAAAAATCCTTCCTTAGTGGATGCCTACGTCATAACAGAAATACGGGGACGAAATTTTAAATTACTAGCCCTTAGGGTTTGGCCTGTGCGTTGTAACATCAGTCAATCACTTTTGCCTTTTATATAATATTAAGATTATATTGTTTATCCTCTCTTGTACAAATCTGTAGCGTAGCATTTTGCGTTCTACAAAACTTCTTACGCAAATACTATTTAATAATTACATTAAATGCCATGGTTCAATTACGTCCGATACAATAAACTGATAACCAACCGATCCTACAAACAACTGTCCTTAAAAGTCGTTCATAAACATAGATAACGGGAGACAAACATGTGCTTTCAATAATTTAGAATGATTCAATATCTCTGATAATATGCTTTATTGACTAGGGAATAAAGTCTTATTTAAACTGTTTATACTGTTAATTTTAATATAAGCAATAATTACCTTTGTTAGCTAGGAAATAAAGTTTATTTTACACTAACGCTTGTGTTTGTATTGGTCAAAGATGAAAAATGTTGCGTCTGGTTGTTTTGATTTATCTTTTATTGATGTAATTAAACAGATTTGTTAATAAGCTCTGCAATGTCAAGGCTCATTGGTTGAAAGTAATAATTGCCACAATAACAACGTGACGTTTGATAAATTATACATTTCGTGTGATGTAAATTACAATTAAAACACTAACCAAAAATGTTTTATTTTATTTTATGTCCGTTACACTTTAAATGGGAATGAATTTTTATTTCTTTTGAAAAATGTGTTTGTTACGGGTATTTTTTGACTCAAGAATCCATTTTCGAAATATGTATCCATAACCTCTAATATGTAAATTTTGGTTAGAGTCAAGTGTCCCTTTGCCAGCTAAACGGTTGGTCTTGGGCATGTGAAAAGATATAAAAGGAAAATTATCACTCTTCTTCAGCTACGTCTTTTTACAACTACAGAACCCTAAACTGCGCTTGACCTGACTTAGCCTAGATTTTTTACTCCCTCTGCACAAGACGATATAGAAGTTTTTTTTTACCTGATGGTAATTAAGTAACGATGAAGTCCAAGATGGAGAGATAGAACGCACTAACTTAGTAAATGCCTATTCACTCTTCCCTTAAAAACACCTACAATCTACATTATAGGTACTTCCTGCCCCGATGCCCCCCAACAGGTCTTAAACCGAGGTCCGAACCCACAGGGGGTGCTCTTAGGACGTCGCATGCCTAGAGGCTTCTTGAGGTGTGGAGGTAGACGGGAACACCCAGTTATACTTCAATCATTGCAGGTGTGTTGTACGCCGGGCTGATGATAACCAAGTCTGGCCCCATGGTGCTGGAGTTCAACTGCCGCTTCGGCGACCCCGAGACACAGGTGCTCATGATGCTGCTCGAGTCGGACTTGTACAGCGTCATGAAGGTAATGCTATACTAATATTATAAAAGCTGAAGAGTTTGTATGTTTGAAAGTGGAACTGGGACTGTTAGTCGGATTAGAAATTTTAAAGAAAACTTCGAATAGATATTGATCAGCAAAGCGTATAAATGCTACACATTCGTAGCCCCACACTAGGATTGCCTGTATCGTGGTTGCCATGGACAGCACACAAAGACAAGAACACATACACCCAGACCGAGAACAAAATTCCAAACTTATTCAAATTTCACCCAGGACTAGGGTTACTATACGTCCGGATTAGTCCGGACATGTCCGGACTTATAGACTTCTGTACGGACTTTGTCTGGCTTTTTAATTTGTCCGGATTTTGTGGTTTAGATCGAATACGAGTAATAAAACTTACATAAGTAAATATCAAATCAGTCTTTAATCTTTATTAACTTTCCACTCATCTTAAAACAAACTATAAATCTTCTTTACAATCAACTCAATGAGATCAAATAATTCATTTTCTATCGCAATTGCAAATAATCGCGCGTGATTCCCGCACCCCGCAACCTCTCTCCCCACCTGAGCGAGCGTATGCTACTTTATCACTGTTACTAATTGGGTACCTCAAAGTTGCATTTTGTGACTAAAATGTTCGGACTTTTCAAATTTGTATATGGTAACCCCACCCAGGACCCTTCGAACGGTGGTCCGGCCGGTCCTAGTGTGAGGCTATGAGCGTGTATAATTATTTATTTATCATGCTCAAGATGGTGGTGATGTGTGATCGTCTCCACAGGCATGCGTGGACGGCACCCTGAGCCAGCTGCAGGTGACGTGGAACACCAAGTTGTCTGCCGTGGGGGTTGTCATCGCCTCCAAGGGGTACCCCGAGACCTCCACCAAGGGATGTGTTATTAGTGGTGGGTTTGCTTTGTATGAAGTTTATACTTCTTGTTTTTTATGAATCGTGTATACAGTCAAATGGTGTAGCTACTTTAAATTAGATTGTAAGTATAAAATATCTTTTTTTTTAACTTTGTAATAATTATAATATTAATTATATGTATTTTGTGTTAGTATAGTCATAAAGGTCTTAGGATCTTTCTTTTACTTTTAACATAATTCTATAAAAAATAGGTAAATACAAAACAGATCAACTTTCACCGGTTCGTCAATCGATTTTTTTCAATAAAATTATTTGGAAACAAAAAAGCATTGAAACTGTTTCCTCATTTTCAATTAAATTGACAGATGAATTCCGATCACTGGGCAAAAATTTTTATTTCATAAAGCGATTTGTACCTTCACCAATCTATAGCCAGTCATTGCATAATACATGAATCACAAAAAAACTATTCTAATAGTTGACAACCATCCCACAGGGCTATCCCAAGTGCAGTCAACAGCCGGGCTGGTGGTGTTCCACAGCGGCGTGTCCCGCGGCGCGAACGGCTCGCTCGTCACGTGGGGCGGGCGCGTGCTGCTCGTGGCCGCGCGCGCGGGGTCCCTGCGAGCTGCGGCTGCGGCGGCGACCACCGCCGCGGGGGCCATCGACTTCCCCGGGAAACAGTATAGGAAGGACATCGCGCATCGGGCGTTCTCTAAGTAAGTTGAAACCGTGGCTAATGAGTGATATTGTATTCTTAGCTAGACGTATTGGAGCGGCTTAGAATACTAACCCAAATCCCACGCCAGATGGGCTGGTGTGGTAAATTACCTTATATTAGGGATCTACATCCCTTGATATGATTGGGACGTTTATATGTTTGTAAATTCGTTATGTGAAACTACTCTTCTGCTTGCGAAATCTAGTACATTATAATGATAGAAGACGTTTAAGGCAACAGTAAATAGATCCTTAGTAAGCTAGTGCGGTTTACCACCCCAAACTAATACATCACTTTTTCTGTTTTTCGGGATTTTATGTTTAAAACTCAAACAATGTTTGTGTGTCTAATTGGTGTCATATGTTTTCATATATAAATATGTTTTATGGGTATCTCTTCTATGAGCATAAAGACGATGATTTGATTGTTTCAGCTCTCAACTGAACGGAGAATGAGCGGGTAACGTGAATGCATTACTGTCGATTTTTGTTTGTTGACTTCATTTTTTTTTCATTCCACTGTAATTTTTGGTTACATTTTTGTCCTTGTTGTATTTAATGCATTTATTTTTGGAATAAAAGTCTTTTCACTTTTGTGTGCATTTCATTTTCATTTGGCGATTTTTGTTTTCAATGACTCACACTTCATTTTTTGCTTCATTCCCTCACTCGCACTTTATCTTTGTGTTTTGTAGTTTGCGTTGAGTTGCATTGTATTGTAATCTTTAGGTTCGTCGAGTTTTTTTGTTTGATTTCAAAGTAGCATAGTTTGAAAATGTTATTTTTGTGTTCTAACTGTAAAACGAAGTAATATAATCCCTATTATTATAAAGTACTTAATAGTAATTATTGTTAATAAATCAATCTTCCCATTTTTAAGACAGAATGTTGAATAATAAACACTACTTATTCCACAACAGATGTAGAGAGAATTCATCTATGTAATGTGAGCTACTTCATCCATCCTAGGGTAAAAGTCTAGAATTTAAGCTTCCATATTAGTGATGCACCCTGTTGAATAACGAATGAAGCAGTAGCGAACAGTTTCTCCTAAAAGTCGTTAGGTCCCGTATCACCTATTTCAATCCCGACATCACTTATTCAGTAGGGAGGAACCTTGACGCGTCTGGCTAGTGAATGGATGTGTTCCTTCTAAACTTGACCTTGAAATGTTCAGAGAGACAATAATAATTACGCTTAACACGCTTTCGAGGTTGTGAATGTTCTGTTGATAATTTCACGTTAATTAAACATTGATTTTAAAAGCGCCTTATGGTTTAGTAAAGCAATACACAGATATGAGAGTGCAATAGTTGGTAACATACAGTACGCGCGCGATCTGAGTGCAACTCTGATACCCCATTTACACGCGCGCGCGAGCCACGAGACAATCCGCGAGACGCGCGCATACGCGCGCGTGTGAACAGGGCGCTCGCGGACCAGACCGCGGCAAGTCTCGTGGCTCGCGGGCTCGCGTCGGGAGCGGTTTTGTAGGCGTGCGCCAAAGGGGCTCGCGTGAGCGCTCGCGCGGTGTTCACACGCGCGTAGGGGGCGTGGCTTACGGACGCGCCACGAGACGGTCCGCGACACGCGCTTGTAAATGAGCGGTGAGGAATGCGGTAGTGATGTGACCTAATTAGCAACAATGAACGTAGTTCGATATTTTTCTTTGACAACTTAAAAGTGGACGTTCAAACTGCTTGTATTTGTTAGTATTTTAACACATGTTATTTATTATATTGGCGCTAGATATTTGTTTTAAAAGTTATGTTACAAAAAATGCAAAATGAAAATAATATCATGCATATATTCCCAACTTTAAGAAAACTGTGTGGGAAAGGCGAAAATCTTAATCAAACAAGTATATTATTGTAAAATATATATATTGTAATTTTAATCATCATCAGTTTCGACAATCACAAGAATATGATTCGCCAGCTCCCGTGCTTGACAATGAATAAAAACACGTCTTTTATCAATACGATTTGAAGAACATGGAGCAGTCATCTTTTAAACAATAAATAACACGAGTACGCAACTTTAGTAAAACGCTATCGATAAACGCACGAGCGAGAGACATCAAAGTCAGCACGGCACTACACTACAGGCGGCCGCGGCGAGGTGTGTCGACGGGCGGGTGAGATGCGCCCGCGCCACACCTCATACCCCGACTGCACTCAGATCGCGCGCGCACTGTACAATGGTAGAAATAATTGCCATTTAATTATTATTCTAGTATTTTTTTTTAATTATGAGCATGGCTCTGCTAATACTTGAAGAAAATTGATAAATTGGGCTATATATTTTTTGGAGAAACTTTAGAGGTGTAATAGTAATTATTATTCTTCAGCATAAAAATAAAAAACAAAAGAAGCACATATACCCATGACTTTTCTCTTTAATCCTGCGTTGTAGGTGAGAATAAAATTAAGATATTTCGTAAACATTGACTATCACACACACATTGTAACAATGTTTAAATTGGCCACTCCCCAAGATCACAATTCGCACCCTTAGAATGAAAGTGACCTAACTCAAAATTCCTGTAATTTCTGTTTTTGTTATAAACTTACCTTAAAATGCGTACCCTAAAACCCTGTGATGAAAAAGAGCTCGAATTATGAGTAAGAAAAGGACAACCTAATAATCGGTCACTTTCGTTGATCGCTCTATTCATCGATATATACTTTTTTGAAAACTTTCTTGCTCATTTCCCACAAATTCCAATTTTTGAGTTAGGTCATTCTCATTCTAAGGGCGCGAATTGCTCTTTTTGATACGACTTCAACTTTCCAGACTATAAACTATATTTTTAACTATCTTGCACTAACTACACGCGACTAACGGTTGTAATAAGTACCTACCGGTTACTACCATATCCTGAGTGTGACTCTTTTCCGTCATGTTGGCAGCTGCAACTCGGAATTCAATCAAACAAATTTTCTATAAATATATCACCAGTATGTAAACTTTATTGCTGTCTTGTTTATGACGGAAAATTATTTATTTTTCTTTTTCTTCACTCAAGAATCTATGATGTAAGAAACTCCTTACTACAACTTATAACTAAGCAACCAATAACAACCCATCAACAGGATCAACGGCCTATCCTACCTACAAGCGGGCGTAGACATAGACGCGGCGGCGACGCTCGTGCGTGCGATCGAGCCGCTGGCGACGGGCACGCACCGGCGCGGCGTGCTCGGCCGCCTCGGCTGCTACAGCGGGCTCTTCCAGCTGGCCGCCATGGACCCCACGCTGAAGGACCCCGTGCTAGTGCAGGGGACTGATGGGGTCGGGACTAAGCTTAAGGTATGTGTGTGGCTTGTAGAGTTCGGTTGAGTAATGTAATAAAATAGTTTAAATGTACCTACTGTTTATAATGTAATTTTATTATAATTTTATTATGTCCTTGTTAGTTTGTTAACTTTGAACAATTAATGAGCCATTTGTTCCTATGACGAAATAAATCATTTGACTTGACTCGATGTTGGAAGGTCAGGTTATAATGTAATGATGCGATATTAAATGGAAATTTAATTATTATATTAGTTCTTAGTAGTATAGCAGTAACTGTTTCCTTTGCAAGGGCGTAGTTACCGCCGTATCAGCCGTATCAATTATACGGGGCCCCCAGCGTATAGGGGCCCCCACTAACACTCCCAAAAAAAGCTCACCAGCGGCCTACGACCGCTACAGTTTGAAAGCTGACCTTGAGGGGGCCCCACAACAAATATTGATATGGGGCCTCCTTATGGCTAGCTACGCCACTGTTCCTTTGTGACTGTTTCCTCTGTGACTTTGAGTAGCAATTATTGCGAGCTCTTTTTCGCATATTTTATCGATCGATAGTGACTTGATGTAGCGATCGGGTACCTGGTTATAATACGGTTTTGAATATACGAGCTTGAACCCCTAAAATAAAATATTCCCAACCTATGATTATGTCAATTGCAAATGTAACGTCGAATTCACTGATGTAACACAAACTCACACACCTTCACAAAATCATTTCCCACAGATAGCAGAAACGATGAAGAAGTACGACACGATAGGCCAGGACCTGGTGGCGATGTGTGTGAACGACATCCTGTGCGCGGGCGCCGAGCCGTTCGCGTTCCTCGACTACATGGCGTGCGGGCGGCTGCAGGTCGACGTGGCCACGACTATCGTGCGCGGCGTGGCGGACGCGTGCGTGCTCGCTGGGTGCGCACTGCTCGGTGAGAAAACCAGTTTATTGCGATAGTTTACTTTTTTATCGATTCCTGGAACGATAATCGATATTTTATGTTAGATGCGAGTTTGTCACGATATTTTACTGTTTGACTTTATTTATCCATTCCAGAAACATCAATCGATATTTTATTTTAGATGCGAGTGTATCACAATATTTTACTGTTTGATATTTTTTATCGATTCCAGGAACGATAATCGATATTTTTGTTAAATGCGAGTTTATCACGACATTTTACTGTTTGAGTGTTTTAATCGATTCCAGGAACGATAAACGATATTTTACAACGTTAGACAACAGCTTGAAGAATTATTGAAAAATTGAGTCAACAAGCTTAGTGCCTTACAGTATGCTTACAGTAAAGTAGGCTTACTTAGCAAATTTTACATTTACATTAACTGCACTTACGTGCGAAAACGGATGAGTAGTACATCTCTTGCATCCCCTCCCCCCTAACCCTACTAAACACTAAACAGACCACGTCTTCCAGGCGGCGAGACAGCAGAAATGCCAACGATGTACGACATCGGGCAATACGACCTGGCGGGGTTCGCGGTGGGCGTAGTGGACAACTTGAAGCAGCTGCCGCGGGTGAAGGAGATCCGCGCCGGTGACGTCATCCTCGCGCTGCCCTCTACCGGAGTGCATAGCAACGGGTACAGCCTCGTGCAGAAGATTGTCACTGAGACTGGACATAGGTGAGTGGTGACTTGGTGAGGGGAGAACACAGCGAACAAGCATGTAAGCATGCATGCGAGTTAAGGATTAGTGCACGTTGTTTAAACTACGGTGATTACGGTCAATTTTTGTAACGAATTGATCCGGAAGCTCAAGTATTTAGGTTCCCAAGCCTGTTTCGGTGAATCGTGATTATCTTGTCTTGACTATATAAGTGATGGATGCGACGATGTCTGCTTTATCAATTATTTCTTCATTGTATATTGTATGTACATATATTGTATGTACTATGTACACATGTATACTATGTATGTATACGTAACAAGCGAGTATGCTTAATACAAGGAAACAACTAGGCTAGGTGATCATTCTTGGAGAGTGGATATTTAAATTACTCATGTTCGAACTTTATGTACGTGTATCCCATGTAGGTAATTTCGATAGACCAATTTGTATTTTGACACGGAATAGAATGAGCGTCTCATTGGGACCGCAATCCAGGAATAAACTTAATAACGTTTTAACGCTCGCTTTGCACTTATTACGTGACCCGCTTCTCGTATCTGGGGTTATTTTTAACCGACTTCAATAAAGGAGGAGGTATTCAACTCGAATGTATTTTTTTATGTTTGTCACCTCAGAACTTTCGACTGGGTGAACCGATTTTGATGATTCTTTTTTAATCGAAAGCTGGTGCTTGTCATGTGGTCCCACTTAAAATTGAGCTAGATCTGATGAGTAGTTTTTGAGTTATTTTGAAGTCGGTTTTTTTTTTCTTGGTAAAATTCAGATTATTAAATCATTCACTCAATCGTTCAATCAGTGAATAACATTGCAGCTTCCACCAGAAAGCGCCATTCTCCGACAAGAACAGAACATTCGGTGAGGAGTTCCTCGAACCGACCGGTATTTACGTGAAAGCGTTACTCCCGGCTGTCAAGAAACAACTCATCAAAGGCTTGGCGCACATCACCGGCGGTGGGCTTCTAGAGAATATTCCCCGCATCCTGCCACCCGGCGTGCGAGTCAAACTGGACGCTACCAAGTTCAGGATAAAGCCGCTTTTCGGATGGCTGCAGGCTAAAGGTTTGTATTGATGCCGTAGCTCAGTAAAGATTATTAAGTCGTTTAAGTAAAAATCTAAAATTAAGACCTATAAGTAACCACAATTTTTGCAAATAAAATATTCATTCATTCATTCATTCATTCATTCATTCATTTATTCATTCATTCATTCATAAGGCGCGGTGTTACCTCAATATTCACGAAACTGGGTTTCTTTGCTCGAGTACAAAGAAACCCAATGAAAATATCCCACGCAAAAAATACAGAGCATAGAAGGTCTAAAGAAAAATGTTAACTGAATAGAATATTAAATAGTTGTTTAATATTTCCAATAAAAAATGGTAATTTTCTTTACAAAAATAAACTAGCGTTGAAATTCTCTGTATTTTCATCGGTAACAATTATTTTTTTTAAATATAATATGGTTTTATTAAAATGTTAACCGGAAAAGTATTGAATTTAATGCTTATATTCTGAATTATCTGAGGAAAACTCGCAAATTAAATGTTCAAAAATCAACTATATTTTACTGCCCATTTTTTCGTTTTTGATATTGGTATGTATTCATACACAGAACTTTTGATATAGAACTTTTGTCCATTAGGCTATACCTATTGGTCTCCGAGACCCAGTACTTTTTGTCAACAAGTTACAATGTAGATTAAATATGTTGACACACACACACATACACACACATACACACACACACACACACACACACACACACACACACACACACACACACACACACACACACACACACTTACACACAAACACGCAATTGAAATAACGCCCAACGTTTTCCCTCCGTCAGGTGGGGTGTCAGACTTCGAGATGCTCCGGACATTCAACTGCGGCGTGGGCATGGTGGCGGTGGTGGACCCGGTGTGCGTGCGCGAGGTCCTCGAGCTAGTGGAGGGGGTGGTTGATATCGTGGGAGTAGTGGAGAACATCGGGAAGGAGGGTGAGTGTGTAGATAATGAGAAACAACAGAAATCCCGCGAGTGTCGACCGAAGTGAAAACTTGAACAATAGGCATGATGACAGTAAGTAAAAATCACTAAAATTATGTATTTATTTAATGAAACCCTATTAATGGATTACAAAACACGCATTTATCGTATTATTATGAGCGAGATTTTGGCAAGCCGCCATGCTAGCTTGAACGCCAATCAGTCTCAATTAGCGCGAATTACGTCACACTTCTTAAAACAAATGAATATCACCATACTGATAATGACGTCTTGTCTATTATTTTCCTGAAGAATGACGTCACATCGACGCCATGACAGTT
Organism: Thymelicus acteon; assembly: GCA_951805285.1. Taxonomy (NCBI): domain Eukaryota; kingdom Metazoa; phylum Arthropoda; class Insecta; order Lepidoptera; family Hesperiidae; genus Thymelicus; species Thymelicus acteon. The sequence continues at coordinate 2,029,911 of OX638226.1, read as the reverse complement.
TGAAGCGTTTTGGTGCGAATTTTAAACTTAAAAATTGAAATGTATTTATTTTATACTAAACCTTATTTTTTTTTGCGGAAATATGATATACGTTGTAATTATAATATATTTCCCAACAATATAGAACAGTATTTCAAAATCTGTCATCATGCCTATATTGCGTGTGTATTTTTTGAATCGTCAGAAAATATTTTATTATGCAGGAAATACTTTTAAATGAAGTGTTTTTTATTCATTATATTCTTAGTGAATGGCTGCCAATTGTCGTCTGTCTATCAGTCTTGTGCTGAGCATCGTAGCTGTGTATTGATGAGCCATTGTGCGTAGTTCTAGTGCTAGTGAATCCTACTAATATTATAAAGTGGAAAGTTTGTACGACAGTTTGTTACTCTTTCACGTAATAACTACTGAATGGATTTTCATGACATTTAGCATACAGGTAGATCTGGAATGGGACATAGGGTACTTATTATTACGAAAAAAGTGGACAAAGCCGCGGGCGGAGTGATAGTAGCTTATAACATAAACCTATTATCAACAGGCGGTCATCAGGTGGTAGTAGAGAAGTTCAAGGAAGCCATGGCGCCCCTGACGGCCCCGTACTGGACGGGGCGCGACGCCCCGCAGAAGTCGCTCTCCTACAAGGACAGCGGCGTCGACATCGAGGCGGGGGACTCGCTCGTCTCGCTTATCAAGCCGTTAGCCAGGTTAGTGATGTGAAATTAGACCTTAATTCGTAGTGTTAAGGGATATTTCACATTGACACTATTTTGTTTCTTATTGACGATCCCAACGTCAGTCACTCGAAATTCGACCGTAATTCATAGTGGCAAAGAGCTATTTCACATCGACACGATTTTGTTTCTTATTGACGATCAGTGGCGTAATGGTTACCATGTCGGACCCCTGTTCGAAAGGTAGGTCAGTCGATGGCTTGGTTGATAGCCCTCAACGAAAGTATTAATATCAATATTAATATTATTGCTGTCTCTGTCTTTCCTTGAAGCCTGTCTGGCTAGCTTGTAGTACCTATAATATATATTAATTGGTGTATCTCTGATATAAGTCAGTAATAAATGGTTACTCATGAAGATAATGTGTAGTTTCTAGTATTCTATCAACACCCGAACACCCAACCTTATAACCTATCACTACCATCTGCTTATGTCAGCTTCTAAACACCGAAACACGACTAGAGGTTCAAGGTCCAGTGTTTTCTTTTTTCGTTCAGTCGTTTAAAGTGCGTTTAAATGTGTTCAGGTCCACATCTCGGTCGGGCGTGTTGGGAGGGCTCGGGGGGTTCGGTGGCTGCTTCCAGCTGAAAGCTATTGAGCAAGAGTACAAAGTAAGTGATACTAAACTTTATTTTGTAACGCCCCAACTCAGAGTCACTAACGATTACTTTAATCGCTCCTTAATAAAGAATCACCAAACAAATTATGTACTAAAGAACGATTAAAGTAACCGTTAGTGACTCTAAGTTGGGGCGTAAGTGTTTTATATATTGCAGTGACGTGTAGAAATTATATTACTTACTAACAGTTTATAAGATCTTGTCTGATACTTTTTATTGATATTATTTACGTAATCTTTAACACAATAACTGCATCGTCATGTTCCTTGAAGATCCTTGGTTTTAGTAGCAAATTACCACATAAGCCAAAACCCATAAAGAAGTGACTCGTGTGGCGTAATGTCAGGCTTGGCGTACTCTGCACTTTCAGTATGAAGTTACAAGTACATGCCGCGTCCGACGTGTCGGGCTAATTCAGAAAATTCACAAAGGCTGTCACACGTTCGTAATGTCACACATGACGTCGTCACACATGTTACACGTTAGTTCGATACAACGCGCTGCGTCGTGCTAAACGATAGTAACTAAAATAAAGGCAAAAGCATATTGCATCGCATTCCGCTTCCCAAACAATAACGAGGATCAGAATCTGACGTGTTTTGTCGTATATCATTCCAGATTTGATACGCATACCTGCTTAAAAACCTAAGAGATAATATTTGTTTCATAGACAAGGTAAGTACATACCAACATAATGCCATATCGACGGTGGAAAGGAAAAACACTTGAAGCGACACTTTGGTCGAAAATAAGTTATATACATAATTGAAATCAGTGAATTTTTCTGCGTCGATTGGTCTTGGTTTCGTGGCGATCTGAACACTTTGGTGTCGCTTCAAGTAATGGCACTTTTAGGCTCAATTTTTTCAGACACTAAATGAAGTGACAAAGAATTATAGCAATTTTGGTCCATTTACCGCTTGAAGTACCGACTCTATAGTTAGATTGTTATTTGATGTGTTTTTCCTTTTTTGTTTCGGATATTATAGGTCACTTAAATCGTTTTTCTCCGACATAGAAAATGCAATTCTAAACACTAAAGGTGTTTTTGCTTACTCCTATTCCGTTGGAGCCAGTCGCTACATTCGTTTTTCCTTGCTTACCATAAATCTGTATGATGGAGTTGATGTGTTTTTCCTGCATGATTGTTATAGGATATTATGGATTACAGTTATTTTGGCAATCGATGTAAAAAGCAGTGGGGTCGGTTAAAGTAAACACACATAAAAAAACCACACAAATATTTAAATTAACCGACATCGTCTTTTATTCCCGAAACGTCGGTTCATTTAATTCCGCTGACTTCATAAATTAAGACGATAGTAGGTTAGAGTAAGCATTGTTTATGACATTGTGTATTTAAATTAACTATTCAAAACAAGTCTTGTCGCTACAAGCAATGAATTTCGGTCTCTTTTGTGTAAGTGGCGTCACCTATATAAGGAAATGATACGTGACGTGGCGCTTCATTCAAGTTAAAGTCTCTATTATTAAAGTTAACTCAATATTAAAGTTGGGTTTATAAGTTCGAAGTACTTTTGCAACACATAAGCGAATGCTAGTTTTGTTTTGAAGATTTTACTTATAGTATTAGCAATATTGACTAACGCCCTAACTCAGACTCACTACTTCAATATGCAGCTCGCAGTATCTCAGTAGCCGGGGGTAGATAGGAAATAAATATTTTCTTCAGGCCTTCGCCTTCTGCGTTATAATAGAGCAGGGTGTACATTATTTATTTACCCTTATTTGGCTGCTACAGTTACCTTAATCGCTCTTTAGTAAAGAATTTGTATTCTGATTCTGTTCTAAAGAGCGATTTAAGTAACTATTAGTGACTCTGAGATGGGACGTAAGTCATAAGATTGAAATATGTAGGTAGAGATTTAAAATATTTTGATACAGAATTTAAGGCATTACGCCTGAAGCATTCTGCCTATCAGGATTGGGTAGAGACACACGAACTTGAAGGCTCCGACTTACATCAAGTGAAAAAGAAATTTAATGCTGCCTCCTGGTCCTCAAAAAAGCAAATTGCCAAGGCAAAGTTCAAGCACATACACAAAACAGGCAGAAGACAATTGAGCTATGTGTGTGGTAGTCGAGCATTCTGGTCTCTGGCCAAAGCTATTCAAGGCAATTTCTGTGCGTCGTCTATAGCAGACAATACCCTGGCCCACACCGCAAAAGAGAAAGCCGAAATACTGGGCACACTCTTTGCGTCGAACTCGACTCTTGATGACGCCGGTAACACACCGCCTACCATCCCGCTGTGTGGTGAGCTGATGCTTGACGTGCGTTTTACTCAAAATGCCGTGCGTCAAGCTCTTTTTTCCCTGGATATCAACAAGTCGTTATGCAGGCCGAGCAAATCTTTCTCGGGTGCAGATTGAGGAGAAGAGGATGAAACTTATGTCTGAAGTTGAGACACCTTTGAAGCAGGTCTCGGAACGGGGCAGACTAAATTTATTCCAGTTCAACCCTGAGAAAACACAAGTTTGCTCGTTAACCACTAAGAAAACCCCATTCGTCATGGCACCTTAATTCCAGAACACTCCTCTTAACATCTCCAAAAGCATTGGGATCCTTGGTGTCGACATTTTGAATGAAGTTCAGTTTCGGGACCACTTGGTTAGAAAGGCCAAACTAGCTGCAAGGAAACTGGAGTGCTCAATAGACCTAAGCAGTACTTCACGCCTTATCACAGGTTGATGCTCTATAAGGCACAAATTCGACGACACATGGAGTACTGCTCCCATCTTTGGGCCGGAGCCCCAACTAGCCAAGTGGACTCGTTTCACCAAATCCAACGACGAGCCGTTCGTCTTGTCGACGATCCCAAGCTTACAGACGGATTAGAATCGCTTGAGTTGAAAGGGACGTAGGCTCCCTATGCGAATTCTACCGTCTGTACAACGGGGAATTCTGAAGAACTGTTTGGTTTAATACCTGCGGTTGATTTCCGTCACCACGCATCACGGTGTACCAGGTTTCATCAACATGTCCTGAATACCTGGCGTTCATCTACAGTTCGGTTTTCACGTAATTTCCTACCACTGACGTGTAAACTGTGGAACAAACTTTCGGTGTTCCCACTAAGCTATGAAATGGGTTCCTTCAAGAAGTGAGTCTATTGTTTTCTTCGAGGCCGGCAACGCATCGGTGACGCCCCTAGTGTTGCTAATGTCCATGGGCGGCGGTGATCACTTACCATCGTGACCCGTCTGCTCGTTTGCCTGCTAAGGGCATAAAAAAAGAATTTATGGTTTTTAAAGTCTCGAATAATGAAAGTTTAGTTTACTTTGTACGTTTGAAATACAGAAGCGATACGCTTTGTTGGTCGTTTATAATAATATTGTTTGATCGCTCATGAAGATAGTAATGTACCTACACTTCGTTTGAAGTTTGTGTTTTCCCACTGGAATGGATTTTTTTAGTGCAAAATATTGTACCAGTAGTAAGCTTTTAAAACAATGAAAGACACTGTTTTATCTCCATATTCTTGTTTTTTTTTTGGTATGTTTGGTAACCAAAATAAGGACTTCAGTTATAAATATAACATTGAATTATTACACAGCTAGCGTTTATCGTGTTTTTGCTCTACTTAGCATACTATGGTTTTCTTATTTAACTTGTTTTTCCACAACCCTGTATCTTATGCTCGATACGCTTCAGTTGTTTTTCCTACTAGTTATATCATGCATAGCTTGTCGTTTAATGTGTTTTTCCTTGCGTTTGTCAAAATACTGAAGTTGCATTTAATGTGTTTTTCCCTCCGGTATATTTTTCATAAAATAATTAAGCGACGCATAAATCCTTTTATCATGCTAGCCTATTTTTCTAAGTTTAACAGTAGATAGTAAATAAAAATTAAAGAAACAATTTTTTTTCCTGTCGTTCAAACTTCAAATTGTATTTTTTTATCATTTTTTTTCGTAAAATAAAAACTTTGATCGGCTCTCCTGTAAAGTTCCAAAATTGTCGCTTCAAGGGTTTTTCCTTTCCACCGTCGATATGGTCATCTTCTTAGGTTAAAGTACCTATTCAAATATTGTCAAATCAAATAGTTTTTTGATCTACATACTACTAAGTAAATACCTACTTACTAAGCCTAGATTTATTTGAAACTGAATTTGTTCATAACAGTAGCATGGGCATATGCCAATGTTCTACTCAGTTATATAACTGGTAATTAAACTTTCAGATTAATTTCTTTCTTTCAAAAAAGACAACCCTGACATTGTCAGAGAGGATAAGAGATAGCGTTAGAAAGGGAGGCAACTCAATACGGGTTTCTGATTAGCGCTATACGACCTGAATTATACTTAATTGCGTCGGAGCAAGAGTCGCTATTTATTTAAATGATTTTGCGGAGTGAGTCTTCTTTACATTTATGTACTATTATGGTTATCATGACGAGCCGCCGTCGCGCTGTACCAAAGATTCTGGGTTCATTTCGTAGCGGGGCCGAAATTTGAATGAATTTGAATTTCTGTCCTCAGTCTGTGTGTATGTGTGTTGTCCACGCCACCCACGACACAGGGAATCCTAGTCCGGTGCTTGTTTCGCGTTATTAAAGCAACATATCCGTCTCCAGGACCCAGTGCTAGTCCTAGCAGCTGACGGCGTGGGCACGAAGCTCCAGATCGCGCAGCGCACCAACCGCCACGACACGATCGGAGTCGATCTAGTGGCCATGTGTGTGAACGACATCATCTGCAACGGCGCGACGCCGCTCACGTTCCTAGACTACTTCGCGTGCGGCTCGCTCGACGTGCAAGTCGCTAAGAGTGTCGTCGCGGGCGTCGCTGAGGGGTGCAAACAGGCTTCTGCTGCGCTTATTGGTAAGCTATGACTACGATTATAAATTATTTATTTGAAACAAAAAAAACAATAACATTAATAAATGTGTGGCTTTCGGTGAGCTCACATGACAACACGCATGCTTTGAAGTGGAACTACTATATAGATTATAAAGATGCAACGTTGTATGTAACGTTTTAGCGTCACGGCTGCATTAATATGCCACAACAAGAACAAAGTAAAATTAACTTGAAGAGTTACAGTTAAAGAATAAAATAAACCATAGAGTTTGTAGCTCATGAGCTACAACTCATCGCGACCATCGAGTTCGCGGCGTCGGTTCTATACGCTAGTAATAATACTTCAATGCGTGTCATCCAGGCGGCGAGACGGCGGAGATGCCGGGCATGTACGGGCCGGGCGTGTACGACATCGCGGGCTTCGCGCTCGGCGTGGTGGAGCGCTCGCACATCCTGCCCAAGATCAACGACATCACCGTGAGTACCTGCCTCTGCCCTATGCTGGCTGTTACTTACGTTACTCCGCTCCGCCTCCCCCGACGCATAAAATGTGTGTGTGTGTGTGTGTGTGTGTATGTGTCTGTGTGTTTAGGACATCGGAGCTCCTAAACGAATAGACCGAAATGGTTGGACGGTAATAATAGTGATCGAGATGGACGGATATTAGCTGTGTTTAGTGTTTTTTTTTTATGAAATAGCCGGCAAACGAGCTGAAGATCCACCTGAAAGTAAGTGGCTATCGTCGCCCAAGGACATCAGCAACACCAAAAGCATCACTGATGCGTTGCCAGCCAAGAGAGAGCAGAAAAAGAAAGAAAGAACTGTCTCTCAAGCCCCCAGCCGGAACACGATAATTCGTTTGGCGGCTGACTCATGCTCAAGGGTGGTAGCTATCCAGGCGAACCCCATGGAGAAATAATAATAGTAATAATGGTATTAATTAACAATTTAAATCAATATTACCAATATAATCCCTCCGAGGGGCCCTAACACCAGCGGGCCGGATTTAGTCGCCACTTACGACAACCATCCGGCGTGGGGTTAGTATTCTAAGCAGCCGCAATACGGCTAGTGTAAATAAAACTGATTTATTAAATGTTGAAATGTACGGTGATTGTACAGGTGGGAGACATCATCATCGGGCTGCCGTCGAACGGCGTGCACAGCAACGGGTTCAGCCTCATCCACAAGCTGATGAAGAAGGCGGGGCTCACGCTGGCCGACCGCGCGCCCTTCAGCAAGGAGGGGCTCACTTTAGGTAACACTATAAACTGTTCATGATATCCATCCATCCATCCATCAGCCTTTGTAGGTCCACTGCTGGACATAGGCCTCCCCTAACTTGCGCCACTCTGACCGGTCCTGAGCCTTCTGAATCCAACGGATGCCCGCTGTCTTCTTCAGGTCGTCGGCGTCCTATGCTTCTTTTTCCGAGACGTGGGCGCCATTCGAGGACCTTTCTTCCTGTTAATGATATATTCAATATTTACTCTGAGCTGGTTTATATAAACACTTTGGAAGAGAAACTACTAAAAATGTTTATTTTGAAGGAAGAAGCGGCCAAAAAGTCACTAGAAGTTTTTGATATTTTCATTATGTATTTAAACGTCGTAATGGCTTCTACGGAATAATCTAATGGTTTTTTTAATAATAAAATATAAAATTTACAGCGGGGTATAAAATAAAGTTCATCGTATTTTTATGTTTTTAAACCACATCCCGAATTTCGCTATGTTGATGTTCAACGCGTAGTGAGCTGTTTTTGCTCAAATGAGCCTGTTTAATTTTTGTCAAGGTCACAATCATTTATTTATATTGGTATCACTGATACACTTTTAAACGTGACATAATATATAACATGTGAGTGTGTGTGCAGGCGAGGAGCTGATCAAGCCCACCGTGATCTACGCGCGCAGCGTGCTGCCGGCGCTGCGGCGCGGCGCGGTGAAGGCGGTGGCGCACGTGACGGGCGGCGGGCTGGTGGAGAACCTGCCGCGCGTCATCCCGCCCTCCGTGCGCGCGTGGCTCAACGCGCACTGGTGGCACGTGCACCCGGTCCGTCACCCACACCCACACCTATACATACAAATACAGTGTTGAAAACAGGAAGGGTTCGACGACCCTGTAGCCTAGTTGGTGGCGACCCTGCCTGCGAAGTGAGGGATCCCGGGTTCGATTCCCGGCCGGGGCAGATATTTATAAATATTTGTACTCGGGTCATGGGTGTTATTGTGATGTGATGTGTAATATGTGTCGTCCACGCCACCCGCGACACAAGTAATAACCTACTGCGGGTATGAGTGTGTTAGCGTTTATTATTAGCGTTTATTTTATGGATGTTTGTACGTTTCACGCAACAGTTACAGAACGGACTTTCATGAAATTCAGCACACACGTAGACAATGATCTGGAATAACATATAGGGTACTTAATATCCCGGTAAACGCGGGCAGAGTACTAGTAGTTAATATAGCCGACTGAGGGCGCTGCAGCGGCGCGGTTAGTGTTCACTGGGGATTGACCACGCCGGTATTATCCAAGAGACGAGCCGCAACGTTCAAAGCAAATACGCCCTGCGGTGCAACCGTCAGCGATATGTGTTAAAAACAACTGCAGCGATATTATTTGAATTTGCATGTAAATTTAAACATTAATACGACGCCTATAACGATAAAAGCTATTATCCTTGGTGAAAATTATCGTTAATACTGATTTACTGATGATCATAATAAAAATACAAGGCTTTCACTAACTTTCAGTACGTAAACACGGTATATTACAAGTACTGTTTATTGTGTACACACAAGGAAACAAAAAAACAAACGTGTACTTATATACGCGCGTGAGAAGTTTTACTTCTTTGGCATCAAAAAATTTCAAAAAAAAAAATAAAAAAATAAAAAAAAACAATATTCAAGAACAATATCTAACAATATTCAAAAAAACAATATAATAAATATACTAATAATCATTTTTTCAAATCGAGCGTTTTTAAAAACGCGCGTGACGTTTCGTCGTTTTTGTGTCACCGTTCGTGTTACAATTCTTAAAATTTCACTCTCATCATTTTTCCCATTTATTTCATAGCGCGCATATAACTTCAAAATAACGATTCTTGAAAGCATATAACACAAAAGGCGGTCTTTTTGCTACACAGCGATCTCTATCAGACAACCTTTGAGTAGAAATCAGTCAACATATAGTTAGAATGTGTTGTGTGTGTCAGGTGTTCGCGTGGATCGCGGAGGCCGGCGCGGTGTCGGACGACGAGATGCTGCGCACCTTCAACTGCGGCATCGGGATGGTGCTCATCGTGGCGCCAGAGGACCAGGCCGACGTTAGTATATACCACACTACACAGATACCGCTACACTCTTCTAGTTGTATGCATTGTACAATCAATGAGCATCAGCCGTATCAATGACACGGAGCCCCCGGCTACAGGGGCCCCGACTAAGGAACCCTGTCAGAACGGGGTTCCCTCAACAAAATGTTGGCCAAACCGTGTGGGGGCTTTTTTTTAATACTTAACGACTTGTAACAATGTTTAAATTTATTGATACAACACGATATACTACTGTGTTCAAAAAATAACGGCAATTTTTAAATTTTGCGGATTTAGAGTCCGATTGTAAAACTATTATATTATAATAAGCGGCACCCCCCGCCCGCGCGAACGTGTTTTGCTTGTGCTCCGTGTTAATTTTACGTAACTCGAATAAAATGGAAAAGTTAGTGTCTACGGAGTTGATAAAAGTTATCCAAGGCATGGTCCTGCCAATGGAATTAAAAATTAATTCCTTAGTTGAAACGATTCGATCGTTAGAAGCTAAAATAGATGTGTTAGTTACTTCAAACATTGAACTAAAAAACATGGCGGAGGCGAGCAAAGCAGATCGTGGCAAGATAGATACTGTAGGCGATAACTGCGATAAGCGAGGCACACAAAGCAGGAGTGAGAAAGCGCCGAAGTTAACCGCCGAGCAGCATTCCGCCGCCCTGCGCGCGACAAAGACCGAGATAACCAGCGCCCAGCCAATAATGACGCGACGACGACGACGCGAAACAGATACGTCCGCCGACGGCAACCGAGCTCGTGCGACTACTGTCGACGCTGATAATAACGCCGCAGCCGCAGCCGTTGCAGTCGCTCAGCCGTCCACATCGTGTAAGCAATTAAATAATGCCACGCTTCCATCGACGGATGAGTTGAGAGGCGCTGAGCGCAACAACAGAGATACGGAGCGATGGACAACTGTAACTCGACGTAGGCAACATCGTCCAATTGTACGAGGCACAGGTGAAGCGAATGATGAGTTGACGGGAGTCGAAAAGACCCGGATGATTCATCTATGGTCGTTAAGCCCTGAGACTAGTTCAGAGAGTGTTCAAAAGTACATGCTTAAGAAGAAAAACAATGAAATACCATACGTTGTTCAAAAACTTGACTTGAAGCATAATAACTACGCTTCCTTTGTAGTATCGGTTCCGGAAAGCAGTTATTCGTATTTTCTCACTGCAGAAAATTGGCCCCCGAATATTAGATTAAGTGAGTGGTTTCGTAAGAGACAAGTGGATAGGCAAGCTTAATCAAGCAAGGTGTAAGAGAGAGACAAAACCGCATATTTTGGTATACTACCAAAATGTACGAGGATTACGTACTAAGTTAAACGTAATAACAGCAGAGATTGCAGCTTCACAGGCCGAAATTATGCTATTGTCCGAAACCTGGCTGACATCAGGAATCGGAAATGCGGAAGTTGTTCCCAGTGGGTACAATATACTGAGAGTCGATAGGCCAGGTGCCAGGAGAGGCGGAGGAGTGGCAATAATAGCCGCGCCTCGATATCAACTCCGGTTGATTGAAGTGGAAAACGTTTTTGAAATAGTGGGATGTGAAATTGTTGGTGCAAGTTTATACTCACAAAATAACTTAGTAGTTACGCTAGCATGTGTTTATATTCCGCCAAATACCGATGAACAATTATATAATGTAGTATTTAATGTAATAGAATCTATAAGTGCAAAATACAATAAGGTATTAATAGCGGGAGATTTTAATTTAAGTTCAGCTAGTGTAAGCACAATCGCAAGCTATGAATATCTATTGGAGTTCTGCGAACTACAGCAGGTAAATACAATTGTCAATTGTTACGGCACCATGCTAGATCTAGTCCTAGCCAGTCCGTCCTTGGGCATGCTCACGGTGCAGCGAGCGGCCGACACGCTGATCCTACCAGATCGCTACCATCCACCTCTCGACATTCTTATCGAACGTCCAGCTCCAAGTGTTATTGAGGAGCCATCAGCTTTTAATTCTAGCACTGAGTGGGACTTTCGACGTGCTAACTATCATGTACTGTATGAAAATCTTAGGACAGCCGATTGGCAGTCGCTTTACAAGATCACTGAGCCGAATGAGGCCGTATTAGAATTTTATTTAATTATTAATAATTGCATGGATAACTGCGTTCCCAGAAAAAAGCGTTTGGCAGTACGACCTCGGTATATTTACCCTGTGTGGTACACGCATGTAACAAAACGCAACATACGATACAAGGCACACTTTCATCGTCTATATAAAAAGACATTATCTAGTAGGCATCGAATGAAGTTCTCATACTATAGGGCACTTGTTAAGTTGAATGTGCAGGCTGATTTCCGATTTTATAAAAAAAGAATGGAGAATGACGTAAAACGAGACCCTTCGAGTTTTTGGGGCTACATAGGTGCTAAGCGCAATAAAAGTAAAAATGGCCAGAGTCTTTTAAATAATGGGAAGTCAGTTCGGAACGATGAAGGAGCTCAGTTGTTTGCGGACTACTTCGCGTCAGTCTATTCAAATTGTCAACCTAAATTGGACGTACAAGATGCAATGAGTTACGGAAACACAACAAACAGAAACATTCACATCGGATCCATAAGCATTAAAGAGGTAGAACAAGCTCTTGATACCCTCAAACCGAAAAGATCGGCAGGACCGGACGCCATCCCACCTTATGTTGTCAAAGACTGTCGGGTTGTGTTTGCGGAACCATTGTACTATATATATAATTTATGCGTCGATTCCGGAAAGTATCCTGAAGCATGGAAGGTATCACGTGTGGTGCCCGTTCCATAGAGTAATTCCGGGTCAGAGGTAAATAATTTTAGACCGATAGCTGTATTGTCGGTGTTTGGTAAATTGTTTGAATCTATCCTATATAGATTAATAAGCGTGCAGGTGGAAAGTCAACTCTCCAATGCACAACATGGATTCAGAGCTGGTCATTCCACTACTAGCAATCTATTGTCATTTTACGCATATACTGCTGAAGCAGTGGACAAGGGTAACCAAGTGGACACTGCGTACTTTGATTTCCGGAAAGCGTTTGATACGGTGGATAATGATTTACTTCTCCGTAAATTTGCAACTGCCGGATTCACCCCCTCTTTGCTACGCTTCTTCTCCTGCTACCTCCGGAATCGGAGGCAGTATGTGCAGTATAATGGATATGTCTCAAACCCGTATTACACGTTTTCCGGTATAAGCCAGGGATCGAATCTCGGACCTTTAGAATTTTTGATTTTCATAAACGATTTGCCTGACACAGTCAATGCGGCTCACTGTCTTTTATTTGCAGATGATCTGAAATTGTCTTTGGAAATTCGGGATTCATCAGACTGTGACATCTTACAAAGGGAAATAAAACGTGTCGTCGAATGGAGTGAGAAAAATCTGCTCGCATTCAACGAAACAAAATGTTCTGTAGTATCGTTTACGCTAACGCACAACCCGGTAGAGTTTAATTATAAATTGGGCAACGCGATCCTGCAACGGCAAAACTCTGTAAAAGATTTAGGTATTCTAATGCGATCTGACCTAAGCTTTGCCCAACATATTTGTGAGCTAACAACTCGGGCCTACAGATCACTCGGGTTTGTTTTAAGACAGTGCAGAGACTTTGAAAGTGTTGCTGCGATAAAATTGTTATATAACAGCTTCGTAAGAAGCTTGTTAGAAAGTAATGCAGTTATCTGGGGTCCGCATGAAGTAAAGTACAAACTCATGGTGGAGAAACTCCAAAAGAAGTTTTTGAGATGGCCGTACCACAAACAGTACGGCTACTACGTAGGGTTCCCACATGTGTATCCAACTTTATTTTTGTTAGGAATGTTGGGATACGACTCGCTTGAAGTCAGACGTGAGGTAGCGCTTATGGACTACTTCTATAGGTTAATTAGAGGTGATATTAGTAACCCCACAGTGCTGGAATTAATATCGCTGAACGTTCCTGAAATAAACAAAAGAGCTCGGACATATAAACTATTCAGGGTTCGTTATAGATTGGTATTGGTCCGCGAGTCACCGTTGGCACACGCGCTGGCCTTGCTTAATGGTGTTCTGGCCTGGGATGTGGATCTAGACCTCTTTACATCCACGCCTGCTGTATTTCGCAGAGCTGCCAGTAGATATATTCAATCGTCTCTGTATAAACGCATTAGATTTTGTCTGTTATGTTTATATAGAAATGTAATAAATAAATAAATAAATAAATAAATAAATAAATTATGTTGACACACATGCCCCAAGTATGATACAATTTTCAGCTGTATTCATTGTGTACTTTTTAATAATAGTCGCTAAAGTTAGACGTGTTTTTATGATCTCAGCGATTTTTGATTCATGGCTTTTGCACCACAGTAATGCACCTGCTCACACTTGATTGCTTGTTCGGGAACTTTTGGCCAAAAATAGAATCAGCACGATGCCCCAGCCTCCATAGCTCGCTAGACATGGCTCTGTGTGAATTTTTTATATTTTCATAAATAAAGAGAACCTGAAAGGGCCGTCGTTTTCAAGCATAGATGCTGTTAAACGCACCGCTGAAAGAGCTAAAGGCTATCCCAAAAAATAGAGTTTGAAAAGTGTTTCGGGGATTGGAAGAAGCGCTGGCACTAATGTATAATAATATCTAGTGGGGACTATTTCGAGGGCGACAACACTAATGTATATGAATAAATAATTTTTTTTTCAAAAAACGAAAATTCTCGTTATTTTTTGAACACACTACGTACATGTTGAAGTAAAGTTAACATTATGGCTTATAATCATTCGCATAGAGCACGAAATTGAAGTTGGCAAGACCATTATGTATAAAATGTAAAAAGTCCCCATCGATCCGTGTCCAAAAAATATTCAAATTTTAAGGTCAAAGTTGCCAAAAATGTTTTTTGCAATTTTCAGCCAGATAAGTAAAGTAAGCTCTATGCGAATTATGGATAAATATGTTTTATTTTTTTAAAGTTGTGCTAAGGAGTTTCTTTACGGCTTTTCTTCTCCTCCATGACAAAGCACTTTTCCGAAAAGCTGGTAGATTAAATGACGTGCATAAGTGTATCAGTGATACCTAAATGAATAAAAGGTGTCATGTGATGTGATGTCACGTCCAGGTGATGAACATAACGCGTTCGTTCGGCGCGATGGTGATCGGCAGCGTGCAGGCGCGGCCGGCGGGCGGCGCGCGCGTCACCGTCGACAACTTCGCCTCGGCTATCGACTTCACACGACGAATGCCGCATATGCCTAAGAAGAGGGTAAGTGCATCGATTTTAATAGTTCATTAATAGCAGTATTACTTCTCTGTAGGGTCCCTCTACCACCGTTTTGCTTGATTCAGCCGCCAAACGACTCGTTGTGTTCCGGTGTTCTCTCTTTCTTGGCCGGCAACGCATCAGTGATACATACCTTTGGTATTGCTGATGTCCATGGGCGACGATAGCCATTTACCATCATGTGGATCATCAGTTTGTCTGCTATTTGTATTAAAAAAACTGTATTCATCATAACGGTGCCGTCGATTTTATTCACCTGAGCTAATTCACCCCCCGACTGCCCAAAGGGGGGTTAAGTTTTTGACCTATATTGCTTTGCCACCCTCTGTAGCCTAATCGACTGGACAGATGTCAACGTTATGAGGTATCATTAGATTCGTCTTAGCTGTCGGAGTGATAACATAGGGTTCAATACGGCCGACGTATCTACCAACTTTAGCTCAGTAAGACAGGGACAGCGACACAAACGCGACATAAATGCTAACGTGTGACTGAGACATAATACCGCGTACCGAGCATTGCCGTATGTTAAGTTACTGCGCAGCCTTCTGCGCGAAGTTCAGACTCGCCAAGATACGTCGGCCGTATTGTATATAGTATTTCGAAATAGCGACCGCGAAAAAGAATATGAAGAGGGGGATAAAAAAATTCTTATTAAAAATATATGGGTATCAAATGAAAGCTAATAATTAGCCTATTCTAAATATATATATATTTGTATTTTTTTTTCATTTTCGTCATAAACAAACAATATTTTTTGTATGTACTTTTTTGAATATAGATTATCTTCTTTAAACAAAATGTAACCAACACGAACCCTCCATCGCGTCCCAGGTGGGCGTGCTGGTGTCCGGCAACGGCAGCAACATGCAGGCGCTGTGCGAGGCGGCGCGCGACCCCGCGCAGTGCGTGTGCGCGGACGTGTGCCTCGTCGTCAGCAACAAGGCGGACGCGTACGCGCTCAAGCGCGCCGAGGCGGCGGGGATACCGGCGCTGGTCAGTTATAGGACGTACAGGACATGAGATGATGCAGCTTAACAAGTGTAACGAGTTTTTGGAACTAAGTTCCTTATCGCGCGTTGCGAAAGGGGGCTAGACGGAAAAAATTAAGAGGAAAAGTTGTAACGACACTTTTTGCCGTCGTTTATTAATTAAAGCGAAGTACTAGGCGACCAGAAGTGTTCGAGGGTGCGACATCCATACATACTATGATTGTACAGTATGTATGGATGTCGCACCCTCGAAGACTTCTGGTCGCTTAGTATTAATCGAAAGGAATTTCGTTCCATCCGGGTGTCCCTTGACACCTCTCATTTTTTTTTATTAAAATTTATTATTTTCATAGAACAGGTTGGCACCAATCCGCGTTCGACAATGTTTAATGTGATACTTCTGTAACAGTACCTGCGAGCAAATTACATTGCTAGCCTCTGTGTTTACAATAATCCCTACATGTATAAGAATCAGTCATCAGACTAATTAAAGGAAAATGTTCAATTTAAGAAACTGTTGCATTTTAAACGTTTTTATTAAAAATTTTATAAAATTACACACTACTTACATATTACTATCTTAATAATTATATATAAATTACTAAACTACTCGACTCCTAAACTACTTAACCGATTTTAATAAAATTTGCACACCGTGTGCAGTTTGATCCAACTTGAAAGATAGGATAGCTCACATCTCAAAATAAAAAAAAACCTTTTGACAGAACGAAGTCTGTCCGGGCAGCTAGTTGTTTATATTTTGTCTGTCAGAAAATAAGTAAAGTCTGGCGGCCCTGGGCTCGCGGAATATTACGTATTCGAAGCATTACTCATGAAACGTTCCCGACAGGTGTTCAACCACAAGGAGTACGCGTCGCGCGAGGAGTTCGACCGCGCCGTGTCGGCCGCGCTGGAGGCGCACCGGGTAGACATCGTGTGCCTCGCGGGGTACATGCGGATACTGTCCGCCGAGTTCGTGCAGAGGTACCTTCACATTTATAACGCTATATGCAGTCTAACATGTTTTATTGATGTAAACACATAAATTTAAATATAAATTAAACATAAACTCTTCTTTCTCTTACTTCTCTCTTTACGTTACTCTTCTTTCTTTGTTGTTACCGCCTTCTTTGTTCTCCCACTGCCCTAAGGTTGACCGGCAGGGAATGCTTTTAGCATTAAGTTCGCCTTTTGTGCCCTTATTTGTGTAAGGTTCAATAAAGAATAAATAAATAAATAAACACATTCACATTAACAAGTCGCAAGGGCTCTGTTCCTGGTTCATGACCTGAGTTAACTCGGCTGATTCGCTTAGTCTAGACAAAAAGTTTTACGTGTATGTGTGTGACTGCGTGCATTTGTGCGTGTGTGACGCGCACGCACGCGTTAGTACTAGACTAGATTTCAAAAATTATTTCGCCAATAGGATGCTCTATTGTTTCCGAATAACATGGGCTATATTCATTTTGATCTGTACGAAAAGCGAAGCAAAGCGAGTGCGGTTACCTAGTGTAATAATGATATAATGGTATGTTTGTGTGTGGTTCCAGATGGCGCGGGCGGCTGATCAACATCCACCCGTCGCTGCTGCCGCGGCACCCCGGGCTGCGCGCGCAGCGCCAGTGTCTGGAGGCCGGCGACTGCCACTCGGGCTGCACCGTGCACTTTGTTGATGTTAGTCATTGAACTATTAAGTTCTCCACCAATCCGCACTAGAGCAGCGCTGTACAGCCCTTTATTAAAAAAAAAAAAAATAAACGCTTAAGTCCGGTTTACACGTATTAAGTAGTTAAGTTGATAACTAAATATTAAGTAAATTAATACATGTAAACAGATAATTTAGTAGCTTTTTAGTTAAAATTTAGTTATCTACTCAACTACTCAATACGAACATTATACTCATACCCTCGCAGTAGGTTTTTACTTGTGTCACGGGTGGCATGGATATGCTGACGTTTGGGTCGGCCACTAACTGCTTTAATCCGCACTTGAGCAGCGTGGTGGAGGATGCTCTAAGCCTCGAGAGGATAGACACGTGTAACCGTCGACTATTCATGGCTTGAAGCTAGAAAACAATTTTAGCTTTTTTTGAGACTACTCTGAATTCAGTAAAATGTAATAAGATTAAGATGAGGTCCCTCAAATCACTTAGACATTTTATTTGTGAACCGAACAAACCAGCTTTAATAACCCAAGTCAGAGTCACTAACGGTTACTTTAATCACTCCTTAGCAAAGAATCACCATACAAATTTTGTACCAAGGAGCGATTTAAGTAACCGTTAGTGATTGAGTTGGGGCGTAAGTATACCTTTGACCACAACAAGTCAACAACAATATACCCTAACCAGCTCATACATCAACAGGAGGGCATGGACACGGGCCCAATCATCACCCAGGAACAGGTCCCAGTGCTGAAGGGCGACACGGAGGAGACCCTGACGGAGCGCATCCACCAGGCGGAGTACCGCGCGTACCCGCGCGCGCTGAGACTCGTCGCCACGGGCCGCGTGCGGCTCGACGCGCACGGGAAGATCGTGTGGCACTGACCGGTGGTATACCTACATATAATGGCGGGCTAGTGTTCTGTGCGACCATTATGAACTCTTAATTCCAGCCATATTCCAATGTAAACGTCAAATTCGTGTTACAAATGCGGTCACGTGACACTTTCGCCGTATACCTCATTGCGTGGGACATGAAAGGTTTTTTAAAAGTTCATAATAGGGGGGGGGGGGGGGTTAAGATTGTCTTAGGGAAGGGCAGCTTCAGCCTTTGAGTTACAAGGGCGTTTTTCAGCGTTTAAGTTACGAGGTATCTAAGCCGTTGAGTCAAGGGGTCATATGAATTCCAGACCAGCACATTGTATTATATTAAATGTCATCATTCGAGTAATAGGTACTTTGTATCAGTAGGCTAACTAGACATATCCAGAAGAGTCGTGCCCCCCCCCCCCTCTTTCCTGTCCTTGATCCGCGCTTGGCTAATATGTACTATAGCTTAACAAGGTCATTGGTGTGTGCAGTGTACCCGTCGTCAATATTTTGTTTATCTGTTATATCTTGTAATGACCGTTATAGTTATCTGCAATCATAATCTCTGTTTAAGTTACTCTATTTTCCCATGGAGGATAGAGTAGAAGGAGGGCCATCTCTGTGTAGAACAGTGTCCGTAAAAACACGTCCGATTACAGATGGTGCTGCGGTGCGGTCGACAACAGCTATGTTTAAATATCTATGTATCAGACACTAGCGCCATTTTGAAATCGCCATTATTGGAACCTCTATTTTCAGTAAACAGCTGGACACTTTTTCGAGTTTCCCCTCATATGAGATGGCCTTCCTACTCTACCTTCTATGCTCCATGTGTATAAGTTACTCTATCCTCCATGATAAGTTAGCAGGTAAAGTAATAACTACAATAAGGACTTATTTCACATTCTTCAAGTAAGTCCGAAGTAAGCTATTCGTTGGTTAAGTTGACATTTCGTGTATGTAAAATGACACTTTAACGTCACTTTAACCGGCGAATAGCTTAATCAGGACTCTACTTGAAGATGGTGAAACAAGCCCTAACACTACTTAACCCGTCGGTTACCGAGAACGTTCCAGCACGTTCGAACTCAAAGGTACCGATCACGCGGATCCTAACGAGTTACGTGAATAAGGTGACTTTTTGACAGTTACTAGTTATGCTATTGAGAATTATGAATGTATATAATATTGTGAACGGCTGATATAAGTGACGTATCTCACTGTATCGATAAATTGCTGTTAGAAAAGTCAAGTAATTTTCGCCTGCCTGTCGAAGATAACTTCCAGTTACCAATGTTAGAACATCCTCGTAAAAGTACGACTTTCAGTTGAATCTCAATCTGATGTATGGTAAACTGTGATTGACTGTTATAATTACATTGTGCCGACATTACAGTGCGCCCAACTTATCTGTGAAATGGCGAAAATTGGAACTAATGCTGCCCCATTCTTAAGTTCTTTGTGTTAATGTCAATGAATGACATTGACATTTACTACGTCTCGAATTGCGTCCCAGTGATTGGTCCAATGCGTTCGACAGCGCCCTCCCTCAGTTCACAGATAAGTTGGTCGCACTGTACGTTGCGGATTTGACGTGATGATGCTATTTATTGCATTATTCTATAGAATAGACAGATGAACAAATGGCCTGATCACTGATCAACAAAAATTACAAAGGTATATTTTGGTTCTGAAATCCCGCACAGGGGTGTGTCTTAAGACATGATTTTGATGATTAGATATGATTTTGATAGGAAATGTTTTTGATGATGACATAGTTTTTTTTTTACACAAAATCAATTTGTTATCGGGTTTTATCAGCTATGCCGTATAAGGCTGTGTGACATACTTTTGTGGCACTTGACAACATTATATCTCATTAAGTAAAGTTCCTAACTCCAGTGCTGCAGTGCTATAATCAAGCTACCACATATCGCTGTAGTAAATAATAATTATATCCATGTGTTTAGTGAGAATCTCTAAGAGCAAGAATGTCTTTAATTCGCCAGACATGGCCATACTTTAATCAATTTTAAAAGATGTGTTGTAATTAAGACTTGAATTGTTTCCAAGGTCTTGAATATGTATTTTATATTGTTTTCATTGTATATTTTGTATACAATGTATATATATGCTATATGATGTTATTTTTATGAATTATATTAATTGTTAAAGCCATTTAGATAAGTAGGTAAAAGTTAAATAAATGTCATTTAGCAAACTTATATTATTATGTTTTATTTATATTTGTTACAATAATTTTCTAACACTTAATATCACAGATTGTAATTATACAATTGACTAAAATTCTTAGTTCACCGAGGAACAACACAGAGTAATTTAAACTATGCGCTAAACTTTAAACTCTTTAAAAATAATATTTTTAAGAATTATAACAATATTACATAGTTTTTAAATGGTTCATAAAAACATTAAATAAATACGACATGAACTGATCTACAACCAAAGTATTATAAATAAATTGAAAGAACACAAGTCTCTTCTTCCCTATGTTTTTGTTTTTATTTTTCTTTTTTTATGTGTTTAACCTCAAACCCTCTTATAATGTCAATTAGTTATCTACATTTTTCTTTTTTTCCTTAAAACTCAGCATCTCACTCAAAGCCCTGAAAATCATGCCAAATATATCCTCATTCTCTGGTACTGCAACGGGCCTGGTGGCCGCTTCCTTCGCTTCTTGTTTTTTTACTGAATGAATTCCTTTTTCTAAAATATCTCGGCACATTGTCTCAAAAGCGACATGCAATTTCTGCTTATTTAACAATGGTACTATTAAATTGTAAGTGTTAATTTTCATGTTAATTGAATCAGCTAATTCTTTGTTACAATTATAGATTTTATTCCATTTAACTTGGTCTTGTTCGCTCAAAGGAAATGGGCCTAGAAACATTCTTTCTGTTTTGATATCTTCTTTAAGAGCTTGTATATCTTGTTCTATTTCCTTGCTCATAGTGATCCATTCTGGTGTAAACCCATTATTTATTAACACCTGAAAGGCATTTAATATTTAAAATTAAAGTTGAGAGGAATTTATTATATAAAATACATCCTATCATAATCTAAATTTTACTAACAAAAAATAACCGACTTCAAAGTTACTCTAAAACTACTTGTCAGATCCTGTTCAAATTTATGTGGGATTACGTGACAAGCACCTGCTTTCGATTAAAAAAAGAATCATCGAAATCGGTTGGCGTGATATTGAGTTATTCGTCCATTTGTCGCGCTTACTTAATACAAATATAAGACTTATATGGTTTTATCATGGATGCCACTGTCAGATCTCAATAAAATTTATATGGGACCACATGACAGCCACCAGCTTTCGATTAAAAAAAGAATCATCAAAATCGGTTTGCCCAGTCCAAAGTTCTGAGGTAACGAACATAAAAAAAATAGGGTTCATATGCTGCAAATGATATTAAGGCTACTGAGTGTAACAATTCCATTCCGTTCCTTCAATTTAGATATTAGGACTAGGAATGAAAGATTGTATGAATCTTACATTAAATTACAAAAAAATTGATATGAGATTATTTAGTATTAGTCTACTTTGCAACAATCCTCAGTTAACATGTATGATGGTATATAGTTTAAGACATGCGTGGCACCACCCTCCCTCTCACAACGGAAACATGCACTACAATAATTAAAAGTATATACCAATATACATACCAGCATAATTATGGGATTTCCAAATTTTCAAGTTTTAATTTATCTATACTAAGCAACTCTACATTAACATGCAAGCAATGTCTTACCTCATTCAATTTATGGGTGGTGAAATCAACATATGGATTATTATTCTGATCTTTTAAGGGCTTTCCTTTACCACTCAAATTTTCAAACTCCCCTTTAGACATTGATTCTTGTATCAAATCTTCAACGAGTCGATCAAAACCATATTTGGTCTTGATATCATGTTTCCTTGCATAATAATCCTTTTTCATGAGAGTGTTGTCGGCGGCGATTGCTTTAGCTTTCCGGTGCTCCATCACAGTGATAGCTGCCTTCTCGGCTCGGGCCTGTGCCCATTGTTTCTGACGTTGGAAAGGTGTTCCGTGACCGACCCCTTCAAAGCTTAAGTACTGACGGTGCTGTGGAGCTGTATGCTGGGAACGTACAACAAGTAATGCATACAAAGAAAGTTTTCAATTTATTTCACGTACAGGTGATATAGTATGAAATAAAATGGCTTTAAACTTGTTACTTAGTACAGGGAGAATAGTCCCAATGTTATACTGAAGACGTGATTACAATGATATGATATTGCAGTCATAAAAAAATGTTTTAGTATTTAAATTGTGAAATTCATCAGATAGTAAAATCATTCTTTAATTATTTGAATGTTACACTTACTCTGATGTCATACACAATCTTCTCAATTTCATCAGTCTTGCTGGATCCAGTGTTATGCTTCGAAATAATTCTAAAAGCGTTCTCGATAGCTACAAACTTATCGATGTTGGCTTCGGGTGACCCGGAGTCAGGGTGGTACTTCTTGGCCAGGTCTAGAAAGGCATTACGAACAACATCTTGTTTTGCATGGGTTGGTACATTAAGAACTTTATAGCATTCCTGAAACAAGTAAAAATCTCAATACCGAAGTTACATATTATACATTTATTACATATACATTTAGCTCACTTCGATGTTCAACTGCGTTTTGGTCGTCGCGGTTCTTGTTACAAGAAACTGGGGAAAAATAAATGGTTTCGTCAGTATTGGTATATTCAACTTCTTATTCATTTTGGGGCAAATCAGATAGTGTAAAATTTATAGGAATTATATTTATTTCAATTTTTGAGAAAGATTGTGAAACTGTTTTGTGAAGTTTTGTTTTGATTTTGACATTTCAATTTGACAAGTTGACATGACATTATTGACAATTGACTGGGTTACAGATTATAATTACAAATCTAGACACATCACATGGGAGTTTTTATGATATATACAGGCTGCTTTTTCTGCAACATGAAATAAATTATACCACTAAAATAAAATTCAAAAGATTTATGATAATCATAAGCAAGATTTATAATCTCTTATTTTTTGAATGCATTGACTTGACATTGACTTTGAAATGTTTATAATGCTGTCAAGGCTGTCAATCTTCAAATAATGACGTTTACGTGACATTATTTGACAATACATGAAAATAGACATTTTTGTGGATTGGATTTGCGAATCTAGTGAGTCAAATCAGAAGTGATTCCTTTTATTTCTATAATGACGAATTGTTGGTTACTTTTCGAATAAGTAAGTTTAAAGGTTTTGCATGTTAGTGAAAAGTGAAAAGCTTTTAGAACACTATCGGACGTTTTATGCGTTGAGAAAATGCCTTTGACGGCAGAAGAAATCGCGACCCGCTATCCGATTCACTGGTTAGTGTGGAATAATCGGACTGAAGAGTTGAAGAAAGCACTCGAGGGAAATGTGGTAAAGCTTCCTAATATGCAATTTATATTACTAGTATCAGTTTAAATGATTAAGGTTATGTTGGTCATCTTCAAAAAAATTGTTGTGTACACACGTCAACCGTAGGTATCTATTAATTTTTCTACGCCTACATCACGTGATGTGATAATATTCGCAATAATTTACACGGTCATAATACAATGATTTTTATATTCCTATTTACACATTTATTAAA
The DNA here is from genome assembly GCA_951805285.1 of Thymelicus acteon. Lineage (NCBI taxonomy): Eukaryota > Metazoa > Arthropoda > Insecta > Lepidoptera > Hesperiidae > Thymelicus > Thymelicus acteon. The sequence continues at coordinate 2,005,940 of OX638226.1, read as the reverse complement.
CATTATTTTACTAATATTAAACTACCTTTGAGATCAATTTTTATTTTGCTTCATATTCAGATCCTTTTACCAACGAAGTAACACCTCATAGTGCTCCTTGCACTCTCGTAATATTATATTATTACAGGGTTTTAATATAACAATACACTTAATTCAGGAAAATGACAGTCATAATAATTATTAAAAGGCTCTATGAGCAAGGCTTAAACTGCTTCTCAATACAGAGGAATATTAACTGGTGACTAACTGAAAGGTGTTCACATACACATGTTTACATACTAAATGCATGTATTGCAAACTTTGTCATGTTTACGCACAATAATACCTATAAAGCACCTATACAAACCTTTTGTGTAACAAGGAAAAATTTTGTGAATTAAAATACCATGTTACTGTCATATCATCATACAGTCAACAATTTTTGATTTCTTATAATTTTAGTAGCCAGTAGCTCAGCTCAACTTACCTATCAAGATCACGGTTTACTGATGGACCAACTATGTATGCACAACTAGTTGTATGGCACAACTAAGTGTTCCCATTGGCATAACAAATTTTTCTTTGCCTAGGTTTGTAATCAAGCAAAAGCAATATATGTGATGTATAGAGTTTTATTTCACATTTTTAATAATGCAAATTCCCAGAGAACCATGCAACCATATTTATTATCTACATGTAAATAGAAAATCTCATATCGCAAGATTAAACAAATCAAAATTGAGTGTAAAATAAGTGCAGTGGCAGCCATAGTCAAAATGAAACTCTTATTGTTATGTCATGTCTATCCATCCATCTACAGCAAAACGCTGAGAGCCATAATGCTATGAAGCTGGAATTTGACATGGATATCCATATTTATTACATTGACAATATGGTAGAATAAAAACTAAAAAAAATTAATCTTGTGTAACCCATAGTGAGGCAGAGGCGGTACAGCCATACAAGCTGAAAAGCCCAGCTTATTATCATCACTCTGCAGCTGTTAAACTCTGCAGCTGTTAAACTCATATTATTTGTTGGTAAATATTACACGTATGGAATGGAGTGTTTTGTGGTGTTGGGCCAAAGATCCTGAGATCCTGGATTGTACAACACAACTAGGCTTGTCTTGTTCTGACGGCCTAGACACGCCACTTAAGTGAGGGGTTTTGTTGAAGAGGTCTTACAAAAATATGGTGAGTCTGCTATGACCGTGTTTTGGTTCTGGATTTTGTTTGCGAATTTTTTGGAGGAAGGGGAGCGGGAGGGAGAAGGAGGGAATTTATTGGTCTCTGATTTGTTAAACCTATCAAAACTATAAAAGTTAAAAGTTACAACAAAGTACATTCAGTGATTGTTAGGCGATACCACAGAAGAAATAATAGTACTTGTAATAAGCAGAAGGCAAACTCCGCAAAATCATTTAAATAAATAGCGGCTCTTGCTCCAACTCAATAAAGTGTAATTCAGGTCACACAGCGCTAATCAAAAACGCGTAATGAGTTGCCTTCCTTTCTAACACCTTATCTCTCATTAACGCTTATCCTCTCTGGCAATGTTAGGGGTTGTCTTTTTGAAAAAATAAAATTAATCTGAAAGTTTAATGACAAGTTATATATGACATAAAGAAAAGTGACATTTATAAAAATTAATTAATTTTGTATTTTTTTCTGAAAGTTTAATTTTTAATATATTATTATCTGTGGTAGATTAATAATGTATGACAGGCATTATGAATTTTCTGAATTAGCCAGACACGTCGAACGCGGCATGTACTTGTAGCGTCATAGCTAAAATGCGGAATGCGCCAGGCCTGGCCATACGAAGTTCGCCAAGACAGCTAGTTTATAATAAAAGAAAAGTTTCTGTTTGTGTTGACAGTCAGATTATTTTTGGTGATTTACTTTTTTGGTTTATTGCAATGTTAAACGGGGAATACACTACGCGGACTTGCCCGCGGGCAGTCGGGCCGGGCATGTCTGTCGCCACAATACACTACACAGACTTATCAGTTTATGTTGGAGCGGCGTAACGATTAGTTGTGTTGTGCGTACACAATATAATGACAACGCAACGAAGGAAAATCGCTATAATTGCTGGTGCTGCATTAATATGTACTGTTTGACTATTAGAATATATTATAACGACTTAAAGCTGTTTAAACAACCATTCACGCTAATTTATTAACTCCCTTAATGAAATAAAAACATTGCGATTTTCTTCGTCTAATAAAGAATTCAATGAATCCTAACTAAAAAGGGTAAAATAAAAAAGTAGTAGTTTAGAATGTTGTTAAAAGTAATACTGAACAAGTAAACCATAGAAGGATTTACAGTCGGGACCCATTTAAATTTTACAGGGCTGCTGGAAAAAACAAACAAGATTTGATTAGTTGAAAAATGGGTTCCGACTTTTAACAACATTCTAAACTACTGGGCTTATTTTTCTCTTTTTAGTTTTTTTTACGCAGCAACGTTTTTTGTTTTTTATTTTTTTTATTAATTTTCTTAACGTAAGCTAAATTAGCATCGAGGTATATTTCTTTACATCTATTTATTAAATTTTGGTAGGCAGCATTTCGTAATTCGGAGTTCATTAATTCTTTGCTTTTTATTTTCCATAAACATGGATATGTTCTATATTCCGCTAGGAATTCTGTCCAGATTGTTTCATTTTCATTAAAACTCATTTTATACGCATGTACTCCACAGTTCGATAAATAAAATCAGATAGGGACGTCTGTCCTAGTTGCTGTTGCTCTCGGGTCTGTGAACAGACAGCCCGCGGTGACCACTCACATACGGACATGTCTGTGCCCCCGCAGACAAAATGAGATCGCGCGGACAAGCAACAGACAAGTCTGCCAGACTGACTGCAACGGCCCTACACTAGCAAACATTGCACAGTCCTATAGTAGCGAGGCCCGGCGGGCTTGTCTGCAGACTTGCCCATGGGGATGTCTGTCTAGTGAATTCCCCACTTTATTATAATGTAAAAAAGAGGTAGATATGTCACTAGCGCGCCGACGATGAAGAGCGTAAGAACAGGCAATTGACCGTACTGCTCATAGTCGCTCAGTCAATACAAGACGATACGCACGCTTTTGTTGTTGTCAGAAGTGCTTGACTTTTGACATATAGCGTTAAAATGCCTTCATGTATTTAAACTAATGTGTTTGGTGTAGTGAAACAAAAGATAAACATGTTTTTTTTTTCACTCTTTTCGGAACAGATTTTTTGGTTGATTTGTAAGGGCATAACTTATCTATATTTTTTAAATATCATTGGTTTATTGGTTTAGTTTAGTAGCTTAATGTAATCAATAAAAAAATGTGTTTTTGTAAAGATACTGAACTTTTGTATTGTTATGTTAGTAAGTACAGTACATACATATGTACATAGAAAAGGTTTACTCCTGAAATCCCCACCATTTATTTACACATTTACCAAAATTATTATGGTTAAATTTTGAACTATGAATGAGACAAGGTTTTTAATACCTTCATTCCCTTATAAAAAACTAGTAACCCACCCTCATTTCCCTTCGGATACCTATAATCATATAGCCTATAACCATTTCTTATAAATGTGTTTATCATACACTAAAATAATAATTTTTCAAATCTGATAGCAGTTTAATAGAGTTCACACAAATAACAAAAATCTCTTCAGATTTATTATACTTATACCTTAATTATACATATATTATATAAAAATATTACAAAGAAAACTGCAAACTGGTCTGCAATTATACTGTCACATTAAACACACTTTTTTGTACTCTCTGTTTTGTACAAACAATGATATTGTAGTATGTTAATTATATTAACAGTTAGTGATTATCAATTAGGCTCTAATAAGATTTTCTCTAATGCCTACCTCTGTAAACAGCTGCCATTGGAAAATACTTTTTGTTGTTTTATTTTCCTTGAGGCAAATTAAATATGATACAAAACTTATAAAGCGCTTGTCTATCCATCCATCCATCCATCAGCCCTTAGAGGTCCACTGCTGGACATAGGCCTCCCCTAACTTGCGCCACTCTGACCGGTCCTGAGCCTTCTGAATCCAGCGGATGCCCGCTGTCTTCTTCAGATCGTCAGTCCACCTGGTCGGGGGGCATCCTATGCTCCTTTTTCCGAGACGTGGGCGCCATTCGAGGACCTTTCTTCTCCAACGGTTATGGGTCCTTCGCAATATGTGGCCAGCCCATTGCCACTTCAGCCGGCTAATTCTTTGAGCTATGTCGGTTACCGGTGTTCGTCTACGGATCTCCTCATTTCTGATGCGATCACATAGAGATATACCGAGCATAGCCCTCTCCATAGCCCGCTGCGCAACTCTGAGCTTAAGCATAAGTTATGCTATAACTTATGATACAAAGCTGAGCGCTTGTCTAATTACGCACATTGTTGGGTTTTGTAACAATTTTTGCATAGGTTTAGGAAGACAATACCAATTTAATATTTATATGTTTATATATAAATCTTTTTGTATATCCATCCAAAATAGGACAGTAACAATATAAAAGTAGGCATATACCGTACAAAAAGAGGTCTTATTGCTAGAGGTAGTTAAGTTATTATTTAATGATTATGTAATGACTTTTTTATGATTAGAATTTTGCAATTTTAATATTTCAGGTTTCAGTACCTCCAACCTAAAAGCATGAGATCATTCGATATTATATCTAGTAGTAAGCAACAATATGTTAAAATTTATAATATGATGTACTTACTTAACATTAATTAATTCAATAAGTATTGGTTTCATTAAGGGTGTAATTGAATGCTTAACAAATAACAGAAATTAAGTGCGTTAAGTGTCTTGCAATATAAAAATTACAAAATTTTGTAATTTCACTGCAATCCAAGATGGGTTGGATGGAGTTGAGTTACTAGTCACATTAAAAATAATCCTATTATATTGATGAAGCCGTACGGCGCGACTGGCGTTAGTTGTCTATGTGATATGGTTTGCATTTCGTTTTAAAAGCCTGCTTAGGCTTAGGCCACCTGTTGGTGTTGGTGGTAAGGCCACCCTATCCTAAAACACCCCTCCTCCTCGCGTCGATATCCTTAATTCTGAGGGTCGTGATCCCTTCCACGGATCACTTTATCCTGGACCATCTTGCGCCAACGGTTCCGGTACTCTGTAGCGTGGATGGCTTCGTGTATCTTGCTATCAAGAGTGGTGCGGGTTTGATCCTGATACATTATCTGTTTGAGATCTAGCCTGCGGCGCGGCCGTGCTTCATTTCATTTTATATGCAAACCCTGTAGAAAACTTCATTAGCGGGATTCAGATCTCACGTGATCTTATCGCGTGTCATATATTATATGTAGTGTAATATTGCCACAGAAATATAATCAATCCAATCTCGATAACAAAGAATTATGTGTCCTGGGTTCCTTCCCTGGTGAAGCAGGATTAGGATTTGTAACATAGTGGTTTTGAACATTATTTTATTAGAACCGTTACTGTACCGTATGGAAGATGTCTCCAATTTCTGATAAAGTTAATAAGCGAATGAGTATACATCAAATGAAAAGCGATTGCCATCGCCAATAGACACGTGTGATACTCGAGTTAGTTTTATTAACACATGCGAACTAAGTTGTGAACGTCTAGTGGAACGCGCCCAATGCGTGTCGCGCCGGGAGGTTCTATTTCAAAATTGAGCCCCCGTTCTCCTTTGAAAATCGGACGAATCCATTGAAAATTGAAGCCGATCGGCGCTAATTCATTGGGACATACATTGTGTTCGCGATGTCGGTTCTATATGCTAGTAATAATATTTCAATGCGTCTACACGGTTTTTTTTTCGATGTCTGACCCTTCGCATAGTTCGCACGAAGCGCTGGTGAAATTATGAATAATATAGTATCATTAATTAATTAATTACATAATTACATAATTATTATACTATAATACCTAATACAATTACATGTAGCGTTTATTAACTCAATTTTTATTATGCTCGCTCTTAGGTCGGATGATACAAGCTGTGAACGTTTCAATTCAATTAGAATAGCTAAATTCTGGAAGATGTAAGGGGCTTTCCGGAGGACAAAGACATTTAGATTTGCTATAACTTGACAGTCGACACCCGTCTATTTGGATCGCACTCCAATGTCTAGGATTGTCGATTACGAGCTCGTACAATTGACACAGATTCTGAAAAAGGCTGTTTTTGCCAACATCCAACACGTCATTAAGTTCACGATTAGGTATACCATGTATAGTAAAATCAGGACATTGCCGCTATATAGTCGTAATTTAAGTGGCCTCTTGCCAGAAAAGTTCGCTGACCTATGACCTCTTCTAATATGGATCTAGGGTTGGCAGTCGGGCGAAAAATTTGCCTCTTATTATGTTAATATAATAGTCTACGAACGAGCAGTGACCAGCCACCTGATAGTAAGTCCACACCCCGCACTTGGACATCAGTAGCACTGAAGTTGACACTAAACAGTTGCCGCCCAAAAAAGGGGGGGGGACCTGAATTATTTTTAGTTCTCCGACAATGCTTCCGAAACATATAAACATTTTATCATCGATTTTAGGAGGGTGTTTCTAACCCTTGCTGATAAAACCCTACCACCATGCATGACGATATTGACGATCTCCGGTTCTCAGGGATTCGTGCGTCCTTGCGATATCCATTGTACCTTTTAATTTGAAGTCAATGTGTTTTCTATGAGGAATAACTTTATTTCAATTTCTCTTGTAACATTTTGTGATATGTCGTGAATCGTGATTTTGTATAAACAATATTTTATTGATTAAACCGTTTTTTTTATGAAAGTAAGAAACTGGCAACCCTGATTTAATATTCAACTCATTAATGTAATCGAACACAATAATCTTATACATTTTACTGTTATCATTCTATATCAAAGTTAATGTTTGGTGCCAATTTTGCCGCAGTACTTACCAGAGTTTGAAACATATTCAGAAACTTGGCTTTGTAGGTAGCATTTTACTTTGTACGCTATCTTGAATCTGAACTCATGAAGTTACCGTGGAGTAAATTATGATGAATGATAGGAAAAATTAACATTACTTTGAAGTGGTTTTACTAACCTTGTTTAAATTATAACTGAAATATTTTATATTAGCTTTTAATTACCAAATTACGACGCCATGTAGACCCTCGTGTAAATTTAAAAACTTTGATTAGATTTTTTTCACATTTTTTTCGCACAGGTAATAAAGAATTGTAATTCTAAGATTAGTGGTCAACCCAAGTGTCGGTCGGAAGTTTTCATGGTTTCCGACATGTCTTAACGACTGTTATTATTACTTATAATATGTTATTACTATGACTCTCGGGACAAATGGATGACGAAACTAACTCAGTTTAAAATCGTGTAAGAGCTCTCAAGAGTGATCTCAAACTAAGGCCTCTATAAGTCTTACTATAATACGAGTACTCACGATATTTATTTTGTATTCCGATATTCGATAGTTCATCCGTGACCACGATCCATGCAGAGCCATCAGCCAGAGATCCATGCCGGCAAACCACGGTACGGTAAAAGGCGACAGAAACCGGCTGACTTGGTGGTAGGTATCCGTGAAGCGAAGCCTATCTATAGCCAGCAGCCACCCTCTTGGTGATTGGTCGAAATATCGGAATCTATATATCTATATCTATATATATAAAATTGAAAAGCGACACACCGCTGATTAAACAAAAAATCTCAGAAACTGCCGAACCGATTAAGATGAAATTTGGTAGGTAGATAGTTCCTGCTAAGGAGACGTCCACTAAGAACGGATTTTTGGAAATTCATCCCCTAAGGGGTACAAATAAGGGTTAGAAGTCACTTTCATACAAACCAACTTCGTCAGTTTTAGAGTTATAAATATGAAATTTTTTATGTTAGTTTATAGTAATAAACAAAAGTTAACTTTAACACATTTTTTTGGAAAATCATCCCTTAAAGGGTTAATTTCTTCAATTTAACTTAGTACGCAACTTCGTCCTTTTTGAAGTTAAAAACATGAAAATTTATATATTAGTTCAAAATTAGAAACAAAATTTAAGGGTCATGTGTTTTTTTGGAAAATCAACCCCTAAAGGGTTGAATAAGGTTGTTCAAGTTTGTATGGGAACTTCATCAGTTTTGAAGTTAGAAGGGTGAAAATTTATATATAAGCTTATAGTTAGACACAAAAAATAACTGTATCACTGTTTTCTCGAAATTCATCCCCTAAAAATAAGGGTTGGAAGTCTTTTACATATAAATCAGCTTCGTCAGTTTTAGAGTTATAAGTATGAATTTTTTTATGTATGTTTATAGTAATAAACAAAAGTTAACTTCAACACGTTTTTTTGGAAAATCATCCCTTAAAGGGTTAATTTCTTCAATTTAACTTAGTACGCAACTTCGTCATTTTTGAAGTTAAAAACATGAAAATTTATATATTAGTTCAAAATTAGAAACAAATTTTAAGGGTTATGTGTTTTTTTGGAAAATCAAGCCCTAAAGGGTTGAATAAGGTTGTGCAATTAGTATGGCAACTTCGTCAGTTTTAAAGTAAGAAGGGTGAAAATTTGTATATAAGTTTATAGTTGGGCACAAAAAATAACTGTATCACGGCTTTCTCGAAATTCATCCCCTAAAAATAGGGGTTGGAAGTCTTTTACATATAAATCAGCTTCGTCAGTTTTAGAGTTATAAGTATGAATTTTTTTATGTATGTTTATTAAACAAAAGTTAACTTCAACACATTTTTTTGGAAAATCATCCCTTAAAGGGTTAATTTCTTGGATGGAACTTAGTACGCAACTTCGTCATTTTTGAAGTTAAAAACATGAAAATTTATATATTAGTTCAAAATTAGAAGCAAATTTTAAAGGTTATGTGTTCTTTGGAAACTTCGTCAGTTTTGAAGTAAAAAGGATGAAAATTTGTTTATAAGCTTATAGTTAAACACAAAAACTAACTGTATCACGGTTTTCTCGAAATTCATCCCCATAAAGTGTAATACTAAGGGGTTGTAAATATATATTTAAGAAACTATGTCATTTTAAACTCAGTAATGTGAAAATGTATATGTTAACTTATAATTAGAAACAAATATTAATTGTAACAGTTTTTTTTTGGAAATTCATCCACTAAGGGGTAAAAGGGGATGTAAATTTGTACGAAACTTCGTCAATATCGAACTCAGAAATGTGAAAATAAATCAAAAATTAACTGTAACAGGTTTTTTGGAATTTCATTCCCTAAGAGGTAAATAAAGAGGTTGCAAATTTTTCCAGAACTTTGTCATTTTCGAACTCAGAAATATGAAAATGAATATGTAAGCTTATAGTGAGAAACAAAAAAATTGTGTAGAGGACTTTACGGACGGTAGGGGGAGGTGAGAGGGACAGGAAGCGAGAGAGGGACCGGGAACGGGAGAGGAACAGGGAGCGGGAGAGGGCCGGGGAGCGGGAGAGGGAGAGGGACAGGAAACGGGAGAGGACCCGGGAGCGGGAGAGACTTTACGGACGGTAGGGGGAGGTGAGAGGGACAGGAAGCGAGAGAGGGACCGGGAACGGGAGAGGAACAGGGAGCGGGAGAGGGCTGGGGAGCGGGAGAGGGAGAGGGACAGGAAACGGGAGAGGACCCGGGAGCGGGAGAAGGAGAGGGGAGGGACAGAGAGCGGGAGAGGGACCGAGTGCAAGAGAGGAACTGGAAGTGGGAGAGGGACAGGAAGCGAGAGAGGGACCGTGAACGGGCGAAGGAAAGGGACAGGGAGCGGGATAGGGAGTGGGAGAGAGAGAGAGAGTTTGAGTGGGAGAGGGAGCGGGAGAGGGAGTGGGAGCGGGAGAGGGAGAAGGAGTGTCCAGATGGAACAACAGAACCGTTTTTAAAAATATTTGTACTGTTCATGTTGACATCGTAAAACCAGTTCATCATTGATCCATTTAGGATCTGGTGGTGTTACTTCGAGACAAGATATGTAACTCCTGGATGGATGGAAATAACGGGACCATTTTGTTTTTTTTTCTAATGAAACTCAAGAGCCAGTTTTTCTGTACATATAATATTTTTCAAAATTTCGGTTAGGGGCACATCAATAACGTGTTAGAACACCAAAAATTTTGTTTTTAAAATTATTCTCTGTTTGTCTGTTTGTATGTTCGGGCATTACATGAAAACCCTTGAACTGATTTCGACGAAAATTAGTTATGTTGTTCCTCATACTTTGGATCACGTTTTAAAAAACTTTTCGCCCCGATAAAATTAAAAGTTTTCACCGGAAACAAGATGAAACTTAGTGTGGAATATTTTGAAATATCAACGATTTGCTTTAAATTTGCAACAAAAATTCCTCATTTAATTGATGAAATACATGTTTTCGAGTTTTTCAAATTTTTTCATGAAAAAGAAAAAACTAATGTTAACTAATGTTGTTTATTTTTTAAAATTCGTTCCCGGAGGAATGATTTGTGATTATATCGTACATTTCAGTATATAAATTCCTAAATATAAGTACTTCCATATAAATTAACCTGTTTTTAATATTTTTTCTGCAAGGGGTACAAATATGATAAGCATAATTTCCGCATGCGAAGCTGCGGGCAACAGCTAGTAATTATATAAAATTGAAAAGCGACACACCGCTGATTAAACAAGAAATCTCAGAAACTGCCGAACCGATTAAGATGAAATTTGGTAGGAAGATAGTTTATGCTAAGGAGACGTCCACTAAGAACGGATTTTTGGAAATTCATCCCCTAAGGGGTACAAATAAGGGTTAGAAGTCACTTTCATACAAACCAACTTTGTTAGTTTTAGATTTATAAATTTGAAATTTTTTATGTAGGTTTATAGTAATGAACAAAAGTTAACTTTAACACATTTTTTTGGAAAATCATCCCTTAAAGGGTTAATTTCTTCAATTTAAGTTAGTACGCAACTTCGTCATTTTTGAAGTTAAAAACATGAAAATTTATATATTGGTTCAAGAATAGAAACAAAATTTAAAAGGTATGTATTTTTTTGGAAAATCAACCCCTAAAGGGTTGAATAAGGTTGTACAAGTTAGTATGGGAACTTCGTCAGTTTTGAAGTAAGAAGGGTAAAAATTTGTATATAAGCTTATAGTTAGACACAAAAAATAACTGTATTACTGTTTTCTCGAAATTCATCCCCTAAAAATAGGGGTTGGAAGTCTTTTACTTGTAAATCAGCTTCGTCAATTTTAGAGTTATAAATATGAAATTTTTTATGTATGTTTATAGTAGTAAACAAAAGTTAACTTCAACACATTTTTTTGGAAAATCATCCCTTAAAGGGTTAATTTCTTGCATGGAACTTAGTACGCAACTTCGTCATTTTTGAAGTTAAAAACATGAAAATGTATGTATTAGTTCAAGATTAGAAACAAAATTTAAAGGTTATGTGTTTTTTGGGAAAACCAACCCCTAAAGGGTTGTATAAGATTGTGGAAGTTAGTATAGGAACTTCGTCAGTTTTGAAGTAAGAAGGGTGAAAATTTGTATATAAGCTTATAGTTAGACACAAAAAATAACTGTATTATTGTTTTCTCGAAATTCATCCCCTAAAAATAGGGGTTAGAAGTCATTTACATACAAATCAACTTCGTCATTTTTAGAGCTATAAATATGAAAATTTTAATGTATGTTTGTTGTTATGAACAAAAGTTAAAATTTAGCTGAAAATCATCCCTTAAAGAGTTACTTTAGGGGATGGAACTTACTACGCAACTTCGTCATTTTTGAAGTTAAAAACACAAAAATTTGTATATTAGCTCAAGATTAGAAACAATCAATCAGTAATATGTTTTTCTGGAAAATTCTCCCTTGAAGGGTTAATTAATTAAGGGAGTGCAAGTTAGTATGGCAACTTCGTCAGTTTTGAAAAGGATGAAAATTTGTATATAAGCATTGTATTAGACACAAAAACTAACTGTATCACGGTTTTCTCGAAATTCATCCCCATAAAGGGTAATACTAAAGTAAGTAAACTCAGTAATGTGAAAATGTATATGTTAACTTATAATTAGAAACAAAAATAAATTGTAACAGGTTTTTTTGGAAATTCATCCACTAAGGGGTAAAACCAGGGATGTAAGTTTGTACGAAACTTCGTCAATATCGAACTCAGAAATGTGAAAATAAATCAAAAATTAACTGTAACAGGTTTTTTGGAATTTCATCCCCTAAGAGGTAAATAAAGAGGTTGCAAGTTTTTCTAGAACTTTGTCATTTTCAAACTCAGAAATATGAAAATTAATTTGTAAGCTTATAGTGAGAAATAAAAAAAATTTGTAGAGGACTTTACGGACGGTAGGGGGAGGGGAGAGGGACAGGAAGCGAGAAAGGGACTGGGAACGGGAGAGGAACAGGGAGAGGGAGAGAGAGGGAGAGGGACAGGAAGTGGGAGAGGGCCGAGGAGCGGGAGATGGAGAGGGACAGGAAACGGGAGAGAGCCCGGGAGCGGGAGAAGTAGAGGGAGAGGGATAGGGAGCGGGACAGAAAGCGGGAGAGGGACCGAGTGCGAGAGAGGAACTGGAAGCGGGAGAGGGATAGGAATCGGGAGAGGGATAGGAAGCGGGAGAGGGATAGGAAGCGGGAGAGGGACCGTGAACGGGCGAAAGAAAGGGACAGGGAGTGGGAGAGGGAGAGAGAGAGAGAGATAGTTTGAATGGGAGAGGGAGTGGGAGCGGGAGAGGGAGTGTAAGTGTCCGGATGGAAACAACAGAACCGTTTTTAAAGATATTTGTGCTGCATCGTAAAACCAGTTCATCATTGATCCATTTAGGATCTGGTGGTGTTACTTGGAGACAAGATATGTAACTCCTGGATGGATGGAAATAACGGAACCTTTTTGTTTTTTTTCTAATGACACTCAAGAGCCAGTTTTTCTGTACATTAAATAGGGGCACGTCAATAACGTGTTAGAACACCAAAAAATTTGTTTTTAAAATTAGTGTCTGTTTGTCTGTTCGGGCATTACATGAAAACCCTTGAACTGATTTCGACGGAAATTAGTTATATGCTGTTCCTCATACTTTGGATCACGTTTTAAAAAACTTTTCGTCCCGATAAAATTAAAAGTTTTCACCGGAAACAAGATGAAACTTAGTGTGGAATATTTTGAAATATTAACGATTTTCTTTAAATTTGCAACAAACATTCCTCATTTAATTGATGAAATACATGTTTTCGAGTTTTTCTAAATTTTTCATGAAAAAGAAAAAACTAATATTATCTTTTAATGTTTATTTTTCAAAATTCGTTCCCGGAGGAATGATTTGTGATTATATCGTACGTTTCAATATATTAATTCCTAAATATAAGTACTTTAATATAAATTAACCTGTTTTTAAATTTTCTTCTGCAAGGGGTACAAAATATAATAAGCATAATTTCCGCATGCGAAGCTGCGGGCAACAGCTAGTACAAAATAAATTTAATATCGTGAGTACTCGTATTGTATAGTAAGATTAGCTGACCCGGCAAACTTCGTATCGCCTAAAAAAAAATTTTTTTTCCTAAATAAAGTAGCCTAAGTTACTCCTTGTTACATCAGCTATCTGCCAGGGAAAGTCCCGTCAAAATCGGACCAGCCATTTCAGAGATTAGCCGGAACAAACAAACAGACAGACAGACAAAAATTGTAAAAAATGTGGTTTTGGTATATATGTACCGTGTATAGGTACATCCAAATGCACTTATTAAAAAGCGGTTATTTTAATATTACAGACACTCCGATTTTATTTATTTGTATAGATAGATGTGTTCAGTCCACGATGAGTTAAGTGTAAGGTCTCTATAGTCTCTGGTACACTGTTTCCAGTATACAGCAGAGGAGCTGGAGGTGCGCGACCCGCGCGGCCGCACGCCGCTGCTGCTGGCGGTGACGCTCGGCAACGTGGACGCCGTGCGCGCGCTCATTGACGCTGGCGCCGACGTCAACTGCGAGAAGGATGGATGGACAGGTGAGTTTGTCTTGCCCTTGATACATCTACGCTAACGACCGCGAACATGTGGCCACTTGCATAAGACGTTAATGTGTTAGGACAGGACGAAGGTGTGGCAAACTTTTCCCGTATTCATTTGGTAGAATTCTGACCCTATTCCTCATTCCCATGCCGGTAGACCACGGTACGGTAAAAGGCGATAGAAGCCGGCCGACTTTGTGGTAGGGATCCGTGAAGGGAAGCCTATCTATAGCCAGCAGCCACTTGCTTTTGGTCGAGTCACTCGAGTCAACCGGAAAACGATTCGACGTCTTCCGGCTGGGGGCTTGAGAGTCAGTTCTTTCTTCCTTTCTTCTCTCTTTCTTGGCTAGCAACGCATCAGTGATAACTTTGGTGCTACTGATGTCCATAATTTGTATGCGAACCCGTATGATTATCTAATAGTATCAACCGAATACACAACATTTTGTATGACAAACTGTGTAAGTCGTTCATCTCTGTGAAAAGTGTTTCAGTGTCTGTTGATTAAGTCTAAAAATAAGTCAGCGTCGCTCCACTGTGTGCAAGAGGACAAAGAATCTACTGTTTTTTGTCTCTCAAAAGTTTAGGGTGCCTCCACATATGACTGGGGCTGAATAACTGAAAGTGTGTTTCACATGTTTTTGGCCTGGTATAAATTACCCTACTCAAAAGGAAATCCAGGTATTGCGTTAAAGACTCCGGTTTGATTCGCAGGGTTAGCTATTTATTTAAGTGACTTATAGATAAATACCTAATAGTCTATTAGAGACTAGTCACAAACAAGACGTGACATGGACTGATCCTGTCAATTGCTGTAGTTCCAGCCTTTTTAGAGTTCCGTACGAAAAAAACGAGACCCTTATGAATTCACTCGTGTGTTTTTCTATCCCTCTTTCACAGCCAATTTGCTCCGAAACTACTGGATACTGGACCAAATGAGTTGAAATTTGGTACTTACATATGTGCTTCATTTAACATATAACAATTTAAATTTCATATAACATTTTAATTTTTATACTCCTATTTCAATGCTACCAAAATTAGGCCCAAGTGCAGATTTAAGGTCGATGCATACGTAACGTAGACGGGACGGAGACGAGACGGGACGTTAAGTTTTGGAAACATTGTTTCATAGAAAACGTAAACGATAGCGCATACGCTACGGAGGCACGGACGGGACGCGAACGGGGCACGCACGTATATATTTATGCCCCGTCTACGTCCCGTCCCCGTTCCGTCCACTTTACGTATGCAGCGACCTTTAGTTGAAGAGAGTGTAGTCAGGGACTGTTGTCGGTTAATAGATCCTGTTAGTGCTAGGTGTTAATAAGTCTGTCTGTAGTTATTAACTTATTAATCGTTAGTAAGAGGACTGGAAGTTAGGGCTAGTTTAACAGTGTGCGTTCGTTATCGTGTATGTGTGGAGGCACCCTCGCGCGACCCTGGCCGCCACGTGCTCGATCCAAGGTTATTACTTTACGACGAGACCATGTGTCAACGATATTATACTGGAAATGTTTAAGTATTACCACGGACCTGATAAAAAGACGGACGTAACCTTGTCTAATCGAGAGTGAAGCATAGCAATGGCCGCCCGCTTACCATGTGTGCGTTTTTGATTGAAGCAGTGAAGTATCAATGTGTGGGTGTGTCTACTTGTACGAATAGAGAGTTGGTATTACTATGGGTGCTTCACTGAATTTGTTCTTGGGATTACGTCCGTCTTTTTTTAGGTCCGTGAGTATTACATATTAACACGACGTTTCCTGTTTTAACATATAATAACACATTTATGTTATGATTAGAGTTAAATCATTAAAACAGTTTAATTAATAATGAATTAATGAGATTGATAATTAATTCAATGTTTTAATAATATTGTTAAGGAGCATTGAACTAGTATTACTAGCGTATAGAACAGACATCGCGAACATTGGGTTCGGGGGTGCGCATTGCAGCCGGCCGGCTGCATTTCATTCTGTCACTCGGCTGTCACTCGGCTGCGCTCATGGCGGCTGCATGCCAAAATTGTTTATGAAAAAACTGAAAAAATGCCGTCGTGCGTAATAAGAACGTGTCACAATTGCACGACAAAAACAAAAAAGATAATGGGTATCACATAATATCATCGGTAAGAAAACAAAATATTAACTTAAATCAACTAAAACCTATTCAATTAAATTATTGTGCAATGTTCCCGCCATTTTGGAACGAAACAATCATAAGGAGCGTTTGAACTTGGCAAGCCACTAGCGTGTTAATGGAATATATTATTATAAACTTGCTTAGGTTGCCGTCTTGGTTCGGAAGTGTCATATACAAAGTTACTCTATGGCAAGTGTGCAAACGAGGCTTCTAGTTTGAAAAGAGAACGGAGTGCAAGCCGGCGCGGCGGTGGAACACACATTTTGTTTGAGATGTCTCCTCTATGTACGTATCTCAATGTTAAGGAGCTGGCATTGTGTATTAATTACTGCGTAAAAACAGGGTGTATAATTGTATATATTCAGTCAATATATTTTAACGTGGCACTTAAATTGGTCTAATGTGACAAGCAGGTATATGCATGGGCACTGCTGACCACACACCATGACGTTGCATGTGGCGTGTGCTCAATTGTCAGTTGATAAAAGAAAAATCATTTCTCATTTCTTGTTAATTTTTTTATTCACTTGCATCTGAGCCATTTGACCGACATTAGAAACTCCATAAGATCGCCGTTTGTCTTCTTTTTTATAATTTATGTCAGTTAAAACCGTTGAACAATAAAATACTTGTCTAGTACTTGATAGACAAACTGTTGCTATGAGGACACTTGATGCGGGATAATGCGTGAGATTTATGGATCTCATGGGAAAGCTAGAGCCCAAACAAGAGTCCAGTTGAGTTGTGTATCACCACCATGGTGGTGATACACAACCATCATGGTGCCTTCAAATTAAGAATTTTCTTTTTTTATCCTCTCTTTTTTTCTTGGCTAGCAATGCGTCGGTGATGATTGGTGTTTTTTGGCTATTAACTTAAGAAGTCAAGAGTAAATAGGCTTTTACTAAGTGCGCTTTACCACCCAGCCAGGTGGGATTGTACTCCAGCATTTTTATA
This sequence comes from Thymelicus acteon, assembly GCA_951805285.1. Classification (NCBI taxonomy): domain Eukaryota; kingdom Metazoa; phylum Arthropoda; class Insecta; order Lepidoptera; family Hesperiidae; genus Thymelicus; species Thymelicus acteon. The sequence goes on along the minus strand of OX638226.1, from coordinate 1,988,889 downwards.
AAAAGATGTCGTCGTATTCGTTTAACTTTGTTAGCCGGTTCACGAGGCCATTGACCCGAAGTACACGTACTGATCTATCGCTTATCTATCCATCTCGCTCCTCTAGCGGTGCAAGAAGCGACAGCGACAGGCGACGCGGAGATGCTGTCGGTGGTGCTGTGCCGGCGCGACTACCAGCGCCACCTGGTGCGCTCCAGCGGCATCCCGGACCTGCTGCACCGGCTCAGCATGGCGCCCGACTTCTATGTGGAGATGAAGTGGGAGTTCACTAGCTGGGGTCAGTGGTCTATCTAATTTATAAAAATCTCGTGTCACCGTGTTCGTGGCTGCGCTCCTCCGAAGCAGCTCGTAAAGTATATTTCATACCGATAGGTGATCAGGATTCCCCGGATCGGGATTTACGCGGAAAATAGGAAGCGAAGAATATGTGCTAATTTAAAAGATGTGCTGAGGAGTTTCTTTACGGCTTTTCTTCTCCTCCATGACAAAGCACCTTTGCGAAAAGCTCGTAAATTAAAAAAATGACGTGTATAAGTGTATCAGTGATACCTACATGAATAAAAGATTATTTCATTTCATTTCATATGATCTTAAACTTATATCATCGTGGACACTAAACATTTTTAATGTAAACTCATGATTTTTGTATACTACATATACCGATATTTTGACGTAGTAACTGGATTGATATAATCACAATAATTTCCATTTTGAATAAACAAATTAACAAAACAACGTATCCAGTAAAACCGCAATGTATATCACAATCATTATGATATTAATAACAAATTAGTCATATGATCCTCGTCTGTGCAAACCACATTAAACATTATCTGTAATTGATTTGTTTATTTATACATTTTGGTTTGTATATGTATACCTGTACTGTGGTGTGTGATTGAAATAGCAATAATAAAAATGTAATTTATTAATAATTAACTGTCTTCTATGTAATTGTTTAGGACGCAAGGATGTAAGATATATTTTTAGAGCTGTCGAAATCTAATCTACTTCTAATATGTTGTTACATACATGAAAAATGTTGGTAATGTTGGCTGAAGTGTAGTAATCACTAGATTCCTACTTCTTTATATCGTACCTACATCTTAGAATAATAAAGTTATAGTGATGAATATATTCTGGTTGATTTCAGTGCCCCTGGTCTCCCGGATTTGTCCATTCGACACGTACAAAGTGTACAAACGCGGCGGGAACGTCCGCGTGGACACCACGCTCATCGGCTTCGAGAACAATCGGTGGCAGCGGGGGGATAGGACTTACATATTTAGAGGACAGGGTAACAATCTAATTATTTATTGATAGCATGTCGGCTTATGAGGTTGTGTGTGAAATGTTAAATCCTTTGTGTTACTGCGTTTCTGTCTGCGACTAAATTGGTGGATTGCACAACCAAGGTATTAAAGTATATGAAGAGGAACGTCAGTTTACGTTTCTCGTCACCAATAACTTGATACTGTGCAATGAATCATTGAACTGTAATTTTGCCTATGAGTACAGTCCGGCCGCTGTATCTTGGCGCGTCTGAACTTCGCGCAGAAGGCTGCGCAGTAACATAATTCGCCAATACTCGATACGCGGTGTATTGTGTCTCAGTCACACGTTAGCATGTTCGTGTTGCCATCTCTGTCTTACATGCGCTAAAGTTCGCAAAGCCTATGTTCAGACGCGCCAAGATACAGCGGCCGTACTGTAACATGGCACGAAAAAACAAATTGTTATAGTTGTTATGTAGTTTCTTTCTTTTTCTTCTCTCTTTCTGGCCGGCAACGCATCATGATGCGTTTGGTGTTGCCATCGTCAGCCAGCTTGCCAGCTATTTCCATTAAAAAAACGAAGACGTTACAAAACGCAGCCGTTGTGGAGCCTCACTAGATTTATCAGTGGTCGCTCTCCAGGTCGCACAGCAAGCCTGATGGAGCTAGACCACGAGCTGGGGACCTCGTGGGTGGAGTACCTGGAGCCGGCGGGCGAGGCGCGCGAGTGGCCGCCGCCGCCGCACCACCTGCTGCAGCAGCGGCTGTCCGCGCCCATCGCCATCAACTACCTGGATACTGATAAGATTAGCTTTGAGAGGTGGGTATTATAAGCAAATAGTGGGTAGAAAGAGTGTGAGGATTTTTGTTACTCTTTTACGTAAAGATTGAATGGAGTTTCATAAAATTTAGTTTTTTTTTTTCATAAACAATATTTCTCAGGCATGAGCGAGATAAAGGATACAGAGCTAAAAATTTGGCTTTGGGGCCAGCTTTTTTCTTACTCTTTCATTCTTGGGTCTTGCTGATGCCTAAGGGCAACGGTAGTTACTTACTATTGAATCTCATTTGTTTAGTTTCGTAAACATAATACGAAGATTTTTAGTTCTAGATAAAAGCGAAAAAAGAGCTTAATCACATACAGTAATTCGATATGATTTAATACTATCCACTTTGAATGCAAACGGGACCTGCCTGACCATGTTCCATGTAATTGGGTCGAAGTATCGGTATAAAATACTAAAATTGTCTGCTATGATATAAGTCTCGCCTCAAAGCCTCTCAAAGCCTCGAGCACAGGCGCAGAGTTGCCAGCCTCTCAGTATTCTATAGGATACATTTTGGAGAGTGTGCGCAGGAATTACATGACTTAATTCCCCCCTCTACTTTTTACTATCGAACATCCAGACGCACGGCGGGTATTCATCCCTTTGTCGTCAACATCCCCCCGGTGCGGACGTCGCGCTTTGCTTTGTCTTTTATTATACGTACCGCAAGGGACTGGAATAAATTGCCTGCGTGGGTGTTCCCCTCTGATTATAATGTGGGTGTCTTCAAGTTAAGAGTGAATAGGCTTCACTAAGTTAGTGTGCTTTACCATCCAAGGCTTCATTACTGCTTACCATCAGGTGGTTTTGTGGTCAAGCACTAACTTATTCGGTATAAAAAAAAAAGTTTAAACAGTATTCGAATGACACACGTTTCGTTCGACAGAAACAAGTGCGGCATCTGGGGCTGGCGTCAGGACAAGACGGAGAACGTGAACGGCTACGAGTGCAAGGTGTTCAGCGCGAACAACGTGGAGCTGGTGTCCAAGACGCGCTCGGAGCACCTGCAGCACGTGCCGCGCGACCGCCGCGCCACGCGCTCGCCGCGCCCGCCGCTCGCCGGGCTCATGGCGCTGGTGGACACGGAGCGCGCGCCCTCGCCCACGCCGTCCGAGACGCAGTCGCCGCTGCTGACGCCCGATGTGAGTGTGTGTTAGGTGGCGTTGGTTTACTAGCATTGTTGGAGAGGTAGTGCAAATTGGTGGCAGCGGTGGGATCCGCGTACTGATTAACAAAACGAATTACCATAAATTTCATAGAATATATTTAATATTATTAACGTAATTAAGGAAAGAACACATTTTTAAGAATATTTTTTATAAGAATTTTTAAAATGCAGCAGTTTCTTAAATTCATTATTTTCGTTTAGTTTACCGTATGTCAGTACTTCCCAGAATTTGATCATGGTTAGCAACACTATCGAATGATGTAATAATACAAGGTGAACTTTTTTCAAAATCAACGGGTTCGATTCACGTACACTTGAAAAATTCACCCTGTATATTACAATCGAAGTATGACGTCAGGAGGAGCCCCCGAAGCGGTCCCGGTCAACGGAGTCGCTCCGGCCGGTGACGTGGCACGAGTACTTCGGGGAGGAGCCGCTGGGGGACCGCGACATCGGCCGCCCGCGGGAGATCGCCACCAAGGTGCAGAAGTTCAAGGCCACGCTCTGGTTGTGTGAGGATTATCCTCTGGAGGTAAGTGTATAATCCTTCCTATTTGATATTATAAATGTGAGTTTGTGAAGATGTTGCGTGCGTAGCCACAGGCATATAAATCTAATTAATTAAAAATTTCATTTTGAAACCATTTTATCGTGGGCGAAGCCGCGGGCAAAAGCTAGTAATAATAGTAATTTTTTATTGCTTTTCACATTTTTTTACATTAGTAAGTGGCTAGAGTGTCGATCAGTTTAATACAAGTGAGTTTGCGTTGTGGACGGTTTTGATAAAAGACTTCGGACAGGTAACAAATCGGGCGAATTGCATATAAATGTAGAAAAACTCAGCGATTTAGTTGATACATTTTGTTCATCCATAGGAATCTTATATTAATTTTATGGAATTATATTTGTTTCAAACGAGCGATTTATTTTTACTTCATTTCGTCACAGTAGTAGTAATAGTATTTCCACTCGATTAATAATTTTATTATAATATTTAATCAGTGAGTTTACTTACATAGCTTAATTACATGTTTATCTATATTTCTATTATTAGTAGGCATACAATGTCAGTATGTGTCGTTGTTTAATAATGAAGTTTATTTGTTATCCCCAGCTTCAAGAACAAATCATGCCGATCCTGGATCTGATGGCGGCCATATCGTCACCACATTTTGCAAAGTTAAAAGACTTTATACAGATGCAGTTACCCGCTGGGTTCCCAGTCAAAATTGGTAAGCAAAATTATTTATAATTCTAGTCATCATTTTTTTTTCCCAAAACCTGTCGAGTGAGATATCAAAATAAAGGGTTATAATAATAAAATTATTATAAAATCAAACTCAAATTCAATTAAAACAAATGTTTAAATGTAATTTGGGATGAGAAATAAAAAAAAAAACATTAAAAATGTTAATGCAAATCAGTTTATTTTAATAATAATTACTCTAGTTACACCTTTAAATGAACTCGACACTAACGTCCTGTAGTGTACATGTGCGATAGCATACATACACTGTCTCGTGTGTCTCTGTATTAAATGGCAAACGTCACTGTCACTTACGAAGTGGTTACGTACTCTGTGGGCTAGACATGGGTAACTCAACAAAAACGCGTGAGCCGCATATCAGGTCTTGAGTCATGAAGTTGAGCTGGAGCTGTGAACCGGCTCGTGGTTCAGCTCAAGGATTTCAAATTTCAACCTTATTACTATTATCATTAGGGTATATTATCTTAGTCGACGCGTACAGATCAGGTCCAGGTACGGCTCGCGGCTCGCGCGATCTGATTCACTCTTGAGTTGCGACATTCAAATTTCAACCTTATTACTATTATCATTAGGGTATATTATCTTAGTCGACGCGTACATATCAGGTCCAGGTACGGCTCGCGGCTCGCACGATCTGATTCACTCTTGAGCTGCGACATTCAAATTTCAACCTTATTACTATTATCATTAGGGTATATTATCCTAGTTAACGCGTACATTTCAGGTCCAGGTACGGCTCGCGGCTCGCACGATCTGATTCACTCTTGAGCTGCGACATTCAAAATTCAACTTTATTACTATTATTATTAGGGTATATTATCTTAGTTGACGCGTACAGTTCAGGTCGAGGTACGGCTCGCACTACTCGAGGTACGGTTCACTCTTGAGCTGAACTGAGACCTGGTCGATCGGTTTATGAGATGCAAGTCAACAGGTCAAGTTCGTGGGACCTGAATCTTTGAACCGGTTCAGATCTGAGTTACCCACCTCTACTGTGGGCACTGACATGGCGGAGGCCGAATGGCGCAGACGTACGAGAGTGAGGTGCCATAATAAAATACGTGGGCATTGTCGAGCCAGTGAATCTATGATTATATTAATACACGTCGGATCTCCTACACGTCCATTCCAGAGATCCCTTTATTCCACGTGCTGAACGCCCGCATAACGTTCGGCAACATCTTCGCGACGGACGCGGCCGTGCCGCACGTGGAGTGCGTGGCGGCGGGCGAGCGGCTGGCGTGCGTGCTGGACGACGCGTGCTTCGCCGTGGGGCGCGCCTACCGCGACGCGGCCGCGCCCGACGAGCGGCTGGCGGGCGGCGTGGACGACGAGGAGAGCCTGCTGCAGTACGCCATACAGCAGAGCCTGATGGAGGCTGGCACGCATGATGATCAGGTACCACTTCACTTTACAAAGGTAATAGTGAGATCATGAATGAAAATGAAACGTGAGACTCGTCTGAGAAAGGCAGTAGCTGGTATATATGTATTTGTTTGTGTGCATGTGTTCAGGTGGACGTGTGGGAGGCGCTGCGTGGCGCGCGGCCCGCGTCCCCCGCGCCCCGCGCCCCGCCCTCGCCCACGCAGCTGCTGGCGCATGAGGAGAGGCAGCTGCAGAGGTATGCACATACATATATGACATAGATAGATCAGGGAACATATAGATTTCCGGGACTCTAAAACGGCTGGACCGCTTTTGATGAAATTTTCAGACAGTCTTTAGATTAGCCCTGCAGGCGATCCTGTGTTATTTATGTAACTCGTTCGGGCAAGTGGGTTGCTTCTATAAAATAAAAATTAAAATATTTTTTTGCTCGCTGAATTAAACCATTTTGTATGAAGTGCGTAATTTATATATTTTTTTTATGGAAATAGCCGGCAAACGAGCTGACGATCCACCTGATGGTAAGTGGCTATCGTCGCCCATGGACATCAGCAACACCAAAGGTATCACTGATGCGTTGCACCCCCACCACCGGCGTGGAACTGGGGTTAGTATTCTAAGCTGCCTCAATACGGCTAATATTTTGCTTTAGCCTTTATCACATCAAGTTGATCATGATGGCTAATAAAGGGACATACAGGCTACCTTTATGACATCAGTATGTCCTGTGGAATGACCAGTGGACATCTGTCGCACAATTTTACTGTCTCACACATTGAAGTATAATGTCATAGAACAGACATCTCGAACAAAATTGTGTGTCCCGCCGCGAGGTTCTATTTTTAAAATTGAGCCCCCGTTCTCCTTTCAAATTCGAACGAATCCATTGAAAATTGAATCGATCGGCGCCAATTCATTGGGACATACATTGTTTTCGCGGTGTCAGTTCTATACGCTAGTAATAATACTTCAATGGTCTTATATCGTTATTACACCGTCTAACAATTAAATTATTTGTGAGACTAGATATAAATCCAATTTTTATGTAACAAATCGATTACTTTGAGAAGAAAATCAAGTTTGATGAAATGAATCAAATTATGATGTAATTTTCCATTTCACAGACGCGGCCGTATTTAGTTTCGTGCTATATGAAACTCAATATTGCTAGTATTCTGTCGTGAACCAGCAATTTTGTCACTGGAATAAATAAAAAGAGATTAAAATTTATATTGGAATCGAATATTAATATAACACACGTAGAATATGTTGATTACACCACATATTATATAATTTTTGCAAGTGATTGTAATGTAGTTGTTACGCAAATCATAATATAATAGAGCCATATTATATTTAACGTTTTACTTCATCTTCATTAAATCAAATCATCCGTATTTTCAATTTTATAAGAGTAAAATAATTTAGTGTGATAATCATATCAAACAATCATGTATTTCTAAACATAGCTTAACATTTTGAATCTACATGTAAGCTACAGATATTTTGGCCCGTAGTTAATGGATTTCATCATTTCGTATTCGTAATATCGTAATCTTAAAAATAACCCATTGATGTTGATTTGAATTCTAGTTTTGAATATTTGGGAGTTAGTATAAAAATATCCGCTAACTTTCTAAAAACAAGAAATTCTGCAACAACTATTATAAACATCACAGGGTTATAAACCAAGTCATATACCATTTCTCCCCCATCTGGCATCCTATCGTAGTCGCTAGTCACCCGCTAACCGCTAGTGTCCCGTCAGAGCCATAGAGGCGTCGCTGTCGCTGTCCGTGGGCGGGGCCGGCGGCGCCCCGCCCCCCGAGGGGGAGACAGGGACGAGAGAGACGAGCGAGAGGGAGACGGCAGATGTAGACGAGGTAGACGACGAGCTCCGCGCGGCGCTGGAGCTGTCGGCGGCGGAGCACGCGGCGCGCCACCGGCTGATACAGGACGAGCAGCGCGCGCTGGACGAGGTGCTGAAGTTGTCGCTGCTGGATAAGTAACAGGTACGTTTGACCACACACGCAAAGAGGGGTGTTAGAAGTATGGCGGGTTTGTGTGTGTGTTCGCGTATATGTGTGTGTGAGTCCGCGCGTGCGTTTATGTGTGTGTGTTAATAAGTTTGACGTCTCTGTGTGTGTGTTTGTGTATGTGTGGCATTGTAGCTACTTAACGAATGGACCGATAAAGATCCAAGTTTTTTGTTTGAAAGCTGACGTGATAGAGATGGTTCGTAGCACAATTTATGAAGATTATTTAGGCGTTTCAATGTCATTAGGTTTAAATTTGGGGGGTTTGTAAATTTTAAAATTTACAGTTATCTTGATTGAATCAGTAGCCAAACGCTTCGTCGTGTTCCGGCTGAGGGCTTCAGAGCCAGTTTCTTCTTTCTTGGTTCATGGGCGACGATAGCTTACCGCTTACCATATACTCTAGCATCTCTTTACTTAAAACATTATTTGTCCTTATCATTATATTTCTCCTTTTCAGATCTCAATAAAGGAAAGCGTCCACCAATACAAAGACTTCTCAAAACGTGGCTGTCGTGCCCCTAGCAGGTTTGTCACGACTCTCGCTCCTATTGCCGTGTGTTAGAGACTACAATGGCGTGTGTTCCTTCCGTGTGTTCGGTACTTGTGTGACGTGCAACCCTAGTGATACCAACTTAAACCCTTCGACACTTTTATATATGTATATAGTGAAGTGAATTGTTTGTACCGCTGTAAGACATGTTAGATGATTTTTTATTTGTAACGCCATTTAAGAGCCGTTTTACAAATGTTGCTGTTAATGCAAGCTGTAAATCATCTATTGAACTTTTTGAGACAATGAAAGGGTAAATTATAGTATATGTTATGCAACTTCATTATGACAGTACTTCGGTTCATATAAACGAGTTAACTAATGCTATAAAACGTCAAAGACATTAATTATTGCTTGTAAATCCAATTCAGTTTTATTAATGTCCAAAAAATTTATAGAAATATACTAGTAATAGCTTAGGTACTACACGGCAGACGTATCAACGCGTCAGATAGGCTCTGCGAACTTTAGCGCATGTAAGACAGAGATAGCGACACGAACATGCTAACGTGTGACGGTGTGACTGAGACATAATACGCCACGTACCGAACATTGCCGAATTATGTTACGCCAAGATACGTCGGCCGTACTGTAATGTTAGTAAAATTGTGTGGTGTCGATTAATTTGTTATATATCTTGTACCAAGTGAGTGATATTGATGAATGAAGACTGCCACTGGTGGGATCAAATTAAATTAAACTTTATTGTAAAAGGCACTATATCTTTTTTACGTAGACTGCAAATGTCATCAATAGATCAATAGAAGAAATCCTTTTCCTCGTCGATTTTGTTGATGAGTGTGACTTTGTAACACAGCTCTTAAGTATGTTACTCATAAACGTACAGGTAAAGTACTGATACTTGCACGGGCGTAGCCAGGTTTTAATATGGGGGGGGGGGGGGAATGAAACGACTAAAGTACATAAAATAACCCCTAACAAAATTGAAAATTGAGGAAGTCCTTTTATTTTTTCACACGACGTATGTAGCGCCATCTATTATGTTTCAAGAGATCTAAAGATAATAATGTATGGGGTGAACAGTACATGTTAATATCTTACTGACAAAGACGCATGGAAATGACCAGCTCTGATGAAATACCGATGTATTTTTATTTTTAAAAGATGTGCTGAGGAGTTTCTTTACGGTTTTTCTTCTCCTCCATGACAAAGCACCTTTGCGAAAAGCTGGCTGATTAAAAAAATGACGTGCATAAGTGTATCAATGATACCTACATGAATAAATAATTTTGAATTTGAATTTGAATTTAACTTTTCGGGAGGGGGGGGGGGGTTTGAACCCCTACAACTCTCCCCCTGGCCACGCCCGTGGATACTTGTATCGCAATATGTATTCTGAGTGGTACCGCGGTGCTTCCGTGAGGTTTGCTATCGGTTCCGACATTGTGTCGTCTGTCGTCAACTGTAGTCGTCTTTATATTCAGTACTCTTTATTCATTTGTATTGACGACGCTGTAGCCTAATTGGTAGCGACCCTGCTTGCGGAAGGGTCCCGGGTTTGATTCCTGACCGGGGCAGATATTTATGTGACAGGTAAATATTTGTAATCGGGTCATATGTGTTATTGTAATGTGTCGTCCATGCCAGCCGTGACACAGATAAAAACCTACTACGTTATTTGGGGTATGAGTGTGTAAGCGTTTATTATTATAATGTTTTCTTGTTTCATTATATTGACCGTAGAATTTGCGAGAAATTTATCAGAAAAGGAAAGTATAAGTATATTACGAACACGTAATTATGACTAGGCTCGGGTTTTAAAAAATGGTAATCAAAATCGATAGTGAAGTTTTAAATTGTTTTAATTTCTTTCAAGACAGTTAAGATTAAGTTATTTTTGACCTGCGTTTTTGCGGTTACGAAAAACGTTACTATCAAGTCAAAATTACGATAGCAAATCATGGTTACTGCATTGACCCCACAGTTCGCATCGTGATTAGTATCAGAATAAAAATTGGTATAAATAATTATGCAATTTTATGTATATATAATAGCGTTGCTGAGTGATTGTGAACTCTTAGTTTAAGTTGGTAAAGTTCTTTGTTGTTTGATACAAAGATGCACCAATACTATTAGCAATTTGTTGGAAATAGTGAATATTCCAGTCAAGTGTTGTTGTCTCGCTCGACCAAGGATTATTGAAAGAGGAGAGTAAATGTATGCCGTCAGTTTTCTTTCATTTACCATAACGATAAAAATAGTTGTATGGAGTATTCATTGTTAAAGCAAACCTCAGAAAGACACTCGGTTTTAAGAGAGAGTATTGTTTCCCTTTAATATGAAGGAATTTTTGAGTGATGGGATTGCTGTACCCTTTTTGATAAAACTATGTAAAGTCCAAACGTCCCTTTTAGGAATAAGGTCATTGTCATGCTTCCTACTGACGTTAGAAAGTAATTTCTTTCGTAAAACTATCACTTTAGGTTAATAGTTATAGAGTTAGGTTATTATTTATTAAACTATTATGGCATTTATTTTTAGGGTGGTACATATTGAATTAGCGAAATTTATTTGAATACCGATTGATGGTGGTTGTCATGAATGGTTAAGTTTTATAATATTTTAGCCCAGCGAAATTAATTGTCATTTAAAATGAAAGCATCAATAAAGGGCAATCCACAAATTACGTCACACGTTAGGGGGGGGGGGGGGGGCTTCGATGTCATGACAAGGTGATGTGATGACAAGGAGTCGGAGGGGTCCTAAGTTTTGTGACGTCACATTTCAAAATCGAATAATTGGTATGTATAGGTAAATATTAAAAACAATTAATGAAAATAAAAATAATTTCGTAACTGCTGTTTTAATTAAATAATTTCTAGGTGTAAAATTTCATAATATGTGACGTCACACTAGGGGGGAGGTCTCACAAATGTGACCAGCTGTGACAAGGGGGGGGAGGGGTCAAAAGGTCATGAAATTAGTGTGACGTAATTTATGGATGGCCCCTAATGGACAAAGATAGTAACATTGTATTAACTTGTTATGGGTGCAAGTGTTGGCGCCAATGGATAACTATAGAGATAATTTAATAATTTCATCATTATTTCTTCGCTAAAAAGAAATATTAATTTATTAAATAATGAATTGAGAATGTTAGTACTTGATTAACATAACATTTGCCTCAAATTTGGCCCCAATTTTAGTGTCCTCTTTAAATTATATCATAAAGACTAAAAAAATAACATTATACCAAATAATGAATGGTCTCTTAGCGTGGCTCTGTGCTAATGTTATATAGCATAGTTAAATATTATAATAACTGTATCTAAAGATTACTTACGTGTACTATATTGAACATATTTTAATAGTATAATTTTGTTATTTCTATTAGTAGTATTTGTATGAATGTGTTAGTATTGTCAAGTAAATTTTGTGATATACATTACAATGAGCGAATTAATTGAATTGGCGCCAGTGAATTAAATAATGGTTTAACCGTGCCCTACAGAGCACGTTAGACCTTGTCCTATTTGCTCAGTGCTTATGACCAGTATGATAAACTACACCAATTATTATGGTTATATCGATGATAATCTCGATTCATGATAAATTTCTCAAAAGTTGATAATTATACGTATTGTATGACCTGGCAATAATACCGGTTAGTGGTGGGAGCTGGTACAAATATAGCCCCCTTTTTTGACTTCTTATTTCGAAAAAAATATGAAGGATTGACTACGACAATTAGACATGGACAAACAGTAACGTTGGGAACTATCCTATTCTTCTTATTCAACGAATGTGACACTCTAAACTGAACGATGTTCGCGTAAATATTAACATTAAAGGTCGATGCATACGTAACGTGGACGGGACGGGGACGCGACGGGACGGGACGTGAAGTTTTGGAAACATCGTTTAATAGAAAATGTAAATGGTAGCGCATACGCCACGGACGCACGCACGGGACAGGAACGGGGCACGTACGTATATTTATGCCCCGTCCACGTCCCGTCCCCGTCCCGTCCACGTTACGTATGCATGGACCTTTATTCTAGTTGACATATTATTTTATGTGTGCATAATAAATTGGATATGTATTCAGTGAACAGGTCTGACTGTTTCTACCTTATTAAAAGCATTTGCAATACGTGAAAATGTGTGATTTTTGTAACAAGTGGTGTTTGTTTAGTAAATAGGACACGTCTAAGAAAGGGGATATATTTGTGTATATTATTTTTGTACTTTTTATTGAAAATGTATTTATCTAAATTGAGCTGAATTGTTGGCCATAAAGCTTTTCTTCGGACATAAATCCTTGGCCATATCCAATTCATATTGGATTGGCTATTCCAGTAGTGGTCTCATTTGCAATTTTGACGTCTCAGTTATGGTATCTCAACATGATTAGTATGATAGGCTCAAAGAATCAAAAAGGTTTAGTGTTGATATAATGGGGTCAATTCTTTCTTTTTAGTATTACTAAGTATTTTCAATAATCATTTTAACTTAATACATTTTACTTAGATTATGTTTTAATTTAATTTTGTATTTTAAAACAGATATTTGCAAATCATTATTATCTATATGATGACAACTGAACTGACTTTAGATGATAATAGAAGTAATAATACCAATAATATTATTGCATAGTTCATTGTAAAATGAAATTTTATAAAAAAAACTATTACCATTATAATCGTGCTCGAAGTACCGAATGAGTATTAAACTGGGAGGTGTGGAATAAAATAACGAAAAAAAATCTATAATAGCATAATTTTATTTAATTTAGGGCTGATAAATCTGTTTTTACGATATTTTTTACAAGCATATTATTATGAAAAAATATGCTTTAATTTATATGAAACAGTGCCGTTAGAAACTTCTTAACGTGTGTAATAAATTCTAGTTTTTATTTTGTCAAATATTAATCCATTCCTGTTTGTGTAGAATTTTATTTTAACGCATTTGTGTATCAAATACTTTTTATGAAGATTGTAAGATAGCGAATTGAAAGTTTTACTCTGCTGATAACAGATGGCGCTGATCCAGTATTGTGCTACCGAGATTGAAATTAAAATGTATTATTATTATCTTGCATGTTCAGAAAGTCGAAGAAACCAGTGAGTAGCCTATATATATTATTGATATCTAAACAAAATTTAAATAAATATATATTTTCCTACCAGGTGCGACATGTAATATGCGATATTTAAATTTTGTATTTTCATACTCAGACAATATACTGTAAGTATATATTATATTAATTTACGTATTTGGACCTACCAAATTATGAATTTATTATTATCGACATTAAATACGTCTTGAAAAATCGACGCCAAAGTATTTATTTTACCTATTACATACATTCATTTAGTTACATAATTGTATTAATGAGAACATGGTTGCAGACGAACTTAAGGATAATATTGTACCATTCCCAACATTCACACATATTGGAAATCGCATTGGGAGATACAACACACTAAAATATTGCTGTTGGTTATACTGCAACATATACTAAAAATATGTTATACATTTTGTATTACAAGCCTTAAATATAATTTTTGTAAATCTAAAGTGCACACACTTAAACTGACTTTGCCTTTACGTAAAAATAATTATATTGTGAATTAAAATTACTAAAGACATGAAATTCATTTTATATGTTGCGTATTTTTAAATGTCCTGTAAAATTGTATTACTGTTTCTCTTCAGTCATAATAAGTTAATAATAAACCGGGACACCGCGTTGAATTACGCGACTAAATTCAATAGAAAATATCTGCTATTTCATTTCACTCTAGATATCATTCCAAAACATACTGTGTCTGAAGACTTCTTATTTATTGTATCTTATGAAATTCCTTGTTCGTGCTAAATAATGTTAAAATATAGTAAATTTATTGCTGTGATTTAATCGAATTACCAACTCAAGAACAGCGTACGTCTTTAAACAACCTAAAATAATATGTAATTTTGTCTAAATGATTTATGTACAAATTATTACAAAATATCTGTGGATACACTGCCATCTATCTCCCCACGTAGGCTTCACGATCAAACGCCAACTACAGAATTTCATTCGTTTTAAAATGTGGACGTTTGTTACATGTAGATGGCGGTAGTTGTCACGTTTTTACTTCATTCAAATAATATTGTGTGCCTGAAATAAATCAATGTATTTGAAAATGTATGAATTAGATATATTTTAAAATACCTTTGATCATGTTTAGACGTACGCAATAAATAATTATTTGTTACGTGTTGCTACAATATTGTATACGTGTGTTGTCCATATTAATTGTCTTTGTCAAAAAAGTTGTATGTAAAACAAAAAAAAAGTATGTATGTACAACCCATGGAATTGTATTATGGTCAATAATAATTATATTTCTGTACGATATATTTTTGTGTTATTTTCATGAAAACTTGAATTATTCAGGAAATCTAGGGTTTTCTTAAATAAGACACCGCGTTATCTATGTATTTAAAATTTAATTTTCGTTACTTATATACAAATTACAACATTCACTATTATAATAGGTATTAGTTCGTCCTATATTTACATATGTAATAGTACACTTTAGAAGCGTAATTTTATTTATTCAAGTCAATAAATTACATCAGGAAACTTTTGGAATAGTGAGTACTCACGAACGATAATAACCAACAACTTTTACTTCACTCGACGGGGATAGAACCGGATAAAACCGACGGTACCCGGGTGAAACCGGTATTACACAACCCTAACGCATGAACACGGAATAGAAAAAATGGAATTGTACATTAGAAAAGTAGTTTTAACCGATAAATGGTATCTTAATAAAGTTACTTATCGGTTTAGTTATTTCACCGGCGTTCGATCCCCGTTACACTGTATTGTACTTACTAATTCTAAAAAATCGATAAAGATTCCCAGGGAAAGTAACGAGAACAATTAAAATCGTTGTAAACTTAAAAAATAACGAAATAAATACTTTTTTTAATTTTAAATTTTCAAATTTACCGATTCACATTAACGTAATGTTGGTTGTAATACCGACTAGATTTGAAAACGGGGAAATATTTACACTGAATATTTTGAAACATAGCTACGGCAGAGGCAAGCGAGTGTTGCCAGTTTGCCTCTTTACTATTTTAGTAGATAATAGATATTTACAGGCACAATTTCAACTTCATGTAGGCTCTTTTATTACCCAGTCCTCGACCGACCTAAACGTTTTAACTTGATATGTCACGACTCATGCCGCCTGTCTCGCTCTGCTTATGTACAGTCTATATTGCTATCGGTTTAACACGTATAGACATCGTATAGAAACATTGAACTTTAAGTGATATAACATAGAATCTAATATCGTTTGTAAAGCCGACGGAAACGCCATCTCCGACGCCGTTCACCTCCAGCGGTGCGTTATTGATCTATTTAACTTACGATACGTCGCTCGGAGAGCAGAAAATATACAGTAGCTCTCATGGGAACTGTCGACGGTACTAAAATATTAACAAACTACTAGAAGGATTGAGTAATATATCTGCCATTTTTGTACCTAACTGTATAAAGCTCAAATATTTCGTTGCGTAAATAAGGTTTCCTTGATTGCTTGACTTTCCTTATTAGAACCGACAATTTATTACCAAGTGATTATAAAATATATTGAATAGATTACCAATTTTCAATCACGAATTACATTAACGCGAATCGGTATTACACGACATTATGATGCTAATATACAGACTGGCCGACTGAAATGAGAGCAGCAATGTCTAAGTGGACAATTACTCGTATAAGCTGGGACACAAGTGATAGTAGACACACAGTACCTTCAAACCCTACCAGTTAATGTGCCTTGTACATACTAATATCAATGAAATACTGACAAAAACTTACTAAATTATCAAATTTACTTTGTTGACATTTCTATTTCCTACGAAGTGGATTACTTAGCGTTAAAAGTAAATTACCAACACGGGAATAGACAACACAATTAAATTACTTATTAATACGTTTACAATTTACCTGTGATGCATATTACTTAACAAATCGTTAAATGTCTATAATTATACGGTTTATCATCCATCCCTTTCGTATTCTACTTGAAAGGGATCGTTAAAAGCCGTCCTGCTCTCATTCTAGCCTCCGTCAAAGTCGACAACTCTAGGATGAATACTCACGACTTGATCATTAGTCGAGTAAATAGAAACAAGTGAACTTTTCAATATTAAGTCTCTAACCTTTTATTGCACTGGAATTTGAGTCCTGTCACTCTCGTAACTGAGTCGAGATCAGAGTGACAACCGTTTTGCAGTTGGCTTGTTCTATTTTCTGTCGTAGCTCACTCAGAATTGTCGACTTGCGAGTCTGCCTTAAATAATACGGGCACGTACGTAGCTTGAATTTGAAATTAACCGCCACAAAATCGATACTCGTAGAATTTTTTTTTGTGGTGGCAACATTGTAAACTTGGCAAAAAACAACAGCAATATCAATGTCGAACGGAGTTAAATAAAACTTAAAATATCACCACATACAATATTAAACATTATTTATGTACATAAACTATCAATAAATTTTAACCTAACATAAATAAAACTATAGCAAGTAACAGAGGCATAATATACGACCGAAAAGGGACAGTCAAGGACGTATAAAGCGTCGGTATGAATTTCAAATTCAATCACTGGGTGCGCCCATACATAAATTAAATGCACCGTACCACTTAACTTTTCTAACTACGATACACAGTCCAACTTGGATTGCACACATTTGGAACTAACCGCGCGAACAGCGGCGCGCTCACATAAATATCACAACTAAATAATAGATTATGCTCTACGTACTTCATTCCGTCACATTACCCGATTTGATGCACCATCTTATTATCGGATATGATATTTAATTTAAGAACGTCTACAATTCCAAATACTAAACGGTAAGGTATATAAATTCATATTAGGAATTACAATTATTTGTTCGTCCAATAAGGATATTATAGTGCCAGTAAGCTTCTCTTGGGGATATTCGTGCAAGGTATTTAAAATTAACAATACAAATTCCAGCATCAATTCGAAGTTAATCGATAGTAACAAAGGGTTCAAGACGATTCATTATAGAAAGGAGGTTCAACTGTTTTGAATACAATGCCGGCTTTTATTGGAAGAGGCATTTACCTACTTCTAAGTGTTGGTATTGTATCCGTAATAAAAGTAGG
Source organism: Thymelicus acteon (assembly GCA_951805285.1). Lineage (NCBI taxonomy): Eukaryota > Metazoa > Arthropoda > Insecta > Lepidoptera > Hesperiidae > Thymelicus > Thymelicus acteon. Next base: position 1,971,202 of record OX638226.1, on the reverse strand, counting down.
TACATTTACTTGATAGATAACGATAAAGCCATTGTTATTAGAAACATTATTTATTGAATTGTGACCAGAGCCATCTACCGGCCAAAAGGTGTCGATCTCGAAGTTACAATGCAATTTATAACATTGTCGATGAAAGTTAGGATTTGGATTGTAGACGTTTCTGAGGTGGGTTAATATGAATATAGCAATTCCGTTCCATTGGTTGGACATTTTAGAAGGTGTGAACTTGTCTGAAGGAATTGTACAATAACTATAATGTTATTTAAATTTAATCTAGATATGTCTTATTTTTATTAGTAAGCTGTAGCTGGGATGACGGAGACTTCGTTTAAGTTATAACAATAATTATTAAATTATAATATTTTTATTATCATTTCTAGGACTCAAAGATTTTATCTGAACGATGCTAATTTTAGACCTAGATTGATCTATAGTCTGTTTTTAAAAAGGTTAATCATATACAATTAGTACTAGTGCTATTTAATTTAGAAGTTAATTAGGAGGGAGATTTACATGGTTAAGATAATTTTACTATAACGTTTACACAACACGAGATTGACTGGCCTCAAAGGCTCAAGTCAATGACTTTGGTACATTCTATGTGCAATTAAAAAAACATTAGTGTTGTCTATGCTACAATCATTTTGGCGCGATATTTTTACAGTATTTTAATTCGTTCGTTCGCCATTATTTTACATTAGATTAATAACCGATAACATTTATCTTTATCTAGGTGGCGTGTTTTTTAAAAGCAAAGCCGTCGTTCAATTACTTATTCATGTGTACTTTTCAATTTGGGTCATGTCGCTTTAGCGCGTACTAGCGCCGTCGTTTTCCATTTAAAGTGTTTTTTTTTTCAGTGTTAACTATGCCACAGATAAAACATCGCTGAAGTGCAGCAAGTTTTTGTAGTGCTAAGTGCACATCATGCCAATGCCAACAACATGTCGCAGATAATAAAACTAGATTTTTATTTTAAGACAAGTTTTATCGCAAAAGAGTATTTTAATGTTTTTATTTTTTAATTTATTGTACTCTAAAGACAAGTTCACAAGCTACAAGAGCAACGAGGTTACGACTGGTTGGTGTCCGCAGTGCCGCGTGGGACGATCTTAGCGAGTAAACGACACGGGGAGCTAACAACTTCGGACGGATCATTCGTTCACCGATCTGATGGGGTTTGTGAAGTGTTCATTGAAAATGAACCGTATCTTGTGACACTGTGAGAACATTTTTGATTGTAAACTTGCAACGTTTGATTTTATCTGCTTTTAGCATTTAAATTGGTTGCTTCTAAACATGTGCATAACATCAAAAAAACGTGAACTAATATAAAGTGACAAAAATTAACACGACACAATTTAAATCGAATTGCAAACAAACAATCATAAAAATACTCAAATGTTTATTGACGATAAGTATTACCTGGTCATTACTTTATCTACTGTTCAGAGCAACAGTTATGGCCTAACGGTAAAGCACAAACATAATCCACTCGTCAAGTCCACTAACTCAATTAAAATGAAGAAAAAGAAGAATGTTGAGTATTTTATTGAAAGATAATTTTATTAATTCCCTATTAATTAATGTTCAGAAGTTAAGAGGTTAAGTACAACTGTACAACCACAAAAATACAAATACCAACGCATGTCACGTTCCTCTGCTCTAACGGTCCCCTGCCTACCCTAAAAAGTTATATTCGGCATAATTTTATTTTTATATTTGATCGCGTTTTCCAATGAGCATGGACAGGGGACATATCCGAGGGGCGGTGCAATGCCTGAAGAAGATTCCCTTTTTAATTTCCGACTAATTTAGTCCTATCTGAACTTATAAATGGCCCTGACATAGGTACATAAATAAAAACTGGATGGTTTCATAAAAAAAAACGTATTCAACAGTAATCTAGTAATAATATAATAGTATTGTAAGTAGTATGTAGTAGTACTCAGCCTTAAAATTATAATTTGTCTGTTACTTTGCGTGGATCTTTGACTTGAGCTATATTGGATTATTTTTGTGCATAACTTTGTACTGTTCTTCGAAGCAGAATAACGATGGGTGTCTCTCAGTGAGTCAAGTAAAAATGTTTATTTTTAATTGAGTCATTGAGATCGCCAATTTTTTTACAAGACCATACTTATATTAACCTCAAAACATCTTAAATCATTGCCAAAATATTAATAAAGTCAACATAATTTGTTATAAATTAAGTAGGTATAATACATAAAAATCGTATACAGTAAATCGTTAAAACAATTGATAGTAAATTGCACTGTGATTTGGATTAAAAAAACGTTAGAACATGAATAAATAGCCAATAAAAACTTAATATTAGAAACACTAAAATAGTGATAACATTACAATCAAAACTTAGTCCTCAGCGGTACCAGATTTAGCAACACTGTCGTGCTTAGTAACCCCAACTTAGTTCATTCCATACCAACATAACAAAGTGATTCCATCGGCACTCTTCCCCCAGAGACTATCAATCACAATCAACAATATTTACGAAATTGACGTAAAGATTTATCGTTTACGTTGCGTTGTAATAATATTTGTATATGTGTTGAAATAATTGTAATTTATTACATTGGACATTATTGTTGTGTTAGATTTGGACATGACTTTGTGAAGGTGAAATTCACAAACACATTTTCATCGTTCATAACAATCATAACAACTCAAGAATGTATACTAAGAGCTCCTATTACATTTTAACTCTTCAGAGGTCCTAGGTAGGTACTAAATTCAGAAACGAATTAGTAAAGTAGGCAAGCTTTTTTACATAGTTTTTTTTGTAATAAGGCAATGTTTATCGAATTCGTCTGAATCTAGGGAAATGTACTTTAAATTTTGAATATAAATAAAAAATATTAACACCGCCTTGCTTCTTGCTTTCGGGTGAGTCCAGTGTTGCCAAGTACTAAGTACGTATAATAAGTACGGTAGATCTACCGTAGTTATTATAAGTGGTACTAGGCAACACTGAGTGAACCTTTCCAGGCTCGAGATCCGCGTGAAGATATAAAAGCCGAACATTACATTCAACGCAAACGATAATCTCATACCAATCAATAACCTAAATTGTGGATAGTATTAGATAGTCGATCACTTAACACTCTCCCCCCGCTCCCGTCTCCGCTCCCCGCTCGCTCAGTGGTGCGCGGGCGGCCCGCGCGGCGCCCGCGGTCAGTCCCCTGTGGCCGTCACCGTCGTCCAACTCCACGGGCTGTTGTAGCCCTTCTGGCTGTAACAAATAACATAAGGTTGGTTAGCCGACTTGGTAAAAGGTTTTGATGAGGTGATAAGGCGTTGTGGTTTATTCCAAAAATTCAGATTCCATTGGTGGGGGTTTTAGATTTTTGGAAATTCCACCAGCTAGGAATAAATGTTTATTAGGTACAGGATAAATATGATAATTAACCATGAATTAACCAAAAAATTCGGCCAAACATTCCGTTCGGTTCATAAGGGCCGTACATTCGGCCGAATGAGTACATTTCGTATTTGGTTGAACCCATATTCGGTGCATCTCTAGTAGATGATAACTAAACCTAATTACCAATTTATTCATAATTATTTAAATTCATTCACACTTTCTTGGAACGAAGGTATTTAAGGTGAAAATTAACAAAGAAATACACTAGTGTGACAAGTGAAAAAATCTCAAAAATAGGTTTGTATACACGGAACACAGCTGTGTTCCGTGGTTACATATTATTATGATGAATTTGCAAGGAAAACTATCACGGCTATGTTGGCATAAGTAGTAAATGAGTAATAGACTATTACCTACTTATTCGATTTTTATATTATCGACTATTACTAATAGTCGATAAACTTACTACTTCCGAACCGTACATTGCGCGTGGCCTGACACGCACTTGTCCGTTTTTGAAGTTAAAAAAAAGTATTATTATGTACCAATAGTACATACTGATACATAGTGATATGCTATCAATGCACCAATAGTCCTATAGATAGTCCTATATTATATTATACAGAGAGTGGCATGCATCAGTCGTCACTGTCGTCAGTCCATACATAAAGAACGTGCAATGTGCGCCGACGGGCGACGTGCGGCAGACGATGGAGTGCAATGTACGCGAACTTGACCCACTTGGAGTTATGAATTATTTACTAATGAATTTCAACACGCACGCACTGCGGCCGTTCTTAAAATACAGTAATTACGCGTGAGGTGTGGCCCCAGTGACAACGGGCAGACAGAATAAACGCTAAACAGATTCTGTTAAAGTTATTCAGACACTCCAAAGCGTCAAACAACTATCAGAGGGTGATGCACTTATTCACGTCGGTTTTGATTCTACCACCTATTCAAAAAATTCTATGGGTTTATGAAGAAGAAACGGTGATAGAATTAAGCGTGATGTTCAAAGTTGACGACCCGTATGGCGCAATGTTTACCATGTCGAATCGCGAAGGGTCCTGGGTTCGATTTCCATCACCGTTATTAATTCTACCCTCCTGCTTATAGCTTACTGTCAGCACATGGCTTTATAATTCATAGTACAGTGTAACATAGTCCAATAGAAAGAGTAAACCACTCGTTACGTCCGGATAGAAAGCAAATGAAATCCGTGCGTTTAAGTATTCCATATGGCGACCGGCGTCACAGGGAAATGAGTCGATTAGTGTCCTCCCTGGCCCGGGCCAGTAACTGCAATCCACGGGCATTGTGAATGTGATTGACGTGATCCATTTCATAATTTGATTGACCAATAACCCTGTATTCGGCACTAGTAATACGCTCTACGCTTTATGTACTGAACTGATAATCTCAGGCATCATACTCTCATGTTTTGGAAATACGTAAATTAATATGGTAAAGTATCGAATACCTAACAAAAAAATTACTGAAACCTATTAGGAAATATTATTTTGAAAATTATATAAAAAAAATATTTAGGCTAATTACGAAAAATAATCCGTAAGATAGAATATCTTTTATCGTGTTTAAACAGAACCATTAAAATAAGCAAGCTTGAATAGAGAGGGCTTCTTTCACGTCGTCCGTTTATCAGTTGTAAAAGGAAAATCTCAAAAGAGATCTTAAGGGTATCCTAGGGCTACGGTAGGTACGCGGCTCTCTCAACTTCACCCTTATCGTTGTATTTATCCAGACCAATGAAATTCATTTACCTACTTCATTTCATTACTCCGGTCATCTTATCTTAGTTTGGAAATTCTCAGAGAAAACGCCTACCTTTCTGTTATTTTAATCTTAGTACATTTCGTAACACAGTAAAGGTTTTGCAAATTTGTGAAAATTTAAATTAAGCGACCGGTTCTATACATACCTACTTATGAAAGTAATGGGCAAATCTCTAAGTATGTAGTTAATATCAAATATTATATGAGATAAGCTATAATGGAGGTTCTGTTAAGAAGTTAGTGCTTCAGACCGAATCTGAACAGGTAATAGCTAGTAGATAGTCTTTAAGCATGTGCCACGCTAAAGCAGCTAAACTAGCGATGTTTGCATATTTATATGTAAGTAAGTAACTATTTGCCACGCAAAAACTATAGTAAAAACTACTAACATAGCGAAATCATGTATCAAGTCAAGGTCAAGAGTCAAGAGGCTTCCTATTGATGTTTGACACAAACGCTCACCGCTAACACTGTCACCCTACGTTTCGTTTACACGGAACCGCTTGCGCCTGCGCCGCCTGCCCGCCAGAAGCCGCGACGCGCGACGTGCCTTTAGAGTAGAAATCACTCGCGATCGTTGAATGGTGCACAAAAACGCACGAGTTATTCGTTCTGCGGCGATGTAATTGCCGATCATCTTCATTCTTTGTTGCTAAAGAAAAAATATCGGGTTTGGAAACTTTGGAGTACCTACAGTTTCACTTATTTGGGATGGGATTCAGCTACACAACCATCGGAGCAATTGCTCAGCACAAAACTTGAATAAGGTATTCCTTTTATAATTTAACTTTCTAGTTTCGGGAATGGATTTCATGCTTCATCAGCAGGCAGGAACGTGGTTTGCTACTAAATATGTACTGGATAAATAAAATACACCCCTGGCTACGTAGTGAGAGTCTACTAGTACTACGTCTCCGGTTCAATTTCCTGCCATGCATGTTTATTTGTAATGTCTCAATTTTTATCCATGAAACTCGGGACAAAGCAAATGCTAGCGCAGGGCTGAGAGTAACTGTGAGCGTTACAAACGACAAGCCAGTTAAAAACTCGCAGCTTTTTGGATTTTTTAGTTCGTAAACTATGTATAGTTCGGAGTTAAAATAAAAAATACTAACGGTAACTGGAGTTTGGTCAATACGGGACTAGGTTTATTGAAATTCGTATTTTTCCTTGGAATAGAAGCGTACAAAAACCCTTTCGGTGGGCGCACGTGCACATAAAAAGGTTTTCACTTTTTCTATTCCACGGAAATTGTACGTACTTATTTCGTAATTTAACTTTCGTTGGGAACTTGGGAAAGTCAAGGAATGAAAACAAACTCAGTGGGAATCGAATGAAGATAGAAAGGTATAATATATGTACATGCATATTTAGATTGAGAAAAAATAGACATACATTTCTGTCGGCCTACGCTGCCTCCGCTGCTAAAACCGGATGGTTCCCTGGCTCATACGGCTAAGGAGAAAGCGAACTTATTCGCATTTCTTTTTGCTGAGAATTCGCGTCTGGATGTCAGCAATAACGTACCACCTCAGTTGACTCATTGCGGTATCTCTATGCCGGAGATCCGTATTACAAACAAAGAAGTCCTTAAAACCTTGCGGTGTCTGGACGTGAATAAAGCCAGCGGACCGGATGGTATTCCAGCGATAGTGATCAAGAAATGTGCACCCGAGTTGTCTCCTGTATTGACACGTCTGTTCCGCCTCTCAATTGAGACTGGATCAGTGCCTAAATCCTGGAAGCTTGCCAACGTGCAGCCCGTGCCCAAGAAAGGTAGCCGTGCTGACCCCGCCAACTATCGGCCTATCTCAATTACCTCCATAATCTGCAAGATTATGGAACGTATATTGAATAGGCGCCTCATGGCATACCTTGAACAGAATGATCTCCTTAGCGATCGGCAGTACGGGTTCCGCCGAAACCGATCAACAGGAGATCTTCTAGCGTATGCCACACATATATGGGGCGAGGCCCTCGAGAAAAATGGGGAGGCACTTGCTGTCTCCCTTGACGTCTCGAAGGCCTTTGATAAGGTCTGGCACGCTAGCCTTCTAAGCAAGCTTCCAACTTACGGCATATCCCCTGGCCTTATTGACTGGGTAAAAGACTTCCTGAGCGACCGGTCTTTCCGCGTTGTAGTCGATGGTTGTTCATCGGAGACGATGACTACAAATGCTGGAGTTCCTCAGGGGTCCGTTCTCTCCGCCACTCTATTTCTGCTACATATAAATGATCTGCTTATGCCCGGTATCTATGGGTACGCAGACGATAGCACAGTGGTAGAGAGATACGTACCAAGTTCCAGGGCCAGTCGGGACGAAATTCAGTCTGAAAGAGAGGCCATGGTGGCTCGTGTGAATCTCACACTTCGGGCTGTGTCCGAATGGGGCGAAGCCAATCTTGTGAGATTCAACGCCACTAAAACGCAGACGTGTCTATTTACCGCCAAGAAGAGCCCGTTCACCTTGGCTCCTACTTTTCGGGATGTGTCCTTGGATTATACCGACTGCCTTCAGTTATTAGGAGTAGAGATATCCTCGAAACTCAACTTTGGGCGGTTCATCGAGACCAAGGCTAAGGCTGCTGCAAGGAAACTTGGTGTCCTTGCAAAGGTACAACGGTACTTCACACCTAGGCAACTCTTAACCTTGTACAAAGCTCAGGTTCGGCCGTGTGTGGAGTACTGTTCGCACATTTGGGCAGGCGCAGCCAAATGTCACCTTTCTGCTTTGGACTCGATGGAGAGACGTGCGAAGAGGCTCATTGGTGACCCAGTTTTGGTTGAGACCAATCTTCAAAGCCTCGAGCACAGGCGCAGAGTAGCCAGTCTCTCGGTTTTCTACAGGGCACATTTCGGAGAGTGTGCGCAGGAATTGTTTGAGATAATTCCCCCATCTCCGTTTCTCCATCGAACGACACGACGCACGGCGGGTATCCATCCTTTTGTCGTGAACATCCCGCCGGTACGAACGACGCGGTTTGCCTCGTCATTCGTTATACGCACCGCGAAGGACTGGAATAACTTGCCTGCGTCGGCGTTCCCGCCAGTCTATGACGTGGATGTTTTCAAGAAAAGAGTGAATAGGCTTTTACTAAGTTAATGTGCTCACCATCTTGGACCACATCTCCACTTACCATCAGGTGGGATTGTGGTCAAGCATTAACTTATTAGTGTAAAAAAAAAAAAAAAAAAACATAAACAGAAAACTACGTACAAGCGTTAGACATACGAGTTCTTGACATTTTTGGTGCCTAGCTACATTTACTAGGTAAATTTCTAGTACCTAACTAACAGTAGGTAATCATAACATTGGAAAAACTCCAGACAAGTTAAGGGGATTACCTAACTCGCTCAAATCTCAAAAACACTAAGTTTGGAGAAGATTGCTGATGAATCCTTTTGTGCGTTTTCCATATAAAAACTATATGGTATACTGAAGGTCATCACAATGATATTGTATTGTCAAAAATTTTAATAACCTCTCTTCACAATCGCATCTACAAGTAGATACATTAGTCACTACATAACGTCGTTGCGACTTTAAGACCTCTTATGTGTAAAAAATCAGCTTTTTGAGGGAATCGATAAAAATCGATGAAGTTTTGTTTAGCAAGCACATAGGTGATTTTGAATTTGGTGAATAAATTAAAATGGAAACGTCGAACACACATGGGAGTTTTTGAATTCGATAGAGTGATTCAAAGTGTAGAATCATTTGACGTAAAAAAGTAATTTTGCCAAAAGTGGCACATAACACATATGTAAGAGGTCTTAAAGTCGCAACGACGATAAGTAGATTATGTTCTTGCTACGTGATTATTCAATTAACCGAGAGGCAAGATGTAGGTCGCAGGTGTGCCGTGTGAGGCACTGGCGTTCGTCCCTCGCATCCTTTGTGTTCTGTTATATGCATGAGAGGAGAAACAATTGAAGTTTATCCATTTTTGTTCTCACCGATCCAGGATCAGTGCGAGAGGATTAGATCTTAGTTGGAGATTCAAACCGGGTCTAGCATGGGAAGGTATTAGTTAGATATAGTTACGGTATAGTACCAGACCAGACCAAGACTTACGTACAATACTGGCCGATGAGCAATCCTAATCCATACATTGTTACTCTTTTACACACAAACTATTGAACGGCTTTTCATGAAATTTAGCACGCAATGTAGATCATTTTTTTTATGGAAACAGCCGGCAAACGAGCTGACGATCCACCTGATGGCAAGTGGCCATCGTCGCCCATTAACATCAGCAACACCAAAGGCATCACCGATGCGTTGCCGGCCAAGAAAGAGAGAAGAAAAAGAAAGAAAGAATGGAATAAGACATTGGGTATTTATTATCCCAGAGGCAGAGCGCTAGTAGATAATTATGGATGGATAGATGGATGCAATGCAAGATATGTTGGAGAGAGTGGTCTGGAAATGGTGAATATGAACACACATAAGCTCTAGAATTAGTTCAGTGAAGGGTCGTAGTTCAAATAAGTCAAACAGAAGCCAATTAGGAGTGCCTGTATCAAGTTGTTCGTACCTTTCTTCAAATATGTTCTGCGCTAATTTCTTTTAGGTAGGTACGTGTAATGTGCGTGACATGGACCTGCTATCGATTAATCGAAGAACTCATACAAAAAATATTTTAAAAGAGGACTTACTGAATTCGTGAACATCCACGAGAAGATGCATTTATATGTCCGATAAATTTAATGTCTGATGTAAGATTATTGAAACCACAGACCTATATGTCTGTGATTGAAACGGATATCTTGTGCACAGACAGACACATGTTATCTATCAACTGATAACTAATAGTAAATGATAAAAGACGACCTTGTAGCCTAGTAGGTAGTGACCCTGCCTGCGAAGCGAGGGGTCCCGGGTTCGATTCCTGGCCGGGGCAGATATTTATGTGGCAGATAAATATTTGTACTCGGGTCATGGGTGTTATTGTGATGTGTTATGTGTAGTCCATGCCACCCGCGACACAGGTAATAACCTACTGCGGGGGTATGAGTGTGTTAGCGTTTAGTTTAGCAAAAAAAAAGCCCAATGATTACTGACTGTAGTGTTAAATCTATACAACAGTAAAATCAGAGGTCAAATTTTCCCACATAGGTACAATTTCCCACATAGATTTGCAATGTACAATTATACCAGTGTTTCACATGGAACGATTTTTCTTACTTCCTTAACTTATTATAGGTACTTTATTATTAAGACGACTGTAAATTACGGAGCCATAAAATTAATGGCAGAGGAAAGTAATTAAGGATAAATTACAAGCTAAAGGAGCATTTGGTCGCATTAAAGCCTGTAAATAGCAACGTAATTGTAATTGCACACAGTTACAAAAGATTAAAAGTTTTTAAATACTCCACGAAGGACCGAACGGCCGTTTACCTGCAAGTAAATTGGGCAGAACTGGGTAATTAACAACACCAATTTAAAATTGTTTAATTGTTGAATTGCAACGGATATTTTATTTAACGAGCTGGGACGTTAATAAATACATCGTGAATGGCCAACACCTCAAGGATCATAACGGTTACCTACTTAGCCGAACAATCCTTATATGGCCATTGAAGTATTATTACTAGCATATAGAACCGACACCGCGAACACAACGTATGTCCCAATGAATTGGCGCCGATCAGCTTCAATTTTCAATGTATTCGTTCGATTTTGAAAGAAGCTATTTTAGCTCAATTTTAGTCAGAGTCCAAAATACCTCCAAAATTACAGAAGAAGAAAGAAGAAGTTCATTCCCTAAGATAAAAGGTGTAAAACTTTGTATGAGAATCATTCGCGGGCAACACCTTTTAAGCAATAATATTAAAAAAAATATAGATACGTTATGCTCTTACAAATCAACCGAAAAATCTGTTCCGAAAAGAGCTACAACACACACACATTTATCTTTTTTTTCACTACACTAATAACATTGGTACATATAATACACGAAGGCATATTAACGCTGTATCATGTATGTCAAATGTCAAGCACTTCTGACAACAATAAAACCGTGCGTATCGTCTTGCCAATTGCCGGTCAATTGCCTGTTCTTACGTTCTTCATCGTCGCCGCCCTAGTGACATATCTACTTCTTATTACATTATATCATTGCTTTTAAGTAGAATGTACCTACTTAAGATTACACCAATTCAGTTTCCTCCGTGCACTTCCCTCGCCATTACCAAACACTTACCCATTAAAGACATAACTAAAATTTATCGCTTAAATGATGGGTCGGAGTGCAATCAGCGTTATAAACGAGTTTACGTTACAGGAAGCGGGAGGCCGCCTTGACCTATTTCCCCGACCTCCAGCCTGAGATGTCGGGAACCTGATACGCTTCTAACATGGGTAAACAGTCGGGGCTTCAGTTCAATCACAGACATTAAAAGCTACGAGAATATAGGTATATAGTGTCGAGGAAAGACATTGCAAACAAGACGTGAGTAGGTTCTATGTATACCTACTCTTTGCCGTCTTTGCTGTACGCGAATTCTACAGTACTACTCGTCGAAAATGCTAGTGGAAGTATGAGGTTCGTCTAAGCTACTTGCTCAATGTTGGGAGTTAAGTAGTAAGTACTAAACGTTAAAGAACATTACGCCAAAGCGGTTCTATGGGTCGCGGAAAAAACTGGCATTGATCGGAAGTCATCCGAGATGAGGCGAGTGAAGGAGGAATCACGTAAGAAAGCATCTTCACGTTACTTCAATTTCGATCAATTTCGGGGGGGTGTAAAGGCAGCATAATGGCATCTTCCAAAATCAGGATTCAGGAGATCTACCAACTTTTGTCACCATAAGACTATGTCATTATGTCACGAAATATCAGTTATACCATATTCCCTATAGGATATACTATTCACGTTTTTTCGAAGCGAACGCGGCGAGTTTTCGAAACGATTCCTAATTCCTAATTTTCTTCCAACGATTCAGATGAAAATTGCAATGTAGGGTTTACGGGGGCGAAAAATCGATCTAGCTAAGTCTTATATCCGTGAAAATGGCTTTCTTCGTATAAACTAGGAAAACTTTGTTTAGGTATTATTGAACGAGTAAGATATTATTGACAAGAGTTCATGTTATCAAGGCTCCAGTGCAGTTGGTAGAGCAGAGACTGCATGTATTCATGGTTGAATTCAAAGCCCCTTAACTTTTTCACTTCTAAAGATATTTTGATGATTCTTTCACGTTTGTTTCTTTTAACCTTAATTTTAACAATCTAACAAAAAAACGGGTAATTTTTCTATTGGACTAACGCGTTCTTTCTCAACGTAAATAAACTCCGCAAAAAATAGTGAGGACGGATGCGGAGGCAGAGGTACGAATTTTTGCGGAAATTCCGCAGTGACGGAGGCGGAGTTCCGTTACAACCCTAGTTGAAAGAAAGAAACAAAGAAAAATTACGAGGTGTTTCTAATGTCGTTAATATTATTAACATCTCTTTCGATTGCTGTAAGGGATTCAAGGTTTAGCTGAAATAAAAATCCTCAGTCTCAGTCACGATAAGTAAAATTCGGTCGATACAAGTAGGTACCTAGGTTAGGTTCTAACACCATAACAACAAAATGTCACAACAAAACGGTTCGATGAAAATACACCTCGTAATAATTTATTAAGTACATTCGATCCGGTGAAGCCCGGCTTAGAATATTTACGGAGAATTAAGCTTTACCTATAAGATAACCTAAGTGACCTTTCGGTTTAGCTACAAGTACGTAACTACTTGTGTTTTGTATAATTTTACTAGTTGACCGGGCAAACGTTGTTCTGCCAAAAATTTTTTAGGGGTAGGGGGATGAAAAATAGATGTTGTCCGATCCTCAACCCTAGCCGATATGTACGCAAAGATTCACGAAAATCGATCGAGCCGTTTCGAAGGAGTTCAACTTCTAACACCGTGACACGAGAATTTTATATATAAGAAGAAGATTGTATACTAATAATGTCTACTTTATTTTATTATCTCGTTTCGGAGGAGTTCAACTTCTAACACCGTGACACGAGAATTTTATATATAAGAAGAAGATTGTATACTAATAATGTCTACTTTATTTTATTATCTCGTTTCGGAGGAGTTCAACTTCTAACACCGTGACACGAGAATTTTATATACATATAAGAAGAAGATTGTATACTAATAATGTCTACTTTATTTTATTATCTCGTTTCGGAGGAGTTCAACTTCTAACACCGTGACACGAGAATTTTATATACATATAAGAAGAAGATTGTATACTAATAATGTCTACTTTATTTTATTATCTCGTTTCGGAGGAGTTCAACTTCTAACACCGTGACACGAGAATTTTATATACATATTGTAATGTATGTAGGTAGCATAAGGAAATAATGTAGGTAGTCGTATATTTTCTGTGCCATGTCAGTTCATTAAATACCGTGGAAGCCGCTACCAGAGTTTAACTTGAAACCCTATGTCCTGTACGATCGTGGCGGCCCTAGGATATCTCAGTGGCGACGAGGAAGTAACTAAATTCACGCGTAATAAACAGGCAGCAGTTTAATAACATTGAAACGTTATTACGAATAGCGAAATGTCGGTTGGCAAGATGGGACCGTTTGACCTTGCGAAGGACGACTGGGACTCGTACATTGACCGTTTAGACCAATACTTTGTGGCAAACGATGTGAAACCGGTAATTAAAGTGGCGACATTGATTACGGTGGTTGGCAGCGAGGCATATCAATTAATGGTTAATTTGTGTACACCCGAAAAACCCTCGACTAAGACATATACCGAACTCGTGGCAATCATGAAAAGTCACTTACAACCGAAACCGAGTTTATTAGCGGAACGATTCAAATTTCGTCAACGTGTACAAAGAAAAGAAGAAAGCATCGCAGAGTATGTGGCGGAATTGAAAAGACTTTCGAAAGATTGTAAATTTTCGGCCGACAGCTTAAAAGAGAATTTACGAGATCAGTTTGTGTGCGGGTTGTTAAGTGACTGTATAAGACAAAGGCTGTTTACGGAAGAAGACATCAAATTCGACTCAGCATTTAAGATCGCTATAGCGATGGAGGCGGCGGAAAGGCAAGCAGCGTTAGTAGATCACGGCAGTCTGATTCGGATGAGTGAAAACAGAACGACAACGGAGGTAAACGCGCTGACTCATTTTAGAAGAAATGGCAGTGGTAACGGCACTGGATATCGGGAGGCGTCGATGGAAACCCGGGTGAGAACACCAAGGAAGGGTATATGGCCGCAAGGGGCTTCATCGGCGTCAGCACCGGGGGCGACGGCGGAGCGGAGCGCCAGCGCGTGGCGCGCGGGCGCGGCCGGCGCGGGCTCCAGCAGCGGCGCGGGCGAAGGCCGGCAGCGCGGGCCGGGCCGCCGAGAGGGCCAGCGCGCGGTAGCTGCGGGGCAGTGTAGTGTTTGTGGCGGTCGACATCATTCCAATACGTGTAAATTTAAGATGTACGTCTGTCGAGTGTGTAATCAGCAAGGACACTTGAAAAAGGTCTGCCCAAATTTAAGTAGATGTGTGTACAACTTGAGAGAGGAGACGGGGTCGTTATCGGACAGTGATAGCGAGCGCAGTGACGAGGTAAACAATTTTTCTATTGTCAGTAAAAATTTAAAAGTATTTGCGCCGTACATAGTGAACATTGAAATAAACAAAGTGTGTTTATCCATGGAAATAGACACAGGCAGTGTGATATCGTGTATTAGCTACGATTGTTACAAAAAACATTTTGAAAATTGTAAAATAAAACCGAGCGATCTTCAATTGCGTTATTACACGGGAGAATGTGTCGTCCCCGTAGGAAAAATAACACCGTTAGTTACATACAATAGCATAAACAGGTTATTAGATTTATACATTGTTCAGAATGCAAAAGTCAATCTTTTAGGTAGGCAATGGCTCAAAGAATTATCAATATTTTTACCCCTGACCACTTGTAACCATTTGATTAAAAAAAGCAATGCCTTTAATCTAGAAAATTTCAGTTCCAGATTTTGTGAAGTGTTCGCTGACGGTCTAGGGAAGTTCACCGGCGGAACGGTGGGGTTCCGCTTGCGGGAGGGCGCGCGGCCGGTGTTCATGCGAGCTCGTCCTCTGGCCTATGCGCTCCGGGAGCCGGTCGAGCGCGAACTGGATCGCCTTGTGAAGGAAGGGGTAATTACGCCAGTCACCACGTCTGACTGGGCGACGCCTATTGTGCCGGTTATGAAAAAGGACGGCACCATTCGGGTATGTGGCGATTTTAAATTGACTTTGAACAGATGTCTAGAAGTGGATCGTTTTCCCTTACCGAGAGTGGAGGATTTATTAGCCAAGCTACACGGTGGGCAAAAATTTACAAAAATAGATTTATCACAGGCCTATGCCCAATTTCAATTAGATGATTCAAAGCAATACACGGTTATAAACACTCATAAGGGTTTATTCAGGTACAACAGGTTAATTTATGGATTAGCCTCGAGTCCGGGCATTTTTCAAAGAAAGTTAGAACAGCTTTTCGGGGATATGCCTCGAGTAGGTGTTTTCCTGGATGACGTGATTATTACGGGAATAAATGACGAGGAGCATATGACCACGCTAAATGAGGTTTTCTGTAGGTTACAGAAATATGGTTTAAAAATTAGAAGAGATAAATGTGTTTTTTTTTCTGAGTCAGTTACATATTTAGGGTTTATTATTAGTAGCAAAGGGGTGGAAACCTGCCCTAAAAAGGTTGAAGCTATCAAACAAGCACCGATCCCTTCAAACATTACGCAACTGCGGTCACTACTAGGACTAGTAATGTACTACGCGAAGTTCGTACCTAACATAAGTACTATATTAGCACCATTATATTTATTATTAAAAAAAGATAGTCCGTTTCAATGGAACGTGAACTGCGATCGAGCTCTCGACGAAGTTAAAAAAATTCTTACTTCTAATGTTATCTTAGCACACTACTCGCCAGAGCAACCACTTATTCTTACCGCGGACGCGAGTAGCGTGGGGGTAGGGGCTGTTATATCGCATATGACACCCGAGGGCGAGCGCCCCGTCTCGTATGCGTCGCGCTCGCTCAACACCGCCGAGAGAGCGTATTCACAGATAGAACGGGAGGCGTTAGCGATAATTTTTGGTATTAAAAAATTTCATCAATATTTATATGGCAGAGAATTTACTTTAAGAACGGACCACAAGCCGTTAGTTACTATCTTTGGGGATAAGACTGGAATTCCAGTGATGGCGGCAAGCCGGATGCAAAGATGGGCGATATTGCTAGCCGGTTACAATTTCAAAATAGAATATGTTCGCAGCGAGCATAACGCAGCAGATGCTTTGTCGCGCCTGCCAGTCGGACGGGCAGTTAAAAACGAAAAACAGCATACGTATGTAAATTTCATTCAAAATTTTTTACCAATAGATAGGAAAATTATTAAAGAAAACATAGATAAAGATGTGACTTTGAAAAAGGTAATATTATTTTTACAATCAGGTTGGCCCAACTATGTAAACGAGGACGCTATTAAACCGTTTTATAGTCGTAAAAATGAATTATATCTGGATATGGGTTGTATCGTTTGGGGTTACAGATTAGTTATACCTAGTACATTGCGGGAAACCTTATTAAAGGAATTACATGTGGGCCACATGGGGATGGTGAAAATGAAAAGCATGGCACGGAGTATAATGTGGTGGCCAGGTATCGACGCGGACATCGAACGCACTTGCAGGAGTTGCGCGACTTGTGTCGCGGAGAGCGCCGCGCCGCCGCGCGCCCCGCCGCAGCCGTGGCCATACATTCCAGAGCCGTGGTCTAGGCTACATGTAGATTTCCTGGGTCCGATTCATGGTAATACATTTTTAATAATTATAGATTCGACAACTAAGTGGTTGGAAGTATTTCAAATGCAGAAAACCACTGCCGGGGCGGTTATTAAAGTAATGAGAGAAACTTTCGCGCGATTCGGTTTGCCCAAAGAGATAGTTTCTGATAACGGGCCTCCCTTTACGAGCAAAGAGTATGCGGACTTCATGGCATTAAATGGTATTAAGTTGACTTTCGCGGCGATTCACCATCCGTCTTCGAATGGCGCAGCCGAAGGCGCCGTGAAGCTTTGTAAGCGAGCGATAAAGAAGTCAATAAGAGACGGTTGTGACCTTGATGCATCATTACAGGCCTACTTGTTGGCATATAGGAAGGTCGAGCACAGTAGCACAGGTGTATCACCAGCCATGTTATTGCAACGTAGAAATTTAAGATCGCGTTTAGATTTACTACGAGGTCATCGGGAAGTGGAAGACAAAATAAGGAATAACCAATGTAGTAAGAATTTAACGAATAAAACAACCAGTAGGATTAGAAAATTGAATGTCGGTGATAAAATTTGGTTTAGGAACTATACAGGGGGAAAGAGATGGTTAAAAGGTTGCGTAGAAGCGAAACTAGGTACCAGAAGTTATCTGATCAATAGGGAAAACGGTCCACCTATCAAAAGACACATAGATCAATTAAAACATAGAATCACAGCTTCTTATGACTTGGCCACGTCGCTTTCGATACCCACCCACCCAGAGGAGACGAATAGTCAGGCTAATACTCCTGACGCAGCGATTCAGCCCGAATTGTCAGAGGGGGAAGGGACGAGGTCGCATGGACCACCACCAGGGCGAACTGAAGACGAACCCGACGCGGCCGGTACGGGTTCGCCTGTGAGCTCTCCTAGACCTAGGCTGAGACGTCGACCAAAAAGATATGGTTTTGAAATAGATTAATTTACAATTGATGTGATTCAAGGTTTATTTAAAATGTGTATATTGTAGTGTTAAGGGTAAAAATAATATTAATTAAGAATAAGATATGTAAAAGGAAGTAATTGTTAAAGAAATAAAGGATATAAACTTTATGTATGTATATATTTATATAATATACATAAATGAGTTTTGTACTTTTATTAATATTAATTAATTATTTTATTGTAAATTAAGTAACAATTAAGGGTGGAGGTGTAATGTATGTAGGTAGCATAAGGAAATAATGTAGGTAGTCGTATATTTTCTGTGCCATGTCAGTTCATTAAATACCGTGGAAGCCGCTACCAGAGTTTAACTTGAAACCCTATGTCCTGTACGATCGTGGCGGCCCTAGGATATCTCACATATAAGAAGAAGATTGTATACTAATAATGTCTACTTTATTTTATTATCTCGTTTCGGAGGAGTTCAACTTCTAACACCGTGACACGAGAATTTTATATATAAGAAGAAGATTGTATACTAATAATGTCTACTTTATTTTATTATCTCGTTTCGGAGGAGTTCAACTTCTAACACCGTGACACGAGAATTTTATATACATATAAGAAGAAGATTTTATACTAATAATGTCTACTTTATTTTATTATCTCGTTTCGGAGGAGTTCAACTTCTAACACCGTGACACGAGAATTTTATATATAAGAAGAAGATTGTATACTAATAATGTCTACTTTATTTTATTATCTCGTTTCGGAGGAGTTCAACTTCTAACACCGTGACACGAGAATTTTATATACATATAAGAAGAAGATTGTATACTAATAATGTCTACTTTATTTTATTATCTCGTTTCGGAGGAGTTCAACTTCTAACACCGTGACACGAGAATTTTATATACATATAAGAAGAAGATTGTATACTAATAATGTCTACTTTATTTTATTATCTCGTTTCGGAGGAGTTCAACTTCTAACACCGTGACACGAGAATTTTATATACATATAAGAAGAAGATTGTATACTAATAATGTCTACTTTATTTTATTATCTACTATACCGCTTACATCTGGGCGTTTTTTAAACTTACGTTTATCGTGTCACATGGCTGTGAACATAACGTCCCAAATCCAGTAGTTTTTAGAGAAGGGTTGTACTCGTACATACTAAGTTGTAAGCACACAGACAGGCAGAAAATATGTTTAATACAATACTATATAGTGATTTGTCGTGCGTTGTCTGTACTCCTGACTGATTTATGTGACACGTACACGAAGGTCACGAAGCGTTTCATTTTAGTTTGTTGCATTCCGACAACATTATACTAACACTATTAATCACGGACATAAAAAAAGAACGGACGTAACTTTGTCTAATCGAGAGTGAAGCTGACAGCTGACAGCTCGCTTACCATGTGTGCGTAATTTTGTAATTTTTGATTCGCCATGGTGTCAATGTCGTAGCCGTATGGTGTCAATGTGTGGGTGTGTGTACTTTACGAATACAGAGTTGGTATTACTATGGGTGCTTCACTGAATTTGTTCTTCGGATTACGTCGGTCTTTTTTTTACGTCCGTGCTATTAATGTAGTTAATTACTCATTGTACCTACTGAAACACTATAATAATACCTCTATAAGGTTTAATTTGTTGATTTTATTAAAAAATATTTAAGTAGAAATAAAACTTATTTCAGAACTGCTGTTTTAATTTAATAATTTAACGTCACATGGGGGGGGGGATGTCACAAATGTGACCAGCTGTGACAAGGACGGAAAAGGGATCAAAAATAATGAAATTAGTGTGACGCAATTTATGGAATTAATGGAATTAATAGGGGCCTATTTAATTAATTATTTTGACGATGACCACTTAACATCTAGTAACTCATCTGTTGGATTGGCCGCCATTTACATAAAAACATTATAGGTACAAAGATATTATATAATAAAGATATCCTCTTAAAATCGGGCCCCATTCTTGTGGCGACAAGCATTCTAGGATTTCTAGGCCTACTCTTTTATCTAACGTCCGTCCTTCACTAAAAGATAAGGTAATATTATTTATGTTTCAGTAGAATTTCTGGAAACTCATTCCCGTTAGATCACAGCGTGTTTCCCAAGAAATAGGAACTTATCTCACTGTAACGCCCCAATTCAGAGTCACTAACGGTTACTTAAATCGCGCCTTAGTAAAGAATCACCATACAATTTCTGTACTAAAGAGCGATTTAAGTAACCGTTAGTGATTCTGAGTAATAGGCGGAGTTACCGAAGAATAATGACACATTGAAAGATGTATTTAGCGTAATCAATTGGGAATCTCCGCAGATGGTTTAGCGGTACTCAGTATTATGCGTTAGCTGTAGCAAAGTGGGACATAACCTCGAAACGTCGAATAACCGTTAAATATAGCGAACGTTAAGATACAGCAACTTTGTCGGATTAAGGAGAAATGGCTGTAAGGAATATTGATCATCTTAAACTCACGCTTAAAGGCCTTAAAGTGACAAAGTAACGTGATGGGTCGGTGTAAGATGTGACGTGAACGTTGCGTTTTGAGAGCTTTACAGAGATAATAATTTTATAGCAGAGAGTTAATGCGAAGTTATGAAACGTACGTACTTAGTTGTCTTGTGCCGAAACTGGGTAAGATAGATATGGATTATGAAATTCGTACCCTTAGGGAGCATTCAGAGATGCTTTTATTTCGATTACTTTTCCTCCTTTCCTTATTTATTTAGTTTATTTTGGTTAAAAAAACAATTCAAGAAAACCTAAGAGTTGTTAACTGTTCTCAAAGGTCCGTAAAGTCTGCCTAGGTGTAGACTTTTCATAAAAAAAAAACAATAATGTTATTTATCACATCAGACTTTTTGTTCTTGTCTGTGCACACATTGTCTATCTCTCTTTTTCACAACCAGAATTATGAGACAGATTCATCGTTGATAAAACCCGTGAAGATAATGAACATTACAGTATAATTAGATATCGGTGATCGATTGTCGATTTCTCCACGCTTACACAGACATGCGATTTCTTAAATATGTGCAGTATTACTGGTATTAGCATTGTAAATTCGCGTTAGTTTTTACACTTTTTACTGACAAATAGTATTCAAGCCTAAGGAAATATCACGAGCGTGCCTGCAACGTCTGTAAAAAATGATATCATTGACCACGGACCTAAAAAAAAAGACGGACGTAAACAACAAATTCAGTGAAGCACCCATAGTAATACCGACTCTCGATTCGTACAAGTACACAAACCCACACATTGACACTTCACTGCTTCAATCGAAAATCAAAAATTACGCACACATGGTAAGCGGGCGGCCATTGCTATGCTACACTCTCGATTAGACGAGATTTTTAGACGTCCGTCTTTTTTTCAGGTCTGTGTCATTTTTTTCAATGATACATCGTACTTATTAGTTAACCATGTGATAACATTTAGTAAGTATTTAGTTTTTTGCAATCTGTTCAGAAAAAAAAATATAAGTAACTGAATCTGGTCTAAGCATTTTTTTGAGTGCGACATAGGTTTCGCGAGCGCGTAGCAGTTACTTATTAAGGCACTTGTTCTAGAACCTATTTGAATCATGATTGCTTTCCCTCCGAGGTACGGTCAACGGTGTAGGAATTGTATCCAACATGCCAGCCGACTGTCAAGTAGTTGAAGATATCACATGTAAACAAAGCATTGCATGTTCTACGTTGTGTGGGCGCTGGCGGCCGTGTCACCATTATGATGACGGCTCCAATAAGGGCAGAGAAAGTCTGAAACACTAGACCGCTCATAGTACTAGAATGGTCTACTTTTCAACAAAACTGGGCCGTAACTCATACGTCTCGCAAGCTTTTCTTGAGCAAGAATGTAAAAAATGTAGGTTGTGAAAATTGTGGACATACAGAAAATTTATTGTCCAACTAGCTGACCCGGTGAACTTCGTATCGCCTAACAAACTATTTTTTTTCTAAAACAAAAGTAGCCTAAGTTACTCCTTGTTACATCAGCTATCTGCCAGTGAAAGTCCCGTCAAAATCGGTCCAGCCATTCCAGAGATTAGCCGGAACAAACAGACAGACAGACAGACAGACAAAAATTGTAAAAAATGTTGTTTTGGTGTATGTACCGTGTGTACATCCAAATGCACTTAGTAAAAAGCTGTTATTTTAATATTACAAACAGACACTCTAATTTTATTTTTTTTGTATAGATATAGACTGTATAGATGTATAGATGTGCTGTTGTGATTGTCGCTTGTGGACTTCTTATCATTGCGGAAAAGGTGCTTTTGTGTGGGCAACAATGACGCCAACGATAACGCACCAAAATTAATTGAAAGTAAAAACAGGTACTAAGTAGGTACTTGTAAAATCATTAGTAAAGTCGTTAAAATTACCATGCCGTGTGTTTTCTAATTTTCTTCTTACATAGTTGTATCGTAGCTTAAAAAATAATTTTTAACCCCTGACGAAAAAGAGGGGTGTTAGAAGTTTGTCTATCTGTGTATCTGTATGTCTGTCTGTGGCATCGTAGCTCCCAAACGGATGAACCGATTTTGATCTAGATTTTTTGTCTAGATCTTAGATTTTTTAGGTGACTTAATCAAGAATGTTCTTAGCTATATTTAGTGTAAATAAAGTGTCAAGAGTTTTTAAACTTTTTATTTAATATTACTGCATGGTTGTAATAGCTATTATCACTTTATTATCTACCTAGTACCCACTTACTGTTGCTTAATTACCAATATATTCAATTAATTGTTTAATAACGGTAAGTGATAGATCGTATCTAGTAGGTATCTGTGGCTGAGATAAGGTGAGCTACGGCCAGGTTATACGAAATTAATTGCTTAATTAATTACCTGATTTATTGAACAACATTCTAGTACAAATTCCAACAATAACAAAATGTTGCTAGGGCAGAGGTTATGGCTCAGACTCGAGTTCCAATAATTTCAGGCGAATGCGCTAATGAAAATATTTTTAATTTCAGCTATACAATAATAGATAAGAAAGTACCCCTTGCTATTATTACATCACTTCAACGCCTTTAAATGTTTTTGTTACTTCTGCCGCCCTCTGAAGATCGTGCAGGCATACCGGGGGCCCCAGGGGGCGTTATCACCCTCTTTGAGAGACAGATCCAAACATTAGACTCGCATTACATCGCTATCATTGATAGCACTCGCTAAGTAGGCGTCGCGCGTCGTGACGCATAACAATATCCGATTTCCGACGTATAACCTTTTTTATGTAAATATAAATAGCTAATGAAGAAGAAGAGAAGAAAAACTACCTACTAATTAGTTACTCGTCTCGTAGTTTCAAAGGCAATAAGCTAATATTGAGTCGGAATGCATATGATAAAGTCAGACTGTATCATTATTATCTATACATCTATACAATCTATACATCTATATCTATACATCTATACAAATAAATAAATTGGAGTGTCTGTTTGTAATATTAAAATAACAGCTTTTTACTAAGCGCATTTGGATGTATAGGTATACGGTACATATACATATATACCAAAACAACATTTTTTACAATTTTTGTATGTCTGTCTGTCTGTTTGTTCCGGCTAATCTCTGAAATGGCTGGACCGATTTTGACGGGACTTTCACTGGCAGATAGCTGATGTAACAAGGAGTAACTTAGGCTACTTTTATTTAAAAAAAAATAGTTAGGCGATACGAAGTTCGTCGGGACAGCTAGTTAATAATAAATTTCTATTCGAATTTGTTTCACCCTCACGTCACAATTTCGAGCAATAAAAGAAAATCCAACTGAATCACGTGAAAACTCCAGCCTTCAATAAAGGCGGATTATATTTTATGACGTCAAACGTTAGCTGCCCTTGAGGTGTACTTTCACCTTGCTCCTGACATCTCCGACCCTTCGACCCCACTGTGAAATTAAGTCAATAGGGTATGCGTACTACGGTACTACGTTGTTGAAACAAATTGCGTGTTTATTATGCAATACTTGTAATTTGTAACATTTCTAATAGTTTGACGACCCTGTAGGGCTGTAGCCTAGTTGGTTGACCCTGGCTGCGAAACAACTCTTGGGTTTGATTCCCGACCAGGGCAGATAATTATTTGAGAGATAAATATTTGTACTCTCGTCATGGGTGTTATAGTGATGTCTAATTTGTGTTGTGAATGCCACTCTCGGCACAGGGAATCCTACTGCGAAGGTATGAGTGTGCAAGCGTTTTAATGCCCTGTAATTACAGCGTTAACGGCAAGCTGATGAAGAATGAGACGCTGTCCCGATAAAAACGGTCTTCTAAATGACAACGCATCAGTGACACTGTTACTACTGCTTGTAGTATCAATAACTTACTAAACGTCAGTCTTTTGCCACTGTGCTAGGAACCCTTGAGCGAAACAGATTATGTAACGTACACAATTAAGATATTTTTTATGGAAATAGCCGGCAAACGAGCTGACGATCCGCCTGATGGTAAGTGGCTATCGTCGCCCATGGACATCAGCAACACCAAAGGCTTCATTGATGCGTTGCCGGCCAAGAAAGATAAGAAAAAGAAAGAAAGAAAGAACTGGCTCTCAAGCTCCCAGCCGAAACACGACGAGTCGTATCTCGAGTTGTAGTCAATGCATATAATATGATAATGGTGACCTGATACTACACTCAGAGATGGCTCCAGACGAGGGAACATCACAAAAATTTAAAAGCTTGTTTTTTTAACGTGTTTTTAAAATATTTTTTAATTTATAATTAATGTAAAATTGGATTATCTTCAAATTGTATTGTTAAGTGCAATAAAAATGATTGTATTGTATTAACTCGTGCCGCGTGCCCCGCCCAACCGGCGCAGGCGCAGGCGCAGAGCTACAAAGGTCGCATTCTACGAGCTGACATATCACGTCGCTTCGCCATAATTCACCAGATCTATCTAGCGATTTAGCACGCGCCGGTATACGAGTACACCAACGTTCCCATGTACCTACTGCAATATCACTGCTATAAGATACGTTTTAAAACAACATTTAATCAAAATAATAAAGTAAACGCACAAAACCGTGCACTAGGGAGCACGGTTGCGAATCGTTTGGAGTGTTTGGCTTGGACACAGCTACCCATTGAGCCATAATAAATACCACCTATGATTAAAATATGATTACTTAGTTACATTTCAATTGCAAGGAGGAATAATTTTAATTATTCAAGAGGAATAATTCCGTGATACATTGTTCTCATATCCTTCTATTTTAACGCGGCACTCTCTTGTAAACTTCCTATTTCGCGTGATAATGAATTAAATATCTAAATATATCTCATTAATCATTGTATCTAGTGGAAAAACTGTATGAAAATCCTTTTGATAGTTTTTGAGTTTATAGCGTCTAGACGGACGAAGAGACGCGGTGACTTATTTTGTTGTCTATAATATTACTGTGGTAATTTCATCAATTCTTACGGTTTAAATAAAATATTTCAGGAATTAAATAAAATCTAAAGCTAGCTAGCAAAATTATGGGAAACATGGACATAGAATACAATAGAGTACACGTTATTTTTCACTCCAGAAAAGTTACAATAATACATTACAACATACAAGAAGACTACACAAAAGGCTGTCTTATTGCTGCTGTTCCAGACAACCTTTGGACAGGACACATTAACGAGCAATAAAAGGAGTAAGGTGTACAGACACAGTAATTATGGACAAAAATGTACCCGAGGCGAGTAAGAGCGGAACGCTATACCTCGACAACTCCGGTTATATAGGATGCAATCGATACATAATAATATATGTACATTATTTTCGCATTCGATGCAGCCGCCGCAGCTGATGGCCCGAGAAGTTCCCACGGCATTGTCAGGACTTGTTTAATATTATCAAATTGAAATGTATAAAACAGGTTTATTTAACTCAACGTGGTCGCGTGTACCGGCCTGGATATATTCAAAACAGGCTGGATGCTGGAATCGAATCTCTTGTCATAGGAGCCAGCGCACGATTGAACCGTGGACGAAATGGGAACTAACTTCATAAAAAAGCTGCATTTATTGTTAATTTACAAGAACTGTATGGATTGACTACTAATAAACTGAACATAAGTTTCTTTTTATCTATAACCAAATTAGTACCGTTCTGAAAATATTGTATTAGGGTAAGCACGCATTGCGAATTTTCACCGCGCGATTTTTTTTCTGACGATTTATAAATCGCGTACTACATACATAACCAACACAATTTTTTTTTTCGCAAGTGCGTGCAGCTTCATACAATTTCCATATATCACAGAATTTTGCGGAAAAAATCGCGCGATGAAAATTCGCAGTGCGTGCTTACCCTTAGTGTTGATATAATAATATGTAAACTTTAACTATAGTCCATTTTTTTGACGGAGTCTAAACTGATAAAAAAAACAGTCATACTGAAATCTTACTAGTTTCACGACACGCACACGCTTTGAGTCTTGTATACCGTTAAGATATGTTTATTACACAATGCTTTATCCACATAAAACGTATGCGAATCTCACAATCATCGGAGCGTACGTAGGTAGGTATATGTTTAAAAATAATTAAAAAAATCTCCTTCCATGGGTAGATAATATGTTTAACTTATATAGTAAACTAGCTGTTACCCGCAGCTTCGCATGCGGAAATTATGCTTATCATATTTGTACCCCTTGCAGGAGAAAATTTAAAAACAGGTTAATTTATATTGAAGTACTAATATTTTGGAATTTATATACGGAAACCTACGATACAATCACAAATCATTCCTCCGGGAACGGATTATGAAAAATAAACAACATTGACATTAATTAGTTTTTCTTTTTCAGGAAAAATTTTGAAAAACTCGAAAACATGTATTCCATGAATTTAATGAGGAACGTTTGTTGCAAATTTAAAGCAAATCATTGATATTTTTAAAATATTCCATACTAAGTTTCATCTTGATTCCGGGGAAAACTATAAATTTTATCGGGACAAAAAGTTTTTAAAAACGTGATCCAATGTATAAGGAAAAACTTAACTAATTTCCGTCGAAATCAGTTCAAGGATTTTCATGTGATGCCCGGACAGACAAACAGATAGACAGACAGACAATAATTTTAAAAACAAATTTTTTGAGTGCCCCTAACCGAAATTTTGAAAAAATATTTAATGTACAGAAAAACTGGCTCTTGAGTTTTATTAAAAAAAATCAAAAAGGTTCCGTTATTTCCATCCATCTAGGAGTTACATATCTTGTCTCCAAGTAACACCACCAGATCCTAAATGGATCAATGATGAACTGGTTTTACGATGTCAACATGAACAGTATAAATATCTTTCCATCCGGACACTTACACTCACTCTCCCGCTCCCATTCCCGCTCCCATTCCCTCTCCCACTTAAACCCCCTCCCTCCCTCCCTCCCTCCCTCCCTCTCACACACTCTCTCTCTCCTTCTCTGTTTCCTTATCTCTCTCTCCTCTTTCTCTCTCCTTCTCTTTCTCTCTCCTTCTCCCTTTCCCGCTCTCTGTCCCTCTCCTTTGCCCGCTCACGGTCCCTCTCCCGCTTCCTGTCCCTCACCTTCTCCCTCTCTCGCTCCCAGTTCCTCTCTCGCACTCGGTCCCTCTCCCGCTTTCTGTCCCGCTCCCTCTCCCTCTCCCGCTTCCTGCCCCTGTACCTCTCTCTCCCTCTCCCGCTCTCGGGCCCTCTCCCGCTTCCTGTCCCTCTCCCTCTCTCTCCCTCTCCCTCTCACGCACCCTGTCCCTCTTCCTCTATAAAATACAGTCAATGACTTCCAACCCCTATTTTTGGGGGATGAATTTGAACAAAACTATGATACAGTTATTTTTTGTGTCTAACTATAAGCTTAAATACAAATTATCACCCTTCTTACTTCAAAACTGACGAAGTTGCCATACTATCTAATTGCACAACCTTATTCAACCTTTTAGGGGTTGATTTTCCAAAAAAATGTGTTAAAGTTAACTTTTGTTTATTACTATAAACATACATAAAAATTTCCTATTTATAACTCTAAAACTGACAAAGCTGATTTATATGTAAAATACTTTCAACCTCTATTTTTAGGGGATGAATTTCGAGAAAACAATGATACAGTTATTTTTTGTGTCCAACTATAAACTTATATACAAATTTTCACCCTTCTTACTTTAAAACTGACGAAGTTGCCATACTACTTGCACAACCTTATTCAACCCTTTAGGGGTTGATTTTCCAAAAAAACACATAACCCTTAAATTTTGTTTCTAATTTTGAACTAATATATAAATTTTCATGTTTTTAACTTCAAAAATGACGAAGTTGCGTACTAAGTTAAATTGAAGAAATTAACCCTTTAAGGGATGATTTTCCAAAAAAATGTGTTGAAGTTAACTTTTGTTTATTACTATAAACATACATAAAAAATTCATACTTATAACTCTAAAACTGACGAAGCTGATTTATATGTGAAAGAGTTCCAACCCCTATTTTTAGGGGATGAATATCGAGAAAACAGTGATACAGTTATTTTTTGTGTCTAACTATAAGCTTATATATAAATTTTCACCCTTCTAACTTCAAAACTGAAGAAGTTCCCATACAAACTTGAACAACCTTATTCGACCCTTTAGGGGTTGATTTTCCAAAAAAACACATAACCCTTAAATTTTGTTTCTAATTTTGAACTAATATATAAATTTTCATGTTTTTAACTTCAAAAATGACGAAGTTGCGTACTAAGTTAAATTAAAGAAATTAACCCTTTAAGGGATGATTTTCCAAAAAAATGTGTTAAAGTTAACTTTTGTTTATTACTATAAACTAACATAAAAAAATTCATATTTATAACTCTAAAACTGACGAAGTTGGTTTGTATGAAAGTGACTTCTAACCCTTATTTGTACCCCTTAGGGGATGAATTTCCAAAAATCCGTTCTTAGTGGACGTCTCCTTAGCAGGAACTATCTACCTACCAAATTTCATCTTAATCGGTTCGGCAGTTTCTGAGATTTTTTGTTTAATCAGCGGTGTGTCGCTTTTCAATTTTATATATATAGATAATACCAAATCTGTTTTTGCAGTGAATATCAACTCAGTCAGTGGGAAGTATTTCACCTGCGTCTTCCTAAAGGGATGAGTGATTTGGACCGAACCAGTTCCCTGGGAAGCAGCTGATACTTTCGTGTCTGTACGCATCCCATTTCTGCATAAATTTAATATGTGTACTTATATGTATACCTGCGAGCCATATATTAAACGTATAAAGGCCTAAAAATGCTATACATTCTTTGATTACTTTGTTTTATTCTTCTTACTATGTTAAATACTCATTTCCTTTTCTACTTTCTTTGTTTTATTTCCTCGTACATAAATACATACAACTTGTTCGTATACGGATTTTAATAGTGTGGTCTCGTTTGTATTAAATAATGTTTTAACCTTAGAATAATAACGCCGTTATTATTCTAAGGTTTTAACTATGTTATTGTTGCGTATTTAAGGGTAGCATTATTGTTGAGCGAAAAATCGTTGATTACCACTGTTCTAGTCTATAGGATTTTGAAAACTTAAAACTTTATCGAAATCCGCTTAGTTTTTGCATAACTTATCGTAAATAATTTTTGCGGAGATTTTTAGTAGGTACGAATAAATAAAAGGTGGCGTGGGGAATGGATTAGTCCGATAGTCACTGTCATAACCTTAAATTACACGAGATCTGAGCTTTTATTTGAAGATATAATGTAGTGAAATTTAATTTACGCTTTCGCTGTTCAAGACCATTAAGGCCAGAGGCCAACTGCAAGCACTGAGCCATTGATCTCTCCTCAGTTGGAGGCCAACCTTCGGAAGCACTTATGTCGCCGAAGCCTTTTATGGCTTAACGAGATAACACTGACAGCTTAGCCCCGAAGAAAGATGAAACGAACAACGTCACTCCTGCGTCCTTCTTGCCCGCAAATACTTGACACTGGTGACGCTTTACCACCACGATGTCAATATCCGTTCTCTAGTCAAATTGATTGGGAGATAGCGTCTAGTATTAGAAGACGGTTCTATACCATCTGTGTTTGGTAAAATGATGAAAAAATATCCAACTAACCTTGCATTAGTATTTAGCTAATTCGCATATGAAGTTTTCTATCATAGTGCTAAATACACTTGACATTTGGTTATGTCTGTCAGTGCGGGCCGACCGCGGGCGCTCTCAGGGCAATTGCAGTCAATTGGCCGACCCGGGCGCCCGGGCAGCCGGGCGGCTGGTGTTTTGAACACGCTTTATTGATTGGACCTCTGTTTATCATAGTACTACATACAGTGATATTATAATGTAAAAAGGAGGTAGATATGTCACTAGCGCGCCGACGATGAAGAGCGTAAGAACAGGCAATTGACCGTTCTGCTCCTAGTAGCTCTGTCAATACAAGACGATACGCACGCTTTTGTTGTTGTCAGAAGTGCTTGACATTTGACATACAGCCTTCGTGTATTATACGGTATACCAATGTGATTTGTGTAGTGAAACAAAAGATAAACGTGTGTGTGTTGTAGCTCTTTTCAGAACAGATTTTTTGGTTGATTTGTAAGGGCCATTAATAGCACTCTGCCCACGTTTTCGAAATTTGAGATAAAAAACAACCTACCCTATTACCTATTCCAGATCATGCTCTCTCTACCTGTGTGTTAAATTTCATGAAAAGTTAACTACTAAAAATTTCACATTTATAATAGGTAAAGTAAAGGCATTTTTTTTAGATAAAGAAACGCTCGTAGGCTCCTACTACGAAACTAATGTTATCCCAAGCCCCACGATTCTCTCACGTTGTAAGTGGAATGGGTCGTAAACAACTAAAATAAGTTAATATTGAAAACACAATATATTAGATTCCTATATTGTGTTGAAAACATGTCAATACTTGATCCCAGATTCCCAGACGCTTTTGTTTAACTTGCTTTAATGTTAGTTAATATTTACCTGATGTCTAAGTAAAAATCTAGCAAGCTAAGTTAGAAGTACTTCCTCTCATACTACCGATATGAAAATTTACATTTCTATATTGAATATTGGTTCCGAATTCCGATTTTTTAATAAAGTATATCAAAATCGGCTTATCAATTTGAACGATACAGCTTTTTTTAATCATAATAACATGTTATAATGATAACACTCCATTGATTTCCTTGGTCCATAATTTGTAACAAAATGCTCTGTCTTGAGAACACACAGGAATTGAATCAAATTTTCATCAGCTTACGGTAGATAGGAGCTTTATTACTATTTAGGGAAAATTATTACCTGGATATTAATAAATGTTCCAAGTTAATAACTTCTGCCATTTATATTTAGCAAAAATGTCACGGATTCCAGAAATTAATTAAAACATTCTGATCCTAAAATCAGAGCAGATGTTCTGACAGAAATTAGGGCTGCCAAAAAGTATACCAGGAATTTCATTTGAATTTACGGCTGCTCGGAAAAAAGGGAAAATCTCTCCCCGAGGTAAGGCATCGGTCGCACTTATGAATCCGAAGCGACAATATTAACCTAAAATGTGCAAGGTTTTTTACGTTTCAACTAAATAAAACAGATTTGGAACGTGGATATAAATCAAATCAAAAACACTAAGAGAGTACAATCATCTTTCTGCTCATTTCTTCGCAATACTACGCGTTCACTTCAAGTGTGACCTCGTCGACAGTTACGATTTCACAGCTAACGGTACTGTAGACAAAAAAGTAATCAAATAATTTCACTAACTTGAATAAGAAATCACATTTGTCACTGTGTAAAACATTTTCTGTTTTAGTCATGGTAGCGACAAAAATCAACGAACGTAAAATAAATCAATGAAAAATAATTTAACGAAAGTAACATCAAAATCAACAACAAACTCAAGAACGCATGCACCGCACGGGACCTCAAAAATACGCGGGTAGCTCTGCTGTCCGTACTAAATGAGATGCGGTACGAGGAGCGGGACGGGAGGTAAGGGCAAGTTTGAAGTGAACGCGTAGTAGGTAGGTATGTAATTTCCTTACATTACATACTTCCTTATGAGACGTAATTCCCAAACTGACCCTCCTCCTTTTTTTCCTTTGGCCGTCCTTGTAAGCTTAGTGGTTTAAAAATAAATAAATATTTCCACTTAGGTTTGTTTTCCAATCCGAAATTCACTCGCTTCGCGTGAAAGATAAAAAAAATCTATCGCTTTTCGCTTGAGGTTAAGCAAAGGGGAAGTTCCGTAGGGAGGCTGGCTCGGTGTGTACACGCGAGGGGGCGGGGGTGGGGCGGGGGGCACGGGGGGTGAGTAGTTCCATTAAGACGTGTACTCACTAGAGCGGTGTAATGTGTCACGCCAGCGAGACAGACTGTTACACAAAATGACGCAACCTGCAATGCTGTCAGCTAGGAAATACAAATTACTATTAATATATTTAATCTCATTGTGTATTTAATTATATAGTTCGCCAAAGTTTATAATATTTAAAAACTAGCTGACTCGCGCGAACTTCGTATCGCCTTACAAACTATTTTTTTTTTCTAAAATAAAAGTAGCCTAGGTTACTCCTTGTTACATCAGCTATCTGCCAGTGAAATTCCTGTCAAAATCGGTCCAGCCATTTCAGAGATCAGCTGGAACAAACAGACAGATAGACAGACAGACAAAAATGTAAAAAATGTGTTTTGTTATATGTAATTATGTACCGTGTATACATCCAAATGCACTTAGTAAAAAGCGGTTATTTTAGTATTACAAACAGACACTAAAATTTTATTTATTCAAATTACTGTGTCTCAGGAGTCTCAAAGTGAATAATCATACACTTCATAACACTTGATACACTGTCATACCAATAGTGGCCAACCAATAGTGGATTGACAAACCTTTCAAAACATTATGCAAGTTTTTTCACGTCGTCCTTCATATCAAGTGATAATTACTTCCTAATTATTATGTATTATTTAGCATGTATGAGTAGCAGTGATAGCCTAAGTTAGATTAGCCTAAGTTGGTCTCCCGAACGAAGGGGCCCGAGTTCAAATCCCGGCACGCACCTCTAATTTTCAAATATTATGTGCGTATTATAAGTTAATTATCACTTGCTTCGGTGAAGGAAAACATCGTGAGGAAACCTGCACACCGGAGAGTTCTCCATAAAGTTCTCAAAGGTGTATGAAGTCTACCAATCCGCACTTGGCCAGCATGGAAGACTATGGTCACTATGCCTCACATTGTGAGAGGAGACCCCGAGCCCAGCAGTGGGACAATTATGGGTTGTTGCTTTGCTTTTTTATGTATTAATTGCATAACTGCAAAATTAGAGCAGCAAAAGTCTCGTTTAGTACACCGACGTATTTTGATGTCACTAGGCTATCATTGCGTAAAGGCAAAGTTATAGCGTATAGCGATACAGAAAACTAAATATTCCATTAATTTACCTATTGATTGAACTGAATAAACAATCGACGGCGCTGGGAGCCAGTGCTTGCTTTGTTGAAGTTACTAGCATTAAATTTACTGAGTACACGTTTAAATTGAGTTTGCACTTAAATGAACTATTTGTTCGATTGAAATGCCTTTCTATCTCATTGAATGCATTATTCATTAATTCTGTAAAGTTCCGTTTATATCTCGAACTACGGTTTTAAAAGTGGGGCTCGTATTCATTTCATTTGGATAGAATTTATTAAGCTGGACGTCAAGGGTTTCCTTACCAATCGACTGAGTAACTATAATCGTAGTTTATAGTGCCTTCCAAAGACCTCAATACCTTTCTGGTAAATGTCTATTTTGTACTTTTTACGCTGTACACACATATGTATATAGGTCTATCAACCGAAGTGCAAATCAGAAAAATGAAAGATGATCAAATACTGTGTATTATTTCGATGCTACTCGATGCATCAAAATGTACAACCGGCAAAAGAATTATATTCGGTAATGTTTAGTATTATATAATGTTTGTGTTATAACAATGTAAAATGTTAGCTATGTAACTCATAATATACAAAAATTCTGTAATATTAAACATTACTGAAAGTTTTTGTTTAATGCTCTGCATACCTAATTCTTTTGCTGACTGTACATATGTATGAGTTTAGTTGTGTTGTGAGTGTGTGTTGATCCTGCGGAAA
The DNA here is from genome assembly GCA_951805285.1 of Thymelicus acteon. Taxonomy (NCBI): domain Eukaryota; kingdom Metazoa; phylum Arthropoda; class Insecta; order Lepidoptera; family Hesperiidae; genus Thymelicus; species Thymelicus acteon. Next base: position 1,937,164 of record OX638226.1, on the reverse strand, counting down.
TTGTCGTGGAGTGAGCGAGGTGGCAGCCTGGCAGTTTCTGGTATATATAGTGTATAATCTATGCCTGGCAGTAGCGTTGTGAAGGCGCTCGGATCTGTCGCAAACACGCGCCCTCCGTTTGTTCAGCAGCGAACAACATTTACAACAATGACACGTACACTGGATTTGTGGTGAGATTCTCAGTTTCTGACGCACATAAGTTATAAGTTAGCTACCTACCGTACGGAAGTAACATACGTTACAGTGTATGCAGTGTCCACTCTACATAGGTAATTAATCTTTGATACATGTGAATTGTAATTTCTTATTATGTCAGCACACGACGACATTTTTTCGAAGTTGAAAATGGCCAGAAACCAGTGAAAAATTCACAGAATAATCCCGGGAACCAATTTGATTCTTTGGATGTTCTTAATTGTTCTTCTTTACATTTGTTAATTAACCATCTTTCGATTTATAATCTGGATTTTTTTACTGTTGTCTCTCGAATCTTCCAATGACCTGTCTACTGATATTACACCTTAGAATACCTGAAGATCTTACGGCTTATTAGCCGTTTTTTGCCGTATTGGGGCGGCTTAGAATACTAACCCCAATCCCACGCCGGATGGGTGTCGTAAGAGGCGACTAAATCCAGCCCTCGAGGGATTATATTGGTAATAATGATTTTAATTCTTAATTAATACCATTATTACTATTATTATTTCTCCATGGGGTTCCCTGGATAGCTAGCATCCTTGAGGAAGAGTCAGCAGCCAGTCGTTTGGCTGTGGTCGTTTGGTAGTGTTCCAGCTGGGGGCTAGACTGCTCAATCAATCAAACGGCTTTTATCTCGCACGGTTGCTATACGAAGCAAGTGTTCGTATCTTCGAACCTACTCGTAATTTAGTCGTGCGTTGTTGCTGATAGTTCGTCAGGACTTCGGTAGGTCGCCGGTCGGTAGGCAAACTAAATCGTCTTGGGAAGCAGTGTTCGTGAAGCGTCCAGCGTCACTGAGCATTGCAAAAGGCACTTGAGTACTTGACCAAACCACTCGTCCTCTCGTAGTGTTGGTTGCGCGGCGAGTTATCTTGCGTTGGACTGGTCAGTATAGTACGAGAGTCGGGATGTCTGTATTTAGTTATACTATGGACGGCTAGAGAGACAGACATGTAGAATATCAAGTAACTCCTGAGTCCTGTCTATAGAAGTTAAATATTTGATACCACGTACTGTATAAACAAATAAATAAACGCTAACACACTCATACCCGCAGTAGGTGTTTATCTACTTATGTCGCGGGTGGCGTGGACGACACATATAACACATTACATCACAATAACATCAATATTTATCCGTCACATAAATATCTGCCCCAGCCGGGAATCAATCCCGGGAACCCTCGCTTCGCAGGCAGGTTCGCTAACAACTAGGCTAGAAGGCTAGTGAGTTATTTATTCAAAATCTTCGAACTATGCCACGTATTAAAAGGAGTACCCTACTGCAGCTCTACACAAAACTCTTTTGTATTAGTTAAAAATCATTTATGAGCGTTATGGAGACAAAAAATTGGCAAATAAAATACAAAATATCTTAGGTTGTTGTATATAATATTTAGTTCCTGGTTTACCTTATTCTATTCCTCTTTGTCTTCTTCTTCACTTCTTTCCTTCTATCTCTTTAAATTTGTTTATTATTATCAGTTTTATCAGTATAACCACCAGGAAAGTACATAAAACTTTATCTTTTCTGAATCTATCTCTTAATTATCTTCTTTCTTAGCTTAACTCTTTAGGCTCTCTCCCTTTAACACTATAAGGTAATCAAATTATTAATTGAAAAATAATAGGTACATCTTTTCTATGAAAGAGACACCTACTAAAGTATTAATTAGAGTTCGTCTACTTCAATAATGAACGTTTTGGCACGTTATGTTATTGTTAGAACGTATTGTTAGAAGAGGCAATATTTAGGAAAAAAATGTATATTAAATAAATATAATAATTTTCACAGTTCTGTTGTATTTATTAATTACAAATAAATATTGCCACTTACAAGTTGAAACAACAATATTTTGTACCCCACGTTCATTTTTAAAGTTCATCTTTTCTCTAATGGATTAACCAATTTTTATTTTGTCGACTAGCCTATTAAGCAGTGTGTACTTTTTATTTTTGAAATAAATAAATAAATAAAATAGAAAAAGAATGTACCTACCTATAAATAAATGTAATGAGACATGTATCGAAGCACAGAGAGGATTATGTATAGGTATCCAAAGTCCTTATTTTTTATCGACTCGATTCTTCGTGTACATTTATGGGGTGTCACTAAGGGGTGTTACGCAGGGTGGCCCACCCCTGAACGGCCTTTTATTTTCCGCTAACACTAATTGGCTTTATTGCCATCACAACACATAATTAGAGCACTGAATGAGGGGCAAATATTATTTTTTTCCAACGCGTATTATTTATTGGGGAGATGTTTTAGACAGAGCACAATGCGAGAGGAATGTAATAACAGCCGATATGTCAGCCAATTACGGAGCTAACTCTTATAGAAACGGTTAACATTCTTCGATATGATTAGGGTTGTCACATCCCAAACAACTTTGAAGATTGTCGTGAGTTTAGATTTAGGAAGTTATAGTCATTAGGTATACGTAAAATGTAATTATACATTTTTGTTATACCTTCTTAATTATCACTACATTAACAGCTAACGACTTATACATTTGTAGCTCTAAGTTTTTTTTTTCACTGCGAAATTAATTTGGCGTTGGATAATTGGATTAATCCCGCCATCCCGCGCCCTTTCACAGTTTGTAAATGAAAGCGAAAGTGCGCTGCAATTTTAAACATCAATTTTGTTAGCGATAGCCGATAACGTGTTCGCCGAGATATTTTATACATTTTTCGGCGGGAATCATGTGAAATGATGAGCGAAATTAGACGAATCCAAATCTTTTGACAACCCTACATGTTACACAATTAGGGTAAGATATGATAAAAGATGGAAAGGTAACAAATGTATAAAGTTTATACGTATTTTTCCTTAGGCTGCTGCGTACTGATAATAATAATTGTTGTCATCATGTTATTGTTAAGTGTTGATGTGTAAGCTTGTATAGATGTTTGTATCTCTTTCACGCAAAAAATACTGGATGGATTTTCATGGAATTTTGCAACCAAGTAGACATTGATCTGGAATAGGACAACGGGTACTTATTACACGGGCGATGCCGGGGGCAGAGCCCTAGCATCAAATAAAATCATACTGTTATGCGGCTGCATGTTTTGTCCGTCCGTACATTGAGGCAGCATTTAGCCAGACCCCGGAAATGCATTTCGGGCGATTCCTTTATTCGTGCATGCGGGCGCATAAATTCTTTATCTTATACATCAGAGGGCATTCAACCGCTTCTAGATAGAGTTGACATGAATATTCATTGGCTACCGAAAGTATGGCCGGTCGATCACATTGAATCATGCACGTATGCGGATAAGTTCTTTCTATTTTGATTTAGGATTTCAGTAACAATGTTGACTCAAATCAATACGAGAGTGATAACTAAAGTAGGTAGTTTCTTATTAATAAGGGCCTAAGGGGCCATCCATAAATTACGTCACACTAATTTCATGACTTTTTGACCCCTCCCCCGTCCTTGTCACAGCTGGTCACATTTGTGAGACCTCCCCCCTAGTGTGACGTCACATATTATAAAATTTTATGTGAAGTCACGAAATTTAGGACCCCCTCCCACCCCTTGTCACACTACATCGACCCCCCCCCCCCTCCCCCTAACGTATGACGTAATTTATGGATAGCCCCTAAGGAAATAATCCATGTTTAAGATTTAAATGAACAACTCACGTATAATCGATCCCACCGCTGCCACCAAATACGCAATACTAAGCTTCGATTTACTGAGACTGCTGAATTTGTAAGAGATATTTACTTTGGCTATACTTGGTATATGGTTGTTTTTTCCTTTACGGGAAAATCAGGAAAATCAAATATAACACACACTATACCAGGACCAACACGTGCGTGACCACAATCCGCAGCATCATCATGATAAATTGGCTCTACGCTGATATGCCGGAAATAATTGCATGTTTCTTGTATGGAGTCGCTACAAAAATGATTCATGAAAACCATTATTCATTGTGCTCGCTAATTGTGCAAAGAAGCTTCTTCTTTCTTAAACCTAAGAATGCTTTCTGTCGTTAGGAGGGGGAGGGGGTCGATGTAATGTGACATTGTGTGACAAGGGGTGGGAGTGGCTCCTAAATTTTGTGACGTTTCAAATTCGAATAATTGGTATGTATAGATAACTGATAAATATTAAAAAACAATTAATGGACATAAAACTTATTTCGGAACTACTGTTATAATTTAATAATTTTTAGATGTAAAATTTGAAAAAATTCATATTATATGACGTCACACTAGGGGGGAGGTCTTACAAATGTGACCAGCTCTGACAAGGAGGGGGGAGGGGTCAAGAAGTCATGAAATTTGTGTGACATAATTTATGGATGGCCCCTTATCGCTAATCCCGCAGTGAGATCGTATTAGTACTAATTAATCTTACCATTCATTATGATTAAATTAATCATAATAATTAACAATATTATCTTCAAACCATTAATTATGTTTAACTCTGCCATTATAATACTCTAACCGCAAAATCAGACGTGAGTTTGATCTGTGAGATTATAGAATTACAATCCCACACATAACAAAGTTTATAATATGAGCACTGAAGTACAATAGTCGTAGTATAACTATAATATATTGCGTTACAATGCCGCACATGTAGCACACCGGATTACGGAGCTCCGCTAATGAGCGCGCGATGGTATTGCGTAATTGATTAATTCGTCGTCTTCCGAGTTAGGTAACCGCACGTGGTTCGAGGATAATTCATGACAGTACTAAATCCGAATTCAAATTACAATTCATTTATTACGTGGAACCAACGAAATTAAGTTGAGGGAAATTATGTTCTTTCCGCAATGATATTATTTTACCTAAATGCACGGACGTAAAAAAAGAACGGACGTAACCTTGTCTAATCGAGAGTGAAGCTTAGCAATGACAGCTCGCTTACCATGTGTGCGTAGTTTTGTAATTTTTGATTCGCGATGGTGTCGATGTCATAGCAGTATGGTGTCAATGTGTGGGTGTGTGTACTTGTACGAATACAGAGTTGGTATTACTATGGGTGCTTCACTGAATTTGTTCTTGGGATTACGTCCGTCTTTTTTTATGTCTGTGCCTAAATGTCATTGATTTTGCATACTAATTCTAGGTACGAATGAATCAATCGTTATGAACCATGCTGAACGAGTTGTTTAAATTATCGTTCTGTAACGGCAGTCTGCAACCTGTTACTTCCATGAGATAATAAAAAGTCTGCTATTCCAGGTAACCGTTATTACGTCAGGTCCCGGGCCGCTAAAATAAATCGATTGATAGCCCTGCCAACTTATCACTCACGTATTCTCGAACATATTTTTTGGCCTAAAGAGTAACGACTCATAGCGGCAGCTATGTCCATCACATCAATGATGTTATATGTATGTATGTAAAGATCACATCACGACAACCGCCATTAAACTTTACATATCGTCGTTGCGACTTTAAGACCTCTTATGTGTAAAAAATCAGCTTTTTGAGGGAATCGATAAAGATCGATAAAGTTTTATTTAGCAAGCATATAGGTGATTTTGAATTTGATGAATAAATTACGACGGAAACGTCGTATACACGTGAGAGTTTTTGAATTCGATAGTGCTTCAAAATGTAGAATGGTTTGACGTAAAAAAGTGAGTTTGCCAAAAGTGACACATAAAACGTATGAGGTCTTAAAGTCGCAACGACGATATTGAGAAACTAGCGCTTCGCCCGCGGCTTTATCCGCATTATCCGGGACAATAAGTGCTGTATGTCCTATTCTATATCATTTTCTATCCGTGTGTAAAATTTCACGAAAATCTGTTCAGCAGTTTTTGAGTGAAAGAGCACCAAACACCCATACAAACTTATACATTTATAGTGTTATAGGATACTTTTTGGATTTTGTTGATATTTCTATCCGCCTACGAGAGCCTTGGTTATTATAAATATACTTTTTCAATTTTGTTACTCCTAATGGAGGCCATACACGATCGAGTGTACTTGTCAAATTTGCAGTTTGACTTGACGCGGCATCCAGTGTGCATGAGATGGCTGAGATACACGATCAAGTTTACTGGATGCCGCGTCAAGTCCGCTGCAAACTTGACAAGTATACTTGATCGTGTATGGCCTCCATAACAATGATTGAATTTTTACACATTTTCATTTTTCACATATAACTTTGCACTCGTACCAAGCTTAGTAGGTAGTCAGTATTATACGTACCTGTATTTGAATTTAACATACACTGAAATTCTAGTGTGAATGTGTCAGCGCCACTAAAGATCGGTATTTCAGTCCCGGAGCAATGTATAGGAGATGCGGCGCATTCTTCGCGAGTGCCCTGACTCAGTTGGCGACAATAGAACATTGTTAGTTGCTAGACTTGCTAGACTTGCTAGGACTGTTTACAGAATGTCTGTAGTGTCTCCTAGATCGATACCTGCGCGATTGTTGTGTAAAGGACATTGTTAGGAGTAGCTGTGAAGGAATAAAGCCCACTGCTCAGCCAAACCAGGCGAAACGATGAATAATATAATCTGTATGTAATGTTGTGTTGATTTAATTTTATTGGTATTTAATACGGTTTAGGCGCAAAATGTCCCATTCGCGAAATGTCCGGCAGACGCAAAGGGTCCTATTCGCAGAATGTCCTATTCGCAATATGTCCTTTTCTCAAAATGACCTATTCTCAGAATGTCCTTTGCTCAAAATGTACATGACATTCGCAAAATGTCCTATTTGTAAAATGTCTAATTTAATGTAAATGTTATGTTTTGAAGATAAACTTGTGTGACATTTTGTCATTCCTGACAGTGAAATTATACATTTTCATACTTTGTGTCCGTCAACGTTGTTGTGCGATATTTGGCTTGGGTTATGATTATTCCCTTTATATTATATTTTAGATTTCATATTTAATACCTTTAAACGAGCAATTCTTGTATATATACCTATGTATGTATATTTTCTGAATCTCGGAAACGGCGTCAGCGATTTTCATGAAATTTAGTATGCAGGGGGTTTCGGGGGCGATAAATCGATCTAGCTAGGATTCGTTTTTAGAAAATTCGTTTTATCCGTGTTTTCAGGCAATGAAAAATTGCTACAAAAGACTCTTCGTGACATCTATTGGCGAGTAGCAAAACTAAAGCTACTTCAGTACATGGCGTTGTTAAGCAACACTAATCCAATGATTTCCAAAAAACACGATTTACCGAAAAAAAAATACAGTCATCGGGTACTTTTTATACTATTAACTTAAACAAGAGTATAGATTAAGAAGGAAAATGACAAAAATCTCTTAACTAACTTCCTTTCCTTCAAATCAAATAATGACTGATCCTAATTAACGACATAATATGTATAAAACACGTTAATTTCTATGTGAGATAACATAATATTATAAGGCTCGCCCGGGTGAGCGCGCAGGGTAACAATTCGTACCTACCTATACATGTCGGTATGTGTGGCATTTTATCGATCTTGGAATGGTGCTAGCGAAAGATATATTGTAAGTACCGTGTGGGTGTACCTACATCTCTACGTACGATAGAATACGTATGTGAACGTTGAATGGTTGACTTGAGCTGAACTTTTTTTTTGCGTCACTTGGAAATGGCTTATTGCTTAGGTGTGCTATTAAAATCAGTTCGTTACAGTGATACGAAGGTATGAAGCACTTCAGATAATGCATAATCAAATGTCACAATATGTAAAATACCACTAGTGATTCTGACGTAGTTCGCTTTACCATCAGCAAGAGCTGGTGATAGAGCTGTGATAAGCTGAAATTATCAGCGATGTATTATCTTAGTTTTTGGTTAGTTTAGGGCCATAATATTTTGCATATAAGGCATTAAGCTATGCGAGCTTATATATATAATATTTTTTTATGGAAATAGGCGGTAAATCAGCTGACGATCCATATGATGTTAAATGGTTATCGTCGCCCATGGACATCAGCGACACCAAAGGCATCTCTAATGGCTTGCCGGCTAAGAAAAAGATAAAAAAAGGGAATAAACTTGAAACACGTAGTAAAAACCTCCTTCGGTTAGCGAAATGGTCCTTTATGCGTACAATAAAAATTATAAGGAAGGTGCTCAGTTTTACCGTAGTACGTGAACAGGCTCCCAAATGTTGTAACTTGCCCGCTGGATGGTATCGATCGACCCTCGCCACACGCACGCATCACTGATGTAGGGTCTACGTCGATTCAGGACCGGTTTTGTACTACACGACACGACTACCGCACGATTTGTCGTTATAAAATAATTTTCATTTCATTGTACGATAAATTATTTAATGCCTTTTATGTGCAACAACCTACCATGATTTCTCCCAGACACGATTCTCCTCTCGTTTCTATGAGTTGTCTGGAAGAAATCGCTTGTAAGCGACAAGGCCACCCATTTAACAGTGTACCCTTTTGATAATGACATTTAGTGTGTAAAATCAATGAATACTTTAAATAAATAAATAATCAGAGATGTAGTGGTATTCCAGCAGTTGTTCAACCACTTGATTTTGGCATTGCTAATAACTAGGTTTCTAATTGTATAACTTTACAGTCAACACCAGAATCACCAGATGATTTATTTTCTTACCGTGGATCCTCCCTGTCTAGCTAACATCCTCTTGCTTGTGTCAGCTAAAAAGAGAAATAATACTTGTTAGCATCTATGAATATATATTATAGGGACACGAAAGATTACAAGATTTATGAAGTGAATTTTATGCTCTTTTTCCTCAACCCTTTCAACCACCATTGTGCTGTAATCGGATTGCTTGTTCATTTAAATATACATATCGCGATCATTGAATATTCCATAAACTACAATGCAGTAGCCACCACGTTTTATAAATTCTTGAACTTTAATTTGATTTAGATACATTTGTTGCTCTATTGTTGCAATAATCTTGAATTTGACAACAACAAATAAAAAAATATTATATTATAGACAAACATAGAAATATATTTAATCAATGCAAATTATATATTTTTGACCTCGATGTTGGATATATTTTTGCCATTATCTAAAAATTGCATCAATTTCCTCAGGGTCATCACGTACTAATAAATAATATAAGAAAAATAAATTATTACTTGTTAACAATGTGATTTACTCATACACGATCGGCAGTAGAACAAGCAAAAGTCGTCGTCGTTGGCACATCGTATCGTGCGGCTTAAACGGTCCCGTGTGAGCTATTTCGTAGTCTTACGTCGTAAAGTTTCGCTTGCCCTACAGTCGTTTCCGTGTGACGCCCTTTGACCTATAAACCGGGCGCGGGCGGGAAGCGGGAAGGGGGAGGGAGGCATTCATTAAACAAATCATTTGTCTTTCTTTTCTTCTCGTTTCATTATACGCTTTTCTTTTCAAAGAAATGCGCAGTTCTCATTACGTATTAATTGTAGTCACGTTACGTAAGAGCAAATTGTTGTATAAGGGTTGTAAGTAATTAAATTAATTAATTATCTCGAGATAGGACAGGTATTCCAGCGCATGAGCTATGGAGGGTGCTTAAAGTTCGAGTTTCTAATTGATTACAACCATTTCAGTATTGCAACCATTACAGTTAATAGTATCAGGCGTTACTTTGCGGAAATCCATTGTAAGGTTGCGACTAACCATCGTAGAGTCAACTTACCCTGATGATGCTCCGTTTCGGGGCGAAACACGTGTTGGTGCTGGTATGTATGTTGGTATATACGTTTAATTATTGTAGTGCATGTTTCCGTTGTGGGAGGGAGGGAGGTGCCACGCATGTCTTAAAGTATATACCATCATACACGTTATCCGCGGATTGTTGCAAAGTAGACTAATACTAACTTAATAGCAACCATTACACTTTTCATTGCAATGACGAGGAATTACAAAAATGTTATTTAAAACATATTTAACATTGTTAGTGACTCACATAAACTAACGATATTTTATGACGAGAAGGGCAGATGGAAAACCATCCATATGTTATCTGTAATTGCAAAGTCAATCGTGAAAGGGCTCCTTTATAAATTTTTTGAAGACTCCATATAATTGATGCGTTCCGAGCAATGATATTCCGATTCCCAGAATACTCGTCACTTTTCACGCATACGGCAAAAGCGCACAGGTAAAGCTAGCACGCTCATATTTAGCTAAAGGATAGTAATAGGATAATTCTTTAGAGGGATCCAGGGTTTGATTCTCAGGGCAGACATTTATATGGAACATAAGATGTAAATATTCTCGTATTGTCAGTGTGTGTCCACGCCACACATGGGGAATTCCAGTTGGGAACGGAGCGTGTAAACTGAAAACGTTATTTTATTTACTTTTTAGGGAATCGGTCGTAAAAAAACTCGTCGCCAGTTGCCAGTTGAATTGCCTTTTCTGAATATTCGCAATATTCACAACACCGGATTGTATATTTCTGTCTACAGACTGAATAATGAAACGAAAAACTTTACATCACTTACGCCCCAACTCAGAGTCACTAATGGTTACTTAAATCGCTCCTTAGTACAGAATTTGTATGGTGATTCTTTACTAAGGACCGATTTAAGTAACCGTTAGTGACTCTGAGTTGGGGCGTTAAAAAGTTAAAATAGGCGAGCATCACAGACCTAAAAAAAAACGGACGTAACCTTGTCTAATCGAGAGTGAAGCTGACAGCTGACAGCCCGCTTACCATGTGTGCGTAATTTTGTAATTTTTGATTCGCCATGGTGTCAATGTCGTAGCCGTATGGTGTCAATGTGTGGGTGTGTGTACTTGTACGAATACAGAGTTGGTATTCCTATTGGTGCTTCACTGAATTTGTTCTTGGGATTACGTCCGTCTTTTTTTTACGTCCGTGGCGAGCATAATGTAAACACAGCATTTTCTTCCAACCAACCAACGGCGATGAAGAAACATGAAGGCAGTGCTAGGTTTATACCTATTAGCTATTAAATTAAATTTATATAATGTATGTTTATATGTTTATATACAGTGGTATCGTCAGTGTGTGGCGCGACTGGTGCGAGTGGTGTGACCTACAAACAGAGGTCGGAATCAGACAGGGGGGCAGGGGACATGGAACGGATGTCGTCATTAATTCCAGTTTCCTGCTCCGACTCGTGTAAAAGTGATTACGGATATTGTAGGTACATTTTAATCTTCGTAATGAATGTGACGAGTGACGTCAGTGACGTGCTAGCCCAGGCTGTGAGACCTGGCCTGGGTAACAGGAATAACTCACTCACGTCTTTGTTTATGTTTAAACTTTATTATACAACAAGTTTACTAACTTTTATCGAAATTCTTTCACGGGTATTCATGTGATGCGCATACAGACAAATAGACTAACAATAATTCCAAAAAAAATATATTTTTGTGCTCTAACACGTTATTAAAGTGCCCCCTAATCGAATTTTAAAATAATGTACAGAAAAATGGCCATTTGAGTTTTAGAATAGTATCTAATAGATAGATAATAATAAACACTGTGGTACAAATGCTAAAAGCATTCTCTACCTGTTAACCTTTAGTCTATTTTAATGCAACGGGTTCTCACGATTCGTATTTTACAATACCGATATTTCGACCCAGTTACATGGATCACGCTGAGTACCCGTTTAGTAGTTTTTGGGTGAAAGCGTTTCCACATTAATATTAGTTGGATTAGGTATATTTTATTAGTATAAATCTTAACCTAACCTAACCTAACCTACTGGAGCAGCGTGTTAGCCTCCTCAATTACGAAGCCTGTGATTTGTAGTATGACGCTAATGCGTTAAAGCCTAAATATTATCCATTAAATAAGGCCATTTCATCCATGCCGATTGTTTACAGTGAATAAAGCTCCTAATTTGCTGGATATTAAAACAAGAATTGTTTTCTGAAGCAGTAATGACGTCATTCATCTCTGTCTCCCCTCTCCCCTCCTCACCGCGTGCAAAATGACAGTGAAACATTGAGGACGACGGGAATCAAATAGTAAACCCGTTCTGAAGTTTTAGAATTAGATGATTTAACCAACTTCAAAAAAGGAGTTTATCAATTCGCGTCAATTCGTGTAATGGATAACTTTCCAGGGTTTTACATACCGTATAGTTCATACAATAAAAATAAATAATAGTTTTAAACTTATTTTGTAGTCTGAGATTTATATCTATGTATGTCTATCTAATAGGTGATTATACACATGTGTGTTAATAAACGCTTACGCTCACAACTCATACTCCCGCAGTAGGTTACATATTATATATAAGTACTGCTGGAGCAGTTAGTTTTCTATAAAAAATAAGTCATGAACACAGATTTTATATTATACCTTCATCTATAGACTAGTCTCTTTGTAAGGAGTTATTTATAGCGCATTGAGCGGCCGGAAACGGATGCAATTCATAACGCATAGATATCTTATCTGTGGGCAGGCGCCCGGCAGCGCGTAGGCCAAGTTCGAACTACGTTTGAACTGAGAAATTTATGTTCGCAGATATTAAAATTATCGGTCGCCCGTGGGGGCGAGTAACTATTGTGGGATTCCTTCAGCGTAAGATAACGAAATTATGCTATCTTAATTAAATTTATAGTTATATTGTTTACTTCTTGATGTTATTTAAACACATTGAAAATCGCTCCATGAAATGTAAATACCGGAAAAAGGAGCAAACTCTAAATCACCTAGCTTACATTGGCTGCTGAATCAAACCAGAAGGTCCTAGCCATCTGGGCTTCACAGAAAGATAATAATACCTGTAATAATATTAATTACTTTAAAATAATATTAATAATATTATCCAAAAGCGTATCTCTACCGTCGAAGAGGCGGGGTTATTTATAATTTAGCATAGTCGGTCCCTTCGTTGGTTTGATAACCGTTGCCTCAGCGAAGCTTATATAGCTAGCAGGATTATTTAACTAGTAGTCAAATAATAGTAATAATAATTTACTTGCGAATAAAATTAAAACCGTGCTCCTTTTACATAAGTTAACTACACTCTAACGTCTCGTATTCTGCGTTAGGTATATGATCGTCAGTAATGGACACGTTAAAATAACTGAAGACCACAAATCGTAAAATATCACGAGCACTTCAACGGTAGAGGTTGAAACATGTTTCGGTTGTAATGGTTATTGCTATTGTAGGTAGTATTAAACTATCCCGGAGAGTGGAGATATTCGAATAGAGTAAGAATATCCACCACATGGATTAGCCACTAACTAGCCTTTTCCATCCGCTCTGATTTAGAACGTGTAGTTGGTAGATACAGTTCGGCCGCTGTATCTTGGCGCGTCTGAACTTCGCGCAGAAGGCTGCGCAGTAAAATAATTCGCCAATACTCGATACGCGGTGTATTATGTCTCAGTCATACGTTAGCATGTTCGTGTTGCCATCTCTGTCTTACATGCGCTAAATTTCGTAAAGCCTGTGTTCAGACGCGCCAAGATACAGCGGCCGCACTGTACCTCTTTCTGTTTCATAATCCTTGCTCCAGAATGGGTTTGCAAGTTGAACCCAGTAAACAAAGTAAATGAAATGCAACGCTGCGAAAACTTGACTATTTTGCACTAAACATTGGTACCCCTACAGGCTAATCTAGTTGGATCAACGTAAGCCGGATTTGCCACTGTTTGAGTTACACATATTTATTGGTGTTCTGTTTGCGCGTTGCGGTTTCCATTCGAAGGGTAAGTGATAGGTTGCATTGAGTTTCCATCCGTTTTTGTGTCATGCATCGAACGAATTTACAGGGATTTGTGTAAACGGAGTAGGGTATATTAATGCCTAGCTAGATACCCGTTCAAAGGAATTACCTATTGTTGTACAGACTAAAGAAGGTAATACATAGACAGTTAGTGCTTGTGCTCGGTATTGCGTAGGTAGTGTCAATTAAGTTTAAGCCTAAAAGCATCACTGAAGTTCTAAATGGTGGTAATATGTTCCGGAGGAAGTGTTTTTTCAGACACTGCGAGGTGTAGATCCTCCTCAATAATAAGTAAGGCTCTCAGGGCGGGGTAGGTAAACTGGTAAATCAAGTAAAGGCACAACTCTACAATTCTTCGAAGTTTATATTACTTTAAATTGCCTTTTCGTACAGTATCAAATTATGAATGATATTAAATAGACACTGTTAGTAAAATTGACGAAAGTATTCGCAATAAAAATAACAACTTTTTTTCACGTCCATGTTTTTTTAATGTCCTCCTCTATAGGAACTCAGCTGACAGTTGCATTTTTGAAAAACAGCCCAACTGTCAAGATTTAATCTGTCGTGTAATCTGTCAAGTGTGTCGATGTAATCTGTCAAGATTAAACTGTCAGCCAAAGAATATTGAACGAGGTATTACACCTCGTTACAACACTTATTGTAAAGACAAAAAAATGAGCTCCTAGTAATATTAATTTAATTTAATGATAAGGTAAATATGATAAATAATTAACGAAGAGGCGTTTGGAAATGGGAACCCTTACGACAAAAAAATATAAATGTGCCCAAAACAAAGGGATAAACAAAATGCCTAATGCTTAAAAAAACAGAGTGTCGCTGATGGGAGGGAAGTATTCGTGGCTTACAAATTTAAATTTAATTAATCTCTGTAATTCCCGACATAAACCTTAATTCATAACAATGTAAATTGTGTTTGAACAAACCTCAGTGTTTTACGAAAAGCCAAGTATTGTCACTGTACAATAAAAAGAGCGCAGATCTCGACATATTATGCATTTGCAAATTGGTAATTCCGACGACGCTTAAACAAGTGTCATTCTTGAGCTCTTGGCCAAAGAGCTCTTTTGTTAAAGTAATTTGCTGACGGGGCAACTTGGCTCAGTTTTTACCTCCTGAAATGGTTATTGAAGGTAATTGCTTTATGGTCGACGGGTAACGAACGAGGTTTGAAGAACATTTTATGGAAATTCATCTAACAAAGGAAGATGCAAATTGGTAGACAGTTTGTTGCGATGCGTAAAGTAATTCGTTAAAGAATTGATCGTAAGTAGCTTTATGCCTTATTCGACCCCTTTCGTATTTTTATGCGGAAAGAGTCAGCAAACGAGCTGATGTTCCACCTGTAGTAAGTAGCTATCTTCGTCCATACACATTAGCAATACCAAAGGCATCACTGATGCGTTGCCGGCCAAAGGAGATAAAAAGAAAGAACTCGCTCTCAAGCTCCCATCGGAACTGATAGTTCCATAATAATTAAGTTTTTATTTTGAAAACAACGGAGAGCGTGATGATGATAACGGTCATGGGTTCGATTCCCGGAAAAAGAAAGCGAAGCAGGCAGAAATTTAAATGATGAGTTTGAACTTCTCAGTTCAGGTGTGTGTTTTCTCGTCATTGTGTGTTGTCCATGGCACGCACGATACAGGGAATCCTAGTGTGGGGTAGTGTGTATCGTTAATGAGGGTTAGGTTTAATAAACAAAACCCATCCTTTAACCAGTGACGTGGCGTTTAGACTGGAATCCAAATGATAAAAATTCCACCCGCGTTACCACTCGGGTACGTCAACACCTATCCCACGCGGCTACGAAGGGAAGTAAATTTTCATTTAGGAATTCCTTGTGACCGGACATTCACCGAGTGTTATTAGTCTCACTACTGTAGATGCGCGATAAGATGATAAGATACATGATAAGATTTTGGTGCACGCACGAAGGCTAATCTCAATAGCCATATTATTAACGTAGTGTTAGTCTACTTTGCAACAATCCGCGGGTAACATGTATGATGGTATATACTTTAAGTGACTTTGCGGCTAACCATCGTAGAGTCAACTTACCCTGATGATGCTCCGTTTCGGGGCGAAACACGTGTTGGTGCTGGTATGTATGTTGGTATATACGTTTAATTATTGTAGTGCATGTGTCCGTTGTGGGAGGGAGGGAGGTGCCACGCATGTCTTAAAGTATATACCATCATACATGTTATCCGCGGATTGTTGCAAAGTAGACTAATACTAACTTAATAACAATGGATTTCCGCAAAGTAACTCCTGGTACTATTAACTATATCAATAGCCATGCTTATAAAGCTATCGATTTGTTTCGTAAATTGCGACTGATAAGTCTGCCGTCGTAAGGAAAAAGGGCAAAACTAACATTTTTTGCGACATTGAGATATACGAAATCAGGAAAAAAATGCCTATCTGCCTAATTTTTCGTAGATTCTTAGGATCAGGCTAAACAGGAAATACCATAAGCTTAAAGAGCACAACTGAACTGTGACAAATGTGCTCTTTTATTGAATGTTTACCAATCTAAACCTTAACATGTAATGTAAAAGAAAAGGCACAACTGGCAGTTATACCTTCATGTATCATGATATGTACTGTTATGATCACTTTTTACTACAATGAAAAGGCACAGGTGAATAAAAGTGCCTTTTCATTGTAATATTTTCATTGTAAAAGTCATATGTGGATTTGTGCCTTTTAGACTTTTGACTTGATATTACTGATTTTATTTAGATTTTTAAACTCGATTTTCTCGCAGTTTACAAAATGTTAGATGTGCCCTTTTTCCTTATAACAACAGAAGTGGTGACCATCGTCCAAAAAACAGCAGAGGACGCATATTACTTCTAGCTCTACAAAACCACAGTTTCGTACGTCACAACTCATGTAGATGTGTTTTCGGCTGTTATCACAACAAAAATTAATCCAATCAGCCGAACTTTTCCATTATTCCACCACCGGCAATGGCCGCGGTCCACCACCCTACAATTTCGATGTTTATTTACTTAACTCAGATGTTTATTTATACGTTCTGCATATTTTCCGTCGGGCTGTTTATGTTGTTCGAGAATAAATTTGTGTTGTATTGGTTTTCGCCGAGGCTGTTGTCCCATCCCCCATGTTTATTAAAATCTGCGAGCGACAGGGGATTGATTTGCAAATCTGGTTTTGTGGGTCACATCTATAACAATAACGATTGTAATAAATAAAAATACAATCTAAGTATATAGATAGAAAACGTGTCCTCGACAGTCACTAGACAGGTATTATATATAAAACTTCCAATATACATTCCTCATTCCTCTGTTGGTCGCCTCTGTTAAAACAAACGTCTGTTCGCAATAAACGCAAGAATTACTGAACGGATTTTCATACCATTTTCACAAATAGAAGGACATTGAAGTATAATCTAGTAACATAATTTAATGAATTCACTATAGTCAATTCAAACGAGTAACTTATTTGAATTAACTTGATACAAAACGAGCAAAAAAGTTTGAGTTTTGAGTTTGAGTTTTGCCCCCCGGAAGGATTATATAGGTAATATTGATTATATGTATTACTTCATTAATACCATATAATTATTATTATTTCTGCGTTGTGGTCCGACTGGGTAGCTACCACCCTCTGGCTTGAGTCTGCCGTCAAACGACTCTTGTTCAGGCCGGGGGCTTGAGAGCCAGTTCTTGCTTTTTTTGTCTTCTCTCTTTGATGCTATTCTTTAAAAATGCATTTATGAATATGACTCTAACGCCTCTCTGAGTGAAATACAAGATGGCAACTGGCAATGGCAGGATGGAACTAACTTCAAGTTTTATATGAACGGCTAGCTCAAAAAAGATGCAAGTTTTTTAGAAAAATATGCAAATATGTAAATATTTATATTTTTATTTTAACTGTGTAAACAGTTACGTGTTATGAAGACTAACAAGAAATAGATCCAATGCAAAAAAATTTTTTCGCAACTTGATCCATGGCAGTATCAACCAAGATGGTGGTACGTACCACTAGGCAAACTGCACTTTGTACCGCCAATAAATTAGTCTGCTTAATATTTCAGTCTCAGTAGGTGAAATAGGACTCAAAAAAATGTACATCGAAAGTCCACGTAAGCTTCACATCATTTTAAGTGTAGGCGTGTACAAGACTCTTATTAATTTAAAAAGCTCCTCAGACAGAAAGCTCCTTCAAAGCTTATGCGCTGTAAGTTGTAACAGTGAATGCAAGTAAGTTCGCATAAAGCTCGGCGCTTACGCCCTTTCCGCTTATAACCGGCTGTATGAGGCGTAGGGTTGACACATCACAGCAAATTGATGGAATTATTAATATTATATTTCGTAATGGCAATAAATTAAAACGCTATAAACAATATAAACAATAAATAAATTTAGTTATAAACAATAAATTAAAAATTAAAACGTAGCACATAATTTTTTTTTGATGAAACGGAAAACTCAGAGATATAGAGCATCTAGGTATATAAAGTTATGAAACTGACTGATTTTCATATACACGTCACCACCCTTTTTAACAACAAAAACGTCACTAACTATACAAATTCAAAATAAACATGGTTTTTAGAAGAAGAGTAGAAGCAAGCACGTGCAAAACATAGCCGTTATTCAGATCAGCAAAGTTAATTATAGAATAAAATGATAAGTACCACAGCATACCGTTTATAATATTATGGTTACATATACTTAACTTTTACTACCATAGGTGACATCACGCTAAACTTCACATGTTTATTAGCACATCAAAAATGGCAAAATATTGCAATCGAAAATTTCTATAGTACAAATAATTCGATAGTCCTTTACCTTCATACAAGTAATAAACCACCAGGGTTTTAGTTATCCAGAGTTTAAGATTTTAACACCCCAACTCAGAGTCACTAGCGGTTACTATAATCACTACTTAGTAAAGAATCACTATACAAAATCTGTACTAAGGAGCGATTTAAGTAACCGTTAGTGACTCTGAGTTGGAGCGTAAGAGTTTATCCAGCAATCTGATCTGATATCAAAAGGGCAGCTTACTTTAAACTTTTAAAGTAAGTGAATTTTTATTTTCGCTCGAAACGCTCAATGCTCGGCGGGCAACAGCTGACGCTGTGGGTAGTCGAATCGTGCTTCGGTCCCGGTTGTTATTAAAATAACAGTCGTTAAGCCCTGTCGGAGGCCTCCTTGTTCTATAGTGGGCCATTAATATGTGGTAGCTAAATTTCTACCTGTTTCTTAAAATTCTATACTAAATTAAAAATATCATAATTGTATAGTATTTAGTATATTAGAGGTATACTGGCATGGAAATGACATGGCATTCTGAGCAAGCAGCAACCCTAAGCAAAAGCGCTCTTAGCAACAACCTTGGCCGGTTCCGTTGAACCTCGCCGCTACATCAATATGTACAGCGAGCGTACACCGAGACCTATGTATGTATGTATGTATGTACCAGTACTAGTATGTACTCAGTACTCGCAGTACTCACAGTACTCACAGCTCACACTGCTTTCGGATCAAATAATAAATACGATCACTCGATATTTGATCACATTTTGTACGTGGAAAAGATCGCGTACCTACTTGAATCGATAAAAAATCCTAGTAGGGTATAGATTTTCCATTCGTCCCCAAGCTTGTATGTTAAGTCAAATTGTTCCAGATTTCTACGTGAAAATTAAAAGGAAATGAGCGACGAAATGGTATAAAAATCGGCCAAGTGCAAGTCTTCAATTATTTAACACACGCATAATTTGGCAAAGTCCTAGCCGTCCTAGGTATAGTAGGTACATACGAGTAGCACGTCCTATCGTATCATTGTAGCTCGCATTATGCAACCAAAATAAACAGTTCAACCACGTGAAAAAAGAACGGACGTAACCTTGTCTAATCGAGAGTGAAGCATAGCAATGACAGCTCGCTTACCATGTGTGCGTAATTTTGTAATTTTTGATTCGCGATGGTGTCAATGTCATAGCAGTATGGTGTCAATGTGTGGGTGTGTGTACTTGTACGAATACAGAGTTGGTATTACTATGGATGCTTCACTGAATTTGTTCTTGGGATTACGTCCGTCTTTTTTTTACGTCCGTGAGTTCAACAGCATAATTATTTACGTTTCATGTCAGTATCGATAAAAAACTGACAAGTGCAAGTGTCATAGAACTCGTTAGTAATAGGATCGCATGCAAATACTGAAATACTGGCACGTTCCGTCGAGACCTAATTCCAAGACATTGGATCCACAAATAGGGGTGAGCGACCCGACGCGACGCGCGCGTTACATTTGCGCGATTACGTAAAGAGCGTTAGCTTCGGCTGCGTTCACACTGCTTTTATTGCCTCAATGCCGAAGACGAATAGAACAAAAAAGATTCGGTTCTTCTGTCTCATTACTCTCGTTCTAAACGAGGGGGACAGACAATACGAGCCCACGCTTGGAACGAACGGTCAAATTTGACAATTTTAAGTTTCTTTTTTAAATTAAGATTGTGTTCTACGTGAAAAGCTTTTCCTTTAATAAGTATCTGCTATCTATAAAATATGGAATAAATTGATTGGGGAGATATTTTGTTTTGTTAGGACCTCGTGTAAAGTTATAGTTTGCCCAATTTGAAAGCTAAGAAACTATTTTAATTGAGGTATCAATCGTGATCGACATTAGAGACGTAATCCTATTTAAAGATACACGTTTTCTGCAGCTCACTGCTGTATCCATTACTGTTTCATAGCTTCGGAGAAGACATAAGAAACAGGGCTCTAGGAAGCAATAGGAAACGTTAGAACTAATCTATTTTATGCCATTAACCGAGAAACACTTGGCGATAGCGAATTGACGTGTTGGTGATTGAGATTTCAATTAAGATTTTGTGAATGTATTTCTGAACAGTTTCGAGGCTGATTTGTTTGAATGGCTTCAACCCGTTAATGACTACAGGTTATGGGATCTTCATTTGAGACCTAGAGCATAATAATATTCCGCCACGCTGTTCAACTGCTAATTGGTGATGATTGGATTATAGCGCGGTAATTAATACGACAAAACTTTGTAGACCGTTGACTTCTTTGTAAAATTATCATTTGAATAGAATAATAAAATAATCCTAACCTAAAAATCAGTAACATTCTCAACCGACAGCTATTAACACAATTTTATTGTCCGTTGGCAACCCTACTAAACATTAGCATTTCGCAACTATAAAAATGGAAAATACATGTTTCTACGAGACCTAATTCCGAGCAAAACATTGAATGTACAATACAAGCCGGCGGCGGCGGGGTGAGCGACCAGCCCGACCCGCGCTGAATAACAAAATTACGTGGACTTACTTAAAGCTGTAAACTTTATTAAAGGAGTACCTAACTCGGTAACTTTCTGAAACATCTGGGGCTATGTAACAATGAAATAACTGAAAGGTCACCTTCATGCAAACTTGTGGGCGCGTAATCATGATGTAAAAGTTAGGGTAGATCTTTTTGTGTGAATGTTGACTGAATCCACATCGAATTACCTAATAGGTACTGTTATGTATTCTGCGGAATTACTTACAAATATTTCGACCCTCGTCAAGGCCTCACCATAAAGATTTGATCGCACAGACGAAACGTTTAGGCTCTTCTTAAAAGTTGGATGGAATTCAGGTTTTTCCATGAAGCTATTAAAGAGTTTTCTGAATAAAAAGGTGACCCATATAAAGTGTATCGGTAATAAGTACTTATAAAGATATGACTTTGAATTGTATCGAAATTAATGAAAAAAAATGCAGTTTGGAGCAGCAGTCCAATTCTAGTTTATTGTTGTAATATTTGAACAGATGATCAAATAATTTTAAAATAATTATTTAGCTTTAAGTATGGTTATGAATTCTTGTAACGCTTTAATAATATACATTTTGTCAAAAATATAAGAAATTTGTATCAAAACAAATAATAATCTAGTATATAAAAATCTCGTGTCACGGTGTTTGTGGTCTAACTCTTACGAAACGGCTCGACCGATTTTTATGAAACTTTTTGTTATATCTACCATATATAGATCGTAAAGCATAGTTCAAACTGCTGGGCGATTAGGGTGTCTCTATCCAGATTTTTTTTTGGCAGAACAACTTTTGCCGGGTCAGCTAGTTGAATTATAATCGTCTCACGTTGAGAAGAAAAGCGGGTAGCTGGCCCCAAGCTGGCGATGATGCTGGATGGTGAGGAGTCCAGAGGTTATTATGGTCTCCGGGGGCCACTAACCCGCCAAAAATAGTGTAAATGTGACGGCAAATGCTAGATAAAGAAGCTAACTTGAAAAAATTTAGAGCTAATATTTACTTTACCCAAAAACTTTGGGTAATGTTAAGTATACTCGGGTATACCTCAGTTTCCGACTACTTTTCAGCTAAGAATTTCCCAATACACATAAATTACATTAGCATTTACAGTGTCTAGAAAATGTTAATCAAACTTTTAACATAATGTCAGCCAAGCAATAAAATAACAATCATTCTGACTTAAACATCCATAAAATCAATTTATGCTAATACTTCCAGCATGGACGCCACTTTCTAGCCGTGGTGAATACCAATGTAGTTGTCAATTATGCAATTAAATGTGTAACTCTAGTGTGAAAGGATGCAGAATTTCAAGGCTGTCTATGACGTGGTAACCACGTCACATTGCACATCTGTGGCGTCAACAGATCAATGTATCGTTGGCTGAGAATGCGGCAATGAATTCGTCAATTAATTGATTTTTTACGTTTTCATACTTATTCTAGAGCACTATGATTCCCAGTATCACGTGTACGTACACAAAAAAGACATCACAAATAGCCAAGACCTAAGAAGTCCGCAAACGAACATTCATCTGTTACTTAAATATCTGCTCCGACCGGGAATCGAACTTAACATCATTTCGATCCCTGGAAAAACGATGTTGGAATTGAACGTATATTGGAATTATTAGAACTTCCGAAACGAAAACTGAAACCATTTTGGAATTGCCGCTGGAAATTTTCTCGACTCGACAACCACATAGAATCAGATTTATAGCTCTACGACTGTACCAGACATTTCAGCATTTAGCTAAATAGGTACTTGCAGTTAAATGGGCAATTTACTACGTAGTAACAGAAATAACGACGTGAAGTTACGCTTTCATCTAATAAGGAAGAGAGGGAATAATGGAATCGTAAACCATACACGTGGAGGCCTCACATGCGGCTGGCATGGGGGCATACGTTCACTGACACGGGGAAGCTGAAACTATGTATGAATAATCTAAAGGAGAGTGCCCATTTTGTATGGAGAAATGTACTGACATTAATATTTTTGTGCCCTGATGAAAATACCTTTATTTGATTATGCTATCTTAATAAATTACACAAACCAATTTTAGTCAATTTTTAACGTAGGAGTTACGAGATTTTCAACAAAATTATTTTGTATTTAGGTTATAGTAGACACAGTAATATAGACTCTATGCAGGTGCATTAAAATCGTATACGTTTAAGTTTCAGATTCATTTGACAGTCCCCAAACGCCATCTATCTTTTAATGTAATAATTATCAAATTGATTTGACAGTACCCTAACACCATCTAGTTTGTTGTGTAGTAGTCATAATTGAATCAACGCCAACTATTGGCCCGAAGGATCTTAAAAATTCCCTGATTGGCTCTAATTCCAATATAAATGGCCGAATGCTTTTGTGTTGTAAAAAGGAAGTAAAGTTACTTATTAATTGAAGAAAATTAAGCCCAAGAAGGATTTTTTAGGAAATACGGTAAAATACATAAAATATTTTAGTTTAATTTTTTGTACAAAAATCATTGTGACACAATTATTTTTTTTGAGAGTACTGGCTATGGGCACTAACAAAAAATAACCGACTTCAAAATTACTCAAAAACTACTTGTCAGATCTCGTTCAAATTTATGTGGGACCACATGACAAGCACCTGCTTTCGACTAAATAAAGAATCATCGAAATCGGTTGGCGTGATATTGAGTTATTCGTCCATTTGTCGCGCACATACTTAATGCAAATTTAAGACTTATATGGTTTTCTCATGGATTCCATTGTCAGATCTCAATAAAATTTAAGTGGAACCACATGACAAGCACCAGCTTTCGTTTAAAAAAACAATCATCAAAATCGGTTCACCCAGTCGAAAGTTCTGAGGTAACAAACATAAAAAAAAATACAGTCGAATTGAGAACCTCCTCCTTTTTTGAAGTCGGTTAAAAATCTACATATAAATAGTGATATTTATAATAGTGAGCTAAAACAGTTACCTTCAACTCTTTTTTTCCATGCCTGTCAACCGATTTTTTTTCTTTTTGTTTTTGAACAATTTGAGAGCTATAAATATTTTTTTTCCTGTTGTAATGAGATTTTGGTGGTGTTGGATGGCAAATGCAACGGGTTGGGTTACCAATCTATCAATCTAATTAATCTAATCAATTCTATCTAATCAATTTAAAGACGACTGCTTGGACATGAGTTTTATAAATATAGATTGTAGTAGGTGATAAGTGCTATCTGTAACTGTGAGCAGGAAAAAAACAAACCCGGTAGTTTCTTGCTGCTTCTTCTCCCGGGCCCTCTCACAGTAGGGCCTTGTTGAAGCATTGGCGTAGCTTGCATGACTTTCAAAAAGTGTTTGTAAACCAAACCAATTTTGAATAAAAACATTTGATTTGATTTGATTTGATTTAATCCCCACAGAAATTCTGTCTGACTTCCTATCCTACTAACATTATAAAAATGTGTGGATGTTTATCACTCTTCAACGCAAAAACTACTTAACGGATTTTCATTAAAGGCACACAGGTATACCATGATCTGCTATAATATATAGGGCACTTATTACCCCGGCAAAAGCAGGCGAAACCGCAGGCAAAGAGCTAGTTATTAAAAAAAATACACTTTGCGTAATATTACACACACTTGGTCGCGTCAAATACAGAGCCTATCTAGTATCTATCATATTGAGAGTTGGGACATAATGAAAGCATCAAGCAATAAAATCATAAAATCCATTTATTTTACAGTTGGCAGTATTGGACCGCGAAGCAACCACAACTTGTGGTTTGGACGCAGTCTTCCATTGTTCTTGCAAATGGTAGATGTTGGCTAATCGCTTGGGTTTAGACCACAGACTGTTCAAAGTACTCTAACGCTCCAACTCAGAGTCACTAACGGTTACTTAAATCGCTCCTTAGTACAGAATTTGTATGGTGATTCTTTACTAAGGAGAAATTATAGTAATCGTTAGTGACTCTGAGTTGGGTCGTAAGCAGTCCAAATTCCCGGGAATAATTACATGCCGTAATTTTTATGGTCCTCGCTTATCCGGGACTTTTTCATATACTAAGGGACTATAAAGTTCATCGTTTTCGTAATTATTTCTTCTATTTTAACCCGAATCTTCTCTTTACAAGTTCTTATTAGCATGTTATATGCATGGGCCACATCTTGCAAGCTGAATTAGAACTGCTTCCTGATAATTTTTCATATATTTATTGGTAAAATCTCTTGAAAATCCATAGAGAAGCTATTTAAGGGGATCCCGTTCAGATTTCCAAATTCGGGTTTTTTTTCTTCCTACTGCAGTTATGATTTTAGTGGGTGTTTTTAACTATTATGCTATTTATATGGAGGTATTTTTATCTGTATCTCGCATCTAGCTCACCTTGGTTTAATTCTAGACTAATTTCGGAATGCAATATCTAAACCATTTCCTTTACTGACTAATTAAATAGCAGCCATTAAATAAGGAGCATGTACTTAGTTTTGCAATTAACCCAAGTTTATAAGGAAGCAATTTATCAGGTAATATAATCGTAAAACAGTTTGCTTTAGTTTAATTTAATAGGTCTGTCAGTAACTGCATTCTGAATTTGTGGACGCTCGCAAGGTATACATCCACAGGATGCTATGTAATGTACCTATGTTGTTTTATTTGTAAGGCTAGGCTTGTCTATTCTGTTTTTCTTCAATACTAAAAGCTCTCCCTCGCGAACAAATCATAACAGCTAGATATTTAATAAATATGTATAGTATGTCCATGCCAAATTATAGCTTTCTAGCACTAAGGGTCTCAGCGCTTTGCTTCGGACAGACAGACAGACGGACAGACGGACGACGGACATGACTAAACTATAAGGGTTCCGAATAGTTCTGATTATACTTCGGAACCCTAAAAATGTTATTTTAATATTGTCTATATTTGGTTTTGACACGGGTTAAGTATTTAATTTTTTAACTTGTTTCGCTTGCAGAGTCAAGAGAATTGTCTTTTTTGTTGGTTGACTTGGTATAGTATGGAACCTAGGTATAAGGTATCTCTACGATATAGAGATATGTATTATTTGTTTTTGTATTGTATCGTGTTCTATTTGTTTGAGGTTTTTATGAGACGAAGTTACTAAATAAAATAAAAATATGAAATCTCTACGACGCGACGACCAAACACTCTTCTTGTGTTGGCTATACGTATAAAAATCTTTGACGTCGACATCGCTGTCAGTGTAGCAGAGCCCTAATCAGCTCCGGTGGCACTGCACCGCTCGCTTGTGTTTTACGAGGCGATGTGCGGACATCTCTACGCAATGTGAAGTTTGGAACTGTGATTTATGGTCTGTGGCGAGCAGCTGGCATGGCGGCTAGCGGCTGTCTAGCTGATCGGTTTCAGTGCATTCACCTTTGTGGACGGCGGGAAAATAAAATGGAGTTGATGACAAATGACACTTGTTCTGTCAAAGTGCCTTTAATTTTAATGGGGAACATAATACTAGATAGTATTTATGTCGCAGCTGAAACCGCGTAACACTGAGTAAAACGAGGAAACCGCATACAACTTCCTCTACATTACAACATTTACAAAAGCAGCGAGTAATTTCCCTGTTGATTCTAGTTTGAGTGGTAGCATTGAAGTATAATGTCATAGAACAGACATCTCGAACAAAACGTGTGTCCCGCCGGGATCTATTTACAAAATTGAGCCCCCGTTCTCATTTCAAAATCGAACGAATCCATTGAAAATTGAAGCCGATCGGCGCCAATTCATTGGGACATTCATTGTGTTCGCGGTGTCGGTTCTATATGCTAGTAATAATACTTCAATGAGTGGTAGCTAGATAAAATATTATCACCACGCAGCAGGTTGAACTGAAAAGCAGAGATATCAAATCAACAACAGAGTGACCTAAACATGGCGAAGGTAGCATAAACTACAGCAGCAATATAGCTTAGGTGTTTTGCAGTATATACAACGAGCATAGGAGGTTAGGACTCAACACACACACAAACACACACAAACACACACACACACACACACAAAGACAGAACACGCACACACATATTTTTTTTATGGAAATAGCTGGCAAACGAACTGACGATCCACCTGATAGTAAGTGGCTATCGTCGCCCATGGACATCAGCAACACCAAAGACATCACTGATGCGTTGCCGGTCAAGAGAAGAAAAAGAAAGAAGGAACTGGCTCTCAAGCCCCCAGCCGGAACACGAAGAGTAGGAAACTAGTGAACCGTTGAGAGTAAGTACAGCGATTTAGTTCTGTTGTCATAAAGTAAATTTGTATTTACCATTGAAGTATTATTACTAGCGTATAGAACAGACACCGCGAACACAATGTATGTTCCAAAGAATTGACGCCGCGCGGCTTCAATGTCCAATGGATTCGTTCGATTTTGAAAGGAGAACAGGGGCTCAATTTTGAAAATAGAACCTCCCGGCGGGGACACATTTTGTTTGAGATGTCTTCTCTATGTATATATCTAAATGGTATTTACGCAGATTTTTGGACAGCCAACCTGAATAGGAGTCGAATTGACGTAGGTTTCATATTCACGGGTTAACGGATAACGGTAATGCAATACATTAGTGAGTGATTGGCATGACAACCATGGCAAGTCATAGGTAAATAATTTGATGCCTCTGAAGGGCTCTGAATACTTTTTGATGACGAAATTCGAATCTGTATGGAAATGAAAAACTATGTCACATCTCTCTATACCATTGAAGTATTATTACTAGTGTATAGAACAGACACCGAGAACACGATGTATTGATTGAACACGATGATTGACCAATGAATTGGTGCCAATGGGCTTCAATTTTCAATGGAATCGTTCGATTTTGAAAGGAGAACGGGGGCTCAATTTTGAAAATAGAACTTTCCGGCGATACACATTTTGATTTTTGATCGACATGTCTGTTCTATGACATTATACTTCAATGCTCTTTAGGTAACTATATTTTTTTAGTCTGCGCAAGACAAGTGCCTGTAGGTAAGTAGGTACATAGCCCTAGCATCATTATAATAATACTACCCATTCTACTTCCATCTCACACATAAATGTTTAATCGTAAACACAGCCATAACAAAGGCATCTTAATAGATTGTCCCCCAACACAGCTGGCCTACATTAGCGTTGTCACGTAATATTTTGGACGGCAAGTACATTAAAACCCGTAACATCTCAAACCCTCAGTGGAGCATCATATGCCATCATACAATACCTACAGAGCCGCGGTGCGCAGGTCAACGGCCCAGCCCTCCCGTTCCCACGCGCTGTCTCACTCACACCCGCTGCAACTAATTCTATATAACCTTCCATGTACTAAAATATTTTCTAGCATTCTAAGAAAACCTTAGCTTTGAAAGGAGAAAACTTCCTACATTCGATTCGTGTTTCATTCGCCTAAGATTTCCAAGGTATGGTGGGTTGATTTGATCTACAAGTTGTTAGTTTTTTTATATAAAGGCACTTTGTCGCTGAGCGATAAAACAAGAAAAGCAATAATACTACATTTAGTATACAATACAAAGTTAACATTTATTTTAATGAAAATATTAAAGTTGTTCCCCTAAAAATCCGTTAAGTAAGTCCTGTTAAGTTTCTAATTTGTATCCGTAACCATCATTATAACTATCTACGAGTACAATGTATCAAATCAACACTGTGATCTTATAATCATTTTCAAAGATAATTTGTTCTATTGAAGTTTGCGGCCAGCCACAGATGCCTATAGTTGAAACAATTGAGGCCAGTGACGCTTAATGCTTCAGTTGACTTGCTGCTTTCTTTACTACTTAATATCTATCATCGAATCTAATGTATCTATCATCAACACAACACACGAATATTCCATTGCTGAAATCCAGATCTACTCCTACAATAAAAGGCAATGGCATTCGTCACACTGACCAAGAGTAGAGATGGTCAGATTTCACACAATTTTCTTTCCTACAAGTTATAAGCTAATGCTTGACTGCACACATGATGGTAAGTGGCGATGAAGTCCAGGATTATACGATCACTTATTAAAACCCTATTGCATTGAAGTATTATTGCTAGCATATAGAACCGACAACGCGAACACAGTGTATGTCCCAATGAATTGGCCCCGATCGGCTTCAATTTTCAATGGATTCGTTCGATTTTGTAAGGAGAACGGGGGCTCAATTTTGAAAATAGAACCTCCCGGCGGGACACATATTTTGTTCGAGATGTCTGTTCTATGACATTATACTTCAATGCCCTATTGACTCTTTTTATGAAGACTCCATTCCACCTATCTGTCCATGAAACTTAAAGTCTACAGTTGGACATACATATGTATCTATTGGTTTCCCGAACACTTACTCATGTCTCATCATCCACCTGGTACACCATATCAAGTGAAAATAATTATATTTGCTTTATCATTATTTTCCAATTAAAGACACTGGATGTCCTAGCATCTATGTTTTGATCTCTGGTACCTAATATTTTTATTTATGTCGAAGACAATAGTAATAATAGACAATGTACTAATGCGTAAATAATTCTTAACTTCTAATGCAAAGTTCCCAGGCTGCTTTGCCGTATCTACTTCCATATAAACAATATTTTTTTATCTTGTTTTCCTGTAGATTGTCACTACTCTCCTATTCTGTTTGCGCTTCTAACACCACGCGTATAGGACGTTAAAACATTTTTTCATCGTGATCGCTTTTAATTTGTTTACAAGTGGCAGTAATTGAAACTGACGGCGCAGGGGCGAGGCAGTTTGAGCGCATTCGAACATGTCTGCGTTAGTTCACAAAGGGCCCTTTGAGGCCTCTCAGCCGTACCCCTCATTTTTCATTAACAAATCTGTATGGAATTAAACGCTGACACTCTTGGCTGGATGGTGTAAAATTTTTGGAGAGTTGCAATGTTTTTCTTGAATCTTGGAATAGGCGAATTAATATAAAATATAGTACCTAATTAGTAATATGTCATAAACTTTTTGGAAATTTGGAATGTTTTTCGTGGATATTGGAATAGGCGAATATTAATATTTTATTTATTTATTTATTTAAATTTATGTCACCTCACAAAAAGAGTAACAAAGGGCAAAACTTAATGCATAATGGCATTGTCCACCAGTCAACCCTGGGTGGATGTGGAAAAATCTGATAGTAGGTGTTAAATCATGAATAACAGAAAAATATTGGATATAAAAATATAATATTGGATATAATATTGGATTTAAAAAGGACCGGTTAGTACATCATTTAGTGCCGATGTCCAGCAATGAATTTCGGGAAGAGAGTTAAAGAAATATAAAAATAAATTTTAAGTAGTTATTTTTGACTGTGTCTGTGTTATCGTTGATGTAACCGTAGTTATGAAATGTATGATTTAATTATTTTTAAGTATATTAATAACAAACCTCGTTTTGGAACATCTAAAAAGCAAAAAAGTATTTCTGTTATAAATGAAGACCGCCAGTGAATACGTTATAAGAAAAGATTACAGAACCTTTTTCATTTTTCAACCCTTATTCCGACCTTATTACACCCTTGGGGCTGGATTTTTTTGTAACATTTATGTGGGTTTAATCTCTGACCCCATTTAATAAAAGAGAATTATCAATATCCTTTCAAAGTCGACGAAAATATTACGTATTACGTAATATCATACAAAGAAAGAAGAAGCTAAAATAACCTCTTACTATCAGAAGTAGATTATGGAATTTATTTATGGAAACTTTTTCTTAAAGAACACCTATGCACTATTGTATTTAGCCAGTACGATATAAATATCTATTATGTTAGCATTTATAGAAAGAAGATAAAGCTAATAGGCATGATGACAGATTTTGAAATGTTCTCTATTGTTGGGAAATATAATTATAACGTATATCATAGTTCCGCAAAAAATATGGTAAACCATATAAAATAAATGCACTTCAATTTACAAGTTTAAAATTCGCACCAAACCACTTCAAACTATCATGGCGTCACTTGTGATGTCACGCCTCAGTAAAGTAATAGACAAGATGTCATTATCATATTCGTTTGTTTACCGAGGTGTGACGTAATTCGCGCTGATTAAGACTGATTGGTGTTCAAGATATCATGGCGGCTTGCCGTATTTTGTAGTTTTATTTTATCAAAATATTGATAATCTCGCTCATAATAATACATACGTGTTTTGTAATCCATTAATAGGGTTTCATTAAATAAATACATAATTTTAGTGATTTTTACTTACTGTCTTCATGCCTATTAACGCAAATAAACCTAACAAAAAGTGTTATGTGTTCATGGTTATCGTGTTAAGAATTTCATTACAATTTAATACGTAACATACACTACATCAAATTACCTATTCATTCCATATGTGGTAAGGCTGAGGTAAGACGATGCCGTAGTTGGAAGGAAACTTCATGGCCATGGGAAGATCGCAATGTGGCTGCGACTGTAAGAACCGCACTTATGCCCCAACTCAGTCACTAACGGTTACTTAAATCGCTCCTTAGTAAAGAATCACCATACAAATTCTGTACTAAGGAGCGATTAGTGACTCTGAGTGGGGCGTTGACTTGCACTTTGCTCAGACAAATGCACTGGACGGCTGACATTTTAAAGTACAAAAAATTAAACGGCTAATGTTATAGTTGACTTAGGATCATTATTTTTGTTCGAATAATTTTAAGTCTGAGCAAAGCCTGAGCACGATTTATAGATCGCACCTTATGTCGCTGTCACGGACCTGAAAAAAAGACGGACGTAACCTCGTCTAATCGAGAGTGAAGCATAGCAATGGCCGCCCGCTTACCATGTGTGCGAAATTTTTGATTCGCGATTGAAGCAATGTGTGGGTGTGTGTACTTGAATGAATAGAGAGTTGGTATTACAGATTACTATGGGTGCTTCACTGAATTTGTTGTTGGGATTACGTCCGTCTTTTTTTATACTATAACTTCTGGGTTTCAGAGTATCTTATCTCATTCCAGGTGTTACTATCCAAATGTTGAAGATCAGACAATAGCTTTAAATGAGCCTCTGAGGTCTTGGGCATATAAGGTTCTTATCTATGTATGTAATATGGGTATGAATTGTACTAAAATTGACATTAGTATTGTCTTTTTTATTTTTGGAAACATAATCCCCCGCATTATTTCTGGCTCTCCAATGTTTATTAAAATGTTACTGGACTCACTGACAACTATAACGAGGATATGGGTGCTTAGGTGGTTAACTGGTTATGTGTGCCTTGGGAATTGCAAGGAAATGTAACTACATATACCAGAACTACCTGCGCGATACAGTTGTTTTTTAGTATAAAGCACGGACCTAAACAAAAGACGGACGAAATCCCAAGAACAAATTCAGTGAAGCACCCATATTAATACCAACTCTCTATTCGTACCAGTACAAACATCCACACATTGACACTTCACTGCTTCAATCGCGAATCAAAAATTACGCACACATGGTAAACGGGCGGCCATTGCTATGCTTCACTCTCGATTAGACGAGGTTATGTCCGTCTTTTTTTCAGGTCCGTGGTATAAAGTTATAAATCATTTAGTCACCCAGTATCATATTATACATGTGTCTAGTTTTTTCAACACATTTCATTTTAAGGGACACTTAAATGTTATTTTGAGTTAACTTTACAAGAAACAGATGATGACTTATAAGTTACTTAATATCACTCTACGAGTAAAAAAATAAGTAAACTAAAGTGGGCGAGGCTTCAGGGCACGGCTGTGTGGGTTAAGGTACAGTTCGTTAGCGAGTAGTTTACATTGTAACAGTACTCATATCGCGGCTGATGTTAGGGGCTTAGGGCTGCACACCGCGTGTGTTCTGTTCGTAATACTAGGGCTCTGCGCGCGACTTTGCTAGCGATTACCGGTACAATACGTACCCTATATCTTATTCTAGACTAACAAACAGACAGACAGACAGACAGACAAAAATTGTAAAAAATGTTGTTTTGGTATATGTACCGGGTATACATGCAAATACACTTAGTAATAAGCGGTTATTTTAATATTACAAACAGACACTCCAATTTTATTTATTTGTATAGACCACGGTCTACCTGTGTGCTAAATTTCATTAAAATCCGTTCAGTAGTTTTCGCGTGAAAGAGTAACAAACATACTTGTGACATATTTGACCTGCAGGTTTTAAACTCAGGTTTGAATTCAGAAGAGAACTCCTTAACTAATTACAGCACAGTTACAATAAAAGTACTCACATTGACTGTTGTCAATTAAAACAAGTTAATATCAATTAAAATAAATTAACGCAATAGCTTGTATTTAGATGTTAAACTATTAACTTATTTTAACTTGAACCACAGAAGAAATAAACACTTATAATTGAACTTGAATTATAATTCAAACTGCTTTTGTTTCCGTAAGGTATGTCGTAGTTACTAAGTTAAAAGCTTTCTCAGTGTCTTAACTAAACTTAACTAACTGAAGAGACTCTGAAGTTATACAATATCAGCTTGACAAGGTTTTAACTACTCGTACTCTGCAGAATCTGTTTTTGAATAATAATATTAGTACCAAAGAAAAGCTTTTTAACTGATTTCAAAAACGGTTCTTAATTCGACTATTTTTTTTATGCCTCATCATAATTTTTTTCTGGGTGTTCCGAATTTGATTATTTGTTTTTATTCGAAAACTGGTGCTTGTCATGTGGTCCCATTTGAAGAGCGACATCTGACGAGTAGTTTTTGAGTTATTTCGAATTTGAATTCGGTTATTTTTAACCGACTTCAAAAAAGGAGGAGGTTCTCAATTCGACTGTATTTTTTTTTATGTTTGTTACCTCAGAACTTTCGACTGGGTGAACCGATTTTGATGATTGTTTTTTTAAACGAAAGCTGGTGCTTGTCATGTGGTCCCACTTAAATTTTATTGAGATCTGACAATGGCATCCATGAGAAAACCATATAAGTCTTAAATTTGCATTAAGTATGTGCACGACAAATGGACGAATAACTCAATATCACGCCAACCGATTTCGATGATTCTTTTTTTAATCGAAAGCAGGTGCTCTTCATGTGGTCCCACATAAATTTGAACGAGATCTGACAAGTAGTTTTTGAGTAATTTTGAAGTCGGTTATTTTTTGTTAGTAAAATTTTGTTCGTCTACAGAGTTCATATTATTATAGCATCATGCTATTTCCAGAACGATGCCAAGGTACTAACAGAATGATTTCGGGAACATTGTTTTGTTAATAATGAAAAGGTACTACTGTTGTTGGCTATTAAACAATGGAAGCTCACACTCCCCAGTCTCGTCACTAGGAGGGACTTGTGCCAAGTGACGTAAACACAATAAAAACACAATGGAATCGCTTATCACTTACAAGCGATTTGTTCCAACCCGAAAGAAAGGGAGGAATTTGAGAATTGTATGAAGAAGGGTATTGATACAATGCTTACTAGAGAGGAATTATATCCATATTTGGGAATAATAAAACTGTAACGTGAACCAATATGTATGTTAAATATTTCTTTAACCCCTGTGGGATTTGTTATTTATATGTATAGAGCCCAAAACATATTACCGAAGGAATTTGTTTTACGTCTGAAGAACATTTTTAACCGACTTCAAAAAAAGCGGCCAAGTGCGAGTCGGACTCGCTCATGAAGGGTTCCGTAGCAGCAAGTAACATAATATAAAAGTTCTTGTAGTTCGTTCTAACTTTGATCAATGTTTTTTGCGGTT
The DNA here is from genome assembly GCA_951805285.1 of Thymelicus acteon. Taxonomy (NCBI): domain Eukaryota; kingdom Metazoa; phylum Arthropoda; class Insecta; order Lepidoptera; family Hesperiidae; genus Thymelicus; species Thymelicus acteon. The sequence continues at coordinate 1,902,255 of OX638226.1, read as the reverse complement.
TACGATTTATGACGTATTAAAAAAAAACTACTTACTAAATATCATTCAAACCAATTTTCGTTGGAAGTTTTCATGGTAATGTACATCCTATATTTTTTTTAGTTTTATCATTCTCTTATTTTAGAAGTTACAGGGGGGGGGACACACATTTTACCACTTTGGAAGTGTCTCTCGCGCAAACTATTCAGTTTAGAAAAAAATGATATTAGAAACCTCAACATCATTTTTGAAGACCTATCTATAGATACCCCACACGTATGGGTTTGATGAAAAAAACATTTTTGAGTTTCAGTTCTAAGTATGGGGAACCCCCAAAATTTAGTGTTTTTTTTCTATTTTTGTATGAAAATCTTAATGCGGTTCACAGAATACATCTACTCACCAAGTTTCAACAGTATAGCTCTTATAGTTTCGGAAAAAAGTGGCTGTGACATACGGACGGACAGACAGACAGACAGACAGACAGACAGACAGACAGACATGACGAATCTATAAGGGTTCCGTTTTTTGCCATTCGGCTACGGAACCCTAAAAAGGAGGAGGTTCTCAATTCGACTGTATTTTTTTTTATGTTTGTTACCTCAGAACTTTGGACTGGGCGAACCGATTTTGATGATTGTTTTTTTAATCGAAAGCTGGTGGCTGTCATGTGGTCCCACATAAATTTTATTGAGATCTGACAATTACATCTATGAGAAAACCACATAAGTCGTAAATTTGTGTTAAGATGTGCGCGACAAATTGACGAATAACTCAATATCACGCCAACCGATTTCGATGATTCTTTTTTTAATCGAAAGCAGCTGCTTGTCATGTGGCCCCACATAATTTTTTGACTTTGAAGTCGGTTATTTTTTGTTAGTAAAATTTAGATTATTCATATGCGAAACTTATCATTATGTTAATGTGTTAATAATTCTTTATGTCTCTAAAGCCTTATTCGTAACTTATTATCCATGTGATCTCCTATTTCATATAGGTAACACGTTAAAAATACCTGGTAAAAAAGTTATGTTTTTATCGCTACTATTCGGCAAGTGGCAACCCTGTGGATGTAGCAACTGTAGTTAATGGTAGTGAGTTAAAAACTGGGTCAGTTGAACTGGCATTAGCAATAATTGTAGGTTATTATGAGTACTAAATTCTAATGCATTGCTCAGAGTTGCCCCACTAATTATGCATCATTTTTTGAAATCAATTTTGTTGTAACTTTAAATAAGGTGTGAACATGCCCTTACTAATATTAGTACTTATTGTTAGTATAAAACTAAATTTCTTTTTTAGTCTAATGTAAAAGTACTGTCCTGATATTGCATGCGATTTTACTAATAAAAATGATATGATACACGAGCAAGTTTTAATAAAACACTAGTGGTTCGCCCAGGCATCGCCTGGTCTGAGCCGCATCTCTGATCCATTTCTGCCATTCTGCAAGCCAGTTTGTCGGCAAACCGGTAAATATAATAATAATTATGAACTGAAATGATAATTATGTAGCACAAATGATGTTCTGAGTTAACAATAATGAACATTTAACAACCCTGTAGCCTAGTTGGTAGCGACCCTACCTATGAAGCGAGGGGTCCTGGGTTCGATTCCCGGCCGGGGCAGATATTTATGTGACAGATAAATATTTGTGCTCGGGTCATGGGTGTTATTGTGATGTGTTATATGCCACCCGCGACACATGTAAATAATCTACTGCGGGGGTATGAGTGTGTAAGGGTTTAATTTTATTAGTTTTTTAATAATGTAGAGTATTTAAAGTTAGTTGTAGAAATTACCGAATACATTACAGAATTTTGGAATGTAGGAAGATTACTTGAGATGCAGAACTTACAGAGTTGCAAGATTTGGTTTCTCAGTGTTGCCACATCAACAACACAAAAATAATACTATAATCTTTTGTCATTACCAGTAACGTCACCGCCCGCATGATCGTTCAAAATGGAGATATTGCATTTTGACAGCTCGTTAAAAGTATGTCAATTGACTTGACAATAAGCGACATCCCAATTGAATTAAGCCAACGTGATGTATGAGTATTAACGATTATTATCAATCATTATTAATTTCTGATGAGGGATCAGAATCCCTCCAAGCCTATTTATTCAGAGGTTATTATACCTACCTACCTACTGTTATTTTTGATCGCAAAGTTAAAAATCCTAACTGGATAGTCCAAGGAAGTAGTAATCACCGCGTTAAATTCCAATTTTGTTTGGTGACGTTATGTTCGATCGAAATAAAGATTGATTATGTCACAATTCTTCTTCCAAATTGCTTTTGTTTCCTAAACTGAGTAACGACAATATCATAAAACCACGGACATAAAAAAAGACGGACGTAATCTAAGAACAAATTCAATGAAGCACCCATAGTAATACCAACTCTCTATTCGTACAAGTACACACACCCACACATTGACACCATACTGCTATGACATTGACACCATCGCGAATCAAAAATTACAAAATTACGCACACATGGTAAGCAAGCTGTCAGCTTCAGTCTCGATTAGACAAGGTTACGTCCGTTCTTTTTTTACGTCCGTGCATAAAACTTAATACTTCGAGCGCTCATGTCAATGTTAGATGAATTTAATTTTGAAATGTTGGAAAAATTGATTAGCTAAACAGTAGTAGGTACGTGTGGGCCGTAGGATAGCTGTTGTTATGATCCGTCCGGCTAGTCAGCTAAATCCGATCGGGTAGAATTCATCGATACCTAACTGTAAATATGTCTTGCTTGTTGACATAGGCTATATAGAATATATGAAGCATTGAATGGGTTTGTTTGTGACTGCGGAAGACATGCCCGTGCGGCAAACTGCCAGCGTCAATTCGCCGCCTGAAATTTTCTGAATAATGGGTACCTACTGAGATTTCTGAGTAGTCAACATCTATAGAACGTTTTTTTAGATGAGACTTACTTAGTAAACAATGCTCACTACTTTTTATTGAAATATTAATTAAAATTAGTTATATAAAAGATTAATATTAATTAAACAAAAATTCGTTTTGCAATTTAACGATTACTTATTTTTAGATAGATAGATAGATAACTTTTTATTGTTTGCACACGACATAAAACAACAGGCGGCCTTATAATATCGCTACATAGCGATTTCTTCTAGCGAACCTAAAAGAAGGATACTTATGAAAATTAAATTTAAATTATTTTAATTTTATCTGTCTTATTTTTAAATTATAAATTACGATAAAGGTACAAGAAAATGGACTGTATATTTAAAGGCTGTTCGAATTCAAATTGAACATTGACAAAAAAAAAGATTATAATTATTATAACTTTGTAACTGTTGGTTAAGTATTGCAATTTCTATGACGTCGGGTATCGCCGCATGCATGTGTTGTGGAATAAGGCTCCCTTGTCAAATGCCAGGAGTGCCAGGACGTGCAGGCGAGCCATCGCATCGCGCCGCGTCGGTAGTATAAATAATTAGCGGGCCGCTATTAGTAATGATGAATGAGTTTAAGCACTGCTTTATTTTGTTCTCTTTTTTGAACTCTCGATGAACAGACTGATGTTGAACATGAGATGTGAATACGTCCTTATTGACGTCACGTACATAAGTGTTTCCAAATCCTAATGGTACTAGCAGGTGTACCAAGAGCAGAGAAGCAGGACTCAAGAATAAAAGGGTGGCAAAAGGGTGGCCTGTCAGCTTCTTACGAACTAATTAAAATGGTGCTTAAATTAAACATGCCAATCTATTGCTTGTCATCGTCACCATACCCAATTACCCATATGATACCTAAAGCGTAAAGTTCGGTTTACACGTATTAAGTAGTTAAGTAGATAACTAAATTTTAACTAAAAAGTTATTAAATTTTCTGTTTACATGTATTAATTTACCTAAAATTTAGTTATCTACTTAACTTGTTAATACGAATAAACCGGACTTTAGCGACAGAAATCTAAACATTGAAAGATTTTATTTTAGAGTACCTATGTCCTACATGTCACTTTCTTTAGCTTTTCTTTATTTTACTTATTTCTTTCTTTTTCTTTTCTTTATTTATATATTACTTGACGCCGCCGCGCCGCCGAACCGAACGCTCGTCACACGTAAAGGTTGATCCGCTTGCAAACAATTTATTGATTCGTATTTTGCGTCCCTCGTGCTATGAGTGTTCGTGCATCTTGTCAGTGGCAGGGATAAACTGATTGGGCTCGGGATGATTGGGGGGAGGAGGAGGGAGAGGGGACGATGACGAGCGGGATGTTTAGTCTGGCGTCGATGTTTTGTCTGACTGATTCAGGATGCAAATTGCAATTAGCACGTACGAGGACTCTATATACTACTAGATAGGGTTGTAATTAGATCAGACACGTACAAGCACTGTATCTCATGTGTGACGTGAGGGTGGTAGGTAGACGGACGTGCACACAAACAATGGACATATTACATATGTATTTTGGTTAATGCTGCTGCTAATAGGCACGTGATGTCACGAATATTAAACTCATTAGATGAATGGTGTTTCGCGGACAATGCGGCTGATGAGTTTAGGCAATGGTTTAAACAGTGTTTTGGGCATCTCTTTAGATAATTTGGTGTTGTTTTTTTTCTTTTTCATACTCAATATAGTTCCACCGGAAGCGAATTGGAATCCTAGATGTTAAAGCGTACTGGGGACGATGTAATGAGACGAGTCTACCAATCATCAAAATATTACGTCTCCAGAAAATAAGGATAAAAAACGAAATGTCAAAATGACTATGATCAAACATTATTTCGATAAGTCAGTTCGTCATACATTCCAAAACAAAATATTTGGCGACTGGCAATGTCACTGTGGTCTCGTGAGGTTATGTCGCTTATCTATCTTTGGCATCTTATCTTTAACACCATTTTTATCCAGTAACCTACACTAGGGACAGGACGGGGGTAATATTCTCATTAATGTACTATTTCACAGCCCAGTGGCGTTGTCACCGTCGCGTTGTCACACTCTGTAAATCACCGGATCGTATTACAGAGGACAATGGACACGCGTCCTTACTGCATCGCAAAACAACGAACTGAGTCTGCTAATTTGACTCCTAACACGACGTGGTAAAGTGTACATTCCTCGTTCAACCTCACTTAATAAATTTTATTTCAGTGCAAAACCACGAGTACGTTATGCTTCAAGTGGATCTTATCAAAAGGGGTTAGAGTTGAAAATCGATTAGACATATTGTTTAGCGGTGCATGCCCCCGTTCTGGGCATGTGTTCTTGACAGCTGAGGATATGGAGTAGGGCTGCCACACTTCCTTTACTTTTCTTACTTGGGATTGGGTAAAATACAGATGATATAAAAAAATTTGTTCCAGTTACGACATTATTTTGGACTTACAATATCAACTAATTAACAATGTAATTATTAATACTAATTTAAAGTATATTCTGATTAAGTAGTAGATAGTAAGATTCTGTTTGAGATTCTTGACATACGTCAGATCGAATGTAAACGTGACATTTGTACTGAGATCGCGCTGTTAAGCCGAGATCGATTGAATACAGACCTTAGAACAAATTATAGAATTCCCATTTATCAATATTCCCCACAATACTTATTTACGCAGCCCTGGAAGGAGCTACACTTTAATTGACAGTAAAAGCAGGGGTGAGCGCGGTATGAGCTGAACGCACTTGTTGAGGTTAAGGAATGCGGTGGGAATAACTTAATTGGACCCTCGGGCGGGCTCTTATTGAACATGCGAGCCTGGTAACCCCGAAACGTATTCAGTTTTAGGTTAATCAAATAATTGGATTTTTATGTACGTTGCAAAAGGACTTAAAACGAAATTGGTCACTATTGCTCTCAAATGTTTGTCCTTTCGTAAGAGACTCATTTCTTTGCAGAAGACTCAGGACAGGACCAATCTTCGGCCTCTACTTCAAGCATTAGTTTTATATTTCATTGTTTACACGAAGACCAATTTCAATCAAAAATCACAGTCTTAATTTACTACTGTTAACTGTTGATACAAATCTTCACCAATTATTTGTACTCGTACCTGGTCCAACATCACTAAGTGGGGGATTTAGTAATTTATGGTTTAATCGATGCACGATGTAGTGTGACATTGTGTGACAAGGGGTGTGAGGGGGTCCTAAATTTCGTGACGCGGACATTTCAAAATCGAATAACTGGTATGTAGTATGTATAGGTAAATATTAAAAAACAATTAATATCTAGAAATAAAACTTATTCCGGAACTGCTGTTTTAATTTAATAATTTCTAGGTGTAAAACTACTTCCACTAGGTGGGGAGGTCTCACAAATGTGACCAGCTGTGACAAGGACGGGGGAGGGGTCAAAAAGTCATGAAATTAGTGTGACGTAATTTATGGATGACCCCTTACCTCGTGTTTGCGGTTTAAATATCTAAACAGCCCAAAAACAGCCGACAATAATATCATTAATATCAATTAAAAGTTACGTAGGTACCTACTCCATTTTCCACTCATAATATTTAAGGATAATAAGGCCTATACCAGTCTGTTATACTCGTACTATAAGAAAATGCTCCGTTAATTCTAGAAATACATAGTGTATAACCTTGCTTTAATTTTTTCGACCACGTTTTCCCGCGCGCCGCTAACACAATTAAGATTAATTGATTCAATTTTGTTATATTTTTATTGGGGATCGCTCGAGCAACGTAGCTTCTGCATTTTTATTTTCTGCGGCAGTAAGGCTATATACAGTATACACACACATTTTCTATCTAAGGTAGGTACCGTGTACACTTTATCCTGGCTAGGAAAAATCATTTTTGGCTAGCTATTTTTTTAAGCTATGTTCGAGCGGTCATATCATGATTCATGACGCATTTTCGTGAGTTATATTAAATATTTGCAACTTTTATGAATTTAAGTTAAGCTAAGTCCCTTTTGATTTATTAAGTCCTTAACTTTTTTATATACATGTCTTTTTTGTATATGTGTGTGATAAAGTAATAGAACGGCGGCATAACTTTATTTTTCTTTTAATTTCATGACATTATAGCCATTCATATTTCTACGAAAAACACTCTTCTAGCTCGTCAGGAAGGTGCCGACACTCGCGGCGTTTGTCCCGCGATGTTTCAAAGCACAATAACCGCCCCATTAGAAAGCAGCCTAATAAAGTGTTTCAGGATGCACGAGTCATTTTTTCTTTAGCTCGTTCTTATAGAACGTGTGTTTGATTAATAAATTGATGACTAATGATTGATTCGTTCATTAACATTTATGGAAGCAATAAAGTTATAAAAGGTCACTTTTTGTATTCGTAATTATATAGCATGCAACTAAGTAAGGAATGCAAGTGCTTAGAAGAGGTGTAATTAGCAACTATTACCTGGTAAAGTGCGATCCAGGTTATTATGCTTGGGGGGCGGTAGATCAGTTCGAAGTGTACTTATAGTGCACTTATAAATGGAAACGAAGTTAAATGAAGATGTTGAAGATGTTGATTTAAACAGGTAGCTCTCTAAATCGGCACTATTACAAACAAAACAATGAATTTTTGTTTCTTTATTAGGCGACAAACAGACTGACAGTCAAGCTTAGTTCAAATATTATTTACATGAGTACCGTCTTATATGAAGCGGGCAGGAGTTATGTGAAATGGATTTTTATCACTACGAAATAAGGTACAATTTCTAATGCGAAGTTTTAAGTAAACTTTACTGTGCATTATATTAAAAATTGAAATGGAGACAGAGATAGTAGATATAATTACTAATTAACGCTAATCAGTTTGACAAACTTATTTCATGTGAATAATCGACAAACAAGCATAAAGTCCTACTTGACCAGTAACCAACACCAAAACGAATCACCGACGCGTTGGCGGTAAAAACATCGCATGGTTGATTCTAGGAGAAAAGTGGGAACTAACCAGGCGGGTGACATACCTTACCGCCAGTACCCATGGTGATCGAAATGGGTGGTATAGGACCTAACGCCTTGCAATAGGAGGGACTTTTTCCATTATCTTCAAAGTCAAATTTATTATTTCTGCTTGCTCTAGCCCAGTGATTCCCAAAGTGGTCTATATCGACCCCTAGGGGTCTATGACAACCTGCAAGGGGTCTACGTCAGCGAAAAAAAATTTGGGGGTCCATGAAATGAAAATGGGGGTCCACGATAGTGGATCTCAACACATACACTGATAGTACCTATTTACTTACATCATACTATCTTATAATATCAAAACATATACATTATTTATAAAAGTACCTATGAAGTAAAAAAAATATTATATATGTTTATAAAATTGTGTAAGTTGTAGGATGTTGGTATTCGCTTTGTGGTCGCAATACATTTTGAACTTGTAAAAATGTTTATTTAATGCTACGTATATTTTACATAACAGATACAAAATTTTATTTTGAGTAGTTTTAATTTAAATTCAATTAATAAATGTATAAATTAATATGTGTTTTTACTTTAAGTTTTTAACACTAAACTTCACTACAGTTAGAAATTTACAGGAAATCAATATCAGGTAAGTAGGGGGTCTACCCAACACGGAAAAACATGGCAAGGGGTCTACGACACAAAAAAGTTTGGGGAACTCTGCTCTAGCCAATAACTTAACGAATGATCTTGCGAGATTGCAATCTCCATAAAATTAGTGACGATTCAGGAATTAGTAGCCAATTCTGTAGTAACGCCTGTCCCATCACTTGTTTACCAGAATCCACCGTGAGAAGATCGACTCATGAATGGAAGGAGCCATACTAATCTTACTTCCAAGTATTTATTCATTTATACAGCGCAATTTAGACTAAAAATAGCACTAACTACATCACTACATGTAACGTTTAACAAACCGGTTTTAGCGGGTTTCAGTCGGTTCCAGCCGGTTACAGCTAGCTTTTGTAATTGATATCATTCAGGCATAGAGCATAGAAGTTAGAAGGAGGGCCATCTCATATGAGGGGAAAGTTGAAAAAGTGTCCAGCTGTTTACAGAAAACAGAGGTTCTAATAACGGCCATTTCAGAATGGCGCTAGTGTGTGAAAAATAGATATTATATGAACATGGCTCTTGTAGACGGAGTGAAGTTCAAATTCAAATTCAAAATCATTTATTCATGTAGGTATCATTGATACACTTATGCACGTCATTTTTTTAATCAACCAGCTTTTCGCAAAGGTGCTTTGTCATGGAGGAGAAGAAAAGCCGCAAAGAAACTCCTCAGCACATCTTTAAAAATAAAAATACATCGGTATATTTGTTACAAAAAAGTATCAATCACTAGCTTGTACGGAACTGGTTGCAGAGCTGGTCATTTCCATGCGTCTTTGTCATTTATGTACTCATCTACAGTATAGTAACCTTTGCCTAAAAGTTTAGATTTTACATGTTTCTTAAACAATTCCACTGGCAAATCACGTATTAACTTTGGGATTTTATTATAGAACTTTACACCAAGCCCCATAAAAGATCGCTGCACTTTAGAAAGACGGTAAGATAGCGTTACTAACTGGTGCATTCTTCTTGTTTGGCGAAAATTGATATCACAATTTTGTTTATACGCGGTTATATTATTCCGTATAAAAACCACATTACTATAAATATATTGTGAAGCTACTGTAAGTATACCTATTTCTTTGAACTTCTCACGCAAGCTTTCCCGAGACCTAAGTTTATAAATAGCCCTAATTGCTCTTTTTTGTAATATCAAAATTCGTTCTATACTGGCTGCTTTGCCCCACAGTAAGATGGCATAAGACATAATACTGTGAAAATATGCAAAATAAACCATCCTGGCAGTTTCGACGTCAGTACACTGCCTTATTTTCCTAACAACATAAGCAGCCCTACCGAGTTTAGTCGCGAGATTTGTTATATGTGGGCCCCACTGAAGTTTACTATCTAAGGTCACCCCTAAAAAGACCGTGGATTCCTCCATATGCAATATTTCATTATTTAGTTTGAGAGATTTTTCGACTTTTTTAACATTAGGTAGTACAAACTCTATACATTTCGTTTTTTTTTTGCATTTAAAAGCAAATTATTGATAGTGAACCAACGCGACACATGCGAAAGAGCACTATTTACGTCGTCAAAATTTACTTTATTCCTATCACACTTAAATATTAATGATGTATCATCAGCAAATAGTACAAGTTTGCTGAGTTATGCCACCCGTAATGAATGGCGCTAGTATCTGATGAATAGATATTCGAACATAGCTGCTGTAGACCGCACCGCAGCGCCACCCGTAATTACGCGTTTTTACGGACACTTTTCATACACAGAGATAGCCTTCCTTCTACTCTATCCTCCATGCATTCAGGTGCACGTCGCATCAGTCGCATGTCAGATGATCAGTGGTAAACAATGGCTGATGGAAAGAGGCAAGTTCTATGCAAATTACAAGTAATTAGATAGTGCTTACATTGCAAAGACACTTAAGAAATGCATTTGCTTTGGAATGTAAGGATGTAGATGTAGTGGGCGCTATGTTTTGTTTTATTTTTTAAACGAGTGCAAAAGCCTTGATTTTTAACCGACTTCAAAAAAGGAGGAGGTATTATATTCGACTATATTTTTTTATGTTTGTTACTTCAGAACTTTCGACTGGGTGAACCGATTTTGATGATTCTTTTGATATGTGTGTTCAAGTTGTGTTTAGTTTATGCTACTTGCAACTAAGTTGCGACTTGCTACACAATAAGATAATACAATACCATATTATGTAGCTATATATTCGCTGATCGCTTCTGCTGGTGCAAGTGATTCTCGTTTAATGTAATAGCGATACGAATCACCGATTATTCATAGTACGAGTATTTAACGATATAAATTAGTGTTATTATGCTCCATGAATGTATGATATTATCGTGCGATACATTTATTACATGTATATGGATCTAGTTATGCGTCGCTATGCGGAAATCTATTGTTATACGCTGAAACATTCAAGGCGAAATGCCTTAGTTTGATAAAATACCGGTAATAAAGTAAAGAATGTAATAATACATATATTCACGACCGGTTTTAATGTGATCATTTCTAAAAAAATCACTGAAAGAAAATCAGAAAATTGTAATTAGTTTTTGTATTAACTCTCTTTTAAATGTAATGTCTCTTCATGGAATGTTTACGTAAAAACACGTGGAGTTTTAAAAAAGCAGATATTCTGACCTGAGAATTTTCGATTGAAAATTAGGGTGCTTTTTCGATATTAAGTGAAAATAAGGTGAAAAAAGAAATATTTTAAATCAAAAAAATTACAGTATGTTTGGATCATACAAAGGTAAGTTTTCACCAAATTTTGTGATTTTTTTGTAAAAGATAAAAATAAAAAACCAAAAACTTGGTTATTTGAATTTTTCACATAAATTTTGAGATTATGTAAAAAAGTGTAAATACAAAAGTTGTAGATCTTTTTATTACCTACAACTTTGCCATTTAACTTTTTTCCATAGGACTTGTAGTTTTGCCGGAAATTGAGGTAAGCCGTTTTTTACCCATAAACTCCCCTGCCCCTCACTTCCCGTCCTCAGATCGCCCGTAAATTATTTTCCTTTCATTTTTGTTATATTCTCTTCCTTTTGCAATGGGTTTCATCCTACTATATTTTTTTTCACTTTTTACCGTTTTCAAATTCTTCGGCACTGGTCTAGATCAAATTTTGTACACTGACATTGTGCGTGGCTCAGATTGAAGAACAAAAGGGTGCGTGGCTTCACTCACATTTGGCCGGTTTTTTGCTTTAATTTTATAATCGAGTTGAAAAGACGAAAGAAACCTATCAGCAATTTTTTTAAACTCAGGTCCATCCACACAGTGTTGTGGCCAATGATTTCAAAAGGAAGGATATTTAACAAAAATGTACTTCATACAAGAGAAAAGTAGAGCCATCTCTCTCTCTCTTATGCTCCCTTACGAAGTACGAGAAACAGCCTTTCCACGGCGAATAATATATTCTGTTATTGGTCTTACTGGACCAATTTAAGTGGCCCGTTTTATGTACACACGCCTATACTATAATTCAATAGTGTTTATCCATGTTTATACTGACGCAAACGCCTGTATAACTTTCATGGCGTCCGTTTGGATATGAAAGTTGCTTTCTTACTCAGACTTTCATCGAGTTCCGACGACGTTGGAAAATGATCTCTAATCCAATATAATAATTATGAACGGTAATCGTCTCAAGAAAATTGCATTTAATGCGATTTGAAATGGTGTATTATCTTGAATAGAAGTTTTAATGCCAGGAATATTTAATACAAGGTTCTTTTGTGGTTGAATTTCTTTTTAGGGTAGGTAACAAAATGTTCATTTAGATTGTGTCTGAAAAAAAGCTAACTGAATCAATGTTTTTAATTGTTTCTAGGATTAGGATAGCATAAACTTACAGCATCCAAGTCCAAAGTCTCTACCAGATTAAAAAAGTTTCTTTAATGAGGTTTCGGTGTTAAAATGGGATTTGGAATAGGGAACTACCAAAAAAAAAAAGTATCAGCGGATACTTAGATAGGAACAATTTAAGTAAACAGGTAGCTTAAATAGGTGTCCCAAAAATTACGCAAGATTGGAACTTGGCATTTGCGTGACCAACGAAAACACTGTCGAAGATGAGAATGTATTTCAATGATATTTATGTAGTTTCAAAAAATTCGTAAAAGGAACAACATGAATCCAAAATGGCCGGCGCATGAATGAGGCGCGTAGCGGCAGTGACCTTGCCTACTCCGCTGCGAGCCCGGCCCGGCTCGGCTGTTGCACCGTGCCGCGCCGCGCCGCGTCATGCCGCGTCGCATGCCGCATGCCGCACGCCCCCGCACGGGCCGCACGCAAATTATCGAGCCGTTGCACTTCCTGCCTTACCCCCATGCTTCTGTTGCTGTGATTTGTTTTGCCTTATTTGTTTATTATGTTGGTATCAGGTGTGACGACGGACACTTCGTTGGTGCCGTTGGTGGCACAAGTAAAAATGCTTCTTTGCTTTAGTAAAATTGACCACGTTCCCTTCATAAACAACCTTTTTTAAGAAAGGGATGTGCCAAGTGAATTTATAACATTTACGCAGATAAAAAAAAAACTTAAATCTAGAATTTTACGAATCATAGTAGGTAATAGTCACAGCACAAGTCATAGGATCTACCTAGGTATCAGTTGACTATTATTATTGTATTATTTACTTTTTGAGAAATGCAACACGCAAGAAGTGAGTCAGCTGAACTAGTAAGAATTAATTTTGAAGTCAAGCAGAGCGTAATTCCGAACGATCCCTCAGTTTTGTACGTTAGTGAGCGAACTTTGGGAACGCACGGCAAGGATGTTCTTTTACTTAGGAGAAATACCACACTATTTCAATCTTCTGACTAGTATTAAAACAAGACTTAACTAGCAAAGGAGGTGGCCAACATGTGCCCCGGAAATGGTTAAAATACGTTTATTTGTACAAGGGTTTAGTCCTCTGAAAAGACATGTTTTCCATTTATTATAACATAACTAGAATTTTAATTTTCTTCTGAACTCCGCAGTGAGTAGTTATAATAAATTAACAATAATAATAAGTTGTATTGTATATACCTACTTAATCTTCTTATACCTCCATTGCTATCAGTGGAGGTTGACAATTGACTGACAGAAATGTGAATGTCTATTATATTGCCATTTGCCAAATGCTAAAAGATTTTTGAGTTTGATTTCTGCAAAATAATAATTGTGTTTGATTTTTTGCCATGAGGTGCATTAATTGCGCGGTTGATATTCAGCGCATGGCACGTCATTCAATATCTTCGCTAGCAAGAAACTTTCAATCCTGGTAGAATGAATCACTGCAATACAGGTATGGCATTTTCGCATGGGGTGGGCACGTCACCAAGATCACATAAAAGCCCCTGCATCATTTTTAGACTCAATATTAATTACTGCTGATCTTGGATAGAGAACAAGTAGATGGGTACACCAGATAATAAGCCAATGCTTCACCTTATATACCTTGTTTGATACTATTGTTTTAATTCCTCAATTTTTACATATGTGTACTTAATGTACATAATTAAACACTTAATAATATTAATGTGCAGTTTTATTTATATTGCGTTTGCTTGTGAATATTTCCAGGTAGGTAGGTGACAAGTTAATACGTATATTTTATTTAGTACTGCTGGTACTTTTTCGAATGAATAAAGTCATAATTAAAGTAAAATAAATAAATAAATTACCCAAAAGATAAGTAATATTTATTTAATATAAAAATCTCTCTTTAAAACACTTTTCCACGATTACTTATGTCTTGCAGAATATCAACCTACAAGAGCTAAAAGTGCTCGTAAAAGGAGAATCCCGAGTTCTACAGATTTTTATTGATAAAATTATTAAAGTAGATAGTGTAAGCTTTAATTTAAGGTAAAAATAAAATGTGTACATTATACTTCATAAGTGGGGCAATCGCCCATACAGATGTTGGCCACCTCCTTTATCTAGCAAGTAATATCTTTCTTTAATTTCTCAATGCGATGTTAATTGATACTGATAATAATTATGTATATTGGAAATATTGGAATCGACCACGAAAAAATCTAAAAAATCTTACGAAATCTTAGCTATTTTTATGTTTCTTTTAGAATAATTCAGCATTTTTTTCTCTGCTTTCAACACTATTATGACATTTTGAATAAGGGAGGCTAATATAGGTACTTGCCTCCTTAGGAGCCACCTAGGTATTAAAGGAATAAAATAATAAAAGAGATAAAAAAACTTGAAGCCTTTTAAATGACGTTCAAAGTCACCCGAAAGCAAGCCCGTAAGTTGCGGCAATTTACCTCGTGGAGCTGATAACTAAATTAGTTTTGGGTCGTGTTGGGTCCGTTTTTTGTGTGGTCGACATGTGAGGCACGTGCCAGGCGAAGTCCGAGCTACCTAAAGACGCCGGCGAGACATTTTTTGTCCCTAATCTGTAACTTGGCACCTTTTAAGCATCCTTTTTTACATTGATTTATGCAAAAAATATTTTTTATTGTTTTTTGGCTATCAGATGTTTTCAATTAAAACATTTTGTAACCGGTTGAGTGTCTGTCGTCAGAATGGGATTAATGTCTATAGTTAAGAACATTTTGTCACAGATTTTTAAATTAGCAGTATTAGAGCAATTTCTCTACCTTTTTTGAGGTTAAATAAAATAACAAGTGAATGTGGTCACAGTGGTGAGTAGCGACAAAAACATTTGAGGACGGGGTGTAAGTAAAGGGTTATTTTCTTTACATCTTGATTCCAAGCTAACTTCTGGTGTTGCACGCTGTTGAACAAGGAGAGAAGACGAGGAAAGACTTTTCAAAAGACACAGTTACGGCACAGTATACTTAACAACTTTCGTAATTTAGATTTCCAATCAAACGATTATATTTCCTAAATATAATCTGTCCATAAAAGCAAAAGTGAACATTATACATACATAACACTTTTTTGAAGTTGAAAGACACTCTATCCTTCATCAAAATTAGCATTTTTGGCGGTTGAACACATATCGCTATTTTAATACAAGAAAAACTTATAATCACATCAAACAAGCTGTGAACTCAGTCTTTATCAATAAACACCTTTTTGTTCTCACAGAGGAAAGACTACGATTTACATATTTTTGTTTTGTACAAAGAAAAGATTTTCGATAGTATATACATAATTATAGGTTTATGTTTTCGTTTTGTTTCCGAACAACACAATGAGTTCCCCTATTCTTTGGTCGTTACGCATGGTGTAACTTGTTATTTATTCTTATTGCTTGCCAAAAGAGTCTCAGGTTCGCTTCCCATATATTTATGTAACAAATCCTACTAATATTATATTAAATGTGCAAGTTTGTCAGGATTTACGGATGTTGGTTACTCTTTCACGCAAAAATGACTGAACGGATTTTCATGAAATTTAGCACACGATAGACCATGATCTGGAATAACCATGGTTACTTATAATCAAGGAAAACGCGGGAAAAACCGCGGGCAGATTGCTAGTAAAGAAAATGTTAAAATAATATTTTAAACTTAACTCATCGTCGACTGAACACATTTTACTATAATACGAGTACTCACGATATTTATTTTTGTATTCCGATATTTCGACGCAGTTGCAAGTTGCAGTTCATCCGTGACCACGATCCATGCAACTGGGTCGAAATATCGGAATACAAAATAAATATCGTGAGTACTCGTATTATAGAAAAATGTTAAAATAATAATTAGATAAGCAATAGGTACTCGTGTTTCTAATTGGATGTAGAAACAAGCGAGGACACTGGACCCTGGACATGAACTGATTACTCATAAAGCTGCTTAGACCATTAACTGCTATCGGAATGCTCGTTAGCAGTAAACACGTCATCACCACGCTAACGTAATGCTATTTACGTATGGACTTAATAAGAGAATCGGTTAATTCGAATCGGACTTCCGTGATAGGATTCTGTACGATAATTTATTTAAATACGTTTTTCTTCAGTGACCGAAGACCGTAATAATTAAAGATTGAATGAGGGAAATTCATTCTTCCTACTAATATTATAAATGGACGATTTGGAATGATTTGGAGGTTTATGTTACTATACATACATACTTATGAAAACAGTTCAGTATTCTATATCTCATCGCGTTGTCTTCTCATCGTCTAATATGTTTTTATATACTAGTAAAAAGAATATGTACCCATCTCCCGTAAATAGATGTTACCTACCTAAGTATATTACAAGTTAATTTCGATGTCCCCGGGTCCATATCAACGTCTAGCTAATTAATTAGGACTTCGGAGTGAGGTGGGGACAGCGGGGCAACAAGGGGCCCTGATACAACCTTTAAATACCCTCACCTACCCTCATCTACCCTCACCAACCTACGTTTTCCGAGTAATTGACATTTATTAGGTAAGTGTTAAAGTTTAGGCAATATGCTGAAGACATTGAAAGTTGGAGAATTTGGCTTCCAAGGCGAGGCTTGTCTTCGAATAAACAGGTCAAGGTCAAATTGGATTGGCGTAGGTATTAATATAATACCGGCTAATCTCATTAATGCTTCAATTACCTATTTATATAGGTTTAAAAAGACCAATCTTTTAGGTATTTAGGTTTTCCTGAAGTATTATTTAGCTCTACATTTATGTTTTTCACAGATGTTTCGGATATAAGTAACAGATAGACAGCAAATTATCTTCATTTAAATTTTGTCCTTATTTGAAATATACAATTATTTCTTTTTTTGATTTTTGACTAAAAACAATCTTTTACACATCTTGGTGTAAAAATTATGATGAACTTTAAAATATTTTCCCGTGAAATATGTATCAAAACTCTCAAAAATAAACTTATGGTAGATGGCGTTCCCGTTGTGTAGGTATAAATATAATTTAAAAACAAACGACCATGTTTACTTGCTCTACACCTCTACTTGTTTGTCCATATACCAACATAGAAAAGAGTGATATTGTCAGTCTTGACTCAACGTATTGAGTATTCTATTAAGAGGCCTGTGCGTGAGGATTGGCCGATTTCACTAACCTAACCTAACATTTTGAAAAATTCCGAGCTAGCAAAATTTCCACGCAGTTTTTCATCATCGTAACAATTTACAATTAATTTGTAAACAGTTTTCTTAAAGCAGAATTCGCGCCTGTTTCTCAGGTATGATACTAAAGAATTACGTTCAAACCCATTGAAGTATAATAAACAGACATCTCGAACAAAATGTGTTCCGCCGGGAAGTTCTATTTTCAAAATTGAGTCCCCGTTCTCCTTTCAAAATCGAACGAATCCATTGAAAATTGAAGCCGATCGGCGCCAATTCATTAGGACATACATTGTGTTCGCGTGCCTGTTCTATATGCTAGTAATAATAGTTCAATGTTCAAACCACTCAACTATTCGTAGGTACCTATAATATCCTGCCTATACCAACCTACGTAATAATCATGTTTGTTTCATGCCGGTATAATTTACGGCCTGAACACATGGTACAAAGGAACTTCGCCTTTGTTTTAAAATTGAACAATAAAGAGCCTCGGCCCTAACTTTACCCCCAATAAGTGTATAAGTGTTACAGCCGAGTTTGAGAACAATTTTAATACTTTTCAGTTTAAGTGCTATTAAAAACATGGAAAAAGAAAGAGCGGCTGTGTCTAACTATAAAGAAGTATTTAGGGATATTGCCTAACTGAAAAAGATGAGAGAAATATGGAGAAATATCGTATTTTTTTTCCCATAAAATTTAATAACAACCAATAACTTTTTATCATACATACATACATACCAAATATATAACTGGACGGCATATTTCGAAGAGGTACAGACAGATTATGTGACATTGGATGAATTTCTGCATCCTATCACTGCGCCCGACTGTTACCTATGGTAACAACTGGGACCGAAGGCTTTACGTGCCCTCCGAAGCACGGAAGCGCCCAATAAATTTTTGCCAACCGCGCCCGCTATTGCTTCAATCGTTTGACCCTTTGATCACCTATGTTGGTATAGGTGATCAAAGGGTTGACCACATAGGATCGACGCAGGCCTCCGAGCTATGAACGCTTCATTTAATGAATTAATAAAACACTACTAAAGCATCTTGAGTTCCTGTCAGAAGAATATCATCCATCAATCCTAGAACCGCTACAAAAAATGAAGATCACCACTTTCGCCCGTCAAGTCCAACGAAAAAACAGGACAGTCATGCAAAATCAATACCGTCTGACGAGACTAACACCAACTCGTCCCACATCTTCCCTAAGGAACCGTGAATATTGTATAAGCGCAACAGCTGATCGCGACGTTGCCGCTCTGGCAGCAGTGGCACGCGACGTTGCCGCTCTGTTGAGGCGATCGACCGACCCCCCCTCCCCCCTCCGCACCTTCGACGTCTGAAATAGTTGCCCTTTTATAGACGGTGGGAACATACTTTGAGCTGTTCCACGCTATTTAGGTCAGGTGCGAATTTTCGGGATTGCAGCGACAGTGTGGAAATTACTTGCGGCGAAAATTGAAAATCTTTCAATATTTTCCGAGAACTTTCTAATAGGATTGAGTGATTGTGCAAGACTAATAAGAGGCAGGTAATCTGAAATTTCTTTGCGAAACTGGAACTATTTAAGGTAAAAAGTTCACTTAGTTTTGCAACCTAAACGGCAAGGTTCTTCTGTGTACGAGAGCAATTTTAAAGACTCATTAACCAAGCCGATTTAAGAAGGGTTCTGTTTGAAAGATCATGCCCCATCAATACCTCAGAGAAAAGGCAAATAGGAATAGCAAAATACCAAATAAGTAATAAACGAATCAAATTATAATATTATCCCGAGTCCCCGAATACATAATCACGAAGAGTTTCTAATGAAAATTTCTGAGTCACATTTTATTGGTAAGTGGAGCAAACTGGTGAAGGTACCTAGTGTACCTAACTAGGTACTTAAGAGTCCTCAATAACAAGCTGAGCAATAAATGTGTTTTTGTTATAATAATATAATATATTAGTTTTATGCAATTTTGTAAGAGAACAATACAAAATTCACCTCCACAATTGTTTTTACACATAGTTCTTTGAATAAATTGACGTGCAAAGACTCGTCAATAACACAGTAGATGTCACTGAATTATCCTATTTCAAAATAAGTTGGGGCATATTTAAATACTTCAATGAGTTAATATTTTCCATTTTATTACTACTTATTGTTGCTCTATCATGCGGCCCCGGTTTCTACAGTCTACACTGCCTCAAAGGTCCTCTACGCATATCGTAAACAAATAAAAAAGAGTTTCTCTAGAATACCAAAAAAAATAGCTTGCTCATACACTCTAAGGTGTCTCTACTTCGTATAATGTCAGAATAAATATAATCACTGCTTATTTTTATACAACAAGTAATGAAGAAATTAAATAAATAAATAACGCTTCACACTCATAGACCATAACCCCACACTAAGATTCCCTGTGTCGTGTATGCCACGGACCCATACACGGACCCCACACAAAGACTTAAAATCGATACAGACCGAGAACAGAAATTCAAGCTCATCATTTAAATTTATGCCTCGCTGCAAATCGAACCCAGGACCCTTGGCGCGGCGATCCGGCGGTGACCATTGCGCCACTCGGGTCGTCAAATATGTTGGTGTCGTGTACCCTCATGGTAAGTACCCTCATGGTACGTCACCCTCCATGGACCGCTATTATCTACTCTGTGATATCAGTAACATCAGAGATCATGAATGCATTGTCGACCTAAAATTCATCATATTTCTAGCTTTTCGACCGACAGGCGCTGCGACCGAAACGTAAAAAATAAACGAATTTTCTTTTCTTTCTATCTACGGACCCATAAAAATATTATTTGGAAATAAATATTTTGTTTTATTATATCCCCTAAGACGTAAGTATTAATAAATTTTATTTGGGCCATTAAATAGTTATTATTCGCTACGCCAAACTTTCCCCTGGCGTCGCCAAATGGCTGCGGCGAGGATGTTAACAAGGCATTATGGGCCCAGTTGCGTAATAAAGCCTGACTCATTAAGCCGGTGGTTGTAGTTCAGTAAAAAAGCGGCCAAGTGCGAGTCAGACTCGCCCATGAAGGGTTCCGTAGCAGTAAGTAACATAATATAAAAGTTCTTGTAGTTTGTTGTAGCTTTGATCAATGTTTTTTGCGGTTTACGATTTATGACGTATAAAAAAAAACTACTTACTAGATCTCATTCAAACCAATTTTCGTTGGAAGTTTGCTTTGTAATGTACATCATATAATTTTTTTAGTTTTATCATTCCCTTATTTTAGAAGTTACAGGGGGGGGGACACACATTTTACCACTTTGGAAGTGTCTCTCGCGCAAACTATTCAGTTTAGAAAAAAAATATATTAGAAACCTCAATATAATTTTTGAAGACCTATCCATAGATATCCCACACGTATGGGTTTGATGAAAAAACATTTTTGAGTTTCAGTTCTAAGTATGGGGAACCCCCAAAATTTATTGCTTTTTTTCTATTTTTGTGTGAAAATCTTAATGTGGTTCACAGAATACATCTACCTACCAAGTTTCAACAGTATAGCTCTTATAGTTTCGGAAAAATGTGGCTGTGACATACGGACGGACAGACAGACAGACAGACAGACAGACAGACAGACAGACAGACATGACGAATCCATAAGGGTTCCGTTTTTTGCCATTCGGCTACGGAACCCTAAAAAGGGCCAAGCTACGTACTTTTTGTGTATAGGGCTTCGTTATCCTTTTAATGACATATAGTCTGTTCTGAAGTTTGGAATTTTTTCACAAGCATTACAGACAGACAATAATTACAGACAGAAGCATTACAGACAAAAGCATCACAGGCAGACGACCTGTGTGGCGAAATGGTTACCATACCGGATCGCCGCACCGAGGGCCCTGGGTTCGATTCCCAGCGAGGCGGAAATTTGAATGATGAGTTTGAATTTCTGTTCTCGGTCTGGGTGTGAATGTCTTTGTCATTGTCTAGTGTGTTGTCCATGGCACCTACCACACAGGGAATCCTAGTGTGGGGCTATGAGTGTGAAGCGTTATTATTATTATTATCTGTCACATAAATATCTGCCCCGGCCGGGAATCGAACCCGGGACCCCTCGCTTCGCAGGCAGGGTCGCTATCAATTAGTGATGTTGGACCAGGTATGAGTACAAAATAGGCTACAGGGTCATCATTTTGAAAGCAGCATTTGGCGTGAACGCTCACAGAAAAGAGTTTTGGTCAGAGGCTAGGTATTAATGTTATTATTCGCTACGCCAAACAGTCCCCTACGGTTCCCCTCACTAGGACAAAGGATTCTAATACTTATATATAAACTACTAAGCTGCGAGCTGCGATTGAGAGTTAAATACTAAGCCGATGTTAAAACGCTGTCGTTGGCAAATGATACGTGGCCGATATAAAATAGGTAATTAATCACTTTCCGTATGATTATATTTGGGCAGAGTAACACCTTACACCTGTTACTGTCACCGAATGATCTCGGCTCTACGTTACATGCGCTTATATAGAAAAGCGGCCAAGTGCGAGTCGGACTCGCCCATGAAGGGTTCCGTAGCAGCAAGTAACATAATATTAAAGTTCTTGTAGTTCGTTGTAATTTTGATCAATGTTTTTTGCGGTTTACGATTTATGACGTATTAAAAAAAAACTACTTACTAGATCTCATTCAAACCAATTTTCGTTGGAAGTTTTCATGGTAATGTACATCATATATTTTTTTTAGTTTTATCATTCTCTTATTTTAGAAGTTACAGGGGGGGGGACACACATTTTACCACTTTGGAAGTGTCTCTCGCGCAAACTATTCAGTTTAGAAAAAAATGATATTAGAAACCTCAATATCATTTTGGAAGACCTATCCATAGATACCCCACACGAATGGGTTTGATGAAAAAAATATTTTTGAGTTTCAGTTCAAAGTATGGGGAACCCCCAAAATTTACTGTCTTTTTTCTATTTTTGTGTGAAAATCTTGATGCGGTTCACAGAATACATCTACTTACCAAGTTTCAACAGTATAGCTCTTATAGTTTCGGAAAAAAGTGGCTGTGACATACGGACGGACAGACAGACAGACAGACAGACAGACAGACAGACAGACAGACAGACAGACATGACGAATCCATAAGGGTTCCGTTTTTTGCCATTCGGCTACGGAACCCTAAAAATCAGAGTCAATACAGTGTCTCATTAAGACTTATTTGGTAGTGTTGCCAGTAGTTTGTAACATACGTTTTCTATCAGCAAATCCGTAGTATTAACGTAATTTGCATTTTGAATTACGAGGCATTTCGACGGGAGTAAATTTAATACCAGCAACGGTGAGTTACATTTCACTATCCGATACGGTTTTGAGGTCGTAAACTGTGTCATAGATTATAGATTAGGAACGTTAGCCACTAGCCGCCGTTGTTGTTTATACATCAGAGACGACCCGTATGTCACATTGGTTATCATGCAGGATCGATCCAAGGGTTCGATTCCCAGTGAGGGAGAAATTTTAATGATGTAGTCATGTAATTTTTCATCACTGTTGTCAGGTCCGAAAACAGGATGACGGTATTTCTGGTAGAAATACGCTAGATTCTAATAAAATACGGTAAATACGTTTGAGATTTATCAAATGGTACATGTCAGTGTAGTTCGAAGCTGAATATGGTAGATCTACCGTAGCTAAGTACCTAGGTACTGTATCTGTATCTACTGTAGCTAGGTACCTGGCAACACTGGGCATCCCACAGGGCATAGATCTTACAGGGATACTACTCAGTTAGTTTACATGTTTGGTATAGTTTCCTAAAACATGTCGCATTTATTTTGTCTATAGGCGTGTCACGTATGCGAAGTGGATATAAATAGGAATCATGGTTCGTACACCGTCTGTCTGACTAAATTGATGTCGGCGTGTGTAGTGTCCTGAGCCGCTACGATCAAACTGACGCATCTTACGTTTCGTAATAAACCGTAAAGATGTTGTTTTATGAATTTGGAAAAGTGCCTATAATTTCCAACTTTATGACGGAAATTTATTAGAAACTGGACGATTATTTTAAAGATAACACGACTTGGACATAGCATTGATGTAAAGCTTAGTATGACTCTAGAAAATCGTAAAACGCTACCGAACAAACTTATATTAAAACAGGCACTTGGTTTAAATGGTGGTGTACCCATGGGCGACACAAAATTCATAAGAAACTAATTTAACTACCACAGGAAACTCCTACACAGTACGGAACCCAAACCACACACTTCTAAAACAGACTTGACCCATGTCAAACATGACGTATTTCAATGCTTTATGTGCAAATTTAATTTACGCTATGTAAATAAATATTAATTATGTAGGTATATCATTTTAAAGTCGTACGACGTAATTGAATAGGTACGTACGATACGTTCCCATTTCAAGAACAATAGCGTTATTGTAATTTCGAAATTGTATATGGATATAATACGTAGGTTTCCAATTATAATTGTGCCATATGTACCTAATACCGAGGTAAAGAGAATAATGTTTCGTTGAAAAATGTAATTGACATGTACAATTATTTATTTACACACTCGTTACGAAATCATTAAGTAATTGGTAAATTTTTAACCGACGAAAAAAAGGAAGAGGTTTTGATGATTCTTTTTTTAATGAATGGGGTATATCTTGAAGTTGGTCCCATTATTATTTTTTTATTCGTGGAAGATAAGTGAGTTAATTAAATATTTTATCAATACATGGATAATGTTATCCTGGTAGTCCACCAATCCGCACTGGAGCAGCGTGGTGGAGTATGCTCCAGGCCTCCTCAAGAGGAGAGACCCGTGCCCAGTGGCCATTAATGGGTTGAAGCCATCCTGGTAGTCTAATAATAGTAAGTCCCTGAATATAGTCCCTACTAAAATTTTAACCGTGAACGTTTCGTCGTGTTGATGTTTGGATGTTTTTCCTTTCATCACGCGCTAACCCTACGGGTTACGCTAAATTACGGGTTAAGATAAATTTATCACACACATCAATTTGAATTTGCCTCAACCGGAAATCAAAGTTGGGCCCTTGCGGGCGCTCTGCGGGCAGGGCACTAATGGTACTTATAGGTAATACTTGAGTTATGGGGTCGTGGACATAATTATAGTTCGTTGATTCCTGTAACTTTTACACAACTTGAAATATTGATGTCTTTAAGATCGAGATAATTTAGAGCTGACTTAGGCTCCAATGGGCGGAGTTGGAGTCAACTTAATAACACATTTTTACAATACCTAGGTAAGTACACTTTATTGCACATACCTATTCAGATAATGAACAAACGCACGATATGTACAGTCAAGAGCATAAATATATTACTATGGACACGTCAGCAATAATATCTACCCCAAGATGCGTTCAATAATATCTGTCTGCACGGACGCAGCAAAAATATCTGATATTCATAGACAGCATATTAAAGTGACGGCAAAATTATCTGACGAAAAAAGTACATCAAATAATTGTAACAACCCCCAAAGCAAAAATATATGACGACATTAGGTACAAAATAATGTGATCACTCTTTTAGTGCAAATATATGTTTGCCGTTTACTAATTCTGTAAGCATTTGCATTGATTCCTCAATCATATAGAAGGCTACGTTTGCCGATTTAGAAGCGTAGCCAAGACTGCCAGCGCGCTATGTGGAGTCTGGAGACTGTGGCGAGCTGGCGACGTCGCCAATAAGATGTACACGTGTCCACATAACGGCTCCCTGAGTGGAGACTGGATACTCTGGCGACGTCGCCGGCGTAGTTGCAATTGCTACCTGGCGTTCGAAGGTAGCCAAAAGAGTAGCCAGTGGCTACTCTCTTTTAGTCAGTTTTCTCAGATCTCATATCTTTTTTAAATTCTTTAAATAAATTGACTATTTCGTCCTAACATCTTATTTTTAAATTGCGGTCGGAATAATCAGTTCTTGAGACATCCCATAAAAATTGAAGATTTTGTATTTATACAATAAACATTTCTGTATCAATGTGTAAAATGTAACCGTGTTAAAAGTGAAAAACACAAATAAGAATAATAAATAAAATAGTTTGTTTTTGTAAAAAAAACACGCGTGCGCGTCCGTCTTGGCAGCCGGTTTGGACACTGAGTGAGTGAGACGCAGCTTGCACGTGTACATTTTACTGGCGACGTTGCCAGCTCGCTACGCTTCCAAATTGGCGACGTTGCCAAACCGTCGTCGAGTCTGACCGCAAATAAAAGTATTTTATTTATGAAAATGTAACAAGAACACAGAGTAGTGTACTAGTAGAGAATATGCAATATAATTACTTTATAACAAAAAATAAAACCAACGAAAAAAAAAATGAAAAATAAAAAATAAAATAAACCATTTTGTATTATAAATTAAGATCCAAAATTGTCAGTAAATAAATAATTAATAAATAATTAGTAAATAAATAAGAAGACCGTGCCAAATAAACAACCAAAATTAATTACATAAAGTTCATTTTATGAGGGCAGCGGCATGCGATGCACACGGCAGCAGCAGCGCGGCGCACATCTTTTCACCGTTTGTTTTTTCATTTGTTTGGCACCGCCTCAAAATCATTTATTAACTCTTAATTATTTTGGATCTTAATTTATAATACTAAATGGTTTATTTTATTTTTTGCTTTTCAGTTTTTTTTTCGTTGGTTTTATTTTTTGTTAAAAAGTAATTATTTTTTAATTTTTAGTTGCTATAATACTTATAATTAGTAATAAATTATTGGTGGTAGATTCAGTTACCAGGTAAAAAAGCGGCCAAGTGCGAGTCGGACTCGCCCATGAAGGGTTCCGTAGCAGCAAGTAACATAATATAAAAGTTCTTGTAGTTCGTTGTAACTTTAATCGAGGCAAATTGCGGTTTACGATTTATGACGCATTAAAAAAAAACTACTTACTAGATCTCGTTCAAACCAATTTTCGTTGGAAGTTTGCATGGTAATGTACATCATATATTTTTTTTAGTTTTATCATTTTCTTGGTTTAGAAGTTACAGGGGGGGGGGACACATTTTACCACTTTGGAAGTGTCTCTCGCGCAAACTATTCAGTTTAGAAAAAAATGATATTAGAAACCTCAATATCATTTTTGAAGACCTATCCATAGATACCCCACAAGTATGGGTTTGATGAAAAAAAAAAATTTGAGTTTCAGTTCTAAGTATGGGGAGCCCCCAAAATTTACTGTTTTTTTTCTATTTTTGTGTGAAAATCTTAATGCGGTTCACAGAATACATCTACTTACCAAGTTTCAACAGTATAGTTCTTATAGTTTCGGAAAAAAGTGGCTGTGACATACGGACGGACAGACAGACAGACAGACAGACAGACAGACATGACGAATCTATAAGGGTTCCGTTTTTTGCCATTTGGCTACGGAACCCTAAAAATGTAGTAGATGAAATATCAATCATCCCCTATTTTCGTACCTTTAGGGGTAAAATTTTCAAAAAAATATGGGACCAATTTCAAGACATACCCTATCCATTAAAAAAAA
Organism: Thymelicus acteon; assembly: GCA_951805285.1. NCBI lineage: Eukaryota > Metazoa > Arthropoda > Insecta > Lepidoptera > Hesperiidae > Thymelicus > Thymelicus acteon. Next base: position 1,875,234 of record OX638226.1, on the reverse strand, counting down.
ATCATCAAAATCGGACCACCCTGTGCCGATTGCTGCGTGATCATACAAAAAAAAATATACGTGTCGAATTGAGAACCTCCTCCTTTTTTTTTCGTTGGTTAAAAAGAAAGATGGTTCACTGAGAAGAGCGTGTTTTTATTTAAAATAAGTAAAACTTAATACATATGAGATCTTTTGATGGGTTTAGAAGGACCATACAAAGGCAGTCGGGACAGTTAATTTTTTTGCGCTGTCGGGTTTTTTGTTTTTTTTTTTAACTATTTTTCTTACACTTTTTAACCAATTTTAAATCGTTACATATCCTAAGCTGTCACGTAAAATTAAAAATGATGAAACGAACCTAAAAATAATTTTTGAAAACCTATTTAGCGATACCCCCCTTGACATAGTTCGTTGTATTTTTTTTTCATTTAGACAATATGGTGTCTGGTTATTCCTGTGGTTTTTGATTATTGTCATGTTTGTAATGACACTCGCAAGGTTAAGGCATATCGATTGATACAAGAATCATCAAAATCGGTCAACCCGTTTGATCTCTATAACGCCACATAGGAACATACATAAATACATAGACTGATAAACACATTACCCTCCTTTGCGTCGCGCAGTCGGGCAAAATGTATAAAAATAATAAAAGATTTACGTCAGATATTTTTGCCAACTATTGAACGTCATATATATATGCATATGAATCAATGTAAATGCTTACAGAAACGTAGAATTAGTAAACGGCAAACATATATTTGTACTCCAAGAGTGATCACATTATTTTGTAACTAATGTCGTCACCTATTTTTGCTTTAGAACGTCATACATTTATCTATGATTGAAGGATAAATGTAAATGCTTACAGAAACGTAGAATTAGTGAACAGCAAAAATATATTTGCACTCTAAGAGTGATCACATTATTTTGTGACTAATGTCGTCACATATTTTTGCTTTGGGCGGTTGTCACAATTATTTGATGTACTTTTTTTGTCAGATAATTTTGCCGTCACTTTAATATGCTGTCTATGAATATCAGATATTTTTGCTGCGTCCGTGCAGACAGATATTATTGAACGCATCTTGGGGTAGATATTATTGCTGATGTGTCCATAGTAATATATTTATGCTCGTGACTGTACCTACCTACATTGCGTATAGAACAATTTGTAGTTATTTGAATTATTGCATGTACGTCGGACGACTGCCTTAGTTTTTGTGAGAAGAAAATATTCTGCCATAATAAGAAAATTTTATTCAGAATAAAATTTCCTTACGATTTGCATTTCGTTGTAGTAATGTCACGATCAGAGGAATGTTTCATATCTCCGAGAGGTATCTGGGATAAAACGTATTCTTTCCTTTGTATGTATGTACGCAGTGCCGGATTAACCACGTAGCAAGAGTAGCAATTGCTACGGGCCCCGAAAGGGGGCCCCGCATATTTAAACCCACTCATCTCTGCCTGAGAGTAATTTTTTGAGTGAAACTTATTCAGACATTTACCCACAAAATTGTAACTTATCCAGGGAAAATAAACGCACTGAGTATTGAATTGTTTTTTTACCACTTTATACTTAAGAACCCATAGTAGATCAAGGGCTCTTTGAAAGAATTTGCTACGGGCCCCGCGCTTGCTTAATCCGGCACTGTATGTACGCGCACATAGCTCAGCATAATCTATGTATATGTATGTATACGCAGAACGCACTTTCCCGTAACAAAGTCGATCGCACCGACAGATCTTCACAGTGTTCCGACAGACAGACAAAGAACGTTTACTATTATCATGCTAATCCCCGGCGAAACCAGTTTCTTACTTCTCAATATAGTTGTATTTTCTATGCATAATAGGCATACACTTAGAATATTATATTTATTGTATGTAAAATAAAATAAAACCGTTACTTATGTTTACGTATCAATTGTTACGAATTTTATACTGAGGCTTTTTATTTTTGGTTTTCTTAATTATTACGTACGCGTAACCGCCCTCGCTTTGCTTCGGTTTTCTTATTTTTTTACACCTTGGGTTACATTCTTGGAGTTTTATTAAGGATCCCTAATTTTTTGAAAATATAATAGGTATAGCCTATGTTACTCGGGGATAGTGTAGCTTCCCAACAGTGAAAGAATTTTTGAAATCGGTTCAGTAGTTTCAGAGCCTATTCAATGCAAACAAAAAATCAAATCTTTCCTCTTTATATATTAGTATAGATAAACACATTCACTACGTATTGTAATAGCTAAAAAATCAGTTAATATTGCTAGTAACCTCGCCAATAACTGTACACTGTACAGTCATTCTCTTAGACACATTGACACGATGGCTACACTTAGCGGAACCTAGGTAATGTTATAAAGAAACATGACGTCACAGCACCCGTAGCACCAAAAACAACAAACCATGAATGAATCCGATCCTGTGGCAAGGTTAACAAAAAGGGTTAAAAGTAACGTTCCCGTAAAGGGGTAAAGCTAATTAGTCACGCTACGGGTTACGTCAATCAGTGGAACAAACTTCGGTCAACAAACTTAACCTCGTTACATCTCGTGATTCGAAACTTCTGCAAATACCTACCTATAGCCATTGAAGTATTATTATTAGCTTATAGAACCGACACCGCGAACACAATGTATGTATGTCCCAATGAATTGGCGCCGATCGGCTTCCATTTTCAATGGATTCGTTCGATTTTGAAAGGAGAACGGGGCTCAATTTAGAAAATAGAACCTCCCGGCGAGACACGTTTTGCTCGAGATGTCTGTTCTATGACATTATACTTCATTGCCTATAGCACAGAATACTTAATAGTACCCATTGGTAAATAATTAAAATATTATAACAAAGTCCTCGGCTTCCTTTTTGCTCGCCTAGTGCCTTCGGTGTTAATGTCCAAGGTCTTCTGACCACTTAACACTAAATAGCCTGTGTAGTTCGTGCTCGTATTTGAATAAAAGAATCGTCACCGTTTTGCTACAAGCCGTGGTCTGTGAAGTCCGATGTATAGCTGAATAAGGATACTTATGGAACAACCCTAACATAGTATGAGATAGAAAACAATAGATGTCAGTGTGCGTGTTTATGTATTTATTTATTCCTGTTCAAACAAAGACATTGACTTCAGTTGACGAATGCTGGGGTCAGTGACCACCTGTGTAATTACATTCCACTCGCAGCGGGAAAGACTAACGAGGTATACGTAGGTACTAGTATACTAGTATACTAGTATACTATATATATTTTTTAAAACCTGCTATTAAAAAGGCTATCATGATATATCTTTTTGAAATCCTCATGTTAAGCTCTTTAATTTAATACCCATATTGCAATAATCGATTTATTTTTAATTTTTTACCAACTTCAAAAAAGGAGGAGGTATTCAATTCGACTGTATTTTTTTTTGGTTGGTACCTCAGAACTTTCGACTGGGTGAACCGATTTTGATGATTCTTTTTTTAATCGAAAGTTGGTGCTTGTCATGTGGTCCCACTTAAATTTGAGCGAGATCTGAAGAGTAGTTTTTGAGTTATTTTGAACTCGGTTATTTTTTTTCAAGAATTATTAATTCTTTAAACAATGGCATCTCATAGCTGCAATATTTGTTTTTTAACGTCACCTATCTAAGAACACTTGGGTTATCACGAGAAATCTAATGATATCTTAATTATAAAAATTGGTCCAGCGGTTTCGAAGATATGAGGTAATAACACGGACCTAAAAAAAAGACGGACATAATCCTAAGAACAAATTCAATGAAGCACCCATAGGAATACCAACTCTGTATTCGTACAAGTACAAACACCCACACATTGACACCATACGGCTACAACATTGACACCATGGCCAATCAAAAATTACAAAATTACGCACACATTGTAAGCGAGCTGTCAGCTGTCAGCTTCACTCTCGATTAGACAAGGTTACGTCTGTTCTTTTTCTATGTCTGTGGGTAATAAAGAATATTTCACGCAAACATACATACAATCATACAGGATACGCGCGAAAAACATAACCCTTCCTGGCAGTCGGGTAATAAATAATGCGCTTGTTGCCTAATAAATTCTGTTAATCGTAAGGAATCAAAAAATTAAAAAATATTAATTACACGGTATGCCCGAGTTTTCGTCTGTGGTTTGAAGGCTGCATAGATAAAATGAAAAATGTAAAGTCTAAAGTCACAACCAAGGAATGATTGAGAAATAATAAAAATAAATAGGAAGTATGGAAACTTATGGAAAATGCTGGAAATCTTCCTATTCAGTAGGTACAGGTTTACTGACAGTGATAAAATAGTTCGCATAGCACATGAGGTTTATTCGCATAAAATTAAGAAATGAAAAGAAATAACTTTTATTCCAAGTAGGTTTGTTACAAACACTTTTCGAAAGTCACTCAACGCCATCGCTAGATTCTCAAAATAGCAGATTCTAACCAGGACAAATTGTCATTAGGACAGATTCTCGTAAAGCCAGATTCTCACAAGAAAACATCATAAGGACACAAATAGTGCAATTCCGCACAACAACAAACTAGAAGCCAGGTCGAGTCCAAAACTAGTTACAGTAGCTTCAACCCATTAATGGCCCACTGTTGAGCACGGGTCTCTCCTCGTGAGGAGGCCCAGAGCATACTCCACCACGCTGCTCCAGTGCGGATTGGTGGAGGGGTTATTGGCCAACCCAATTGTCGGAAGTTTTCAAACCGCCCGAAGACCTCCGACATGGCTTAACGACTGTTATCGAATGATAACAACCGGGACCGACGGCTTTACGTGCCCTCCGAAGCACGGAAACGCTCAAGAAATTTTTGCAAGCGGTCACCCATCCAACTACCGACCGCGCCCGCTGTTGCTTAACTTTGTCGATCACATAGGATCGACGCAAGCCGCCGAGCTATGAGCGCTTCACATTTACATTATTTACTCTATTTATAGGTTATCTTAACTATCTACAGGGGTAGGTACGTAGATTAAAAATAGAGGCCAGATATTAATGAAGGAAGCAATTTACGCAGCCTGCGAGCTACCGAGTACCGAGCGAGCGTGACCTGAAACACTAGTGACGTCATGTTTAATTACAGCTCATAATTAGACGCTTCTCCTGTAATATAAACTACGAGTAACCGCCCTCGCTTTGCTTCGGTTTTCTTATTTTTTTACACCTTGGGTTATATTATTGGAGTTTTATTAAGGATCCCTATTTTTTTTTGAAAATTGAATATAGACTATGTCATCCGCGGATAGTGTAGCTACCCAACAGTGAAAGAATTTTTCAAATCGGTTCAGTAGTTTCGGAGCCTATTCAATGTAAATAAACAATCAAATCTTTCCTCTTTATAATATTAGTATAGATAAAGCATGTTGAGTCTGCTCTAGTTAGCTTCCATGATCAATGTAATTTTTGTTTTTATGGAAGTAGCCGGCAAACGAGCCGACGATCCACCTGATGGTAAGTGGCTACCGTCGCCCATGGACTTCTGCAACACCAAAAGCATCACTGATGCATGTTCGTCCAAGAAAGAGAGAAGAAAAAGAAAGAAAGAATTCTGTCTCTCGTTGCTATGTTATAGTACAGACAGCCAAACTGTCAGGTGTGCTTATGTAAGGCATGATACAAAACCTGTCGTATATATTTTGTAGCATTTAATATTAATAATAACTCAAACATTATGTAATGCTAAACGTTACGGGACATTTTTGCCCGAGTGCGAAGGAAGGGTTATGTTTTTCGCGCGTATCTTGTACCTATGTAAGTATGCATGTAATATTCTTTATTACCTCATATCTTCCAAACCGCTTGACTAATTTATATAATTAAGATATCGTTAGATGCATCTTGACAGCCCAAGTATTCTTACATTGTGTGAAATTAGAAAAAAAAAAGGTTGTCTGCAAAGTCGGTTTAACGGACGGTAGTTTAACGTGACAACGTCATGACAAAGCTCCGCTCCGCTCCGCCCCGCCCCGCTCCGCTCCACTCAACTACGATCGCCTACGGCATCGGCTACGATACGCCGATCGTGCCTCTCTCTCGCTTTTGCCGCTCTCTCGCTCGCGGAACGCTACATTTTTTCGTGCGTGCGCCCGGCGTTCATCGTTTTAATAGACGTTATCACGTCAAAAAAAAAACAAATGTAGTGGCTGTTAGATGGCATTGTTTGCAGTATCAAAAAATAAAAGTTAAATCGAATAATGCAATCCTACTAATATTATAAATGCGAAAGTTTGGATGTTTGGATGTTTGTGTTGCAATCACTCAAAAACGGCTGATCGGATATAGATGAAATTTGGCACACAGATAGTTTAATATCTAGAATAAAATATAGGATACTTTTTATCCCGAGATATTGATCTGTTCCCGAGGGAGAAGAAGTAAACTATATGGTAATAGGAAAACAGTTTTGACGTTTGTTTTCACAGTGACATTAGGAAACTCAAAACAGCTGATTGAGTGATTAAATTTTAATAATTAGTTCATTTTTTTAATATGTTTATTTACAAACATATAAAAATTTGCGGTGAGGCACATTGTGATCATTTTTATCATGCAATGGAAGCTTTAGTAACCATCGATCTCGTATAAAATCAAGTAAAACAAACACAGCATTTTTTACGCAAAATGAAGGCTGCTTACACATCAGCGTTTGTCGAGCGCTCCTAGCGCCAAACGCTTGATCGATGAACTATAAAAATAATAATTTTACGTTGAATAAGTACTCGTAGCTTATCAAGGTTTTTCCCAGCTCTAAATATGAGGTGCAATTGAAATATTATATTATATCGTATCAGGTTTAATTACTTAATAGCAAAAATATCAACAAATTTGTTTTTTAACATTTGTAAATATCTACCTATATTTTTTATTTACCTTATAGAAATAAATATTGATTTTGTTAACTTATTTAGCAAATCATTATTCACGTGTGTCGGATGAACGCGTACGTTTATAAAATCCTAGTGTGGTGTCGGCCTTACGTCAATTCGGCCTTATGTCAATATTTCTTAATTTTTTTATTGCTGTGCATGCATAATAATATAACCAGTGCTTTAACCGAACACTACAAACCTTAAATAAGTTTTTAATGAACAAGACCGTTAGTATACAATGGTTTTAGTTAGGAATAGATTCGTTGTTTAAGAAGCGATTTTCATGATTTTTTTTATTGTATTTTATTGAATTTACTCAAGTTGGTCCTACTTCAATATAGTGAGACTGTGGATTCTGGAGGTAAAGAATGAGCTTCTCAGTCGTAGGGAATAACTGAACTGTGTTTAAATATGTTCGCTGTTGTTATCGTTGACATCGCATGGTATGGTGGTGTGTCTTAGAGACGCTAAATTATGACTCCTCAACGGAACAATTGAAATAACTAAACAATTTTTAAAAATATTTGTTGTTTGTAAATTTAAGGGTAAAATCTACAAATCCGTCATAAGACCTGTCGTAATGTATGGATCAGAATATTAGGCTACAAAGAAGATTAATGAGAGACGATTGCATGTCACAGAGATGAGAATGTTGAGGTGGATGTGTGGAGTGACGAGAATGGATAAAGTAAGGAATGAGTATATTAGAGGAAGTTTGAAAGTGGCAAAAATGTAAGAAAAGTTAAAACGGTACCGAATGTCGTGGTATGGGCACGTGATGAGGCGAGAGGAAACGCATGTAACGAGAAAAGTGATGGATATGAATGTGATGGATAGACGAAAGGGACGAGGACGACCAAAGAAAATATGGATGGATTATGTTACAGATGATATGAAAGATAACAGAGTTAGTGTAAAGATGACGGCTGATAGGGAAGTGTGGTAGAGGAAAACATATTGCGCCGACCTCAAATAAAATTGAAAAACGGGCAGGATGATGATTAATATTAACACTGTAAAACCAGATGCACAGACAAATAGATTTTTTTTGTTATAAGTTATTGCTTGATTACAATCCCACCTGATGGTAAGTAGAGATGTAGTCTTGGTTTATTATAGGATCTATTTAGTACATAAACATACATACATATTTTCTAACCTTTCATACTTTAAGTATGATGATGATGATGTTCCGCGATGACCCACGATGATTGCAAGGAAAATACTTAATTTGGTATATGTACTTTTAATTTTAAATCATAGTTTAAGGATATAACAAACTGCAACTTCATCTGCGTAAATAAGGTCCACAGACAAATAAATCATATTTTTGACTACGGTATCGTGTAATTTTTTAGCGATATAGTCGATATGGCTAAGACGCTATATAATTTTTAGCCACTAAAAGATATACATGGGGCAACCTCGCTATTGCCACTCTATGGAGTACATAAAACACTGAGTCTCTTCGTTTCGTTTCTTTTTAATGCCCTTAATAAAGATGTCATACATGGAAGCATCCATTAATTGTACCGGTGTTATTTAAAGAATGATATGGTTCGTTTGTGTTACATTTTTGTAAACGTAATTCTCATAATGGTTCTGCTGGTTGTTATAATTGCAGAATAACTTTATAGTTTTCCTCCAGAATAATAGTTGTTCTTTTATTTTCTGCGCATCGCAAAATTTACACCCTTTGTTAATTTTATCCCTTTTTAGAAGCTTGTGGCTACTGAGACTTGCGAGTTGTGACTCTCATCATGCTCTAGCAACAGCCCATCTCCGTCATTCTGTTTCATGAGCATGTTGCTAACGTCGTTTACCTGCCTGTTCCGGCGTAGCAGCTTTCAAGCTTGCTGAAATTATTTTTCACGACGTTTCCTTTGATTTTTATGACCCCTAAGCAGCTCGCTGGTACGCCAAATAATGAGCATGTTTCTGGTGTCGATGATGTGCAGGTTTAGGCAGCTCTTAAGGTAGCCTGCCGCTGAACTTCTTCCTCACGACATGCCCTATGATTTTTTCGAATCTTTAGCAACTTGCTAGAACGCGAAATAATAAGCATGTTGTCAACATCATTCTTTGGGATGAAAAGCAGGATACTGTAAGTTTAATTCACAAACATCCAAACATCTAAACCCAACATCTAAATTTTAGTAGGATCTGGATCTAATTCTAAATTCTCGCGGACGAAGTCGCGGGTAGAAGCTAGTATGGATAATAAATTAAAGAGCTCACCTTATGGTGATTTTTGATTTTGAAATCTTTATGGATTTCATAAAGGTATATGATAGCTTTTTTGATAGCAGGCAGGTTTTTTTTTAATTTTTAAATTTATACTAGTTGTGTCATGTACTGCAAACTCTTTTGATGATTGTTCGTGTACATATACAATTCTTGACATATTGTAGAGTAATTTTAACGACGAAAAAAATGTTTTTTTTTCTGTTCTTTTATTTCAATTCTTCTCGCTTATAATCTCCTACTATTATAGAAGATAGCATGGTATTTTTAGAATTTTACAGATAACAATGACGATTACATGAATAACTGGCTAGGCCATTATGGTTATTATGGTTATTTTGTCCGTAACAATTGGTAAAACATAACATATAACAACGGTTAATTACAACCATTAAATGGTGGTCTGTGAAGTTTTAGAACCACTGCGATGGCCTCTCCTGATAAGATGTAGAGCCTACTCTACTTAGCTGCTTCAGTGCATAATAAATGGATTTTCAATTAATTCTACTGGGAGTTAATTTAGAAATTCAACTCAACTGAGAAATTCAATTCAACCAACTCAACTGGTGAGTGAGATACGCCTTGATATAACATTGGTTTATGCTAAGAAAGTAAGCGAAAAATATTCCATAAACGCTACCACTCCATTCCTATACTGAGAGACCAGATAGTAATTTCAACCAGAAAGCACATTCAATCAAAAATAAAATTCAGTAACGTGTAACTAAACTTAAGACCTAACTTTTTCTTGACGGTAATTTAAAAGCTGAGAAAAACATGACAATATAATTCACCCAACTTGGCTGTAATGACTCTGTCCTTCGTCAATAAAAGAAAAAAGAAAAAATACTCCACGACCATCAACAGCGTTCGGAATTCAAAAAAGTTTGAAACTCGTCCTTGAGCGCGCCAAAAGTGACAGATAAAAAAGTTAACGAGAATGAAAGACAAGGAATTCACGCAATTTGCTCAAGCGATACTAGGAACACATCTCTCATTCTGTTTCGAACCAAATCAATCAATTCCTGTAACGCAGTCACACATACGAAATTCCCGGGACGCAATCAATGTAGCTTAGCTCGACCAAGGCTGTACGTGAGTGAAAGAGACGGAAGTATACGTGTAGTAAGTGGCGAGGCAAGGACGCAAGGCCTGCCAATTTCACTAGGGCATCACAAGTTTTACTGCAGTGTGTACAGTAACATTTAATAACTAGATAACTAGAACAGCTAGTAATGTAGGAACAAAATTCGTGTATTTTTATCAAACACGAGTAACCGTCGCTTTGCTTCGGTTTTCTTATTTTTTTACACCTTGGGTTACATTATTAGAGTTTTATTAAGGATCCCTAATTTTTTGAAAATATACCATAGCCTATGTCACCCGGGGATAGTGTAGCTTCCCAACAGTGAAATAATTTTTCAAATCGGTTCATTAGTTTCGGAGCCTATTCAATGCAAACAAACAATCCAATCTTTCCTCTTTATAATATTAGTCAAATATAAAGTGGAGTGATTTTTCTGTACCTATTCTAGGTACGTATAAAATTTGCGAAAATTCATACCAATTACACAAGAAACAACATAACGTATCTGTAATATATTTTGTGTCCCGTCTGTCACCATAAAGTAAGATGAAATCACATTTATCTACACATCTACGACGTTCTACGACCAGAATCTTTCCAATCAATAAAGACTCGAATGGAAATCGAGAAAATCATTCATACGCTCGTGTTCAAGAACATAAAAGCCAATTAGGGTCCAGATTAGAACATTATCGTCCAATCGGAGGCGAGAAACTGTGACATCAGCCAATCACCGTGAAATGGCCAAGTAGACGCCAACTTTGTATTAGCTACGTAACAATCTATACTAATACTAATCTATACTAATATATAAAGAGGAAAGATTTGATTTTTTGTTTGCATTGAATAGGCTCCGAAACTACTGAACCGATTTCAAAAATTCTTTCACTGTTGGGTAGCTACACTATCCCCGAGTAACACAGGCTATATTATATTTTCAAAAAAAATTAGGGATCTTTAATAAAACTCCAATAAGTTGTAAAAAATAAGAAAACCGAAGCAAAGCGAGGGCGGTTACTCGTATCAGATAAAAGACAGCAGTCTAATTAGATACAAAGATGAGATACAATGGACCTATCCATTGGGGCTGTTGATAACATAGTATTATTCGAAATGATATACCTAGTGTGACGTTCATTGCTATTCTGTGAGTTTAAGTAGGTAGGTACCTATTTCAACTTATTCCCGTAGATATCATTGACATTGTTAATGGTAATTTCATAAAGTTAATCTGCTACCAACGCCTCTAATGCCCATTGAAGTATAATGACATAGAACAGACAAGTCGAACAAAATGTGTTTCCCACCGCCGGCATGACCGTTCTTTTCTCAATCTTTAGAAGGCGTCTTTACACACTTGCAACATAGTAACTTTATATACTGACACCTCCTGAACCACGACAAGTAGTTACCTAACCTTTACAAGGCGGCTTGCCAATTATGTAAACGCGCCTTATGATTTTTTCATTCAAAAATGGCGAAACCATTGCACAATAATGAAATAAATTCGTTTAGGTTAATATAATGCTTTGTTTCCTTGCCGGTGGTAAGTAACACAACTATCTTTTTATTTTGTAGTTGACTGATTTTTACAGCTTCTTAAATGTAACGTACTACGGCATTTTTGAAACGTTATTTTGTCACAATTTTGGCATGTGCCCGCCATGAGCGCAGCCGAATGACAGGCGAGTGACAGAATAAAATGAAGCCGGCCGGCTGCAATGCATACCCTCGAACCCGATGTTCGCGGTTTCTGTTCTATACGCTAGTAATAATACTTCAACGCTAATGCCTTAATTATTTCATGTCTTTTTTCACGATTCAGTATTGATATCAGCAATGAGTCTTCTTATTAATGTATACCTAACTAGTGGATATCCGGCGTGTTCCACTACGCAAAATTTTTTTGTATTGAAAAAGTCGAAAATCGAAAATGTGCATAATGCATTGTTTTAGTCGTCTCACACCATCTTCGAATTATTGCCTTTCAAATGAAACCATTTTAGGGCATATCGGTTGGATAGTTTCAAAGTCTTTTATTGACATAATCTTTATGGGCAATACCATTCGCTTTCAAGTTTAGCTTTCGTGACCTAACATTTAGTTCTGATCATATTCCATTCCGTCCAAGTAGGTTAGGACTATTACCCGACCGGGTTGCCGTATCATTATTTATTTAATGAAGAATGACAGTTAGACATTTATATCTCGTAATAACCCTTCCCTCTGACGTGAATGTTTATGGGCTAATAAAGTATTTAAGTAAGAAGTCTGAAACTGGAGCACGGAAAGAGCATTTTCCTAATAAAAGAAAATTACGGCTGTTGGAAGACATGAACTAAGTAAAACTGTGGAAGACTGCGAAGAGGTTACTGACTATAGGCTCGGAGATATAACCATTTTATTAATACTACGAGTAAACGCCCTCGCTTTGCTTCGGTTTTCTTATTTTTTACACCTTGGGTTACGTTATTGGAGTTTTATTAAGGATCCCTAATTTTTTTGGAAATATAATTAGCCTATGTCACCCGGGGATAGTGTAGCTTCCTGACAGTGAAAGAATTTTTCAAATCAGTTCCGTAGTTTCGGAGCCTATTCAATGCAAACAAACAATCAAATCTTTCCTCTTTATAATATTTGTATATATTGTATAGAATAGTATAGATTAGACTTTTGTCTCTCGAAAAACTGAAGAAGCTTCATAGCACTTCAATCTACACAGAGTTGTACAAATGAATCGTTTCCACATAGATTAGATACTAAGACACAATTATTGTATTAATTTTACCTTTTTGTACTTGGGCTGTTTTTGACAAGAACCTACAATATCACATTCTGTTGTACCTACGAAATGATGAATCATTATAAAACTTCTACGATTTTTCCAGTCTTTCTTAGCTAAAATCATAAGCTAAGTAAAACATCACCGTGCGTGGACTCGCATGTAATTTAAAATACAGTTTTCAAACCAAGAAAGTAATTTATGAAAGTTTTTATTCAAACTGCACTAAAGAAAAAAGCAGCGCACCTTAACCCGCGCTGAACAGGCATTTCATTCTTAATTTACCATTCTCTGTATTCATTCTAATTCATACAATTTCTTCGTTATAAATTCTGTTTTCCTTTATTTTTTACTTTAATATTCCGTTTCTAGTTGACCTACATTCAAACGTATCATTTATGGATCCATTATACAGTATAGTATTAGCTGTTACTTCGACTTGCAGGCTTTTAAATATTAACCAACCGTAATCATCCACTGTTAGGAAACGATACGTTGCTAATGGCGTGCTAAAATAGAATTACCTGGAAAACTATTCATCGATTTCTCGACTTCATGATTTATAAAGTAAGTCATTTAAAATTTATCAAATGAAAACCTTTATGTAGAGCTTGCAACTGTAATGTTAAACTAACGCTTTGTAAATATGTACGGATACATATTTATGTTAAGTACTTTAATAATAAACATAATACATATCTTAATTTAATTAAATTACTTGTCACGTTGTTTGTCCGCGATGGACTCCTAAACTACGTAACCGATTTAAATCTTTGCACACCGTATGCAGTTTGATCCAACTTGAAAGATAGGATAGCTTAAATCTCCCTTATGGCACACGGAAGGTTTTAATAAGAAAAAAACTTTTGACAGAACTAAGTCTGTCCGGGCAGCTAGTTTAATTTAAATTAATTATCCACTACAGACCATGGCCATTTCCTTATAACTGAGAAAGCCTAGCTTTCAGAAGAGTAACTCCTCAGTTCTGCTCCAATGCGCGTTAGTGGACTACCGCACTGCTAGAATGTTCTGGCTGTTTACATACGAGTATACTTTTTAAACAATTGAAAGAATGTTCCCAAGGCCGTCTTTAACCTACTGGAGACCCTGGGCATATTAGGATAATGGGGCCCCTATGACTTTGTCAGAACACTATTTTGTTAGAATAAACAAAGAAAGTAGATAAGCAAGCCTCTAGATTTATGCAAAAGCTTAATAAGGAAAGTGGTATTGTAGTCAGTAATTCGATTTATTCGAATTAAAAAAGTTTTTCGGTAATAAATATCGGATATCGTTTAGCATAGGTGATCTGGCAGGAACTAGGGGGCCCCTATCAATCACGGGGCCCTGGGCACGTGTCCAGAGTGCCCAGTGGATAAGAGGGGTCTGAATATTCCCTGAAAATTTGAGCCTTGTGGGAGCAGTTTATGAATTGCTCTCCCGATGACAACTTTGCTCTGTTCTGGCACATACTTGCAACCCTCACAATGGGTTGGCAATTTTTTACACTTAAGCATATCTAAATTACAATCTATTAAAATTGTAGCCTTGTGAAGGTTAAAAAAGAATATTTTTTTTGCATTTTCAAAAACTTAGGGATGATGACGCAACCGCGAGATGCCTGCCAGAACGGTACTTTCTTATTTGACTGATAATAAAACATGATTTAAAAAATTTCTAATTGTGTGGGAAATGGGTTAGTCAGATGGTTCAGTAACTACTATAAATTCCAAGTTGGAAGACATCATCTATGTACACATCAACTCAGTTTGTAGAACGCCTTTAGAAATAGGAAAAACAGGAAAACCGTAAGAAAAACAAAACGAGTAAACATATAATATTATGTAACATATTCTCTTTCATGTGAGAATTGTTGTTTCAACTATTGAAAGACGTATTTGGGTCGCCCCACGACCTATAAACTGAACCTGTCCAAACTAATATTACTGAAGTAAATTAGTTTTCAAAATAGTTTGTGTGGTTTTCCTATTTCTGATTGAGAAAGGTAAGGCATTGTGCAAACGACAGATTTAACAACAAAGTGGACATTGGCTGTGGCGGTTCAGAATTACGGTTCTCCCATATGGGAGGTTACAATAGAGAGAGTGAGTAGATCACTCCCTCTGTTCTAGCCCATTTATTTATTAGTAAAGTTACATTTTTAACTTACAATTAGTCACATGCAAATAAACATTTCGGTCTAAAATTTACTCGGAATGTATTATCGTCTTACCGTGATCGTATTCGAATAGGTACACAAGTCAAGGTATCGAACGTACGTATTTCACTGTATTTTTAGTACAAATCAACAACAGTCTCACAATTTACACAGGTACATGTTATGCTAATAAATAATAATATAAATTTTACTAACAAAAAATAACCGACTCCAAAATTACTCAAAAACCACTTGTCAGATCTCGCTCGAATTTATGTGGGACCACATGACAAGCACCTGCTTTCGATTAAAAAAAGAATCATCAAAATCGGTTCACCCAGTCCAAAGTTCTGAGGGAACAAACATAAAAAAAAGAAAAAAAATACAGTCGAACTGAGAACCTCTTCCTTTTTTGAAGTGGGTTAAAAAAACATAATACTTCGCAACAACGTATATTGTGTAAATAGTGCAAGCCCATCCAAGCTAGCTCAGTTTATGCCACCCACCAACATACTACCTTATTTGTAACAGGCGAGCAGAGAGACACCTCCTGGTGATGGGTGATGGGTGATCACTGCCGTGAATTATCCAGTAATATCAGGAGTTTCTTGGTCATACTAGCATGTCATATTGATAGGACCAACAAGAATAGTTTGTATTGGTGGTCATACTTCCCATTATAACTGTAAATATAGTATTTTTCTGCACCCTGTACCAAATATAATGGTACAGTCAATGTTAGCTATATGAATTTTTATCGTCGCTCATGGACAATAGCAACACCAAAGGCATAACTGATGCGTTGCCGGCCAAGAGGGAAGAAAAAGAAAGAAAGAAAGAACTGGCTCTCAAGCCCCCAGCCGCAACACAACGAGTCGTTTGGCGGCTGACTCATGCTCAAGGGTGGTAACTATCCAGGCGAACCCCATGGAGAAATAATAATAGTAATAATAGTATTAATTAACAATTAAAATCAATATTACCAATATAATCTCTCCGAGGGCCCTACCACCAGCGGGCCGGATTTAGGAGTCATTTAGTTAGGATACCCATCCGGCGTGGGATTGGGGTTAGTATGCTAAGCCCCAATACGGCTAATACGAATAACTAAGAATGATTTATTTACTAAATATGTAATGTAAACTTTTGTTGAAAACAATATGCAGGAAACGCAGGAAATTAAATATTATCCTACTTCCTACTAATATTATAAATGTGAGTTTGTGACTATGTGTGGATGTTATTTACTCTTTCAAGCAAAAACTACTGAACGAATTTGCACTACTAAACTACTGAATTGCACTTGCTAAACTACTGAATGAAATTTAGCACACAGAACCATGATCTGGCATAACACATAGGTTACTTATTATTTCAGATAACGCGGAAAAAGGCGCGGGCAGATCACTATAATGAATGAATGAATGAATGAATGAATGAATGAATGAATGAATGAATGAATGAATATTTATTTGCAAAAGTTGTGGTTACATAGAGGTCTTAATTTTAGATTTTGTGCAGTTCCCAATGTACCATGTTGATGGTATGCAAATTTATATTTAATAAAATGTATTTACATATTGAAATTACTAGATATATAATAATATTTTTTTTGTATGCACAAAATAATTATCTATTTCAATATATGTACCAATAAGACCATTTATTCGCTTTATAAATATTTAAAATACTTATTTGAACGTTTGTTTGGTTAACTGGTAATAAATATTTGTTCCTAACACAAAATGGTCGGAATGTACACAATAATGTGGGCAGAGAGATGGCATAATGAGTTTATAAATATTATATGTTTGATAAGAGCCTTTGCATACGACGCGTTTTTGAAGCGCATCCGACGAAAACGCGCGGAATCTGTGTGTGTTCTGCGCTGCAAATGACGATGTGGACGAGGCGTTTCCTTGTACAGTCGCTCTCAGAAGTAGCCATTATAGTGTACTTTGTAATAGTAAAGCTGTTTCGACGGTTTCCTAACAACATCTATGACAATTCAATGTAATGTGACAAGGTACTAAAATGTTAAGCTACTTCTGAGGCCGACTGTACGATCGCGTTTTCGGCGCCGAAAAAATACACCGTGTGCCATTGAAGTGTAATGTAATAGAACAGACATCCCGAAAAATGTGTGTCCCGCCGCGCCGGGAGGTTCTATTTTCAAAATTCTCTCCTTTCAAAATCGAACGAATCCATTGAAAATTGAAGCCGATCGGCGCCAATTCATTCGGACATACATTGTGTTCGCGGTATCGGTTCTATATGCTAGTAATAATACTTCAATGCCGTTTGCAGAGGCTCTAATGTTAATATAATGTGGTATGGAAGACAACGACTGCCATATGCGATAGGGTGTAGTCGTTAAAATGTCGCATTACTTTTCGTTAATTTAAAATTGTATTTGTATTAGCAAATTTCCTCTAAAGATTTAAAAAAGATCCGCTAGAGGCAGCACTGGGGGGCGGGATACAAATGTTTTAATTTCTCTATTCAGTCCAGTCACTTGGTTCGTAAAAACGGGCTTACCTGGAATGTTTTCCGGCAGTTTTGAAGATTGGTATCTTTACGGGTTATGATGTGCATTTTCTGAAAGTCAAATTTGCCATCTCGTA
Source organism: Thymelicus acteon (assembly GCA_951805285.1). NCBI lineage: Eukaryota > Metazoa > Arthropoda > Insecta > Lepidoptera > Hesperiidae > Thymelicus > Thymelicus acteon. The sequence goes on along the minus strand of OX638226.1, from coordinate 1,857,483 downwards.
TCTTTGCCTCTCGAATCGGCGTATTGGAAAAAAAGGCGCCTAATAGCAGTTTTTCGACATTATCTCCTTTCCTACTCATTTTACAATAAAAACATATAAAAAAATTATAGGAGAGAATTTCCTTCAATTTATGTTTTACATTTTTATTGTAGACAATAGTTTTGGCGTACGAGTGCCACAAAGTTGTACTTATCTAGTTGGAAATAGTCTGCAAACGAGCTGACGATCCACCTGATGGTAATGGACATCAGCAACACCAAATGCATCAACTAATGCGGTAAGAAAGAGAAGAAGAATCAGAAAGAAAGAACTGGGTCTCAATCCAAGCCCCAGCCATTCCCCCAGTCATTTGTCAGCTGATTTAGAAGAGGGTAGTAGCTATCCAGGCGGTCCGCATGGAGAAATAATTATAGTAATAATGGTATTAATGAACTATAAAACTCAATAAATAATTATTAATAGTTATTATTATACCTGCTAACTTTACCAAAGCTTACGTCATCGATAAAATTGGGAATGGCCTAACCTAGTTAGTACAAGTTAAAAACGGATGTAGCGAGGGTAGGGTAACAAAAATAGTAACTAGGCCGCAGGGGCTGCAGGGTAGTGTGGGCAGTATTTTAGGGATGGCGGGCTTATTTGAAGCCGAGCGGGTCGTCTGAGAATGGATCAATCGATAGAAGTCGACTATAGCCTCCTATAGACTGAAGCTAGATTGGATATTGGATGAATGTAGAAATACCCGCGACAAAAAAGGAATAGCATTTAATTAATCTTCCTAGGAGTACGGAAGTAATCCCGCCAAGACGAAGGGCGATATTTAATACTTCCTGAAGCGTGTCGTCACATGTTACTAGTAAAGCCATTGGCGTCACAACTGTTAGTTAATTTTATAAAAATGTTATAACAATTCATAGACAATGTTTTATTGTAGTGTTATAAAAAGCACTAAAGATTTTCATACTAACTATTATGCCAATTGATGGCATGATGCCATAACAAAATGATGTCCATGCCATGAGACATGCGGAGTTCATGTCTTGATTATTAATCTTTTAAGGTATAAGAATGAGAAACTCAATATTTATGATTTATATGGGGGGTGTGATTTGAATTTAAGGATTAGTCACCTACAAAACTTGCTTGTAACAGACAAAAATCTTGCGCCTAATGTAGCAATAATTACTTTCTAATCATCATTGCGCTAGAATTCAGCGGACGCGGACTAGTAATTAGAATAATTTACCTAACTGTGTTTAAAATATACGATCGCGTGCTGCCGATACGTTGTAAGGTATTTTAATACTTTCGTATTTTAATGGTTTGATATTAAGGAGGCACAATATTCTAATTAATTGTTAATTTCTTTATAAAACCCTACTTTTTGTAAAAAATAAATATGGCAATCATGCAAACCGTCGTATCCAAGGAACAAATCAGATTTTATTGCATTATTCACTTACTACTTATACTAATTTGGCTTATAGTCACCCTGCATAACAAACGAGAAGTTCCGGGTTTGGTTACCGGTCAGTGCAATCAGCAAGTTTTGGGTGAGGGTGTGAGGCCTTATTTCAGTTTTATTACATGAACAATCCTATAGGATTCTATTTTATTTAATTAGGTATGTTTTAGACTCATTAAGGTAAAATTCACGACAAGTAAACACTGATAATCATTTTTAACTAATTATATACTTAGCTATCCATAAACAGAACGGTTCACGCTTCATAGCTATGACTATTTTCATCAAATTCTATACTTATCCGTGTTGGAGTAAAAAACAATGGCAGAAAAACATTAGTCAGTCATTATTTCATAAAATATAAAAGGGAGATCACTCGCTTGTCGTTCTTAACAGTAAAATAAATTACTTATCATGTACATACTAATTTAATCGGTTATTATACCTAACTCTAACATGGTCTGTAGCAGTAACTGTCAGATGTAATTGAGATTAATGTTATTCGAAAATGTTATTGCTGTTTGTCGGATACGAGTTCCGTTGTATTCATCATTTTACCAACTGATTACATTTTACGTTTAGTTTTGACGTGCCTTAACCCACATCACTTACAAATGTCATGAATGGATCCATTTGTTAAGACTAGTTTTATTTATTTTATTTGATTTCAAAACAATATTGATAAAATCTCTGCGACAGCTCCCATCAATTTTTTTTATTCATAGTGGTCTGGTCCATTTCTGGAATGAAGTCTTTAATAATCTTTATTGCATTACATGAATAATCCGCCAAATATTTTTTCCTAATAAAGATCCCTTAGGTTAGGTTCGTATATTTTTTTATTATTATGCTTGATTTTACATCATCCGATGGTAACTTATCCTGTGATGATCCTTAAGTGGCTACTTATTAATGCACCAGCAGCATAGTGCTGATGTATGCGTCTAATATCTTACACTTTGCTTTATTTTACAGTTGCGTTAAATATTGGTCCACTCTATTTTTTTTTAAAAGGGGGTCTTATTTCCGGACGGACAGACATTTTTACTTATGTAAATAACTTTTTTGTTTTAAGTTATTTATGTAGTATTGGAATCCTGGTGAAGGAGTTCGTTAGTATCTGCTTGTTTATTTATGTATATTATAGAATATTATATTATTATAGTTTAGCGTTATAATCGTATATTAAAGTTTTGCTTCGGTCTTGAACACGTGTTTCAGTTTAAATTGCGTTCGGTTACGTGAGTAATAGTTTAATTATATCCATTTAATATTCCGATCGTAAAATTAAGTCAATGAAAGTTATTTACGATCAAATTTACATTTCCCTAGTTTACGGCAAAATTTAAAATTGTGTATCACAGTGTAATATTTACAGATAAACAATACTTTAATACCTATTTGATTATTTATTTAATATTTTATGGTGTTGGCTTCAGGCTAAGAAGAATTTAAAAAAATAATATGAAACATTATTTCATGATTGTAAAAAATTACATAATATAAAGTCACCTTTTATACATACATTGTAACATATCTTTACTTCACAGTCAAGCCAATTTTATTGACAGAAATCTATTTATTACAGTACATTTCTTAAGTAAGGCTGTAAGGCAGAGCATAATCAATACCCCTAAATTACGTCGATAAATAATTTAAAAATATATTCATAGTTTTTTTGTCTTAGGTGATTTATATTACGATGTGAAAATTTTGACCATTAGATGAAAGTAAGAGGCATTATCAAAGGTTCATCGGGTCAGAGGCATAGATTACTATGTTACTAAACATAATTCATAATTCTTTGAGATTAAGCTTCTAATTTTCATGTAGTCAGATCTTATACGATGCGTTAGATAAAATATGTAAAAAAATCACGTACATCGCGCGTCGTGGCGTTGTCCAGTTATTTTACAAAACAGAACTCATAAACAAACTCTATGGTTGATCAGTTTTCGTTCATTTAAAAAGAAATCAGCCTTCGACCATTTGTTGAGATAAAGTTTAGTAATGAAGATTTATGTTATTTTTTGTGATATGACTGGAAACTTCTCCAATTATGTTGTAATCACTGTCACGTAAACAATGAAGCATGATAATGAGACATATGCGATGCCACAAATCAAAATATAAGTGAAATCTGTAGAAAATAGCAAAAAAGTCACTTACTTGCCAAATAATGGATGCCATAGATGATATGATGCTGGGTCATGTGGGTGTGGCGGCATGTGCGGCGGCGGCTCCCCGAGCGGCGTGGTGCTGCCCACCTCCGTGTCCTCGCGCCGCCGGCCCATCGACGACGTAGAAGCACTCGAACCTCGTCGAGAGGATCCCACACCCGACCCCCCGGCACTCGCCGCGGCTGGGTCCATTAGATTCTGCAGCGATTTCACACTTATCCTCGGCCGAGGTGAATCCTGCGAACTCGCACTCCCGCTTCTAGCGTGACCCTGATCGGTCTGCTTGAACGCGTTCAGGTAATTATTATTCGGGTAGTACGGCGACGTCGGACTCTTCTGCTGACCCGTCCGCGGCGACCGCTGGCTCCCCATCATCATCTGCGGATTGAAGTACGGGATCTGCAATCCGGGGAGCGGCATGTTCGGCCGCAAGTTCGGGTTCATCCCCGGGTACATACTCTGAAGGAACGGGCTGTGTGCCATCGCACGCTGATTGTTGTAATTGTGCGCGATCGGGCTCGTCCGAGCCGCCTGTGTTTTGCTCTGGTGGTTTTTAGTGGAATGTACGTAAGGATTTTGAACGTCGGACTGAGACGATTTGGGCATTTCCTTCATTGGAGCCTCCATCGAGCTAGACTTTTGCCTTTGCGACGCGGCATTCCGCGCCATGGATTCTTGCCACATAGCGAACTGCAACCGGCTGTCGTAATCCATCGGAGACATCATCGGAAACCCGCCCGGGCCCATGAATCGCGAGGACGGGTTGAACGCCTGGGATAGATCGGAGTAATTCGGCCCATTGTACCCAGAAGAGTTTAAAGCTTTCATGAAGTCCATATTTTGTGAACAAGCGTTCAAAGCTTCCAGTTGACTTAAGTACGGTAACCACATCATGTGATTGAGGGCAGCCGACGTTGCCGCGTCTATGTCACCGGCCAGGTTTTCTGTGTTAGGAGTATTTCTCGGCTGGTTGGTTTGATCCGGCTGAGGCTGAGGCGTCGGCGCTTTTTCTGTACCTGAAGTGGGCTTGGGAGATTTAGGAGTAGTCGAAGTGGCCTCCTTTTTGTCCTGTTTCTCTTGTTTATCTTTATTATCTTTGCCTTCTCCTTCACACTTTTTAATCTGCTCCTTTTTGGCTACCTTTTTCATAAGTTCATCGTTTTCCAAAATGTTTTCCAGTTGAGTTAATGATACTACCAGTATATCTGGATCTTGTAGTATGGCGGGAAATGCGAATGCTTCCGGCAACCGTAACTCAGGTCTCTGTATCAATAGCGCGGGTATCTCACGCCCTGGTGCTGCTAGAATATGATTTAATTTATCTTTAGGGACTAGTAGCGGATCTGGAATGTTAAAGTCAGGACTTGATTTTAAAACTTGTAGTTGCTTCAATGGACTAGTTTCATCACTCGATTTGTGATTTAAATTAGGAGTAGAACTCTTCCTACCCTTGTCGGATATTTGATCTTCGCTACACCTCATATTGAATACTTTGCTAATTTTAGCTAAGTCTTCGGTCGAATGTCTTTTCTGTCTTTTTTCTTGAGGTTCTCCGAATTCTTTATTTAACTTCCTCATTTCATCAGAGCAGCTGGTAATCGTAGGACTGGCTGATTTCCTATGTTTACCTAAATTAAGAGGTTCACATTGTTGTTTAGTTATAGTAACCTCCGATGTATACATTTTTGGTGAGGGAGATGACAACAATGTTTCGAGAAATAGAGTTTGCTTACTCTTCGTAGGCGGCATAGTAAATATTTCCGGCGAAGATGGCACAGCGGGGATCCCACTAGGTTGCGGCGATTGCATGGCATCTGATTCTCTAGACGGCGCTCGCGGTATATCCATCCTTCTCGGCGACGCATGCGGAGTAGGCAACCGCCGGTGTACACTTAAGTCCCTCGGTAGCTCATCGCTTTTTTCAGACAGGTTATCTTCTATTGTCGAATTTGATGCTTCAACATCATTCGTAAGTCTTAACGACGTGACCGCGTGATCTGTGTGTTTAATGCTCAAATCCGTGGGCGCTGCCTCTTCGATATTTGATGTTTCATTTAGTTCTTCTTCCGTGAAATCATTCGGTTCAGTTGCATTGCTTTCTTGGATAGTAGGATCAGAAATAACTGAATGAACGTCTTCATTGCCCGTTTCCTGATGTTGCTTAGCACTTTCATCTTCACAAATGTTGCTTGTAGTTGCATCACTAGTTACCGTCATTTCGCTTTGATCCGGTAAGGATTGTGGCTGTGGTTCCACAAATGTTTTATCACTATAGTTTTCATGTGATTCAGGTACTGGTTCAGTATACATAACATTGGCAGGTTCAACATTATTTTCTAGCCTCTTATCGGCACTTCGCTCGTAGTCTAAATGGGTAACTTGATTTGCCTCTTGTAGCTCAGAGGCAGCTGCAAGCGTTTCCATGGCGCACTCTGCATGCTGTGCGGGGACATACACCTCACCCGACATGTAGCTTTCATCCACTTCACGGTGTTCGGCGGGAGGAAGGTGATCTCCTATGTGATGTAGGTGTAATAATCCTTGAGCAGCAGTTATGCTACTGCGACCCGGGGATTCGAGCGACCCTAACCGGTCGATTATATCTGCGACTGGAGCGCCGCTTAATAGGATGTCTTCCTCCTCTTCCGCGTACTCGCTTGTTCCGTGAACGAGATTCGCTAACTTGTCCAGCGTCTGCCCGAGAATCTGATTGTCTTCACAGCCCTTTTCGACTAAAGATTCCAACAGCGCCTCGTCATGGGGCCCACCGAGCTCGGGCAAGTAATGTGCTTCACTGATGGTTTCAAACAAATCCTTGTGCGCTACCATATCGTTAGGATAGTCCTCGACTCGTTCCTGCGTCTTGTTCTCGAAGAACATATCGTCCTGCGGCTTCGAGTCCCCGAGCTCGAAGGACATAACGTTGCGCGCCACCTCCTCCGCGGGGAGGAAGGAGTAGGAGCCGGAATCCTCCAGCTCGAGGAGCCGCTCACCGCGCTGCTGGTTGAACTCGAGCTCCGCCACTGCGAGCAGGTTGTCGAGCGGGGTGGGCTCCGGGGGCGCCCGCGGCACCGCGATGGTGTGCGAGGGGATGTGCGACTCCAGGTCGGGCGGCAGCCAGGCCGCGGGGGCCTCCGGGTCGGGCGAGCGCTGACGCCGGGGGCGGCCGCGGCGACGGCGCCGGCGCCGGTCGCGGGACTTGCGGGCCGGCGGCGGGAGACGGAGCGAATTGTAGCGCTCAGTGTACGGCAGCGAAGTCCAGCCCTTGGCGGTGCGGATCAGCCGCAGCCGGTTGTGCGGGTCGTAATCCTCGCAGGCGACCTCCTGCAGGGTTCCTTCTGTTTCGCGCGTCCAGAGGAAAAGCGGGCGCAGGCGCGGGGTCGTCGGAGCGGTCACGAGGCACGGGGCCTGACTGCGCGCGCGGCGGTACGAGCGGCTGCGGGGGTCGCGGGGGCAGGGCGCGCTGCGTCTGCGCGCGGCATCGAGGCGGGCGGCGCGAGGCTCGCCGCCGCCGCCGGGCGCTCGCGGAGACACTCCGGCCGCCGCAAGTCGACTCTCAGGCGACGACCGCGCGGACGCGGCCCCGAGGCGGACTGGCGGCCGGCGCCTCGCCCCGCCCCGCGCCGCCGCGCCCCGCCCAGCATCGATCCGCGCCTGCACGCCCTGCACCCGCACGTAAACACGCGCCCCGCCGCCCCCCGTCCGCGCGCCCCGGCCCCGCGCCCGCTCTACGTGCCCTCGTTAATCTTAAATCCATATCTGTGCGCCGTGGCGCCCGGCTCGCCCGCCCCCGGCCGGACTGCGCCGGACGCTTCCGACTCCGACGAGTTACGCTGCACTCCGAATTAGCCGACCTCACCTACGCATTCGACTCGGCCGCTCCGACTATTTAACCCTATTACCTAAGCGCTGAATGCACACGACCGGCACGACGCTCGACATAAACATTGCAAAGGTCATCCTAGGTCGTTGATATCGCGTCGCTGATCGCTCTCAGCGGCTCAGACGTCTGCGAGAGTGTGAGCGCGCAGATGGCCGCGCGAACCATCGCGTACGACGTATCGTTTCCGCAACTTTCAGAGTAATCGGTTGCTACCCAGTACACCAACAGTACAACAGTACAGTACAGCAAGAATCTTCGAGGGGAGCCGGGCAATCGTCTGTACTTAGCGGTCGACAAACGTTTCTGGCTAATAAACAGTATCCTCATTTGAGGGATTTAATTCATACGACTCGGTAGGCTCGAAAACCGTTCAGAAAGGCCGAACCTAATAATCATTTGTACACCGGTATACGGTAAATTAAACCTTGTGCCCTCTGTACATTGGGATCTAAATTGAAACAACTGCATGCTACCAGTTCATAAGTTCCCATTATTAGCTTCGGCAGGCAGGAAATGAGAAGTAGTATTTAACAAACAAATACACGGGGATCGCGAAGTTTATATTCAAATTTCTGTTCTGCAATAAGTATTAGCAATTTCGGAGTGGTGCACGAACTGTGTATATTGTAGTTTCCCTCAGTCTTCGGTAGATGGCGTTAGTACTGTACGATACAGATGGAACTATTAGGCTTACCCTCTATAGTAAAAGTACCTAGAAATTTCACTAGATGTCACTGCTATATTTTTGAAAATGCTATAAGTTTTAGTTCTTGAGACAGTATTTGACATGTACCTAAATAATCTCTAAGAAGCGCATAACAGCATTCTAAAAGAACCATTGCCATACACTGAACAGAATACTTTTATAAGTGTATGTGGCTATGTGCGTAATCTATGATTTATGACATACAGCCCTTGGAATACATAAACAAAACTACTTATTAAACCAGAGTGTAAACATGTCACATTTTTGGCCTAATCAAGACTCGAATTCGGGACCTCCCTTTAGCAAAAGTAAATAGTCGAGGTTGTAAAAACACTTAACGATAGAATATATGATTACAGTAAATAAATAATTGAAGAAAACCATGTTTTAGACGTCAATAACATTTATTTAACACTGACAGTGCATTTAACATCAATTGTTGCAATAACAACAGAATAATTATAACTATAATAAAGATATTTACAGTTCTTAAACATACAAAAATAGGTAAATGCAATGCGAAATAATTAAATATTGAACTTAAGTAATATGGAATATAACTTAATAAATAAAATCTTATCATAATATTATGAGTCCTTAAGTTACAAAAATACATTTTTTTTCTTTTCCAACAAAGCCACATGTCAAAAATAATAGTAAATTCTTGCAGTACACCCAAATGCACTATTGGATTAACTAAATACACGCTTTTAAATAGTCCAGCACAACTTGCGACTATGTTGTTAACCGCCAAGGACTTCCCTCGTCTGGAGCCAAACTTGTGTTAGCATCAAGAACTCAAGAAGTAGGTCTAATTAGTCTTGCAAGCTTGACCTAGACAAACTGAGTAAGCTAAATAAATCAAAAACCGTAATAAAAACAATACTACCGAAGTATACAAGGAGCCCCGGAATATTTCATTAGTAACTTTTTTGACTAGTTTTAGCAAGACTTGTTTTCACTTAGTGAAATATAATAATGTATGGAATTTGTTCAACGCAACGCCGTCTTTCGTTTCGTCAACACTCAGAATGTATAGGTTATTTACGGATCTCTGCCTTTTCGCCGAAAATTGTTTGGCAGATTATCACTTGCCAACTAACGTTTCGCAGAATTTTATTTCGCCGAATAATCATTTGCCAACTTATCACATAATTTTATTTTATTTCCCAACATAACAGTTGCCAACTGTACGTTTGGTCTGCCAGAAGTCTTTCAAAAGGCCAACTTTTAAGTAGAGAACGTTTCAGTTAGAGTAATATTCATTTAGTTGAATGTTGTTTAATGTGTATAATGAGTGAGTTTAATGACGAGTGCTCAGTTTTTATTACTTCAAGAGGCGGAGTTAAGTTATTTAAAAATGGATTTACGTACGAAAAGAGCAAACAATCGGATAATAATTATTATTGGAGTTGTGAACTGCGACGAAAAAAGATATAGTATAATTGTACTGCGACTGTAAGCACGAAATTATGTGACGGCATTCATAAAGTGTTAAAATGTCAGGATAATCACAACCATGAACCCGATCCGACCAGGAAATGCGTAAGCGAATTCAAAGAAAAATTAAAAAATGATTCGTTATCCGGTGTGACGACATGTAAGGTATTAGAAAATGCCAAAAGCACTGCGTCTACGGATGTCTTAGAATGTTTGCCGTCCACGTCTGCATTAAAACAAGTGATTTATCGCCATAAAAGAAAACAGAATGCTATAAAAGAGCCCACTGATATTACTTTTAAGATAAACAGCACGTACACAAATATTAAAAACGAAAATTTTATCATAAAAGATCGTACGTTCGATACGAACAAAAGGATTTTGCTGATGTCCACACTTAATATGATGTCAATTTTAAGTCGCGCGACATACTGGCTTTTAGATGGCACTTTTAAAGTGGCGCCCAATATGTTCAAGCAGCTATATACCATACATGGAAATATTGTTACAGATAATAAAAAAACATTTCCGTTATGCTTTTGTTTGTGCACTAATAAAGATAAACGCACGTATGACACAATGTTTGAACTATTAATTGAATACGGCAAAGAACACGGTATTAATCTTGCACCAAAAGCATGTGTGTTAGATTTCGAAGAAGCTGCTATACTGAGTCTTCGATCAAATTTTGAACAAATTCATTTACAAGGATGCCATTTTCATTTGGGACAAATTATATACAGGTTGTTATTATTATTGAAATATTTTTTCCATATTTATTTTTCTAATGTAGCACATATTCAGGCTAAGAACTCACGGAGCGATTTTCACCCGCGCCCGCTGCGGTGGCGGAAATTTTAAAAAGTTTCAAAACTCACGAGACCGAAGTTTTGTGCGGTAGCGCAGCCGCCGCGGTTGCGGTTATCGCCCGCAAACCTGGGGGGCGAATATCGCAAGACGGGCGGTATCTACGATCAGTACCTCCCCTCCCCCCCGGCGCCCACCGCGGTCGCCCGCCAACCGACCGCAGAGCGTGCGCGGGTGAAAATCGCTCCGTGAGTTCTTAGCCTCAAGTGCCCTGTGTAGTGAAACAAAAGCGATTTGATTTTGGCACTTCGCCGACCGCTGTCGCGGCATCGCTCGGCTCGTGCATTGTTGGTCGCAGTTCTAACCTAACCTAACCAATTATTTTCGATTTCACCTAAACTTCGTTCCGCACTTAGAAATTTTGCAAATGTGTATGTAGATTTTTGTTGCTATTACTTATTACTAAATCTTTATTTATTTCGATATTTCTTTAGTATCCTGCGGCATCGGGAGGGGGGTGGAGATAGGGGGGAGGGGAAGGGAGGGGGTGAGGTAAGGACTCAAATTGCTCAATATTTGTCTTACACTAGTCTAAATTAATGTCAGGTGGTGGAGGAAGAAATAAAATTTCGACCTCCGTATGGGGAGTCACACAAAACGCACCAATTTTATAAAAAAAAAATGACAAATCATTTTAATTACAAAGTTGCATTATATGCACTTTTAGGGAGAATTTAGGGCCATTTGATTCACAAACAGGCTTCCAAACGTCTCCGACGCTGCGGGAAGTGCAGCCCCTCGTAACAAGCGCCCTTGCGTAACAAACAGCGGGCAGGGGCTGCTCTCACTCCGCGCCTCCGGGGTTTACATTCACTCTAGGGGTAGGGCAGACTAGTACCACTATATTTCATCTAGCTCGACCACCTTCCCCGGGCCACCAATCTTTTCAATGAACTTTTGTTTATCTAATTATTATAATATACATTGTATATAATACAATAAAATATACCTAATAACATAAATTTTATGAATAAGTAACATAATTCGTGCTATATTTTTTGTAAATAACCTCAAAAATTAAAATTAATATTTTTCAAAAACGACGCATTACCTTACAAAAAGCAACTAGATTATGATTTGGGACATCACTGCCTATCGATTAAAGACAAAAGATACTAATGCCAGTCCTTTATTTCAGGCAAGTTCAAGACCAGGGTTTCGCCAAAAGATATGCAAGCGACATACAGTTTAATAACCAGGTGAAGTGTTTGTTAGCACTCAGTTTCCTTAAGGAATCTGAAATATACGTATATTTCAACAGCATCGTAAAAAGTTTTAAAGATCCAGATTGGCAACAATTAGCTCATTGGTTCGAAAATAATTATGTACACGGAACATCTACTACACAACCTAAATATCAGCCTAGATTTTGGAGCAGCTATGAAACAAACACAATGAATATACCACGAACACAGAACTCAGCCGAAGCCTGGCATAAGAAAATAAACAATATTATTAATAAAAGTCACCCAGGAGTTTATGAATTGATAAAAAAATTAATAAAGGAAACCATTGCCAACGAGGGGGAAATAGAAAATATATTAACAGGTGCCCCACCAGAACCCAAGAAAAAAAAGTACTTGGACAAAGAAGAAAGAATCAACAGAATTCTTGAACACAAATCTTCATATTCAGAGGAAAAATTATTAATGTGCATTGCTGCGAATTTAATGTGTTAAGGTTTTTTTTTTTTGTAATTCTTAAATAAAAATGACATGTAAAAATTTGTTTATTCTTTATCATAATATAAATGCACGGAAAGGGAACTGTTACACAAACGAAACGTTATTCGTCTAAAAGTTATCTGGCCTATAATTTGATAAATGATAAGTGCCCTGAACGTGTTGTCATTATAATCATTATAAATGTGTCATTATATTATTCAGCTTAACAATAATATTATTCTATCAAATGAAACAAAAAATTTGACAATCGTTAGTTGTCAAAGTGAAAAATAGACGAACCGTTGGTTGGCAAGTGATAATCGGCCGAACAATTTTTGGCGAAAAGGCAGGATACCGTTACGAGTATTTACAAATTGCCCAGCGCCAGATGGAGCTATATTTAAAAATTAGAAAGGAACTTCATTTGAAATTTAAAAGACACGCGGGCACAAATCAACTTAAAGTAATTATTTTTAAAATTAACATTTTAATATTTCAATAAAATGAATATTATCGAGAACGAGTCGCGTCACTGCTCCTTCGCCATCTCACCTTGTAATAATTATGACTTATGAAGGTAGATTTGGATTAATATTTAGACAGCGCTAACATAACATGTATCTAATTATCTTTTATTAATTGTAAATAATTATTTTCTATTACAAAACATCAATACTGATTATTATTATATTATGGTACTGATTATTATATTAAAAACCAGGTATCATCTAATCAATACTACAGCTGGTAATATGGATGAAAAATACATTAAAAACTACTTAGAAATATTTCAACCAAAACTTAGACAAGATCAGCCTTAATAAAATAAATAAACTATCACACCTATACCATACCATACCATACCATCCCAAGATAACTGTTACTGCGGGTGGTAATGACGCAACAATTAACGTCACAACCAAAACTCAAGAGCAAGCATTCATCTTCATAATCATTCATTTATATTCCTATAATTCCCGATCAAACTCACTCTAGGAACCAAGAACTTCTGTCATAGTACAATGTGCTCACAAAAGTTACAAACCCCCTTATTGATCATCATAATCCTGTACAATACCTTACAATTCCCATCAAGTATAATCATGAAAAAATATCTACAGTGCGCCCAACTTATCTGTGAAATGGCGAAATTTGGAACTAATGCCGCCCCATTCATAAGTTCTTTGTGTTCATTCATTGACATTTACTACGACTCGAATTGCGTCCAATGTGTTCGACAGCGCCCTCCCTCAGTTCACAGATAAGTTGGTCGCACTGTACAAAATATTTTACAAATATTTACAACAACATAATTTTATTTTTGGTTTGGATTAAAAAGTTTACCTTTACTATTACCTACAAAATTATTGTGTTAAATATTATTATATTCAACTGTGATCTATGTAATAATACAACATAAACATGACCAGATGTTGTTACTAAAATCAGTACAATAGCAGAATTATCTTATAATAAACCATCCCATTACAAATATTACATGTCTGTATGAGACTACATTGTTTGTTCAAATATTTGTTTACCATAAGCTTAGTTTTTTTACGAGTAACATGAATTACTTTCCAAAATTTAAAACATGATTGATTATCATTGGATTTTGATTGAATAACTTCACAAATTATGGAGTTGTATTATTTAATAAATTTAATGAAATTAAATTGTGTTTGTGACTATTTCAAAATACACGTAATTTTTTCAAAAACGGAACTACAAATTGCTATGTTAAGATACTTAACATTAACTCAGAAACCGTTAGAGTTTAGGTAAAATCAAACATTTGCAACTTCTAAGGTTTTCGTAACACAAGCAGTTCTTGTTACCTTAACACTTCCTACAGAATTCTCCTCATAGCAAATGACAGCTTGTGAGAGTGGATGGCCTTGATGAGCGCCAGGGATCCCATTACGACAGCCAGCAAGGTCACAACCTCCACGACGTACAAGTGGTTCAGATCACCCACTGGAACTTTCCATACCACCGTGGCATTTGACTGGAATGTGTAAAAATAGTTAATTAATTTATTTATTTAATTCATAGGCTTAAAAACTAACATTACAGGTATCCCCAATTCGTTAGTCTACCTAATATTATGTTTAAATGTTACAATAAATTCATTTAAAGTAAATTCAGTCAGCAATCCTTTAAATAAAGTATTCAGCATTAAAATATTCACAATTCAAATATTCAAATAAAAATTCAATAATAATAAGAACTAATTAATTTAAATGTCATCAATAGTACAGTAATAACCATAGACCTATATGTATCTATACTAGATTAATATTCAATACTAGTGCATTGGTCACCCTGAACCTGTGGTACCTTGCACGGCTTTAACAGAGACTAAGATCATACTCCACGGCGTTGTCTATTGGAGATTGGTAGATGGCATAGTGGGTAACCCTATTGTCTGAAGTTTATCTGCCATCCAAAATACACCGATATTGCTTAACTACTGTTTTCTTATGATAACTTTGGTATATTGGTAATTTACGCTGCCCTCTTTTGACAAGAAAGCCGTTACAAGGGATACAAACAATAAAACAAACATTCAATACTGTGTACTAACCTTATTCCTTAATATTTGCTTCCAACTACATTTTTCGTCCGGCTGGCGGTCCTTGTCACACAGATATGTTTTTGTTTTGATTGGCATATCGCATTCCTCGAGCCTGTTGTCTTTACAGCGGAGGTAAGTGCTTGGAGGGTCTATTATATTCTTAACTGTGCTGAAATTAAGAGATAAGGTCAAAAGTCAAAACTCTGGATATCAAAAGGACTCTTGATTTTAAAGTTAGATTCACTGTCAACTGGACTAAAAGACCTTATTTATAAAAACAAGCAAAGTTAAAGATAATCATAAATCTAAGGCTTATAAAGTGTTTTTTTTCTTTCGCTTTCATGAAAAACAACTAAGATAAAAAACATATAATAGTGCAATAGCTAAAAAAGGTTTATTATGTGTTTATGAATAAGGCCATAATAATATATTATTTAACATTGTCTGAAATTCCAGTACAATGTTGAAACTATATAAACATGTTCAAATATATAATTATGTAAAATATAAAAATAATATATAAACTAGACACATTTATCTATGACATGAGTCACAAAAATGGGTTAATCGACATAGGACTTATTCGCCTGCCTTACCCCTTATGAGATCAGGGGTGATTAAAAGATTCACTCTCGTCGTCGTTGTATATATTTATACTCCATAATAAATTTTTTACCACAACAAAACATCATCTTTTTTCATGTCATAAAATTTTAATAAGGAACAACTCTTACATACAGATAACATAGCGCACTGTCGTTTGCCGTCACAGAGTAGCTTACAACAATCGTTACTCTGCATAACGTGTCGGCAAGCGACCGCGGGATGCTTTAACCGGCACTTCAGACACGCGGTTTGCTATACCCTTAGAAAGATTGTAACACTAAATATACTCACCCTCCTCCTTCAACAGGGCTTTGATATCTGGCGTGTAGTGGCAGGAATGTCTCCACCTTGTTGCGCTTCACCACGCTGAAGATGTATGTGTTGAAGGGCCATGCGTACGGTGCAGCCACTTCAATGTTGATACTGTTGTGGGGAAATGCTGATAGCTGTGAAAAATTGTGATTTGGTTGTGGTTGTGGAAAAATAGCACCCAGGGCATGAAAGAAGAAATTTACTATTAATAATAGTCACTATGGTAAACTATAAGATTAATGGCCAAGCACAAACTCATAGCTATTGCCAATTTACTAAGTGAAAAAACTAAGGAAACATCTTCCTTATGAGAACTGATTAAGGAAGAATAATTATCATAAATAAATAAATAAACCAACTAAGCTTACCTTATTCATTCTCCTTAGGCCCTCCAGTTCATCAGAATCCACATAGATTCCAGCCGGGACTAACTGTTGTATGGCAAGAATACATCCATCGTAGAAATACACAGGTTTCTTTCTGTGTAATGAGTGATTCTCAAAGTCTATACTATAGGTAAGATTTCTAGAAATGAAATTACAATACTGTTAATCTCTGATTTAATTAAAAATTAAACATCTTGAATCCAAAGTAATAAGTAACCTTTTGTGTCAGGCAACTAAGGCCTATCAAACTTAACTAATACACAAAACTAACTAAAAAAACAATTTAAAATTTAATATTACTCTTGCTACTAAGGTCCTGGGGTTGTTTTTTGCTAAGACAACTCACGGTCTTGCAAATAATATTATTATGTGTTTGTTTATTTGTAATTTTAGGCTCAAAATTATAAACGGCAGTTAAATGTTCACTTTGGTTAAATTAATAGAAGTCTCATGTTTTTAAAGACACAAGTTTAATGACTTACCGATGAAATCCATTCTGTAGCAATTCTTGACGTACCTCCACCGTAAAATTGCAAATATTCTGGCTTTGAACTGAATTAAAACTCAAAATGGACAATGATAACAAGTAAACCAATTTGGATAACATTTTTGGATCTGAAAATATATCAAATTATAAATGAAATGCCAATTAATAAACTTATTTAAAACTGAAGACAATTTTTCTGTTTATTTTTCTTACACAAGTTTCAGAATGAAGTGCTTTTAAAGATTTTTACTACAGTGCGCCCAACTTATCTGTGAAATGGCGAAAATTGGAACTAATGCTGCCCAATTCTTAAGTTCTTTGTGTTAATGTCAATGAATGACATTGACATTTACTACGTCTCGAATTGCGTCCCAGTGATTGGTCCAATGCGTTCGACAGCGCCCTCCCTCAGTTCACAGATAAGTTGGTCGCACTATATCACAAATTTTTACACACACAGATTTTTAAGATCACAAACTGGAAAATTGACATGACATACAGACATTATATTGAACAGTGTTACCAACTCTTAAAAATATTTATCCCTAAAACTAAATCAAAAACCCCTAAAATCACCCAAATTACTTGGAAATCCCCCTATAAATTTTTTTGGAAACAGTAAATAATAGTCAAAAAATTATATTTATTTATTTATAAATTATGCATGTATTTCTGTGCCTTTAAGTAAAATGAATTTTAATATAAAACACGGTGATATTAATTAACTTTAGTTTCTTCATTAATTGGACTAATAAATTCTTACAAATAATTTTGGATTTCTCTTTTTCCAGATTGCAGTTTAATCTATCCTATATTTAAATGCCAAAAGTCCCAGTCATCTCTGATTGTTCCAAGGCCTCTTACATATTTATTTTGATCAATAAATAAAAAATATCAACAGTCACAAAAACCCTAAAAATAACCCTAAACATATAAGACCCCTAAAAAATACCATCCAATCTTACATATTTACCCCCTGAATTTGGGGGAAAAACCCCTAAGCTGGTAACCCTGATATTGAAACAAATATTTTTTATGTCATTGTCAAATGTCGTGTCATTGTTATCAGTTGAGCACCACAGATTACATAACAACACAGATTAATATATGTAACAACAAGATAGAGCTCCGGTCTATGGAACAGAGTTTTTCTTTACTGTTGATATAAATCTTTAAAGGAGTCTCAAATCTGAGATTAGAATAATGTTATAATTTTGTTATGTTAATCAGAAGCTTTAATGTAGCGGTCATAGATGTAGTACAGTACTTATAGATTCAACCACGGCGTGGACGCACATGAGACAGAATTTATATTGTTTTTCACAACTCGCACTTGTATTAATGAAATCCAGTCACGGTGACGGGGACAAATTAATATTTTTATCTCTGTCTTTCACGTAGATTTCATAACTGGCGATCTCGCTCTGTCAAATGTACGGGAGGTCGGGAGAATCTATTAGTTCTAAATCTATGGTAGCGGTAGTTAAGTACTATTTGTCTTCGGTGGCGGTAGACAACGCGCTATCACAGGAAAACCCTCTAGCGGGTGGAGTCCCCAGGGGAGATGTCTGTCACCACTATCACCAGCCATAGTCACCAGCTCCCAGTGGAAAGAGGGCCAATGCTAGGCCTATACGTAGACGACGCAGTGCTCATTACAACGTCGATCTCATCAAGCTACGCTGCAAAGAAGCGGTTTTTTTTTTATAAACATTGAGAAGAACCTGGCATTGCGCTTCGGCGGAGAGTCCAAGCGCACCCCTAATCTAAAGCTCCTACGTGAAGACATCACGTAGTTCTGAACTTTCTGAAGAGATAATAAGTACCTCAGGATCAGCATAGTAGTAAATCTTTGGATGAGACCTCACATCAGTGAAGTCGTCGCGATGACCAGATCATCAGCAGCGCTACTTCGACCAGCGCTTTCCTCTAATCTCCCTTTGGGTGTAAAATCGGCAATTTATAAGACCTACATAAGATCCCATCTTACATATGCGGCGCGAGATGAGAAATTCCATCATCCAGAGGGAATTGCCAGTCAAGAGCCTGGACTTTATTGACAACCTCGCCACGATGATAGCGAGCGTGGACGCGGTGGAATTTTCTGGCCGCTCATCAGCTCCTGCTGAACTTCATCGGCTTCTGTTTGTTTGGGACTAGCACACTTTAAATTAAAGAACTATTTTATTTGAATACCTGTTGTTGCTCACGGTATTTCCCGCGCGAAAAAACAACTCTTTTAAAAATGGAACTTCCTAACAAAACTTCATAATAAAAAAAATATTGAACAATAATTATAATTTAGATTTAAACATTGAGATACATACATAGAGGAGACATCTCAAACAAAATGTGTGTTCCACCGCCGGCTTGCCCTCCGTTCTCTTTTCAAATTAGAAGCCTCGTTTGCACACTTGCCATAGAGTAACTTTGTATATGACACTTGCCGAACCAAGACGGCAACCTAAGCAAGTTTATATATTCCATTAACACGCTAGTGGCTTGCCAAGTTCAAACGCTCCTTATGATTTTTTCATTCAAAATGGCGGGAACATTGCACAATAATTTAATTAAATTCGTTTTAGTTGATTTAACTTAATATTTTGTTTTCTTACCGATGATAAAGTGATACCATTATCTTTTTTGTTTTTTGTCGTGCAATTGTGATACGTTCTTATTATGCACGACGGCATTTTTTCAGTTTTTTCATAAACAATTTTGGCATGCGGCCGCCATGAGCGCAGCCCAGTGACAGCCGAGTGACAGAATGAAATGCAGCCGGCCGGCTGCAATGCACACCCCCGAACCCAATGTTCGCGGTGTCTGTTCTATATGCTAGTAATACTAGTTCAATGGATTTAAACTATGGTAGGGTCGATTTGCAGCCGATACAAATGTAAACAAACCATTTTTTAAACAAATCGTTTTGTAGGGTTTTTCACCAACTGACATGAATTTGTACACCAAATGCGTTTTATTTAGACACACTACTCATTAAGGTATCTGTGAATTCTTAAATAAATACATATTGATCGATAACAATTATAAACTCCGAGTAAATGTGGAAACAAACAAAATTAAATAACAATGTCATCATTCAAACACTTTGCAGTGACAACCTTATTTCCAAGAAGCGATTTGAAACCTATAACATAATGTAAGTACTATCACTTTGCCTTAACGAGTAGTTTGTCTAAATAAAACGCATTTGGTGTACAAATTCATGTCAATTGATGAAAACCCTAGAAAACTATTTTAATGGTTTGTTTACATTTGTATAGGCTGCAAATCAACCCTACTATAGGTAATAATACAAAGTACCTAACTATTATTTGTATATTTGTACATCACTATGTGGTAGGATAAGCAGACAGACATACATTTTACATCCTTATAATTAACTTATCCAACGAATAAAATATGATTTGATTTTATTTCGTTTGTACTCAAATATTGTTGGCCGTGGACCAACTTCCTAGAGTCGTAGACCAACAGTCCCAAGAACAAATTCAGTGAAGCACCCATAGTAATACCAACTCTCTATTCGTACAAGTACACACACCCACACATTGACACCATACTGCGTCAATCGCGAATCAAAAATAACGCACACATGGTAAGCGGGCGGCCATTGCTATGCTTCACTCTCGATTAGACGAGGTTACTGAAGTTTGAATGATGACATTGTTATTGAATTTTGTCCGTCTTTTTTTCAGGTCCGTGCTTTTCTTACAATGTTTCATATACAGATAATTATAAGCATTTTACATTTAAAAGTTTTATACTTATACTACGCGTTCACTCTAAGTTTGCCCTCGTCGACCGTTACGATTTAACAGCTAACGGTACTGTAGACAAAAAAGTAATCAAATAATTTCACTAACATAAATAACAAATTACGTTTGCCACTGTGTAAAACATTTTCTATTTTAGTCATTGTAGCGACAAAAATCAACGAAAGTAAAATAAATCGATAGAAAAATAATTTAACGAAAGTAACATCAAAATCAACAACGAACTCAAGAATGCACGCGTCGCACGGGACCTCAAAAATACGCGACTAGCGTTGCTGTCCGTACTAAGTGAGCTGCGGTATGAGGAAGCGGGACGGGAGGTATTATAGAGTGAACGCGTAGTAGTAATGACATCGAGAAATCATTATGGGAACAATCAACAGATTACGTGTGTCGCAGCTCTAGCTGATTACAACAAAGGAGACAATGCTCGCATAAAATTCCGATTACGAATCAACTATTATTATATAATACTTATTATTATTTATTGTTATTTGTTAATGTTTCCTTTAGACTGTTTGCATTAGAATTAAATACCAGTTGAATGAGTAAATGGACAAAAACCTGTCCAGAATGAACAGATCTGAGAAATAGAAAGGTTTTTATGTTTTAAATAGACAAACACGAATATTTTAGCCGTATTATGGAGGCTTAGAATACTAACCCCAATCCCACGCCGGATGGGTGTCATAAGAGGCGAATAAATCCGGCCCGCAGGTGGTAGGGCCCCTCGAGGAATTATAATGGTAATATAGATTTTAATTGTTAATTAATACTATTATTACTATTATTATTTCTCCATGGGGCCCGTCTGGATAGGTACCACCCTTGAGCATGAGTCAGCCGCCAAACGACTCTTCGTGTTCCGGCTGGGGGCTTGAGAGCCAGTTCTTTCTTTTTTTTTCTTCTTTCTTTCTTGGCCGGCAACACATCAGTGATGCCTTTGGGGTTGCTGATGTCCATGGGCGATAATAGCCACTTACCATCAGGTGGATCGTCAGTTCGTTTGCCGGCTATATATGACATTCGATGCGAAGCAAAACGTCTGCAAAAGTTATTACAGAAGCAATTCTAATACAAAACAAAGCAGCCCACCGCCCCTAACTGAATCCCAAAAATGTTTGTTTGAACTTAGAACACTAATCCCTAGCTGGGTAGTTTGGGTACATTACGGACTTTACATGATTCCAAATTCCGGGTCGTCTCCATGTTCCACCAGCCGAAGTTGACTTGGTAGCTGGGTGGCTTGGGCGAAATCTGAGATTTTCTGTAAAGTCTCCATTGTAAAGCTCTATCTATACAAATGTTTCGGCTAATCTCTGAAATGGTTGGACCGATTTTGACGGGACTTTCACTGGCAGATAGCTGATGTAACAAGGAGTAACTTAGGCTACTTTTATTTTAGAAAAAAGTTTGTTAGTTGATACGAGGTTGAGGCGAGGTTGAGGCCAGGTCAGCTAGTACTGAATATACTAGTACCTACCATTTGAAACGAAAAGAAGATTGGTGTCTGTTTAGCACGCAGCACGAATTAACACTTTCAGGCGCGTAGTTGTTGTGAAGTTAAATGTTATTAGGTGCTTCGACCTTCACCTTGTGCACATTCTGATGCCATTAGAACTCGGCCTTCGCGGGTTGCGCAATTAACTGTTTGCTCTAACACTCTCTCACACTACTTTTGAGCTTGTTATAGCTATATACATAATATATCTTATATAACTATATATATCTTATCTTTTTACATCTGATGAGTTACGCTTGCCTGTAATCAGACCTGATGGTAATCTAGACCAGGGGATGTTTTAAAATGTAATAGTATAGTAGAAGCATAATATTAATTCTTCTTGAAGACTCCCACATCATAGGCGGGCGATAGTTTATAGGTAATTTAAAATTTCTATATTAAATTTAATTACAAAGGAGCGGAAACGCCAAGTGCACGGAATAAACATAGATAATCACATATGATGAAACCCCTTCTCATTCTGATAGAGACACCTCACCAGCCAAACCTACTGCTGACAGGACGATCAGGAAATTGGCCTGTTGTTCGATGCCTGAGCAAACTCGTGGTTACCTCAAGAACAATAGCCGGTAAGAGACAGAGACAGGATGGCGCATGGTCGAATCGCCCGCGCCGCCCGGCGGACCACCTTTTGAGTCATTGTGGACACGTTGTGTGATCATCGAAGTGGGCTGGAGTCAACATGACTTCATCGTTTCGTAGGACAGTCTGAAGATGTTAAAATAAAGTGATTTTTAGAAATAGCATCTTGGTGTAATTAAACAATTTAAAGAGTCTAAAGAAGACTTACGCCCCAACTCATCAGTAACGGTTACTTTAATCGCTCCTTAGTAAAAAATCACCATACAAATTCCTTGCTAAGGAGGGATTTAAAGTAACCGTTAGTGACTTTGAGTTACGTTTTAGTTTTAGTTTACGTTTTAGTTGACGTTAGGCATAATATATTTTGCTAATCTGATATAACTATAATCGAGTGTCTTTCAGATTTTGACTGCTAGCGTTGATATGCTCGAAAATATTAATTTATAACTTGGTTAGTTAGTTGAGAGTCGAGAACATATTTTATTAAAATATGGTTGACGATTCCATTTTACCAAATTATGCAATCGCAACTTCATTCAATACCTTATCATCTTTTGTTCTTTTTCTATGACTTGGAAATGACAGTTTATTTCTTTATCATTCACTATCTTTATCATTTAAAAGAAGTTTTTAAATTTTTTGTTTTTTTTTTTCATTCTCATAAAAAATTTTTCTTCGAAGATTCTTGCTCTTTGTCTAATTATTATAATTTATATATTATAATTTAAATTAATATTAATTATAATTGATATTATAATTATAATTAGCTGTCATTTCTACATATAAGTATGATATGATTTTATATTATTACTAATGTTTTACTATTATTATTATTTCGGTACACGCACTACCCTGTCCTTTGTATGTTTTAGATTAATTATACCAGTCAATGGTTGCCTGGAAGAGATCGCTATTTTAGTGATAAGGCCGCCAATTGTATGTTCAATTTCAAATGTATATTTTTCATTTGTAATTTTATGTGTACAATAAAGATAATTTGTATTGTATTGTATTGTATTGTATTGTATTGTACTAACTGCCCGGACAGACTTCGTTCTATCAAAAGTTTTTTTTTTAATTAAAACCTTCCGGAAATGTAAGCTATCCTATCGTTCAAGTTGAATCACACTGCGCACGGTGTGCTTTGATTAAAATTAGGAGTCCTTCGCGGACAAACAACGTGACGTTGACACGTAATTTATTATATATTAAGATAAAGATAAAGATATAATGTCTAATTATTGTCTTTTGCAGATTTTTAACATTTCTCTTGATTAGAAAACTACTTATTTGTGTTAAGCTGGTTAAGCACAGTTTTTCTCAATTTCCATTTGAATGAAAATTTGTCTAGAGTACCTATGGTTAAGCAATCTGGTACATAAATAATTATTTATTTCACACAGTAGTACTACTGAGAATGATAACAAGCCAACGTTGAGCTTGTGTAGATGTATTACTTGCAATTAACTTAGTAACTATTATAGTACGTTCTATGATAACTTCTACTTGGTAATTTAAAAGGAGGACCATTTGAATTGGAATCCGTGCATTTATTTCCACTGTTTTTGTCTCTGTCATTAAAATCTGCATTACTTATTGCGATTTTAATGTATTAGGTATCAACCTACTCGTCGAGGCTTTAAATGCGATGCTGTAACTTAGGGTACCTTTAGCTTTTGTTGGTTCAATTAACCGATAGGGATAGGCTGAACTACTATGTCGCAGTGTTGTGAGTTGTCATTTTGCTGACTTGTTTATTGGACGAGATCGTTCGAATGCCTGCAGCCTGGTCACCGTAGTCACCGTACCGACTGGTGTAGCGATCAACATTCAAATTCAACAATCAAGAAGCCGGTTACTTGACTCAGTCCGCGTCCGCGTTCGCTCCAGCGAGCTCGTGTGTCAAACAATACGTGTTTTGTCAAAACAACTGCATTCCGGTGAAGCTTATAAGGTTAGTGCATGCGTCCCTTGCAATTTTGTTACGTTGGCTATTATATAACGGTCAATCAAGATGATTCGATGTGTTGACTGTTGTTTACAGTCCCGAAGGCGTTGCGTTGTGCGTGCGAAGGAAAGTTTTTAAATTTCTTTTGAACTAGTTCTTATTTGTCTCGTGTTTCTGCTACTGGATTAGTTTCAATACTTGGCTTTAAAATTACTTGTGAATTTTAATGCTGCTTCGGTTATTCAATTTAACGGTAATTTGCTAGCTTTGATTGTCTCGAAGCACTTTTAGATATGCTGTCAGTGATATTATTATCTAGTCTGTGTTCACAATACAAGTTAGAATTGTTTTAATGCTAATGTCTGTGCCTGCTTCTACTTCTGATATAATAACATCGTAGACTTGAATTTCGTGTTTGTTCGATTTACTTTGGTCTTTGAGCATTAAGTTTTATTCAAGAAATCATTAAATGAAATATGGCTTTTCAACGACTGCGGGTTTTTTTTTAAGTATCGTTGTCTATAGAGACATTGGTATTTAGGAAATGTTCATAGGAAAATCATCTGGGTTTTCATGGTTCTTAAATACCGATGTAGTATATGGATGGATACATGGATCTGTATAAATTTTATTCGCATACTGCTATCGTATTCGTTGGGTTGCGAAGGGGAGTAGACTAGGGTTACCATGCGTCTTAATTTGTCTTAATTTGCAAGAATTTGGATAAGACTGATAGCTGGAATATTTCAAAAAATTTGGTGGGTAATTAAAATTATTTGTGTTGGTGGTTCTGTGTGGGATATAACTACATTATTACCTTGACATTTACCTTGAAAGGAGACCCGTGGGTACCAAAGGGATAGTGGTTAGTGACAATGATCTTTTTTATTTTACCCAGTGACAAATCATAGTAGTTATGAGATTTAATCTGATCTAAGTCTCGGATTTCTTTTTCCTGTGGAGTGTCGTAGGGAAATCCAAATAGGTACGCCTAATAAAATTACTGAGCTAGGTTCATGCGTAGATGCAATTGCAGCTGCAAACTTGCCTTAATGTCCGTAGGCGAGGAAGACATATTTTTCTTGTGATGATAAAATCTGTAATAGATATTTTGATCAATCAAATTAAAATACATATTTTGTTCATATAGATATCACTAATACACTTATACACGTCATTTTTTTGTCTACCAGATACAACTTGTAAACAATCAATGACTAAACCCTTGTACGTATAATTGGCCGACGTACCACTTGTAATTGGCCGTGTTGTCGCGGACGTGTAACGTAAAAGCTCAAAATGGAATCTTTAATGCCATCTTTATCTCCCTCGCTTTTTCGAAAAACTTATCCTTCAACTCTTAAACATTTTACTTCTTTTTACTCTAGTTCTTTTACTTTTACTGCTATACGTCTCAG
Organism: Thymelicus acteon; assembly: GCA_951805285.1. Taxonomy (NCBI): domain Eukaryota; kingdom Metazoa; phylum Arthropoda; class Insecta; order Lepidoptera; family Hesperiidae; genus Thymelicus; species Thymelicus acteon. Next base: position 1,831,642 of record OX638226.1, on the reverse strand, counting down.
GAACTCTACCTTTTCAGTTTCCCAAACCTTGTTCCCGTTCAAACCTTCTAAAAACCATAAAAAATATTCTTCAGTTGTTAGCTTTCCTCTTCCCCTGGCAGTAAATTCTCCTTAGTGTTAATATTTTTTTCATCTACTCCATAGTTTAGGGTTTCCTTGGACAGGTCTTTTAAAAATATCATGGATTTGCGAGGACCGTTTTTTAATTGAGGAATCCCTACAAATTCAACTTGTACAATCTCTTCTTCTACCCATCCTTGACTATGCTGATATTTCTTATCTGGACTTAACTGTGGAGAAAATAAATAAAGTTGAACGACTTCAATATATTAGCATACGGCTTATATTTGAACTAAAAGATTAAAAAGATAAAATTAAAGTGATCCGTGGAGAGGGGGTCACGACCCTCAACAATGAGGATATCGATGCAAGGAGGATATTTGGACTACTTAAAATGACCACGTTTCAGATTTTCGTGTAAAACTCAAGTGGCTACTCCCTACAGGGAGTCCCTAGTCGCCTTCGTCTCCAGAATACTATGATATACTTTATGCGTTCTAATGCGTACTATTTCATGCAACTTCTCCGCTCTGTTTGAAGGACTGGTTTAAATGTACCTGCCTAACTCTTCCAAAAACCTTCACCGTAAAATCTCTCCCTGGTCTATTCGACGCTCTCCTTCCCTCCTTTACTTGCAAAATCAAGTTAAGAATTATTATCTTCATTCTTTATTTTTATTTAAAACTTTAGTTTTTTTTTAATTACATCATACAGATATCTGTAGGTACAGTGTACAGGTAGAAATCTAAGATTGTAAATACATAAAAATTCTAAGCGCTACAAGAACATAGTCTCATTTTAATTTAAGTTATACGTCGATACTTTGCACTACGTACGCTAATATAAATAAATAAGATAAAACTAAAAAAAATATATGATGTACATTACCAAGCAAACTTTCAACAAAAATTGGTTTGAATGAGATCTAGTAAGTAGTTTTTTTTAATACGTCATAAATCGTAAACCGCAAAAAACATTGATCAAAGTTACAACGAACTACAAGAACTTTTATATTATGTTACTTGCTGCTACGGAACCCTTTATGGGCGAGTCCGACTCGCACTTGGCCGCGTTTTTTTAAAGTACATATTTTTAAGATTTTTAATAATTTTTGCTAAATAATTATACTTATGTATATTTTGGGCACTTCATCTATACTAATATATAAAGAGGAAAGATTTGATTTTTTGTTTGCATTGAATAGGCTCCGAAACTACTGAACCGATTTGAAAAATTCTTTCACTGTTGGGAAGCTACACTATCCCCGAGTAACATAGGCTATATTATATTAAAAAAAAATAGGGATCCTTAATAAAACTCCAATAATGTAACCCAAGGTGTAAAAAAATAAGAAAACCGAAGCAAAGCGAGGGCGGTTACTCGTACATTATATCTTTGTGTCTTGCGAATATAACGGAACATTGTAGTAGTATCATGTAAACAGTCCATGTCTTAGCAAATCCTCCAGCTTCTGCTATGAGAATGAACTCACGAAGACGCGACGTGGGAATTCCGTTTTACTTTTTTACACTCATGACAGAACAATGCAATTCATTTTGGAATTTGAAATTAAAACTAACACAATAATTTTAAATGATGCCTCGTGTACAGGAAGCATAAATATACCTATTTTTTGCGCCTGTATTGTGTGATTTAAATTAAAGTTTGAACATGTTAACTAGTTTGAATGGAACTTTTTGTTAGAAGTCATAATAAAAACATGAACTTTAGTTTTGATTGCTTAAAATTGATATTTGTAACTTTTTTTTATGGAAATGGCCGGCAAACGAGCTGACGATCCACCTGATAGTAAGTGGCTATCGTCGCCCATGGACATCAGCAACACCAAAGGCATCACTGATGCGTTGCCGGCCAAGAAAGAGAGAAGAAAAAGAAAGAAAGAACTGGCGAACTGGCTGAACGTATTTTTACGTCGTTTAATTTCCTAATTTTTTTCAAAAACGACACCTTTCCCAAATGCGAATAGAATGAGAAAGATGCAAGTCACATCGCATTATTGAAGTATTTAGATGCAAATGCTCACGTGAGGGTTTATGCAAGCAGCCTTTGTAATGGATTCCTTGGGCACCTTGCATAATAAAAGCGTCAAGTATGAATTTTAACTACGAAACTACGAACATCAGGAGGTACTTACACTAAGAAATGTTTGTTTTTGTATTTGCAAATAAAATAGTTTTAAGTAAGCATAGTTACGTAAAGTTCTTCAATAGCTAGCTTGTAGCGGTTAATGTCAATAACTTGAAAAAGGAATGTAATAATTGCGTAAACTTAGAGGAAACTTTGACTTGTTATTGTAAGTAAATTGTAAGTTACATCACAACCATAATAGATTTACTACTTTTACTAGCTTTGTCTATTTGTGTACTTAGGTTTTTTCTATGCAATGTCTATGTTCTATTTTTGTGGCAAATTTAGATTTTAGACTCACTTGGCAACAAATCCGTCTTCGCTTCAAGTTAACCTGTGCTTTCTCAGGTTTATGATAGATAACCACAATTCTGCTTATTAATATTTACAATGTCTCAACATTGTGAAATTATGCGACTTGTATTTTTTTTTCTTGTCCTGGTGCCGGTTAGGTTGGCAATATACTTATTATTTTTATCGCTAGCTAATAATATCGATTTACTTGAGTGAATAACCGGCCAAGTGCTCCATAGTTCTAAGTTTATCGACTACTAGCTGACCCCGCGAACTTCGTGTGGCCTAACAATCCCTAATAACCTCTCCCTCTCTCTCTCTTCCGTTATCTAAGTTAATTTTGGTTTTTAACTATAACTGTACATATTAATTTTCACATTGCTGAGTTTGAAAATAACGAAGTTTCGTTCTTACATCCCCTGTTTTTACCCTTTTTAGGGGATTTACAAGAAAAAACTTTTCCAGTTAATTTTTGTTTCTAATTGTAAGCTTTTATATTAATTTTCATATTTCTAAATTCAAAAATGACGAAGTTCCTTAAATATTTACAACCCCTTAGTTTTACCCTTAGGGTGATGAATTTCTAGAAAACCGTGATACAGTTATTTTTTTGTCTAACTATAAGCTCATATATTTAACCTTTTAATTTCAAAACTGACAAAGTTTCCATACTAATATGCGCCCTCTTAACTTAATTAACCCTTTAAGGGATGTTTTTTCCAAAAACGCAATACTTACAAACTTTGTTTCTAATCTGGAGGTAATATATAAATTTTCATTTTTTTAACTTCAAAAATGACGAAGTTATGTACTAAGTTCCTTCCCCTAAATTTACGCTTTATGGAATGGTTTTCTAAAAAATTTTGTTAAAGTTAACTTTTGTTCATAACTATAAACTTACAGAAAAAAATCATATTTGTAACTAAAACTGACGAAGTTGGTTTTCTATGAAAGTGGCTTCCTTCCTCTATTTGTACCCCTTAAGTGATGAATTTCCAAAAATCCGTTAGCCCACGACACTCACAATAATGTGGCTTTCTATTAGTCAAAGAACTTTCAATATCGGTCCAGTAGATCCAGAGATTGCCCCCTACAACTTCACAAAATCACAGACTTTACCTCTTTATAGTATTAATAATTTTGTACTCTATATAGAGTATATAGTACTAATATTAGTATACATTATTTACTATAGATTATTCATTAATCAGTTCAGTTTTAGCGTCATTTCTCTCATTTCTCTCATCACCGCGTTGAATAATAATGTACTGAGAATTGGTCCAGTTACTGAGGGCGCATTGGTCCGAGATGCCGTCCTTACGCATTTATATAAATAGTCAATAAACATACCCAGTTAAAATAATATCTTGCCTGCATACTATCATCTCAAAAATTACTGGAAGGACAGCGGAATTTTAGTAATTCATACTATCCCGTTGGACCCTTTTGAGAACCGTAAAAAACTATGGCCTAAATATATCCTCGCCGTGAACGGAACTCATTCATTAATCAAGGTCATTCATTATCAGCTTACTGAGTACTACTTGTTCTTCTATAAATAAAATTCACTACTGTTTCCGACATAATCTAAATTGTTTTCTTTTTAAACGACTTCAAAAAGTATTCATTTCGACTTTTTTAACCGACTTCAAAAAAAGGAGGAGGTTCTCAATTCGACTGTATTTTTTTTATGTTTGTTACCTCAGAACTTTCGACTGGGTGAACCGATTTTGATGATTGTTTTTTTAAACGAAAGCTGGTGCTTGTCATGTGGTCCCACTTAAATTTAATTGAGATCTGACAATGGCATCCATGAGAAAAGCATATAAGTCTTAAATTTGCATTAAGTATGTGCGCGACAAATGGACGAATAACTCAATATCACGCAATTCTATTTCGATGATTCTTTTTTTAATCGAAAGCAGGTGCTTGTCATGTGGTCTCACATAAATTTGAACGACATCTGACCAGTAGTTTTTGAGTAATTTTGAAGTCGGTTATTTTTTGTTAGTAAAATTTAGATTATTTATGTTTGTTACCTCAGTACTTTCGACTGGGTGAACCGATTTTGATGATTCTTTTTTATTCGAAAGTTAATACTTGTCATGTGGTCCCACTTAAATTTGAGCGAGACTTGACAAGTAGTTTTTGAGTTATCCCTAATTTTAAAGTCAGTTATTTTTGTCAAGAATAATTTTACTTTGTTATCTTTGCGTGTGTTGTCACCCTGTATTGTGTCTGTGTGAACGTCACGGACGCAAATAACTTGTTTGTTAAGTAAGTTTATTGTTGTTACTGCGACGGCTTCCAGTGGTCACGAAGTGTAAACAAAGTGTGGAATATTGCATTAGATCATGACATGACATGTGATTCTAGTTTGTACGACGAATTTACACCTCGTTTTATTATTTTTGTATACCGTACTCGTATTATATTTATGACATAATGTATAATATTTTGGACTTATTCTAAACTTTGTTAAAATTTTGCGTACTGTTATTGAGACCTAAACCCTCGCTACAACCGGTTATAGGTTGCGCTTTTCCATGCGTAAAATAGCACTTTTTACACTGTGCGAAAACGCGTGCCTCACGAGTTAATTAATAAATGTCGTTAATTAGGTATAGATAATTTTATTAATAGATAACTTAAGGGCTTGTTTCACAATCTTCAAGTAAGTCCGAAGTAAGCTATTCGTTGGTTAAGTTGACATTTCGTGTATGTAATGACACTTTAACGTCACTTTAACCGGCGAATAGCTTATTCAGGGCTCTACTTGAAGATGGTGAAACAAGCCCTTAGTCACGCATCTTCGTAAGGTGTGAAAAGACGTGAAAAAGCGTGACTTTCAAGTCCTATTTTACCAGTTTTCTTACTATTCATGTAGAAGGCTATTAGAAAAATTCCTAGTATTGGAAGTTTTGTAAAGACAATGAAAAATTCGCAATAAACTACGTAGCGCTATTAATTACACAAATTAGGTACATGTTTACATAAATGAAAAAACACGTGACATAAGTATCATACCTATCATTTTACTTATAACGAGTAACCGCCCTCGCTTTGCTTCGGTTTTATTATTTTTTTACACCTTGGGTTACATTATTTGAGTTTTATTAAGGATCCCAAAATTTTTTGAAAATAAAATATAGCCTATGTTACCCGGGGATAATATAGCTTCCCAAAAGTAAAAAAAAATTCAAATCGGTTCAGTAGTTTCGGAGCCTATTCAATGCTAACAAACAATCAAATCTTTCCTCTTTATAATATGTATTACAGATTAACCCCCGTATTCAAGAACAACACTGTGAGGTCTCACCATGAAGCTATTAAAGAGCTTCATGGGTCTCACAGTGTTTGCGAGTGCATAGTGGCATTAAAATCATTTCGTAAACAATACTTGATTGAAGTCCTTCGCTGTGCGTTTGTCAAAATCGATAAAGTAGCTGCCGAGCTACTTTACCGAACGCATAGTGTTGGTTTTACTTCTATCAAAATAGAAAGAAAGGATCGATTGTTTTTATTGTTATTTTTGTCTTTTGCTTATGTCATATGACTAGAGTGAAGTTAGCCGCATCAAATGGACCAATAAGAGGGCTGTATACAGCCTGTGTGTCCGCACAGCCAAGTGATACTTAAGGGTCGACTGTGAAACAGAAGGGTTGTCATGACGAACGCACTGAGAAATGCCTTACTTCGCATAGTATTGCTTCTTTACTTAAACAAGTATTGTTCTTGAATACGGGGGTAAGTATCATTAATTACAATTTGGCTTTCTTATTCCGTACCTAATTATCGCCAAACAATTTCGATTATTGACACGCAGTCAGAATGATTTTAAGATGCTTCGCCTACTGTAATCAGCAAAAACTTGTTTTCTTTATTACCTATTTGAAAATAATACAACGGTGTCAATGTAAAACTTACATGCAACATTTTCTGCCTTCTGTCAACACAAGTGTGGATGACATCAGAGGATTCGTGGCTGTGTTAATAACATTATTATTGGCTTGTTATACAAATATTTGCTACATAATAAATAATGTGAATCTCTTTGTATTCAAATGAGTCAGGGGCTAGTTATTTCAAATGTATTACATTAATGTGTTATTGTTTCGCTTTTGGTGTTGAGTATAAAAGTTAGTCAAAGGCTTTTGTAGTTGGTCCATCAATAGTAGTCGACTGTGCAGTCCGGTTTGGTGCTAAGATATCAAAAAAAATCTGGTAACGTCATTTTATAAAATAGTCCTTGAAGTTTATGAAAATGTCTTAGCCCTTTAGGTAAATATACCTAATGTAAAAAGTAACTCTTTTATACTTTTTAATGAAATTTGAGCGCTAGGTTAACAATTTTTATGTGACCTTAATTCAGACGGAACTTCGTCGTAAAACTTATCATCATTAATGAACGACATAAACATTAGCATCTTTGTTAAATCAGATTAAGTATTGCTTTTTAAGCGATTCATGAAATTTATTGTTAAGTTTACTAACAGTGTCGCTATTCTTCATGGCATTGAAAAAATCTTTCTTCGAGCCACTGTTTAAATTTTGTTGGATGTGTTACTGAATATTATTTTAAGAATAACTTAACATTTATTCTTATGTTAAATATAGGCACAACTACAATGAAGTTCTAGGTCAACTTGTAGTATAATTAATAATGAATTTTTCTGTAGATAAGTTTTTCCAAAATATTTTTTTTCCGCAACATATTGGTGCGATGGTAGATCGATGGTAGTGATAGATAAAGCTGAGGTCATATTATTAAAGTGTAAAGTACTTACTGTAGAGTATTGCAATTTCATCCCCCTTAAAGGAGTAAAATGGGAGAGGCGCAGTGAACCTTGTCTAAACATAAATAGCTAAAGAAGTTATAAAAGAGTCATTGTAGGTAATGTATGTATTAGAATGAAAATAAAATTGAACGTTACTCTTATTTTCCCTACAAATTACCATGTTGCAAATAATGATAAAGATAAATTTTACACGACTATTTTGTATGTACGTCAAGGAGCTTCAGCAGAAGGTAAAATAACAGTTTAGCTATTGACAAGCACCATAACTTCCTCATTTCTACAAAACATGTCCCATCAACGAGTTAATAAGCAATGTAATTGAATCTCTTAAGGCCATGAAATATGTAATAAATAATTCAATCATTTTGCCACTAGGTACTTAGTGTGCGACAACCTTACTGTACTCATTGTAGGTCATGGCGGTCCAGGTAGCAACCCTACTCGGGGCCTGGTGATCAATAGCATGTGGAAGCTGATGTAGACTCTATACCAACGTATTAAGGACTAAAACGTTGATGAGGTCACAGGAAATGATGCTTGTGGAATTTTACCAATGTTGAGGAGAGAGTATAAATTAATGTCGGAAGAGGAAAATTCATAGCCTTTACGAAAGGTTTTGTTATGGTGAATTTACTTAATGAAGTTGTTGACAGTGTCGAGTACACAGCGCACAACCAAAGCAATGTTGGTATAATATGTAATTGATTTGACTGTGAAGAATTGTTACCTAATGTAATTATTATATTATGCGATTATACGATCAGCTTTCATAACCTAAGTGACTTGTAAAGATTTGCATCGGTAGAGTTGTACAGTGATCAGTTCTTAGAAGTTCCAATGATATTATAATGTAAAAAGACGTAGATATATGTCACTAGAGCGCAGACGATGAAGGGCGTAAGAGCAGGCAATTGACCGTTCTGCTCGTTGTCGCTCTGCCAATACAAGACGATACGCACGCTTTTGTTGTTTTTAGAAGTTCTTGACATTTGACATACAGCGTTAAAATGCCTTCGTGTATTATACCAATGTGATTGGTGCAGTGAAACAAAAGATAAACGTGTGTGTGTTGTAGCTCTTTTCGGAACAGATTTTTTTATTGATTTGTAAGGGCATAAAGTATCTATATTTTTTATCATTCAGGTTTCCCCTATTGTTGCCATTCGGATCGGTCTTTTGCCCTCTGATACACTTTCAATTCCAATACCATCGAGGCGTGAATGCCATTCGGGGAGATTTTTTATACTTACAAGTCTTACAACTTAGTACTTTTGATGGCCTTGGGATTCTTTTCCTCTTGTGAACTGTTGAATCTGATGAAACTTCTATTAGCATATCTTAGGAAAGAAACATGTAAGAAATACGACATCCTGTTGTACCGTCACAGATTTCCAATTACATGATTGTTTGCTTAATTACCGCCTAATGAATTGTCGTGAGTTAATGCAATTAATTGAAATGCAAGGTTGGCCGACAGCTGCTCCGTTGAGGGTTGACTGATGTCTTTATTCGTCGTATGTATCTCATTCATTTCTTATCACTCAAGTACTTCCTCTTGCCCTTACTGTGGTATCATTGTACTATTACTAATATTATAATGAACTATTATCCTCGTTTATCATTTTATTATTTATCATTATTGTTATAACGATGTTTAGAATATTAATCGTGAGTAGTGCGTTTATAAATAAATTAAGTAGAATCCGGATTTCATGAATAAGTTATAGCGTGCGGTAAACGGAATAGTATTTGTTGGATTTTATAGGTTTAGTTTTTGCGTAAAATCAAATAATGAAGAATTATTTGGAGAAAGACTTTTTGGGTTGTAAAAATAATTTCTGAAATTAAATCGCCTGCTAGTTTAAGATTAATAATTTTATTAGGCTTGTGTATACGATTTAGAAGGTGGAATGTGCAACATGAAGTTTTGTTGGTTTTCTCGTTTGGTAACCGAGGTATATTTTAGGACACTAACTTTCTGCACTAAAATCACACTGTATAAATTTCGCTGATTAGATTAGATGTATGTTTTCAAGGTTGGCAAATCATCTTGTTCTTCAGACTAGGACACCAAACGGTTATGGGACTAGTCTAATGAAACCTACGCTTGCTAGATTGGTGATTGGCGACTGGGTGCTGCCAAAATTGGCGATACGAGGAATGTTGACGTGCAAGTAATAAAGTCGATATGTTGACCAACCAAATACGTAACGATTAGCGTTGAAATGGCTCTGTGGGATTATGTCACTGATACTTAAAACGTTCAAGTATGTCTATAATAGCCTGGTCTGAAGAAAAAGGTACTTTTTACTTGATTGGATTTGATTAAAGTGCTAATTGCTGACAATTTCCACCATATTATAAACTCTACTAGGTGCATGATAATGTGGTAATATAACGTCCATACAAATATATCAGAAGGAAATGTAACATGTGAGGCGATCACGGCTTTGTGTACTATTTGCCAAAAGCTAACGTTACATTTTCTTTTGACTGTCTACTAGTAACAAGTCTATGATTTATTTGGTGTTATGTATGTCGATATTTTCCACGGTCGAATATGAATTATTATCACATTACGTATGGGCTACTAGCTGACCCGGCGAACTTCGTATCGCCTAACAAACAATTTTTTTTCTAAATTAAAAGTAGCCTAAGTTACTCCTTGTTATATCAGCTATCTGCCAGTGAAAGTCCCGTCAAAATCGATCCAGCCATTTCCGAGATTAGCCGGAACAAACAGACAGACAGACACAAAAATTGTAAAAAATGTTGTTTTGGTATATGTACCGTGTATACATCCAAATGCACTTACTAAAAAGCGGTTCTTTTAATATTATAAACAGACACTCCAATTTTATTTATTTGTATAGATGTATAGATTGAAAATAGGTATGTAGAGGTATGTAGAGATGAATACTTAACGTTACGATGACATGGTCCATAAAAGAGCTGTTTTCTTATAGAAATTGAAGCATAGTCGCTGTTCAACTATCCCAGCCTAGCGGGAGCTCTCCTTTTACCACATGTACTAGGGTTGCCAGATGGTCGAGATTCGTCTGGACTGTCCCGACATTTCATATGATGTCCAGAGTCCCGAGAAAATACAAAATGTCCCAACAATTCACTCGATTCAACAGAACGCGTTTGCCACACGCGCTCTAGCCGTTTTTTTCGTCAACTTGTTTGCTGGCTATTTCCAAAAAAAAAAAATTGTCCCGACAAGTCCCGACTTTTTGAAGTTTTCTCCAGATATCTCAGTCTTGCCATGTGGTAACATTAATATGTAGCTATACAAATGTTAAAATCAGACTGGTAAGCTGACCCATAATCTTGCAAGGGCGACAATAGAGCGAAAAGCAGTTTTATTTTGAATTTAATACACTATTTGGTACATAAAGGGTTTACTTCAGAACATCTGTTGAGTACGATCAGCGCCCTTCCAAACGTGTCGCTTTATTGAAAGCTTTTGGTCTTACATTTATTATGGTGATCACGGGACTTTAAATTCACATACATATTATATTTGTGCTTGTAACCATCATATTTTGCAAACAAAACGCTTTGAGCAGCTGTTTTGATTTTTCTGAGATAAAAAACGGGGCACACCATCTTGCTTGGGTCATTGTGCAGCTAATTTAAAGATATTAAACCAGTTAATTCCACACTATATATCTTTGAGTAAAACTGACTGGATTTGGACATTAAATTAGTACAAGTTGGTACAATACGTTCCTCGAAGGGCCCGTTATGTTGTCGGGCCCGGTAGTTAACTATCAGCACTTTGTTACAGCCTGGGAACTTGTGACCCTAGGTTCAGATCTAATGCTTTCACCAAAGCAGTTCGGTGGATTGTTCTCTTTTCCGTTCTCCGCACGTAACAGTTTAAAAATACACGGTTTTATATTGTCAATGTTACTGAAGAAAAAATTTGGACAGTGCTGTTAAACATTAAGGAGTTCCCTCGGCTGAAGCCAAACCTGAGACTAGTAGCAGGTTAAGCTTGTCACGGAAATGCATCATCAGAAACTAAAGCAATGTGTCAAATTTCAACTCCTTAGAAGTGGAAGTAGGTCTAATTTAATCTTTGCAAGATTTGACCCAAACAAAGAAATAAACAAACATGGCAAGCTAAATAAAACCGTTTAAAAAGGGTTATTTATTTCTAGGCAGAAAATATTTTAATAAATCAGCCATACAGTTTTAGATCATAGGGGTCAGATTTAATCATATGTGTATTTATTTTTTGTTTGCTGTAACCTATTTTTTATTGTAATTTTATTAATTCTATCGTCAAAGTTGGGGTTCTCAGGTACGGGTGCTTCCAGGCCGGGGTAATATTCTGATTAAAGCATGGTTTATAGAACGGTAATCACTGGCATCCATTGAACTATGTATTGAAATCATTACATACTTATACAGGCAGTAATAGCCTAGCGGTTAGAACGTTGGTCTCCCGAACGAAGGGGCCCGAGTTCAAATCCTGGCATGCACCTCTAATTTTCAAATATTATGTGCGTATTAGAAGTTAATTATCACTTGCTTCGGTGAAGGAAAATATCGTGAGGAAACCTGCACACCGGAGAGTTCTCCATAAAGTTCTCAAAGGTGTGTGAAGTCTATCAATCCGCACTTGGCCAGCGTGGTAGACTATGGCCTAATACCCTCACATTGTGAGAGGAGACCCCGAGCCCAGCAGTGGGACAATTATGGGTTGTTGCTTTGCTTTGCTTTATCAGATCAAAGGTACTATAACGTATCACGTGACAGTTTAGCCTCGTTCTTTGAGGAGTGTAAGCTACTTGCGATCTTGAGAAATACACCAACATAGTTAGCACCTTAATCGGTACTGGAGGCACGTATTACTAAATTTATCATGTAAACCTACGCATCTCAATATGCATCGTCTCCATTTAAGTTCTGTTTGAGACCGTATTTAAGTCATGGACGATTCGACGCTTTCGAAGTCACTTGGCTTATTAGCAAGTCTAGCGACGAGACTTCTGGTAATTGAGGAGGGCTAGAATGTAATCCAATCTACCAAGTCTTCCAAAAGTGTTCCAGTGTCCTTTAAAGAGACAACACGTCTCTACCCTGTGATTGTGTGAGGGCGAGACGCCACATGTTAAACAGAATCAATTTACTGATTTAAACCTTCCTCGGTTATAAATATCTATGGTGACAAAAGAGTACCTTGCACTAGTCTTTGACAATTTAATACATTACAATCGAGGCTGCCAGTAAAGTTGTTCGCTGTGAAGGTCGTATAACGCCTTTCTATTGGTAGGTATTGAGGTAGTTACTCAATGTGTATTAATTATAAGTATTGTTACTCGGTAAACAGTATGCATGACTCCCCATTAAACTAATTACAATTAATTTTGTTATTTGGGTAGCAATCTACTGAGTCACTAACAATAACATATTTTAATTTAACTAATAACCCGCTATGTAACAACTCAAGTAATATCCGTACAAATAATATCCGAACCCTATAGGTAGTTACTCAGTTTTGCACTCGACGGAATGAAGAAGGTATGCGCTTAGGGTGAGAGGCTGTAAAATTTTCTTTCGTCCGAAAGTTTTCTTAAAGGTAGCGTTTGCCTTTTGGTGTTATAACTAGTATAAATTAAAAAAAAAACGGCCTGCTGTCAAAAAACCTATCATGATATACCTACCTACCTATCTCAAAGGCACCATATTTGTTTTTTTTTTTATTTCACTTATCTAAGAACACTGGGTTATCAAGACGAATCTAACGATATCTTCTTAATTGTATAAATCCGTTCAGCGGTTTGGAAGATACGGGGTAATAAAGAATATTACACACATACAAATAAACATACCTACATGCTTACAACATATACATGCAACATTACCCTACCTTGGTAGTCAGGTAAAAAGCTGATGAACGAGTAAGCAATGTAGGTGTAATGTTCATCCTTATAGAGTAATGTGTAATGGCTCATCCTTATAGAGTTCAAGCCAACCTCCCATGTGCCGTATCCTGATGAGCATAGGACCAGGTTATGGAAAGCGATCCTTACTGTTTGAGTTCGCTGGGCCTTTCACCGCCCTTCTAAATATATATGATCATTAAATAGAAAATTCAAATAGGTAGCATTGTTACGATAGATGGATGATCCATCCATTTAGGGATTTGATCAAATCTCATCATTACCCTGCGACGCAGAATAGATTATTGTGAGAATAACAGAACTACACCGTAAGTCACTAAATACGCACACATGTCCTTGTCATAAAGCGATATACAATCCGTATTTATACGACCTGTGTACACGACACTAATCTAGGCGGTTAGACTTTAGGAAAGTTGTTAAATATGACTTCATGATGTGTCATCGACTTGGTTTTAGGGTACACTCCCCAATAAAAGTATTTTTTTATGTTAATTCCACTTGATGGTAAATGGTTAATCGCACTAACTTAGCAAACTCTCTTGAATGAATGAATGAATGAATGAATGAATGAATGAATGAATGAATGAATGAATGAATGAATGAATGAATGAATGAATGAATGAATGAATGAATGAATGAATGAATGAAAGAATGAAAGTTTATTTGTGATAATTGTGGTTATAAATATAAGGATCTTGATTATTTACGTTGCTAATCTTAAGTAAGTTTGCCAGGCAAGCCAACCCAGCCCCACTTAGTTCGGTGATGGCTTTTATCCATGGAGAAATGAGGAGATCTGAACCCGTGAGGCAGTTATAAGTATTATTGGCGAAGATGATGAAAAGATGAATAGTTTTCAAGGTTTTCTTTACTTTTACTTATATTTATGTCATTTAACACCAAGTGTGTCAAATGCATGATCGGATAGATGTATGTGATGAAATAATAAAGATTGATTAATGTCTTGCTAGTTAGTAGCAACATAAATAAATTAATTAGCTAAGATCGGATTATAAATTAGATAAGATGGAGATAGATTACTAATGTTATTGGAACGTGGATAGCTAATCTGAGCTACTGAGCTTATAATTGGTATCATTAAATGTGAAGTAGGGCACCCCGCGCTATGTAAGGAACCCAATGTAAAGGTTCGTGCCTCTTGGTTCACTGGTTCAGACTGTCTGTCAGTCAGTCAGTCACCATCACCGTTATCGTGTTATTAAGTTTTTTTTTTTAATAATAAATAAACGCTTACATAACCCCGCAGTAGAGTTTTACCTGTGTCGCGGGTGACATGGACGAAAAATATTACACATCACAATAACCCCCATGCCCCGAGTACAAATATTATCTGTCACATAAATATGTGCTCCGGCCGGGAATCGAACCCGGGACTCTTCGCTTCGCAGGCAGGTTCGCTTCACCTAGGCTACAGGGTCGTCAGAAGTAGTCGTAAGTAGTGTACAGGGTCGTAAGTATAGTAGGGTCTATTTGCAGCCGATACAAATGTAAACAAACCATCAAAATCGTTTTCTAGGGTTTTTCACCAACTGATATGAATTTGTACACCAAATGCGTTTTATTTAGACAAACTCTCATTAAAGTATTTGTAAATTCTTCAATAAATACATATTGACCGATAACAATTATAAACTCCGAGTAAATGTGGAAACAAACAAAATTAAATAACACTGTCATCATTCAAACACTTTGCTATGACAACCTTGTTTCCAAGAAGCGATTTGAAACCTTAAAATGAGTAGGTGTGAGTAGTTTGTCTAAATAAAACGCATTTGGTGTACCTACAAATTCATGTCAGTTGGTGAAAAGCCTAGAAAACTATTTTAATGGTTTGTTTACATTTGTATCGGCTGCAAATCGACCCTACTATAGGTAGAAGACACATTTTATTTTCTGAAAATTGTCTTTTTGAAAACATTTACCGAGAACGTTGTGTCCGTATCGAATGTAGTACAATAACTATAGAGCCTTTCCGCTTAATACATAATTATAATGCACGTCTACATCACATTGTAATTCACGCATTTCTGTGCATAGTATTGAGTCCATCCACTTTACAGCGTTTTAAACCTTATAGTCAGTGACGTAACGCATTATAAAATTTTACGATTCAACGCAGTGCCTTGATTAAAAATATGGTTTTACAATGCAAACAGATTGAGCTTTTATTGCAAAGAGCATAAAGTTTATGATCGACTGAGGTGTGTCACACTTGCAATTACCCTGCCAGTGCTATACTTATCGCGAAATCATTCAGCGATACTTTAATTTCCTGATTTGATTAATTTTAATGTTTGTTTTGCACACTGTATGAATTTACAGAGGCGTTATTTAGCTGAGTTTACTTTTTACATTAATATTACTTGAAATTTTTAAATTTCTTCTTACTGCGATATAATTATCGCCGGTGTGTTTGATTATCATAATAAATTATGATTATAGCAGTGTAAAATTATTTAATTCAAAAGCGAAGGTGGTTTGATATTATTTATTCCAGTTAACGTCATTAATTGTTTACGTATCAGACAAATGAGTTACCTGGTGCTAAATTGTTACTCCCATCCATGGAGAATAACCAAGAGTCAAAAGCATAACCCTTGTGGTTGGCCTAGAAGGAAGCGACGCGACGCGGTGGCGGGTCGGTCAAATTACGGACTCTGTAAATCTCTTCTACTCAGATCTTTCTTACCGAATTTATGAATGGTGATGACTTGGTGCCAGTGTCATCCCTCCATTAGGCGACTTTCTAAGCCGAACAGGATTATCTTAGGATTCGTATACCCCTACGTCTCGAGGTCCAGAGATATCACTCCCACCTCGTAAAATATATCTTCTTAGCGGACTTTCTCCAGGCCCGCCCATCTGTAGTGAAGCTGTAAAGGTCGCTAGAGCCAACAGCAACTGGATAGTTGATAGATAGATACATAGATAATAATAATAGATAGAAGATAATAGATAGATAAAACAAGCCGCTATGATGGCTGTCACGCTTCATTCGAACCATATGGTGATTCTACCATCTATACTTATTACATAGTTATTTTGCGATGTTGATCTTACGTAACCTAACCTCGACAATCAACCTGGCCACATTTGGCCCAGTCAAGGCCATTCATTCATCGCATATGATATTATATACATATATCTCCAGAACCGGTTACATTACATTCGCTTAATTATAAATAACTTTGAAATAAACTCTCTGTATATTTCCGAACGCTATTAAATATTTCCTGATTCGTTGCAGTCGCATTGACGCCTGTTAAAGGTTTTAATCTAGATTTATTTAGTTCCTACCTTTTAATATTACTTTAGCTACGCGTTTGTTTAGTAATAAAAATTCTATAAAACATTTCATTCAACACAATTATTTTAACTTTAACAATGTAGCTGAAGAATAAATCAACTCATTTCTATATTACCAAACTGTCTCATCTATCTTATCTTAAATAGGTACCTACTTAGATTCCCGTAAGCCATAATTATGATTGCCTCAATATTTAAAGTTTACAATGTAAAGTTATTACAAGCAAAACTCAGTAAATTGGTGCATGGTACATACACCATTTGACGTAAGCTGGTTATTGTGATTCAAAAATATTTTGAAGTAAGCATAATATGCTTCACATATTATGTGAATCATCAAAATAATCGATTTCCCCAGAATGTAATACGACCAGCTAGACGATACATACGTCTGGCTCGCTACCAGATTTCCCCATGACAAATTAATTACTCATCAGACATATCGGTCTGTTACTTCCAAAACAAGGAAAACAATTGAGAAATATCACTGGGAATTCATAAAGGGCTACATTCAATCACAGATAATTTTGCTCATTACAGTGTGCAATGTACTACAGCAATTGCCTTGGCTGACTTATATGTTCTTAAACTTATTACTTAAATAATTAATTACTTACTTAAAATTAACTAAATTGCCCGCGTCGGTGTTTCCGCTCGATTATAATGTAAGTGTCGTCAAGGCAAGAGTGAATAAATAGGCTTTTACTAAGTTAATGCGTCTTACCACCCATGACTACATCACCACTTACCATCAGGTGGGATAGTAGTCAAGCATTAACTTATAAGATATAAAAAAAAAAACTTAGTTATTACGAGATTTGATGGAGCAATTAATTTATATGGAGCAAATTAATATGATCTTTATATGATATGCCATAATAATTACATCTTGAATACATCTTGAATAGTTGTCGTCTTGTTACTAAAACCATTACTCTAATTACATCTCATTGCGCTAAACATAATAAGAGGACCTTTGATCTCCGTTGATTATCATCCGCATACCTGAATCTTGCCATACTTGGGACACTTCTCGTCAATTTCGGTTAATCGTTAATTAAGGTACCGTTTGCCGTGTCTACAGCTGCAAACTATTCGTAACATTTTCCTATCTTATTTTTGAAATTCGTGGTTTTACTTGGGAATTTTCCTTGATTTAAGATTTTCCATTTCATCTATCGATCTGCTTTAAATAAGCTTATCATAGCCGTGGAACCGATATCTGTAAACGATTTCGATAAAAGATTCACTTTATTTATTACCGACTTCAAAAAAGGAGGAGGTATTCAATTCAACTGTATTTTTTAGGGTTCCGTAGCCAAATGGCAAAAAACGGAACCCTTATAAATTCGTCATGTCTGTCTGTCTGTCTGTCTGTCTGTCTGTCTGTCTGTCTGTCTGTCCGTCCGTATGTCACAGCCACTTTTCTCCGGAACTATAAGAACTATACTGTTGAAACTTGGTAAGTAGATGTATTCTGTGAACCGCATTAAGATTGTCACACAAAAATAGAAAAAAACAATAAATTTTGGGGGTTCCCCATACATAGAACTGAAACTCAAAAAAATTTTTTTCATCAAACCCATACGTGTGGGGTATTTATGGATAGTTCTTCAAAAATGATATTGAGGTTTCTAATATAATTTTTTTCTAAATTGAATAGTTTGCGCGAGAGACACTTCCAAAGTGGTAAAATGTGTGTCCCCCCCCCCTGTAACTTCTAAAATAAGAGAATGATAAAACTAAAAAAAATATATCATGTACATTACTATGCAAACTTTCAACGAAAATTGATTTGAACGAAATCTAGTACGTAGTTTTTTTTAATACGTCATAAATCGTAAAACGCAAAAAACATCGATTAAAGTTACAACGAACTACAAGAACTTTTATATTATGTTACTTGCTGCTACGGAACCCTTCATGGGCGAGTCCGACTCGCACTTGGCCGCTTTTTTATGTTTGTTACCTCAGAACTCTCGACTGGGTGAACCGATTTAGATGATTCTTTTTTTAACTGAAAGCTGGTACTTGTCATGTAGTCCCACATAAATTTGAGCGAGATCTGAAAAGTTTTTTTTTGAGTTATTTTGAAGTCGGTTATTTTTTGTTAGTAAAATTTAGATTATAAATTATAATATAAGCATTGTAACTTTTTAAAATGCAACGGGTACCTACTCACGATTCGTATTTTACGAAATCGAATATAAAATAAAATCGAATAACGAAAACTGCGAATCGTGAAAACCGGTTGCATTTAAAATGTTCAGTGTCCGCGATGATTATAAGTTTAACAGCATCGTAACTTATATATAAAAACTTCTGAGACTTCATAATTAATTTAACGTGTTTTGTTATTTCAGCTCCACCATGAGGGCGCTGAAGACCCTCATCATCCTCCAGCTGGTTTCCATTAGCATCTGCATGGAACAGCTGGACATCGTCTACGAATGGAACCAGTTAGATTTCCAGTTCCTCAGTCCAGAAGCGAGACAACAGGCCCTGGACTCTAAGGCCTTTATACCAGAGAACAACATCCCCATGGGACTGGAGGTGTATGGAGACCGGCTGTTTATAACCGTTCCCAGGTGGCGAGCTGGAGTTCCTGCTAGCTTAACTTACATTAATCTTAATGGTAACCTTTTTACCTTCATTTTTTTTATTTTTACCTTCAGTTTTTGCTCAGCGGTTAAAGGTACGCTGCATAAGTAACGTGGACGGGACGTGGACAGGACGTGGACGGGGCATAAAAATGCGTGCGTGTCCCAATCCCGTCCCGTGCGTGCTTGCGTGGCGTATGCGCTATCGTTTACATTTCCTATGAAACGATGTTTCCAAAACTTCACGTCCCGTCCCGTCCCCGTCCTGTCCACGTTACATATGCATCGACCTTAACTTTCATATTATATACTATATAATGTCAATCTTGCGTTGTCGTTCATTACACGTACGGCGAAGGATTGGCATAGCTTGCCTGCGTCGGCATTCCCACCTATCTATGATGTTGGCGTCTCTAAGAAAAAAGTAAATTTATAATACATTTACGTATTATTGCTCGTGCCATCCTGAACTTCAACATCACTTTCCACCAGGACTGCAGTATCATCTGATTTTGCAGTCAAGCATTAACTTATCATAATAATGCAAAAACAACTTCATCACCACTTAGCACCAGGTGATATTGCAGTCAAGCATTACCTAACTTATGATAATAATGCAAAAACAAATATCTCAGGATCATGGTTGAGTATGCTCCAGGCCTTTGAATTGTAGGAAACCCTCTCAGCATTCAGCACAATTAGAGGACAGTTTGAATGTTTTATAACTGAGAAATGATAGATAGGTTTGAATGATAATTGCCTATTGGGAATGTGGATTTCTGTCTTGAAAACACCATACGTTATGTACGAAGAAAAGCGGGCGATAAAGAAAAGCATTTTTATAAATACTCTATAGCATTCTTAAATATCTGGAAAATAGGAGAATTTACATGAATCAGAATGACAATGGCGCTTATGTATCTTCTCCCTTTACATTGTTGTTGCTAAAATAAAAATGAGTGTAAAGGTGACCCTTTTCGCCAGGTATGTCCATTAAACGTGTGATCCAGGTTGTTATTGAAGAATCCGGTTCAAACTCGACCTATCATCTCATTTAAATCTTGATCGTCTTTTCAAAAACTGGTTTGAGTTGAAAAGAATTTCGTAATTCACGATGTTTTACAAGTTAACGATTTGTTTATGTGCTTATATTTTATGTTTATTGGAACTTGAGTAAGGTCAAAATGTGGGATGTACATTGTATATAGGTATGACATTTGGAGCATGAGTTTGGTAGAACCACAGAAGAAATAATAGTACTTATAAATAAGTTTTTTTTTTATGGAAATAGCCGGCAAACGTGCTGACGATCCACCTGATGGGAAGTGGCTATCGTCGTCCATGGACATCAGCAACACCAAAGGCATCACTGATGCGTTGCCCGCCAAGAAACACAGAAGAAAAGAAAGAAAGAACTGGCTCTCTAGCCCCTAGCCGGAACACGACGAGTCGTTTGGCGGCTGACTCATGCTCAAGGGTGGTAGCTATCCAGGCGAACCCCATGGAGAAATAATAATAGCAGTAATGGTATTAAATTAACAATTAAAATCAATATTACCAATATAATCCCTCGAGGGGCCCTACCACCAGCGGGCCGGATTTAGTCGCCTTTTACGACACCCATCTGGCGTGGGAATGGGGTTAGTATTCTAAGCCGCCCCAATACGGCTAAGTAGTAGAACTAAGCATAAGCGTTCTTTCTTTTTGGCTTGAGAGCAACGCATCAGTGATGATGCCTTTGGTGTTGCTGATGTCCATGGGCGACGATAGCCACTACCCATCAGGTGGATCGTCAGCTCGTTTGCCGGCTATTTCCATAAAAAAAACAACAGTTTTGCCAGTAAGACAGTTAGGCGTAATTATGTTATGTAACCAGTCGAGCAGATTGTAACAACAATGTTGTTACTGTTGTCATAGGTCATGAAATGTGACTGTAAATTATACTAGATTATAGGAGTAGGTACCTACCTACTCCTATTAATATTATAAATGTGAAATTTTGTGAAGATGTTTGGATGTTTTGACGACCCGTGTGGCGGAATGGTTACCATGCCGGATCGCCGCATCAAGGGTCCTGGGTTCGATTTCCAGCGAGGCGGAAATTTGAATGCTGAGTTTGAATTTCTGTTCTCGGTCTGGGTGTGAATGTCCTTGTCTAGTGTGTTGTCCATGGCACCCACGACACAGGGAATCCTAGTGTGGGGCTATGAGTGTGTAGCGTTATTTATTTATTTCGCAATCACGCCACAACTACTTAACCGATTTGGCTGTTTGGAATGGAGATAGCCTATATCCTAGATTAATACAAGGGCTACTTGTTATCCCGGAAATGTTCAGGGTTCCCGCGGGATTTGTAAAAGGTCGATATCTATCGAGGGCGAAGCCGCGGGCAAAAGCTAGTAAATGATAATCGACACCCGCGCAAGGTTTCGAAAAGATGAACTAAAGAAAGATACTCATTTGAAACTAATATGGGTAGACGAGAGTGAGTCGTGATGAGACTAAGAACAAATTCAGTGAAGCACCCATAGTAATACGAACTCTCTATTCGTACAGGTACACACACCCACACATTGACACTTCACTGCTTCAATCGCGAATCAAAAATTACGCACACATGGTAAGCGGGCGATCATTGCTATGCTTCACTCTCGATTAGACGAGCTTACGTCCGTCTTTTTTTCAGGTCCGTGGATGTGAGCTTCAAGTTTGTTACTGTGTTGAACAACAGTTACCACCAGGTGACACATATAATCGTTTGTCAATGACATAAGTGCCTAGTTATTTTCTCCGTAGTTTCTAACGACGAAACATTACACCTCTCGGTTTCTTCACCCACGATCTTTACATATGTAAACGAGACACGTCATGGTGCGTAATCATCGACATTATGTAATACATTTCGTATTGGCATGGGAAATAATGGTACTTATGATTTAACGTCTCATTTGGAGAAAATAATGGTTAAATTATTTTAACAGTCATGTATCTTGATTAAAGTAATACTTTTATTTACTGGTAATGTCACTTAGAATTAAGTTATTTTGCATGAAAAATGTCTCATACTTAACTAATTTCTATGAGAATAATAATGATAACAATAACGCTACACACTCATAGCCCCACATTAGGATTCCCTTTGTCGTGGGTGCCATGGACAACATACTTGACAAGGACATTCACACCCAGAGCGAGAACAGAAAATCAAACTCATCATTTTTAGGGTTCCGTAGCCGAATGGCAAAAAACGGAACCCTTATAGATTCGTCATGTCTGTCTGTCTGTCTGTCTGTCTGTCTGTCTGTCTGTCCGTCCGTATGTCACAGCCACTTTTTTCCGAAACTATAAGAGCTATACTGTTGAAACTTGGTAGGTAGATGTATTCTGTGAACCGCATTAAGATTTTCACACAAAAATAGAAAAAAAGCAATAAATTTTGGGGGTTCCCCATACTTAGAACTGAAACTCAAAAATGTTTTTTTCATCAAACCCATAAGTGTGGGGTATCTATGGATAGGTCTTCAAAAATGATACTGAGGTTTCTAATATCATTTTTTTCTAAACTGAATAGTTTGCGCGAGAGACACTTCCAAAGTGGTAAAATGTGTGTCCCCCCCCTGTAACTTCTAAAATAAGAGAATGATAAAACTAAAAAAAATATATGATGTACATTACCATGCAAACTTCCAACGAAAATTGATTTGAACGAGATCTAATAAGTAGTTTTTTTTTAATACGTTATAAATCGTAAACCGCAAAAAACATCGATCAAAGTTACAACGAACTACAAGAACTTTTATATTATGTTACTTGCTGCTACGGAACCCTTCATGGGCGAGTCCGACTCGCACTTGGCCGCTTTTTCGCCTTGCTGGGAATCGAACCCAGGATGCGGCGATCCGGCATGGTAACCATTGCGCCATACGGTTAAATAATAGTAAAAAAGCGTTAACATTTATAAAATAGACGCAGATGCGCTGAAAATAGTTTTTAAAGAAAATAAGAAATTATTTTGGGGCTTATCTACATATCTTTTATACGCCAACAGAGAAACGTAGGAATTTTATGGGGAAAAGCTTATTCCTTCACGAACAGTTGGATAAACATAATGGATACAGCTTGCTCCAAATAAACCAAGCGAAAAAGAAAATATAATGTCTACACAAATTCTTTACCCTTTTGCCAGACGTTCCTTCTTTCATGTCTCCCGACATTTTCAATTAAGTGCTAAGTGATAATAAAATATGTGGGACTATTAGTAAATGTCAGTTATTAGCCTTGAAAATATTTTTTACCGAATATTTTCTCAATTCGTACTGACCTACTCCTAAGCTTTATTGCGAATTTTGTTGCAAAATATTACATAATTTAGGTATGCCTTAAAACTTTTCGGAATATTAGATGTGTACGAATTATTCTTCACACGCTTGTTTAGTTGTTAAAAAAACTATTCTTATTTTTAATTTTCCTCACGATGTTCTGCCTTATTGTTTTTCCAGATAATTCAACGAGATCACCAAAGCTGATACCCTACCCAAGCTGGGCAGCTCATTCCCTTGGACTAGACGGCAAGCCAGAGATCGTGTCTCCCTTCCGCATCCGGGCTGACAAATGCGGTCGTTTGTGGGTTCTGGACAACGGAAAGCTGGGTAACTTGGAAACTAACACCACCGTATACCCACCATCTATTATCGTATACGATTTGAAATCTGATAACTTACTCAGGAAGTATGTCTTCCCCGCTGAGCAAGTCAAACAAGATTCAGGTTTTGCCAACATTGCCGTCGAAGATACGGACTGCGACAAAACTTTTGCATACGCCGCAGATATCGGAAAAGCAGGAATAGTTGTTTACTCCTGGGAGAAAAACGAATCCTGGAGGATCACTCACCATTACTTCCACCCTGATCCGTTGGCCTGTGACTTTAGCGTCAAAGGGCAAAACTTCAGCTGGACTGATGCTATATTCGGTTTAGGACTCTCCGCACCAAATCCTGATAACTACAGCACTTTATACTTCCATCCTATGGCAAGTTACAATGAGTTTGAAGTTTCAACAGAGTATTTGAGGAATCAATCTGTTGCTGAGGGTAACTTCCACGCATTCAAACTGTTAGGAAGCCGAGGTCCTAATGCTCAGTCTAGCGCTTCCTTTGTTGATCCGAAGACTGGTGTCCTATTCTACTCCTTGGTCAATTTGAATGCTGTAGCATGTTGGAGAACCACCAACAAGGAATATAATATGAAAAATCAAGGTCGTATATACATGGACGACAACAAAATGATTTACCCAACCGACATAAAAGTGGACTACAACGAAAACTTGTGGATTCTCTCCAATAGAATGCCAATTTGGATGTACGCGAAACTGGACCCTAATGAAGTAAACTTTAGGGTGTTTTATGCACCGGTACTCCGAGCTATAAGTCATACCGCGTGTGATGTCACTCCGCGATCAGATATTTTGGACAAGTTTGTTAATAAATTCAAGAATGTGACAAATAAAATCGCTGCGAAGATCAAACCAAATTCAGGTACTAGTTCAGTAGCAGTGCCTTTATCTTTGATAACTATTATATCGTTGAGTTTGTCAAGTTTAGTCGCGTGATATTTCTAAGTAATGAAAGCAGAAACAACTGTTAAATTAACGCTTTACAGTGTGTGTTTACAGTCAGTGTAGCTTGTACAGTTTTAAAAATAACGTTCTGACGTTAGGCTTGTGTGTTTTGACACAGCATAGGTTTTAGAATTTCGTGTGGTTTGAATAATTATAATAATTAAAGCCGTAAAACCTGAGCGTAAAACATAATTTGGGCTTGCGTTTACCGCCCATTTGTACTGTCATATGTTTTGAACTTTTGAGTTTTTGACAGGTACTAATTGTCAAATTACTACGTTTAAGATCGTAGGTTCTCAAAGTGTCATATCCACTAATCATGATTGATCTTTTGTCACGCACAGTAATATTTGCTAACCCACATATGTAAGTTAAATTTTCTAAGAATATTAGTCATCGAATTAGATACTACGAAAACGAGTGTTATATTTTTGTTCGAATTAAAATAAAGTCTATAATCATCGGTTATATTCTACCAACTTGTAGTGCAATTATGACTTATAAGGGCTCTTAAAAATCGATTTGCAATACAGGCACTGGGTAATTTAATAAAAATCACTTGTATTGTATGTATTTTTTTTGACATTTTGTAGTAAGTGTCAGTGTTTTACTTTAAAATAACTTAAATTTAATATTACCCGAGATTTAGGCACTACGTTAATGCACTATGTTTGAGTAAATCGTTTACATTATTTTATTTAGTTTTCGTAAACGACCAAAGTATATAAAGTTTGGCTTTAAAAGCCAAGTGTTGCAAGATTTTGTGTGATTTAAATTTCAATACTAGATAAGTGAATTTAATATCTAAACTTAAATTTTATGATTTATATTGTAATTCCAAAAGTTATTGTGAAAAAGAAAGACGAAAAGTAGCTAACTACTAATAGGTACATAGGTATAATTTAATATATAGATAGATAAGTACCTTCTGAATAAAATAAATCTTGGAATTATATTGCACGCTTTTCAAATTTTATTCATTCCAAATTAATAACTGTTTTAATAGTATTAATAAAACGACACAACACAATTATGGCCAATTTATAATTACAAATACCATATTAAGTATCGTTGTAATTACTTTTATAGATTTAACAATGATTTCCAATAAAGCATAGAACAAAACCTTGCAATACAAAAACTTAACAATGTTAATAATTAAACAAAAAATCAGAAATTATAATAATTATATTCATATCTAGTAATGAATCGTCTAGTAATTAATATTTGTAATAGGCATTTTATATCTATGATGTAGGTATCTATATAACTGTAAATAGGAATAATAAAATGAATTTGTTTCATTATTTTTAAAAGTAACACATAAAACGCACATAAGCAAAAACTTAATAATGAAAATTTAATAAAAAATAGTATCCTTCTTTCTAACGAAGGCATCACTTATCAGAGTATATAATTGTCTTATCATACAATTTGTAGCATCAAGCTAATATCAGCTGCAGTAAGCATTTTTCTCTATTTTCGCACTATAATCATTAGAATTACTCAAATGCATAAGGATTTTCTATCTATCACCTTGGAAATTGCTTTAAAAGTGTTTCCATTTTTTATGTCTGTGTATATCTATTGGTAATGTAATCAACGTAAAATCATTAGATGTTATCAACGTAAAGTAGAAACATTAGACGTCTATGGTTAGCATAAATATGTACCTTAAGCTTATAATTATTATGTTACCGTGTTATTTATTGTGATTGTAAAATATTCCATATTATTTAAATACGTGTTTGATGTGTTGATTGTGTACTTACGTTAAGTTCAAGGCACTGCAAGTGATATTTTAAGTAACATACGAATAGATGTAAAATGTAAACTTATTTGTTGTAAATATTAAAAAATGCTGAGAGCTTTTATTGTATTTTGTTTTAGTAATTACCCACCGTAAGGACTCCCTTGCTATCTGCAGCCATCTTGCATTTTATTAGTTTCACAAAAACAGAAATTAGGTATCTATACTAGGATCGATTTGCAGCCGAAACAAATGTAAACAAACCATTAAATTCGTTTTCTAGGGTTTTTCATCAACTGACATGAATTTGTACACCAAATGCGTTTTATTTAGACAAACTCTCATTAAGGTATTTGTGAATTCTTCTATAAATACATATTGATCGATAACAATTATAAACTCCGAGTAAATGTGGAAATAAACAAAATTAAATAACACCGTCATCATTCAAACACTCAGCAATGACAATCTTATTTCCAAGAAGAGATTTGAAACGTTTAACTTAATGTACTATTTTGCCTTAATGAGTAGTTTGTCTAAATAAACGCATTTGGTGTACAAATTCATGTCAGTTGGTGAAAACCCTAGAAAACTATTTTACCTAATGGTTTGTTTACATTTGTATCGGCTGCAAAACGACTAGAGTATAGATGTTTATAGGTTCATGGGTACAATAATAAAAATGTTTTATTGCAGGGAAAAACAAATAAATGGGTGCTTTACTTTTTTATTGGATTGTCTTACAAGAGTCAAAATGGTTTTGAGATTTTTATAGGGGGGGAAGTAGAACGTCTGAACGTCTTTATTTAGGATCCACTTTGAGAAACACTAGTACAAAAAGCGCCATCTAGTTACAGAATACAACATTTTGCAAGTGACATCCGCTTAGCAGGTTTATATCATTCACCACATATGTTTGTAAAATTTACAAAACTGTTCTGTAGATGGCGTTTAGTACAATAATAAAAGTCCAAAAGTTTATTTTTGGCGCCCACCACCTCTATTAACTATGATGGACACGAGAAACTGGAAATCTTTTAGATAAACTGATTGATTGACGACCGCTCTACCAAGCTCAAATATTTTTAAAACTCCAGTAATATTACCAAAAGTTTTGGGTATTGGCTACCAACTCGAAAATAAAGGCTGAGTTTATTAATACGGGTAATATACAAACAATTTATTATTATTCATACAGTTACGTAGTCAGACGAATCTTTAGGCTGAAGCTAGTCGTCCGGTAAATGGACGAATAAAATAACTTTAGTCGTCGTAAATTATAATCTTTACGTGACTTTTACAAGGCGGGGGGGGGGGGGGGGGGGGGGGGGCTTCACCCACACATCGTCATAATAATAGGACTCGGTCACAGAAGTCTCGGAACCTCGCTTCGCGGAGTCCATTTTTCACGTAAATTAAAACAGGAACCTAACTAACTTAACCTAACTATTTATTGATTTCGGTCACGATACTTTTTCAAGGAGACCCCTTGCGCATGTATTTCATCTTAATAATACACGCTGTTTAATTCTACCGGTAGTTGGCAACTAAAAAAAAGCTAATCATCCGAGTCATTCGTAATAAAAAAAACTGAATACATGTACGAATAAATATAATTTATTTGTCCAGTACCCGCACAAATAGTCACTTCGGAGAATAAACCGATCAATGTGAAAACAAATTTCAAACATCCGGTTAATTAAAAGGCAAATGAATGATGTTTTAATTTGTTTGTAGGTGTAGAAAATGTAAAATAGAAAGGTATTGTCGAGTTGCTGATCTTTTATTTGTTTGTTGTATAAATATAAATAAAACATAATCATCACATTCACAACATTGTAATAATGAAGAGTTGAAGTATGTAGCTAGCTGCAAATGTTGTGTCGTTATAATTCTTGACAAAAAATAACCGACTTCAAAAATTTAGGTGGGACCACATGACAAGCTTTCGATTAAAAAAAGAATCATCAAAATCGGTTCACCCACTCGAAAGTTCTGAGGTAACAAACATAAAAAAATACAGTCACATACCTCCTCCTTTTTTGAAGTCGTTTAAAAATACAATGCAATGGAAATAATCGAATTCGAGAGCATCATATAAAAACTTAAGCACTAACAAAAACCGATTTGCAGTTTTGCGTTGCCAGCCAAAAATAACAGAAGAAAAGGATAGAACGCTGGCTCTCAAGCCCCAACGCAATTGCATTGAATCAAGCAAGAGAGTCACGACTAGTCAGGCAGCATAAAGCTTGCATAGAAATATTAATATAAATTCTTTAATAATAATATCCTACGAATATTAGAAATATTGAACGTTGTTTGTATCGCCTAACAAACTATTTTTTTTCTAAAATAAAAGTAGCCTAAGTTACTCCTTGTTATATCAGCTATCTGCCAGTGAAAGTCCCGTCAAAATCGGTCCAGCCATTTCAGAGATTAGCCGGAACAAACAGACAGACAGACAAAAATTGTAAAAAATTTAGTTTTGGTATACTATGTACCGTGCATACATCCAAATGCACTTAGTAAAAAGCGATTATTTTAATATTGCAAACAGACACTTCAATTTTATTTATTTGTGTAGATGTATATAGTATAGACAACTGAACGGATTTCCATGAAATTACACAGGCATACCATGATTTTTATTAAAGGGTAATTACTATTCCAGAAACGCGTTACGCGGGCATTGCTACGTGCAAAGCGCAAGTTGATAATATAATCATTTTATTCTTTCGTGAAGCCCTACCGAGCGACTGAACCGAGCATCAGCATTAACCAAGTCGTTAGTGATAACCAAAACAATAAATTACGCTATTATTATGTCTGTGATAAAATATTGTATTACCTAATAAATAAACCAACTAATATCGACCACTATCCATTATCTGACACTTATAACATTACCTTATTGATATTATGCTGAAATTAAACGATTCAACGAAATCCATTCACTTAGGTTGAAAGTGTTGGAACACGCAAAAAATTGCAATTGCGCGATTTTGTAGAATTGTTATAAATAATGATATCAAATCAAATCAAATCAAATCAAATGTTTTTATTCAAAATTGGTTTGGTTTACAAACACTTTTTGAAAGTCATGCAAGTTATGCCAATGCTTCAGGCAAGGCCCTACTGTGAGAGGGCCCGGGAGAAGAAGCAGCAAGAAACTCCCGGGTTTGTTTTTTTCCTGCTCACAGTTACAGATAGCACTTATCATCTACTACAATCTATATTCATAAAACTCATGTCCAAGCAGTCTTGTCTTTAAAATAATCATCTAATTTGTAATATCCTTTCGTCATAAGAATGCTTTTAATATGAGTTTTAAATTTAAGGTAAGGCATTTCTGTAAATTTCGATGGAATTTTATTATAAATCTTTACACATGTACCCATGAACGAGCCACCAGTTTTACAGAGTCTAAAATTTGGTACAATCAGTTTAGCCTTATTTCTCGTATTAATATTGTGGATGTCACTCTTCTTAAGAAAACTATCGTAATATTTCTTAACATACAAAATATTATCCAATATATATTGTGACACCACAGTTAAAATATTAATTTCCTTAAAGAGATCCTTAAGCGAGTCCCTAGGCCTGAGGTTGTAAATGGCACGGACTGCTCTTTTCTGTAAAATAAATATAGACTCAATATCTGCAGCTGAGCCCCACAACAACAGACCATAAGACATGACATGATAATTTATTTTATTACTGTAATGATTTAGTTTCATTAAAAAAACTATATTTTTCGTTAACTGGTACATATGAAATATGAAAACTTTATTTAGTAGACAATAAACATTAAGTATAATGATGGTTTATGCATGAGAGAGAGAAGTTAGCTAGAGATTATCGATTAAGGAAAAAAAGTTACTAAGTTCGTTTGAAACTCTGAGTATGGCAAAAGAAACATTTCAGGATTGATTTTAAAGGATTCGTCCAAAGTGAAAGCCAAGTGAACGTTGAACCAACGGTATCAACCAGTTATCTTTGCGATAAGTTACCTATTTATTGCTCCCCTAAACCGCCAGCTACAGCACCATGAAAGCTCCATAAGCACACTGGGGGAACATGAATTTGGACCACTTACGGAGATGTAGTGAGAAACTAACTTCTGTCATCATGTCTATTTATTTTGGATCTAAGGTATTTATTTCATTTACTTTTACGGGAATACTATATAACCCGCAAGAGCTAACTTAACTCACGTTGGTTCTAGGAGATTAAGTAGTTCCTTATTTCTTTCTTTTGCCTCTTTTTATTCAGCAAAGTATGTGATGCCTTTGATATTAATGATGCGCATGGGCGACGGTGGCCATTTACCCTCAGGTGGATCAACAGCTGGCTTACCGGTTAGTTAGGTACATAAAAAATGCAACTTTGAGTCCAAGCTAAGCTTTCATATCGTCGCTTGAAAGGCAAAAATTACCAAGCGACACGTTGACAACTTTACACTATTTTAGTTTTTAATTTTAGACAAAAATCGTAAAAAAATGCTTTATTAAGCATTTAAACTGCATTTAAAATTCATTGGTATGAAGTAGCTATATACGACTAATAGGCGATTTTTTACGATTTTTTTTCCAAAATTAAAAACTACAATACTGTAGTAAAGTTGTCAACATGTCGCTTGGTTATTGTCGCTTGGTAATTTTTGCCTTTCAAGCGTCGATATTCAAAATGGCCCCAGGACCTACCTTTCGTTGGAGGTAGCCTCCAGGTAACATAAGATTGACTGAGCATTGATTTTTAGGTCGTGGAAAGAGTAAGTTCAGTACGAACTCGATGCCAACATTGTTTGAAGGATATCAACTTAGTGAAGACGACGCTGGTGGCCATTTGCATGGTCCTGGTTGGGCAGCAGGTGGGTAACGTTGTGTAACAGTGGGTAACGTTGGATAACAGTGGGTAACATTGGGTAACAGTGGGTAACATTGGGTACAGAAAAATTTCACTTGGAGAAAAATCATGTAACCTATCCTATCCTTCATTCTCATTGAATAAGATAATTAAGTTTGGAATAAGTAGAAAACTATAGGTATTTCCTTTCAGATATCAATGAGCATAAGGAAGCTGTACGATATTCCCATAACCACGTACACCCATTTTGATTTCAATAAAACCATCGCCTACCCGAGCGTCACGTTCTGCCGCGAGCCGCCGTATAAGATTGAAAAGTTACTGGTAACAAACTTCAACATTACTTTTTAAATAAAATGACAGAAGACATAATAGTACTTGTAATAGTAATAAAAATTAAAATAGTAAAAAAAATCTCACGTAAGTACTTCTTAAATCTTTCAATCAATCGTTCAAATTTATGTGGGACCACATGACAAGCACCTGCTTTCGATTGAAAAAGAATCATCGAAATCGGTTGGCGTGATATTGAGTTATTCGTCCGTTTATCGCGCATACCATTGTCAGATCTCAATAAAATTTAAGTGGGACCACATGACAAGCACCAGCATTCGATTAAAAAAAGAATCACCAAAATCGGTTCACCCAGTCGAACGTTCTGAGGTAACAAACATAAAAAAAATACAGTCGAATTGAGAACCTCCTCTTTTTTTTGAAGTCGGTTAAAAAATAAAGCATGACGTGTTTTCTCGGCATTCGGACGACCCGTGTGGCGCAATGGTTACCATGCCGGATCACCGCACCGAGGGTCCTGGCTTCGATTCCCAGCGAGGCGGAAATTTGAATGATGAGTTTGAATTTCTGTTCTCGGTCTGGGTGTGAATATCCTTGTCTAGCGTGTTGTCCATGGCACCCACGACACAGGGAATCCTAGTGTGGGGCTATGAGTGTGAAGCGTTATTTATTTATTTCCTTTCAGAAATACGGGTTTAAATCGTATCCTCGTTTCCCACGCTCCTGGTCCACGTACAATTTCTCCAGCGAGCCGCTGCAGCAGCTGTGGGATGACATCACTTACAACGACTCCGAAGTCTTCGTGCAGTACACTCTGAACGGACTTCCTGAGAGTAAGACAATCTATATATCGACAGTTAACAACCAATAATGTCTATCTCCATAACGTCAACTTAACAGGAGATGAAAAAAATACATAAAATATTATTTTACTGTTCAATGGTAAGCTATAGGAAGCGGGCTGTATTGTCTTGTCTGTTTGTTTGATCACATGGATTTTCTAATACTGTCATTCATCAGCTTTAAGTCCACTAGTACCTCATAAACTGCTATTTAAATGCTGTTATTTTGCTAATCTGCAGCTATTATGATTTTAAGGCTGTATAATTTGTGTCCAAATCAGTCGTATAAGGGCTGTATAGCTTGCTCTACAAAAAAAGATAATTTTTTAATTATTATTTATGTAAGTATTATAAACTTTTTCTGTAACCTTACCATTGAACAGTAAATTATGTTTTATTTAATCTCGTGTAAAGTTGACTTTTTTTGAGATAGACATTATTGGTTCCTGACCATCGATATATAAAACACAAAAAAATTTTGAACGGATGTCCTTTAAAGACTGAATCCATCGAATCGATGTGCCCCAAACTTTCTCATTTGTAAGGCAATAATGCGAAGATGGTTTGAGTCCACTATAACAATACATTAGGCATATTTGCTCCATTTATTAAGTTGATTTTCGATTTTTCCCATACAAAATTTTTTGCGTAGTAGCACACGCCAGGTGTCCACTAGTATATTATAAGAACACTCATCTCATTCCATCAAAAATACATGGGTTATGCGTGAATAAACTTAATAAACGCTATGTGAATGACAGGCAACATTCACCCTAAACGGATAGACCAGCAAGCATGAAACTAAAAAAGCGGCCAAGTGCGAGTCGGACTCGCCCATGAAGGGTTCCGTAGCAGCAAGTAACATAATATAAAAGTTCTTGTAGTTCGTTGTAACTTTGATCGATGTTTTTTGCGGTCTACGATTTATGACGTATTAAAAAAAAACTACTTATTAGATCTCATTAAAATCAATTTTCGTTGGAAGTTTGCATGGTAATGTACATCATATATTTTTTTTAGTTTTATCATTCTCTTATTTTAGAAGTTACAGGGGGGGGACACACATTTTACCACTTTGGAAGTGTCTCTCGCGCAAACTATTCAGTTTAGAAAAAAATGATATTAGAAACCTCAATATCATTTTTGAAGACCTATCCATAGATACCCCACACGTATGGGTTTGATGAAAAAATTTTTTTTGAGTTTCAGTTCTATGTATGGGGACCCCAAAATTTATTGATTTTTTTTCTATTTTTGTAAAAATCTTAACGCGGTTTACAGAATACATCTCCTTACCAAGTTTCAACAGTATAGTTCTTATAGTTTCGGAGAAAAGTGGCTGTGACATACGGACGGACAGACAGACAGACAGACAGACAGACAGACAGACAGACAGACAGACAGACAGACAGACAGACATGACGAATTTATAAGGGTTCCGTTTTTTGCCATTTGGCTACGGAACCCTAAAAAAGGAAGTTTGAAAATTCACCCTTTAAATGGTCATACAGGGGGTGAAAGAAGCCCGTTTGGTTTTCGTAGAGCAAATAACAACTGTTAAATAGACCGTAATCAAACAGACACCATTCTTAGATCTATAATGTATACTCGTAATACTTAACTTTTTTTTTGCCCATTTCAAACGTCTTTTAATCCTTGCCTATTTCGGTCCTCACATTTGATACGTGCCATTCTTTCAGACTTGAATGTAACTTCGACTCTTGGCCTCACGACCGGACGATGCTTCACCCTGTCCCCCAAGGTGCAGGTGAACCGCGCGACCCAGGCCTCGGGGTACTCCGTCATATTGCAGCACACCGACTCTGACGTCGCCATCAACACCAGCCAGTACCCTCCGGGGTACCATGTGCACGTTCATTATGTGAGGGAACCTTATACAGGTATGTCCATTTCGTAATAACTTTTTGGTATAACTTCAAAATCTTTACGGCCAGTGGAGCATGCAACTTTTCTAGTAATTAAGGAGTCCTAGAAAACCAGAGCGTGTAATAGATAATTTATAAATAGTAACATATCCGAATTAGATTCACTAGTGAAGAATGAAATAAATAAGAAGAAGAAAGAAAAAAGTAATAAGCGGATTATTAAAAACGCCTTGGCCTCGGTTGTAATCACCAAAAGCAATATTACGCATGCGGTTACTCTTCGTAAACGAAAAGATGATGTTTTCCGTAACTTCGCGATCAATTGGCAATACAGTCGGCGGTCCATCGGCTGACGCGGGGCGGGAAACTAACCAGATGTACGAGAATGTACCTCATACGTCAGCGTGACGTAGTTCCAATCCAACACGATTGCTTCTCCATTCATCCATTTCTCCATTTCTCCATTTATTGTCAAATCTGGTGGAAATATTTTTCACACAAGTTCGAAATGGACATTTAAAAAATTCAACTCGACAGGATTTGTTAAATAATTTGCCGAATCGAAACACTCACTAAATAGCCGATCGACAAAGCCATCTAACACTCCGTTCGGCTTTCTTATTCGGCTTATTATATTTGACTCAGCTCGGCACAATTTAATTCGGTCCCAACCTTATCATTTTGTTTCATTAATTATATTATTATACTAGCTGACCCGGCGAACTTTGTATCGCCTAACAAACTATTTTTTTTTCTAAAATAAAAGTAGCCTAAGTTAATCCTTGTTACATCAGCTATCTGCCAGTGAAAGTCCCGTCGAAAAATGTTGTTTTGGTATATGTTCCTTGTATAAATCCAAATGCACTTAGTAAAAAGCGGTTATTTTAATATTGCAAACAGACACTCCAATTTTGTTTATTTGTATAGATGTATAGATTGTTTATATATGGACAGAAGTAGAAGTATACAACGGAGGCCTGGTGGACTACCTGTACGTAAACAGCGGGGAGACGGTCGACGTGAAGCTCACAGTGGACCAGTACGTCAAGCTCAGCGATGAAGATGATCCCTGTACTGATGCCTTGAATTACAGCGCTAATGATGTAGGTATACCATGGGATAACCTAGTAATTTGAAGTGTTGAATATCTCTGTTACCCAAATTACATGGAAATTCAAATTATTATCAAAATTAGGTGTCGTTAAGCCAGAGGTATGACCTTCTGTTATTTGAGTTTGCCATTAACCTCTTCATGAACCAACTCGCGTAGAAATAACTATAATATCGTGAAGTAATGTATTATAACAAGAAAACAATTGCAATGGGTAACAACACACACATAATCATAGGAGAGGTAACCTTGTCTATTTGGTAAATTTTCCAGGAGATTCAAGTATGAATCCTGCAAACACCTCTAATTTTCAAGTGATGTGGATTACTTTTGTTGTTCCCAGTGTACTACTAAATTCGTGTGGGATGCCGTGACGTCACTAGCGGGTTGTTCAGGACCCTGGATGATCAGTGATCTTCCTCATTGCAGCAATTATTCCGCCATGGCTAAACTAATATCAACTTACGTTTAGTAAGTGTTATCTGAAACAGTTTTTTACCAAATTATTTATTGTATGGGCTGGTATATTCCAACGTTGATGAATGATGTCGCGCAATTAGTCTAGCCGAGCTTCCTTCATTAGAGAAATGAAAAGGACCAGACCGAAATATCAACGCTGTGCTTTCACGGCTTATGCTGAGTCTGGGCCTGTTCGGGGTCACGCTGCAGCACTGGCACCCGTAAAATTTAATGTTACTATTAATGTTAGATGTATTTCTTGTTAAGTATGTATCTTCTATTTTCATTTATTTTTTCTTACTTGTATCTCATTTCTTTGTTCTCGATTCTCGAATACATAGGTACATACATACATGATAGATTACAACATTTAAACAGTCAATAACAACCATTTACTGAGATAACGCTGTTGTTCATCACTGATCAGTCCACAGAATTCATCTGTCTGCTAGCCAAATAGTCTCAGATGATAAATAATTCTTAATATTCCGGTTGGCTGTTTGTGATGAGAACATTATCTTAGTCTGCGTGCTTTTCATGGAAATCCGTTCAGTACTTTTTGCGTGAAAGAGTAAGAAACATCTTTAAAAAGTTTCACATTTATAATATTAGTAGAATTACTGTGAATAGGAAAAAAATAATCCCGGGAGTTTCTTGCCGCTTCTTCTCCCGGGACCACTCACGTAGGGATTTGTTGAAGCGATGGCTTTGAGTGACGTTCGAAAAGTGTTTGTAACAAACCTACTTCGAATAAAACTTATTTTATTTCATTTGCTCAAATTACTTATATGAGCAACTTCCGCGCAAAGTTTCATTATATACTCGTAGACTCATATATACACAGCATCTATATTTTAAGCTGTACCCTGTGCATGTGTCTTTTATTTTCTGTTCCTAGTATATATAAAAACCACGAGTACACAGAATGTCCTAGGATCTGCCGATCGTACCTGTACAATGCGTTCGTGACGGCAAGGCAGGGCTTCTTCCAGTGGGACTCTTCAGAGAACCAATGGTTCGTGTCTTTCAAAGGAGACCTTCCATCGCTTACTCAGGTATGATCTTAGTTTATGTACATCCATCAATTCGTTTTTAAGAAGTCCACAGTAGAAGTCTGTGGTAGAAAATACGAGTTAATGTCCATTGATTGCAGCATACTTCTTAATGTACGAAAGGCAATAGTTACAATCTATTCTTTTTTTAACCCCTGACACAAAAAGAAGGGTGTTTTAAGTCGGATGTATCTGTCTGTGGAATCGTAGCCCCACACAAATAGACCGATTTTGATGAGATGTTTTTTATCGAAAGCCTTGTCTTTTGGAGATGGTTCTAAACTATCTTTGGTGGAAATAAAAACAGTTATCTACAAAATACACACACAACGGGGTATTATTGTAATTTTTTTATTAAATGTTATATTAACTTTACAGCATTAAAATTCCCTCGCAATCTTGATACTATTAAAGCTTTTGTTTCCAGGTGTACATTCACTTCAACAGTATGATGGTGTCAGTATACGAGGAACGGTATAATTACGACTGGAATATGTTTCTGTCTGATCTGGGTGGTAGCGTTGTAAGTAGTTTTAATTTTTAACCTCACGTATATGTCAACCCAGGCTCGTCTTGAATTGAGTTTCACCGTTACCACTGTAAAGATAGAGATGAGAACGAGCGACGTAAGGGGTTTTTAAAGTGAAAACTTCTTTAGCATCGTTGTCATTTGAAAGTCGATGAAACGAAAATGGGACAGTAAAAAGAGACAGACACATAAATTCATAAGATTTAACGTGGGAGAAAATGAGATAGGAAGCATTATACAGTGTTTCTTATGTTCGTGTTACTTTAAAAAGTGCTAAGTTGTATTCATAGATGGCGCGAGGAACAAGATAGAAGATTCGTTTTATTGTATTAAAAGATGGCGTTAGTTACCACTAATTTATTTTTATTTAGTACAAAATAGTTTTTGAAAGTTAATTAAAACTGATACACGTTATTAAATTAATACCTTTATTTTTGAAGGTTCACTTCTACCGCGTGTGAATTGCAATTCACATTCTAATTTTTTGTCGGAGTTTAAAACCTTAAACTAAAAACTGAAAATTGTGCAATGTACCTACCTAAATTCTATTCTACCAAACACCACTGCGTCAGAAGCAGATTTACGCGCATATATTTAAAAACTATTCAACCATAAGCACTCTTTTCGCACAAACAATCCTTTATATCAAACGGACTTCAACCGCAAAGATTTAAAGCAAAACCGATCCGCACTTAACGTGTCCATCGTAACAGCTTTGAATAAACATCTTCCGTAGAATTTACGGTTGGTTTACTAATTCATCTGGTCGGTAAATGTTTCGATGGTGGTCGAGTCTTCACCTGGCGCGATGCCAGGGCTCGGCCACTTCTGCACGGGTGCACGGGTGACTTCTGATGACTGAAGTGACGTGCGTCTTAATTTGAATATGTCAATCGGCAGGTGGAGTGTATGGTTTAGATTCAAAGTTCTATCGACGTCTCGGCGTCAATTTATAACACCTGAATGCAACTTTGACTTTTAATTATCTACTTTTTTAATTGTGTAATATAATTGTATGTATAATTTAATTGTATAATAATAACAAACGCTTACACACTCATACCCCCGCAGTAGGTTTTCACCTGTGTCGCGGGTGGCATGGACGACACATATAACACATCACAATAACACCCATGACCCGAGTACAAATATTTATCTGTAACATAAATATCTGGCCCGGCCGGAAATCGAACCCGGGACTCCTCGCTACCAACTAGGCTACAGGGTCGTCTGTATTGTATAAATAAACTAGGGCCAGGGCTATATTTGTGTTTTGAATAGGTAATGTTTTAGCTTTTGGATTATTTCTTAAAGTCCCAGAAAATACAGAATATTGCTCGAATTCCTGCCATATTTATAACTCAGATCTAGAATACATTATGCAAGGTAAAATGAATGTTTTCTGGGAAATTAATGTTTTCTCGGGGGATTTATTATGGAAGTTTTATTAGGAGAATTGTTAATATTTTTTGTTATTTTTAGTACCACTGCAATAAATAAACCTGTATGTTATTGTACAAAAACTCACGCAAATATTATTATAACATATGAATTACGATACTCGTAGCGAAACAATGCGGTGATTTAATACCAACTATGCTACAAACTCGTCTATTTTCTTCCAGGGATTCTTATTAGGCTTGTCAGTAATCGGCCTAATGAACATGTTGACTAAAATGTGGTACTTGATCAAGCCTTCATCAGCAGCGACGGAGAAAGCCCTTCCCAGCATAAACCCTGCCATCGCAAATGTAGCCTCCTTCGACAAATACAAGGACCATAAAATATTTCCCTGTTACAACATTCTGAATTATTAACCGATTTAATGTTTACTTCGGACTTTCTGATGAATAAAGTTATAATATTTTCGCATTGGTTTTTTATTTACCTATATTTTTTCGAAGTTAAATAGAAAAGTGAAAAGCGCAATGTAGGGTTCCGAAGTAGTAAGTTTATCGACTATTACTCATTAAGTACTTATGCTAACATAGCCGTGATAGTTTTCCTTGTAAATTCATCATATTATATTCTATTTTTGAGAATTTTTTCACTTGTCCAACTCCAACCGTTTAGCCGGCAGGGGGGGGGACACTTGACTCTAACCAAAATTAGCACTTTAAAGCCAAATATTTCGAAAACGGACTGTTAATTGCAAAAATGGTCTTAAAATACCTGTAATATTTTTGAAAGACCTTCTCAATGATACCCCACACTATAGGGTACGCGACAAATAAAATAAAAAAACGTGTGGCACTCGGGGACTGCCGCGGTAAAGCTATTGCATATTATTTGTTGCGAAATAAAACCTGATACCCCCCACTTGCAGTCAGTACTAGGATAACAAAAACATGCAAGCGTGCCAAAACAAAGCTGGGGTATTAAATTTCTCATCGGATTTGTTCACCTAGTAGCAATTAGTTAAAGCGAGTACTAGGCGCACAAAAGTCTTCGAGGATGGCATCAGTGATATTGTACAGGCCATAGTATGGTGCGGTCTTATTTACTCTTCGGTATTTTGCATAAGGCACAACAGTGATGTCTTATTACGATCACGCACATTAGGTTATTATTGCTGTTTTTCTTGTTATGCGGAGGAGCGACAGTGATAGAGTGAATCTATCACTGCCGCTCTGACTAGTTGTCATTTTAACTATTAATTAACCAGGTCAGAGTAAACTAAAAGAGGATTACTACGAAGAAAAACTAACACATATGTAAACCGTGTGAATTGCGTGTCCCATTTTCGAGTATAATGTATTAATAGCGAGTGTCCCATATTCCCAAAGGAGGCGAAGCTATTTGCCGGTGAATGATACCAGTGTGGACATTCATATGAATTTCTTACATTGTAGGCAGGAAACTGGAAAGATACTGATACTGAACGATTCGATTTTGAATAAATAAATAAATAAACGCTTACACACTCATACCCCCGCTGTAGGTTTTTACCTGAGTCGCGGGTGGCATGGACGACACATATCACATCACAGTAACATCCATTACCCGAGTACAAATATTTATCTGTCACATAAATATCGCTACCAACTAGGCTATAGGATCGTCAAATCTTCTATCATATTGATGACGTCGTAGATCAATTTGATGAATTTGCAAAACAAGTGCAACTGGCGCGGTTTCCTAACGGACCAACTACGTACGCACAACTAGTGGAACGGCACAACTAAGTGTTCCCATCGGTACAACTACATTATTGTCAATTAATCGCAGTTTCCTAACGGACCAACTACGTACATACCACAGAACACTTATACCCTAGAGGTACATACGCACTACTAGTGATATGGCACAACTAATTTGTAAGTGTCTTTGTGAGTTGTATTGTCCATGGCACCCACGACACAGGGAATCCTAGTGTGGGTATAAGATTGAGTAGCGTTAAAAAAATTAATAAATGATTGTCTTTATTATAAAGAGGAAAGATTTGATTGTTTGTTTGCAACGAATGAACTCAAAAACTACTGAACCGATTTTAAAAATTCTTTCACCATTA
Source organism: Thymelicus acteon (assembly GCA_951805285.1). Lineage (NCBI taxonomy): Eukaryota > Metazoa > Arthropoda > Insecta > Lepidoptera > Hesperiidae > Thymelicus > Thymelicus acteon. The sequence continues at coordinate 1,790,576 of OX638226.1, read as the reverse complement.
GGATGCTACATTATTCTTGAGTAACACAGGCTATGTTATACTATCGAATTTTTGGAAATTCATCCCCTAGGGGGTAAAAATAGCGGTTGGAAGTCACTTTCATACAAAACAACTTCGTCAGTTTTAGAGTTATTTTAAAATTTATTAGCTCAAAATTGGAAACAAAATTTAATAATAATGCGTTGGCAACTTCGTCAATTTTGAAGTAAGAAGAGTGAAAATTTGTATTTAATCTTGTATATAAAATTAACTGTATCACGGTTTTCTCGAAATTCATCCCCTAAGGGATAATACTTAGTCATTTTTGAACTCAGAAATTTGAAAATTAATGTATAAGCTTATAGATAGAAACAAAAATTAATTGTTATAGTTGTAACATGGGGAGAGAAGGGGAGCGGGAGCGGGAGAGGGAGAGGGAGATGGAGAGGGAGGGGAGAGGGAGAGGGAGAGGGAGAGGGAGCGGGAGCGGGAGATATGAACATAAAAACTATAACGGCTAAGAACGATTTTAATGATCTTTGATTTGTTACATTCTTAGGCGATACGAAGTTCGCCGAGTCAGCTAGTTATGAATAAAATTACTGTAATAGTAACATAAAAAACTCTTTTTTTATTCAGATTAAGAATCTCTCGATTTCTCCCGATTTTTAGCTGGCAATCTTACCGATTTTTAATATTTAACTTTTGCAACACTGCGCGCGCTACTGCGCGCAGAGTATGATTTTCACGCAAAAATTTCGACCGAGATTAGCCCCGTAAAATGTATGCGGGATGCCCCGGTATTTCTGGATGCTGGTATCCCAGGATAGCATTTCCTAATCATCCTTTATTTTTATTATTTTTTACTTACAATAAGTTAATGCTTGACATTAAAGTATTATTACTAGCGTATAGAACCGACACCGCGAACACAATGTATGTTCCAATGAATTGGCACCGATCGGCTTCAATTTTCAATGGATTCGTTCGATTTTGAAAGGAGAATGGGGGCTCAATTTTGAAAATAGAACCTCCCAGCGGGACACACATTTTGTTCGAGATGTCTGTTCTATGACATTATACTTTAATGATGCCTGACCACAATCCCACCTGATGGTAAGTGGAGATGTGGTCTAGGATGGTGAGCGCACTTTTCTTGAAGACATCCACGTCATAGGTGGGCGGGAACGCAGACGCAGGCAAGCTATTCCAATCTTTCGCGGTGCGCATAACGAAAGACGATGCGAACCGCGTCGTCCGTACCGATGGGATGTTCACCACGAAAAGTTGAATACCCGCCGTGCGTCGTGTCGTTCGATGGAGGAACGGGGAAGGGGGAATTAATTCAAAAAATTCCTACGCACACTCTTCAAAACGTGCCCTGTAGAAAACCGAGAGGCTGCTCTGCGCCTGTGCTCGAGTCTTTGCAGATTGGTCTCAACCATATCTGAGTCACCAATGAGCCTCTTCGCATGCCTCTCCATCGAATCCAAAGCAGAAAGGAGGATGGGCTGCTCGCGTCTGTAGGAAGTTACTTGGATACCGAATACCCTACACGTGTCCCCTGGGTAGTGCTAAACGAGCAGCAACTCCGGTGGTAGGCCACAACATCGGCTGCCGGCTTAGGTTACCACCCATTAGACAAAGCCATGCCGCCAAGCGATCCGTCTTGTTCCAGCGTGATGTCTAATGAAGCCGAATGGAGGATGGGTCTGAACAGTTTCTTGCGTTGATGTACCGGTTGTGACGGGTTGGTGTTTGCTGTGTCGGGAACTTAGTCACGGAGGGCAGCGAGATCCGAAGCACGGTGCACCGCTGGCCGACCGTAGACAGTTGGGAGCCCAAGTAGTGGTAAAGCCACCCAAGAAAGGCTGCCCCGCCATCTGCGAAAAATCCCGGAGTGGCTCCATCATGCCGGTTGGCGACCGGATGAGGGGACCTGATGGCGATCTCCGGGGGGATTCAGACGTCCCCACGGTGTCCAGACTAAGCCCCCAATAACATAGTGACTCTAATTCTGTTACTTGGTTTACGACGCAACGCCTCGTTCAACTGCCATCCTCCATCCTATTCACTCCCAATTTTAACCTAATGAGAAAAAGAGCAAGAGTAAACGTCATTTACAGCGGTTGCACGTCCTCTCGCTCGAAGTGCATTTTACCAAAATCCGAGGTATGCACTCTAACATCACCTCAGTCCACCACCACGTAGAGACTGAGAAGCCGCACTTGCTTTTTTTGACGGAGACACAGATCCGATGTCCATTGAGCGCGGCATACCTAGACTACCCTGGTTACACATTGGAGCATTATTTTCACCCTCGCGCCAGAGTCTGTGTGTATGCCCGCAATGACATCTGTTGCCAGCGCCTCCGTCATCCCGAAGACCCTACTTTCTCCACCATTTGGGTTTTGGTAGACATAGGTACAGACAAAGTCTTGTATTCTTGTGTCTACCGTTCGCATAGCGGTGACCAGGAGACAACTCGTCTATTTGAGCACCTTAGCGTGACGGCTGATGTGGCTTTGCAACGGTACCCTACTGTGCAGCTGGTTTTTCTGGAGGATTTTAACGCCTATCATCAGGACTGGCTGTTCCCATACCAGAAAACCGACCATGCGGGAGAGAAGCGAGGAACTTTGCCTTATCGCTTGGCCTCTCCCAGCTGGTAAAGCAAGCGACTAGGGTGCCCGATATTCATGGCCACACAGCAAACTGCCTGGACCTTCTGCTGACAACCGATCCAGACAGGTACGTTGTTCAGGTTTCCTCCCCGCTGGGAACCTCCGACCGCTGTCTGGTGAAATCTGTTTCGTCGTACTCAGCCCCCGAATATGACTCGGGAGGTATTCGGCGAGTATGGCGTTACAGGTCAGCAGATTGGGATGAGATGCGACACTTTTTTGCATCTTATCCTTGGCGACAGGTCTGTTTTTCTCCTGGAGATCCGTCGAGTTGCGCGGATGCTATAACCGATGTGGTTCGTTAAGGGATGGAGTATTTCATTCCTTTTTCCAACGTTCCCATTGGTAGCAAAGCTCGCCCATGGTTCAACGCCGAATGCGCTCAGGCTGAGAAGCGTAAACATTCGGCGTATCTTGCCTGGGTTGATGCTCAAAGCCGCAAAGCTCCGGATATTAGATCTAAGAAGAAAGCCTTTAACCTTGCCGCGAAGTCCAACAAAAAGGCATTACAGAAAGTAGGTATCGACTGCATTAGACATATCGGCGCAAAAGTCTCTCGCCAGCCATGTGGCAGTAGAGCTCTTTGGTCCCTCGCCAAAGCGGTCGAGAGTAACTTCTGTCGGCCCACGCTGCCTCCGCTGGTGAAACCAGATGACTCTCTGGCTCATACAGCTGAAGAGAAAGCGAACCTTTTCGCTTCTCTGTTTGCTGAGAACTCACGTCTAGACACTAGCAACATCCATCCACCACAGATACCTAATTGCGGTACCTCTATGTCAGAAGTCCGCATTCACAATAAAGAGGTACTTAAGACCCTGCGAAGTCTAGACGTGAACAAAGCCAGCGGACCAGATGGTATTCCAGCGGTAGTACTAAAGACATATGCACCCGAGTTGTCTCCTGTGTTGACACGCTTGTTTCGCCTCTCTATCGAGACTTGGATAGTTCCTAGATCGTGGAAGCTTGCCAACGTGCAGCCTGTGCCTAAAAAAGGCAGTCGTGCTGACTCCACTAACTATCGGCCTATCTCAATAACCTCCTTACTCTGTAAGATTATGAAGCGTATATTGAACTCACGGCTCATGGCATACCTAGACAGAACGATGTCCTCAGTGACCGACAGTACGGTTTCCGCCCAAACCGGTCGACAGGAGATCTTCTAGCGTATGCCACTCACATCTGGAGCGAAGCCCTCGAGAAAAATGGGGAAGCACTTGCTGTTTCCCTTGACATCTCGAAGGCTTTTGACAGGGTTTGGCACACTAGCCGTATGAGCAAACTTCCTGCGTATGGCCTATCCCCTGGCCTGATCGACTGGATCAAAGACTTCCTGAGTGACCGTTCATTCCGAGTGGTTGTCAGAGGTTGCTTGTCGCATTCAATGAGAACCAATGCCGGAGTTACTCAGGGGTCTGTTCTCACTGCAACGCTATTTCTGCTGCACATTAACGATCTGCTCATGCCCGGTATCTATGGGTACGCAGATGACAGCACGGTTGTGGAGAGATACCTGCCAAAGGGTCGGGCTAGTAAAGACCATATACAGTCTGAAAGAGAGGCTATGGTGGAGCGTATGAATCTTACATTTCAGGCAGTCTCCGAATGGGGCAATGCCAACCTAGTGGGATTCAACGCCACAAAAACACAAGCGTGTCTATTCATCGCTAAAAGGAGTCCGTTCATCTTGACTCCTACTCTTCGGAATGTATCCCTGAATTACACTGACCGCCTTCAGTTATTGGGCATTGAGATATCCTCGAACCTTAACTTTGGGCGGTTCATTGAATCCAAAGCTAAAGTAGCTGCTAGGAAGCTTGGAGTCCTAGCGAAGGTGCGGCGGTACTTCACACCACAACAGCTTTTAACCTTGTATAAAGCACAGGTTCGGCCTTGTGTGGAGTACTGCTGTCACATTTGGGCTGATGCTGCCAAATGCCACCTGTCAGCATTGGATTCAATAGAAAGGCGTGCTAAGAGGCTTACTGGTGACCCTAAATTGGTTGAGACCAATCTTCAGAGTTTCGAGCTCAGGCGCAGAGTTGCCAGCCTCTCGGTGTTCAACAGGATACATTTTGGAGAGTGTGCGCAGGAATTACATAATTTGATTCCGCCATCCCCTTTCTATCATCGAACGTCCCGACGCACGGCAGGTATCCATCCCTTCGTTATTATCATCCCCCCTGTACGGACGACGCGCTTTGCATCACCATTTATTATACGTACAGCGAAGGATTGGAATAAATTGCCCGCGTCGGTGTTTCCGCTCGATTATAATGTGTCTTCAAGGCAAGAGTAAATAGGCATTTACTAAGTTAATGCGTTTTACCATCTATGACTACATCACCTCTTACCATCAGGTGGGATAGCATTCAAGCATTAAATTATAAGATACGAGTAACCGCCCTCGCTTTGCTTCAGTTTTCTTATTTTTTTACACCTTGGGTTACATTATTGGAGTTTTACTAAGGATCCCTAATTTTTTTTTGAAAATATAACATAGCCTATGTTACCCGGGGATAGTGTAGCTTCTCAACAGTAAAAGAACTTTTGAAAACGGTTTAGTAGTTAACAAAATATCAAATCTTTCCTCTTTATATATTAGTATAGATAAAAAAAGAAAGGTGACATTTGGCTGCACCTGCCCAAATTTGGGAACATTACTCTACACACGGCTTTTTTTTAAACTTTTTAAGTACCTATTCTCTGTAATATACATCTGTAATAAATGTACACGAATATTTTTGAGCTAATTTCACTTTACTACAGGAAATGACATAAAGTGACGTTTAAAATTCTCCTAGTTAATTTATTCAAAGATATGACAGAAGTAGCCAACATCATAGTTAATGTCTGAAGAGGTTCTTATTAATCGTATTTATCAGATTGTACTTAGTTGTACCGTTAGGAAGGGTTATAGTAAAATAGTTGTGCTTAGTTGTACATAGTTGTACCGATGGGAACACTTAGTTGTGCCGTTCCACTAGTTGTGCGTACGTAGTTGGTCCGTTAGGAAACCGCGGCAACTGGTTCGATTTTTAGCCGAGATATATGTATATTCATTTGATACATAAAACCTTTTCCTTGACTCGTAGATATTTTTGAAGCCTTTTCTATGTAGTAGTACATACTAGCACCGTAATGCTAGGGGTATATTTTTACGGAATTTTGCGAAAATGATTTTTATGTATTTGCGAAATGATACATTTTTATGTATTTAATTAGCTGTTAAACGAACAGACGAGCCACCTGATGCTAAATGGTCAATGGTCAGCCAAAGAAAAAAAAATATAAGTGTGGCAGTACTGTATACAGTGCACAGTGCTGAGAAGCACCCGGCCGAATACCACGAGACGTTTGATCGATGCATAGGTACGTAACGTGGACGGGACGGGGACGGGACATGGACGGGACTTATATATATGTGCGTGCTCGGTTCCCGTCCCGTGCGTGCCTCCGTGGCGTATGCGCTATCATTTACATTTTCTATGAAACGATGTTGCCAAAACTTCACGTCTCGTCCCGTCCCGTCCCATCCCGTCCTTTCCACGTTACGTATACATCGACCTTTAGCCAGAGAGTATTAGCTAGGTGGTCACGGACAGATAATGATACGTCTAGTGAAGTGCTTGCTTAATAAGTGACTAATTCAGAGGAAGTGCAGCCGCGGGCATCAGCTAGTGCAGACATTAGACACAATTATAGAGGCGCATATGAACACTAAATTACTCTTGGCAGGTGTCGAACTAATGAACAGTTCGTGGCTCTCGATAAGGCAGAGATTCGTTAATGAGATAAGCGATTTACTTTTAACTGTTGAAAACGCACTTGCTATTCTAATTCAATATCATGTAGACGTATGTACTGAGAGAAAGGATTATTGTAAAATCTCAAGACCTAAAGAAAAACCAGCAAGAATTTTTATAGAATGAACTTATTCAAATTGATTATGAAAAGTTAAAGGTTGTCGATATATTTTTGTCTGTGCGAACGAACCTGAACGCAGTTATGGGCATCTCCGTTTATCATTCCCAAGACTAAGCTACTGTAATCCGCTACTGCCAATCAATGTACCCGAAGCACAGCATTAGTCACCTAGTAGCCGTGTCGATAACCTAAATAAGTGGCTACCCATTTAGCTGGCATACAATCCAAGTCTGCTCTTAGTTGCGCCGACGAATATTTTCGCTCGTCAAATGCTATTGGCATATAAATTTCAGCAACCTTACAGTTTACGATTCAGTGTTTACTAGGGTTTGCCCTTGCCGCCAAGTTAACAATAGAAGGTTAATAAAATCAATGACAAAGTGTAATAATTGAATTACAAGAAGTGGAAATCGACTAGTAAAACTAAGATTCAATTTATTCTTAGCTTGCAATAATTACGTTGTTCGTTCTGAGCTAGAAATAGTCTCCAATATAATAATTTGCTTACAATTTATTATTGGATACAATTTAAGCTTCCACGAATAATTATATTGTTCAATTATACATTTCTAGTTGTAGAATATCTTTGTTAATTAATAAATTTTAGTTTACAATTTTATAATTTCTTTCCTTGAAAACTGAATATTTGTGGTTAACTTATTTTTTACATTCATTCTTCGTAGCGAACAGTTGACAAGAGTCATTTAATAAAATTGTCTGTTAGTGGGCGTGTCCCATACAACAAAAATATTAATAGGATTATGCAATCTACTTGGTAGTACAAGATTGGGTTCTATAAATAATATCAGGTCGTTTGAACCAGGAAATCGGCAGCGGGCAGCGCTCTCTGTACTCGAATACGACGGGTATATTATTATCTATAGTAACGAGAATTAAATAATGATATCTTCTCTCTCTCTCTTACACCTTTTTCATCGTAGATAAAAGCAGACAGTGGTAGTTGAAGCAACTTGCTTCACGGCAGAGTTTGTGTTGAAATGTGTTATTGCCATTCATCCTATGAGCTATTTTTAACCGACTTCAAAAAAGGAGGAGGTATTCAGTTCGACTGTATTTTTTTATGTTTGTTACCTCAGAACTTCCGACTGGGTGAACCGATTTTGATGATTCTTTTTTTAATCGAAAGCTGGTGTTTGCCATGTAGTCCCACTTAAATTTGAGCTAGATCTGACGATTAGTTTTTGAGTTATTTTGAAGTCGGTTATTTTTTTCTTGGTAAAATTCATTTTATTATTTATTGGATGGATGAGCGTTTCGTTCTCAGCAACAAGAACAAAATATGTTATCTATTTACTTTTATTTCTTTAAATTTCAGCAAAAATGTTAATTGATTTCTAAAACTAATGTAGGTACAGTACGACCGACGTATCTTGGCGAGTCTGAACATAGGCTCTGCCATATATTTAGAACCAGTAGATTCTCCCATACATTTGACAGAGCGAGATCGCCAATTATAAAATCTACGTGAAAGACAAAGACAAAAATATTATTTTTTGTGCCCGTCACCGTGGCATTTACATTAAACATATATATTGTTTGTCACAAGTGCAAACAATGAGTGAGTTGTGACAAACAAGGAAGATATATAAGGAAGTTAGAGATAGCGACACGAAACACGACACAAATGCTAACGTGTGACTGAGACCTGTAGCTCGAGCATGAATATTTGCGAGAAAGTATTCGTATGGTTAACGTAAGCAATTTGTCAAATTTGTATGGCATTTTAGTACCATTTACGTACGATAGGGGCGCTTTTGAAAAAATGCCATACAAATTGCTTACGTTAACCATACGAATACTTTCTCGCAAATATTCGTGCTCGAGCTACTGATACCGCGTACCGAGCATTGCCGAATGTTACGTTACTGCGTAGTCTTCTGCGCGAAGTTCAGAATCGCCAAGATACGTCGGCCGTATTGTACATAAAGTCTGCTGCATTTGCCTTTCTTATGCCAATCGTGATCGAAGATAATATAATATGTGGCGCGTTTTTTAAACGGATGGGTAACCGCTAGTGACAAATACCATGAATGCTTCCGTGCTTCAGAGGGTACGTTAAGTCACAAGTCTGATTTTGTTTTCGTGCTTCGGAAGATACGTTCTCGGAAATCTGAGTCAGTTTTTTTATTAAACAGTCATAAAACCATATCGGAGACATAAAAATATATTTTTAAAATTGAGTTAGGCACTAACCATGTAGGTATGTATATTTCCTTATATGGAAATAGCCGGCAAACGAGCTGACGATCCACCTGATGGTAAGTGGATATCGTCGCCCATGGACATCAGCAACACCAAAGGCATCACTGATGAATTGCCGGCCAAGAAAGAGAGAAGAAAAAGAAAGAAAAACTGGCTCTCAAGCCCCCAGCCGGAACACGACGAGTCCTTTGGCGGCTGACTCGTGCTCAAGGGTGGTAGCTATCCAGGCGAACCTCATGGAGAAATAATAATAGCAATAATGGTAATACCATGTTACAATTAAAATCAAAATTACGAATACGATCCCTCGAGGGGCCCTACCACCAGCGGGCCGGATTTAGTCGCCTCTTACGACACCCTTCCGGCGTGGGATTGGGGTTAGTATTCTAAGCCGCCGCAAAACGGCTATCTGTTTCATTCATAGGTATTTGAATAATAGCGAGCTTTAAGATACCTTGCTCAAAATATTCCAGCGTTTATTTACAATTCCGTACGACACAAGCTCGTTAACACTCACGTCATACCATACGTATGTATGTGTGTATGTATAATACGTATCTAAACATAGAAAGGGCGGTCCTACCCAGGAAACGACGACACGTGCCCAAGCGAGTTCTCGCTTTCAAACAAACATTTTCCAACGGTCCAAAGCCGTGAATCAGTTTCCAAATCCACTTCGCTCTATTTACAGTACGCAACACCTGATTATGTATTAAAGCGAATGTATCAGAAACAAACAGGTGAAGGATGGTTGTGGATTGTACACAATTTACTTTGATGCGTGTTACGATATGTACAATGTATAGATACACGTAGATACACATAGATACACGTTTTTACACATGTATTCATACTTATATTTTCCAAATCTTTGTTAGTGAAAATTTGTAGATATGATCATATTAACGATGTCCAATTAATGTGAGTATTATGCATACGTTTTAAACACGCTCAAGCTTATTAAGTTGCTTTTCTTTAAGGTCAACTTATCACATGTCTTCAATTATATCGGCATTATCAAGATTTGACAAAAGTACGGAGATGACAAGAGTAATTTTAAGTAGATGGCATAGGAAGGAAATTTCTAAGTCTATGTAACTAAACTACCAATTGCAGTGAAAAATGTCTTACTGACACGTTGAACTATAGCGTACAGAACCGACACTGCAAACCCAATGTTTGCGCAATGAACTGTAGCCAATTGGCAACTGTTTTCAGTGGATTTATTCGATTTTGAAAAGAGAGCTTTTGAAAATGGAACTTCCCAGCGCGAATCAAGTTCGCGATGTCTGATCATACGTTCGATATCGATAAGGCGTGTAGAGTTAGAAGCTTAGGTCTACATGAGATCTGATAACTTTTTGATGCAGAGCGGTCTCGTCTTGGTAAATATTTTATATGAAAATATTTTTGGTAATATTGCACTTCTTTTTGTAAGTTACTCATAAATGAAAAATCCATAAAAACTTCCATCCCCTAATTTAAAGGGTGGGGGTGATTTACTAAAAATCCTAAAATATTATTTTATTATTTATAGCAATGAGTCCTTATAAAAATTATCAGACCTCTAGCATCAAAATTTGCGAATATCTCATACAAACTTCCATCCCCTAGTTTAAGGGGTTGGGGGGTAAAAGTTACAAGTTTTACATTTTTTACAAATAATAGCTTACATACCAAATTCCAGCTTTCTAGGACTTTAGGAAGTACCATTGAATTTTGATGATCATTAGTGAGTGACGAAATCGGGGTTTTAAGATACAGTTGACTCTCGTTAATTCAGACCTTCGATAATTCGAACTTCTCTATAATTCAAAGTTATCACGAGTTCCCTAGAAAATCTCTTTATATTTCGAACCAAACCAATACATTTTTATGCACTCGGTAATTCGAACGAAAAAATCATTTCTACGTAACAAAACGACGCGTTAATTCGAACTCATCGGCGTCAAACACTTGATAATTCCAAGTTGCAGAGAGAAAGAGACAGAAAGATTGCAGAACTTGCAGAGGCATTTAAGTAGGTACATTTTGAGACAAGTTCAAAGTTGTTTGTTTTTGTTATGATTGATGATTGGTTTGTTTAGTTAAGTTTCAGGTACGGTTACTGTTTCGTTAGTTGTAACTCTGTCTACAAAACGAAAGTAATGAAAAAGCATTTCAGGCACTTTCTTTCTTAAAAAAAGCACATTGCATTTTTTAGCTTTTTGCTTTGAAGCAAACCAATACAACAGAGTTCTTTCGAAAGATTAATTAATTCACATTATGAATATGTACACGTATGTACATGCATGTCATTTTTAAAGAATAACAGTTAATCTGTACTAATATATAAAGAGGAAAGATTTGATTTTTTGTTTGCATTGAATAGGCTCCGAAACTACTGAACCGATTTGAAAAATTCTTTCACTGTTGGGAAGCTACACTATTCCCGAGTAACATAGGCTATATTATATTTTCAAAAAAATTAGGGATCCTTAATAAAACTCCAATAATGTAACCAAAGGTGTAAAAAAATAAGAAAACCGAAGCAAAGCGAGGGCGGTTACTCGTAAATAATAATTTGATCGACACTCAATAATTCGAAGTTTTATTTATATTCTCTCAAAAATTTCGAACCATTTGATATTTCAAACACTCTATAATTCGTAATATTTTAAGAGTCCTTCGAGTTTCGAATTAACGAGAGTCGACTGTATCAATAAAATCTAAAGTATAAAAGAGCTATGCAACTGAAACTTTATATATTTAATAGTTCCACTATTGACATAATATCCCGCGACTTTTGTTTATCTATACTAATATTATAAAGAGGAAAGATTTGATTGTTTGTTTGCATTGAATAGTCTCCGAAACTACTGAACCGATTTGAAAAATTCTTTCACTGTTGGGAAGCTACACTATTCCCGAGTAACATAGGCTATATTATATTTTCAAAAAAATTAGGGATCCTTAATAAAACTCCAATAATGTAACCAAAGGTGTAAAAAAATAAGAAAACCGAAGCAAAGCGAGGGCGGTTACTCGTAAATAATAATTTGATCGACACTCAATAATTCGAAGTTTTATTTATATTCTCTCAAAAAATTCGAACCATTTGATATTTCAAACACTATAATTCGTAATATTTTAAGAGTCCTTCGAGTTTCGAATTAACGAGAGTCGACTGTATCAATAAAATTTAAAGTATAAAAGAGCTATGCAACTGAAACTTTATATATTTAATAGTTCCAATATTGACATAATATCCCGTGACTTTTGTTTATCTATACTAATATTATAAAGAGGAAAGATTTGATTGTTTGTTTGCATTGAATAGGCTCCGAAACTACAGAACCGATTTGAAAAATTCTTTCACTGTTGGGAAGCTACACTATTCCCAAGTGACATAGGCTATATTATATTTTCAAAAAAATTAGGGATCCTTAATAAAACTCCAATAATGTAACCAAAGGTGTAAAAAAATAAGAAAACCGAAGCAAAGCGAGGGCGGTTACTCGTAAATAATAATTTGATCGACACTCAATAATTCGAAGTTTTATTTATATTCTCTCAAAAAATTCGAACCATTTGATATTTCAAACACTATAATTCGTAATATTTTAAGAGTCCTTCGAGTTTCGAATTAACGAGAGTCGACTGTATCAATAAAATTTAAAGTATAAAAGAGCTATGCAACTGAAACTTTATATATTTAATAGTTCCAATATTGACATAATATCCCGTGACTTTTGTTTATCTATACTAATATTATAAAGAGGAAAGATTTGATTGTTTGTTTGCATTGAATAGGCTCCGAAACTACAGAACCGATTTGAAAAATTCTTTCACTGTTGGGAAGCTACACTATTCCCAAGTGACATAGGCTATATTATATTTTCAAAAAAAAATAGGGATCCTTAATAAAAATCAAATAATGTAACCCAAATATAATATGTAAAAATAAAAAAATAAGAAAACCGACCGTACGTAGTGCCCTCGTCTCTTGTGCTGCACCGTGACAACGCAATGAGTTTCCTACAGCATTAGCTTTTGGCAAACGAATCCCACTGGTGTCCAATATCATCCATCCTGTATCGATAGTGCGGTGAATCATACGGATACTGTATTATTTTAAAACAAAAAGAGACGACGAAAATGTCCTTGAAATAAAGTAATAATGTTTGTATTAAGAAATTATTGTCTTTGATCATCTTTAAATGATGATTAGAAGCGCTCATAGCCCGGCGGCTTGCGTCGATCTTATGTGGTCGACAAAGTTAACACATTCAGTGCTTTTTGCTCGGATCCGAGCATGGCGGTGCCATAGTAGCGGTGCCGCCGACTCGGATCCTCGCAAGCGTCCCGTTTTTTTTGCAGTAGTCAATAAAGCGCCAGTTTTCGAGCTGGGTAAATGTTGTTTTGCGCGGCCACTCTGGCAATATAGTAACTTGCGAAAACGAGTGTTGGTTTCATTCTAACAGTATTAGTAACAGTTATTTACTTACTAATTTTTTTTCAAATAACAAGTCACCACATGATGACACGTCTGAACTGTATACTGTATATCATGTATGTATAAGTGTGAGTATGGCCTGTGTGTGAGTCCTGTGTGTGTTTGTGTGTCATATGGTACAAGATTTTGGTCAAGGAAAGTAAAATAAGTTAAAACTCGTTTTGATTACTTTCCTTAGATGATTTTAATCAAGATCCTGGAATTTGATAAAAAAACACGGGGTTATCAAAATCTTGTGACATATTAGTACGCAAAAACGCACTCACGGTACAAATATCTATGATATTAGTGAATAAACCATAGCTTTCGGATCCGAGTATTCGGCAGCCGACGTGCTGTGTGCCGACGACTCGGATCCGAAAAATGACTTTTTTAATAGAAATAATAATAATAAAATATACATTCATACATATTTTCAAACATTCATATTTACTTAATCAAAATTCGCCATAAAAAGTTTTGGCTCCCGGCTATTACTTTGCATCCATTGTTTAAGCACTGAATGTGTTAAGCAACAGCGGGCGCGGTCGGGAGTTGGATGGGTGACCGCTAGTGCGGTCTTGACGGTGCTATTTTTGAGCGTTTCCGTGCTTCGGAGGGTACATAAAGCCGTCGGTCCCGGTTGTTATCATAAGATAACAGTCGTTAAGCCATGTCGGAGGCCCTCGGGTGGTTTGAAAACTTCCGACACTCGGGTTGGCCACTAACCCCAATCCGCACTGGAGCAGCGTGGTGGAGTATGCTCTAGGCCTCCTCAAGAGGCGAGACCCGTGCCCATGAAGCCAAATTGATGATTAAGAAATTAGGTAATTTTTTTCCAATTGAGAAGAAGAATAAATGTAAGAGAAAGAGGAGAAGAAAATGTGGGTTCGACCCATTTCCAAAAATTTATTTTAATGAAATTAGGATTAAAAATATTTCGATGTTCAGAATTGCGTCACTATACTGGCATTTAATGGTCTTAATTGCTATCAAATGAAATAAATATTACTCTACGTAAAGTTTTCAACAACTTGCTATTTGCTTTATTTTTGTAACTAAATTTTGTTAATTAACTGTCTTAAATTTAGTGTAGTTACATTTAAGAATAGCAAACAAACGCTAACACTCACATCATAATATACACTATCAGCGACAGACCACAGGACTGACAATTGCTTGATGTATATTAGGGATTTAGGGAGTTACAAATAAATTCGGATATCTCGGTTCGGTTTACGGTCGGTCTTAATAATGTACTAACAGATTGAAGACTGTGGATAGGGCTACCATTAGTATGTTATCTGTCATATTTGTCAATTTTTCAGACGCAAAAAATGACAAATATGACAGATGACATACTAATGGTAGCCCTATCCACAGTCTTCCATCTGTTAGTACATTATTGAGAGCGGCCGTTAAAGAACTTTATTGTCTAAAGAAATTACAGCAATTATTTCACTTATTAGACAAAATGCTAAAGTTATAACATAATTATAGTGAGCGTGCTAGAAATCTAAGATTTACAATACATAACAACTATTGTAACGAATATTAAAATGTAAGTTATATGTATATTTATTAATAAGTACTATTGCTTTTCTGTGTTTATGTGGTTTAACTGAGAAATAAAACTGTAAATTATGGTTATTTATTTGACTTTTTTTGATATTCTTCAGTAATCATCATTGGATCAACATGGTGGAGTATGACTAGTATGGAGTAGGAGTATTAGAGGAGAGACCTGTGCAGTGTGCAAGATAACTGATAAAGGGATAAGGATGTTTTTTTTAAATAAGCAGTATATAGAAGCTAAGTGTAGTTCCCGAAGATTATTAAAATAGTTGTAAACTATTACTACACTAAACTTCAACAAAATTTTTAAAGAGCTTGATGGGCAGCGTGACGTTGCAAATAATATGAACGAATAACAATTTCTGTCTGTTTTTTGCGGAGCACTTCGTCTGTCTGTCTATCTATCAACCCTCTATTTCAAGTTGAAATTAATATCTAATACACAGTTTGCAATGCCTTGGATGTGAAAAAATCATTTTGCAGTTGGAAAATTAATTTTATTGCGACCTTTGTCAATATGTAACAGCAGCAGATTTACCAACAATAATATGAAAAAATATTTAACATTTTGACATAAATTTGTATAGATATTTTCAGTTACGGTTCTGATACGAAACTCCGTGAACATCACTAGCAAGAGTAAGCTGGAGCCAAGAATTCGCTATTGACCCGTGGCCTTGCGATTGCCTCAAAGTGGGAAATACATAGCAATATTCAATAGTAATATTCGATTATATATATAGTCTTTACATCGATCCGAGGCCGAGCTTTGAGCTACGTCACCTGGACCGCATCCAATAATAATCCAGGAATGTGAAGATTTAAACTCGATTTGGAATATCAATTATTAAATTTACCTCTAGAATTAAATTAGCTCCGGAGTCCGGCTTAATGGAAACTATTAATTAAATTTCAGTGGAAATCATTTTCCTTGACTATTTTATGTAACTGTTATTGCCAAAGATTGAATTATTCATATAGATGACAGAATGCACTCTGATTTACACTGTCGTTTCTACCGCGTACATTCAAACTGTGGAATGAGTTTTATTCTGATGCAAACTGTTACTGAGCATTAAGACATGGGATTTTTTAGGAAAGACGCGTTTATTCCCACTTGTCCTGTTGAGTAGTCCTGTTGACAGGACTAGTGGGAAAAAAATTCCCACTAGTCCTGTTAGTAGTAAGACTATGCTTGACACCCGATTTTATTACCACCTGTCATGTGGAATAGTTCTGTTAACAGTACTAGTGGGAAAAAAATCCCACTAATTCTGTTCTGTAATTTGGAAGATACCCTTTTTATACCCGATTTTATTACCTTTATTTAATTATTCAATTTTATTCCCTCTATTTATTTATTTTCCTTAGTTTAGCCTTATTGGGTGCTTAGAATACTAACCCCAATTCCACGCCAGATGGGTGTCGTAAGAGGCGACCCAATCCGGCCCGCTGGTGGTAGGGCCCCTCAGAGATTATATTGGTAATATTGATTTCAATCTATATGATGTCCTGTAATGTGAATTAATGTAACCGCCAAAATTACGAAATTGAGTTATAAATACAATTTGACAGCAAATCATTTTGTTGTGACAGTCGTTATTTCTTTTGACGATTTTCATTTGTTTTTAAATATTCAATAAACAGTAAAAGTGCCTCTTTGAGTTTTATTAAAGAACTAGCTGCCCCAACAAAAGTTGTATGTGTCGTTGTGTCAAAAGTTTTTTTATATTATTATTTTTGTATGCTGTATCATGAAAAAATAAAAACAAAAAATTTTGTCAAAAAAATAAAAAAAATTAGGGATACTTTTATATTATTATTTTTGTATGCTGTATCATAAAAAAATAAAAACAAAAAATAAAAACATTTAGGGGGATGAAAAATAGATGTCCGATTTCCACCCTAGCCGATACGCACGCTAAGGTTCACGAAAATCGGTCGAGCCGTTTCGGAGGAGTTCAACTTCTAACACCGTGACACGAGAATTTTATATATTAGATATAATAATATTATGTATAAAAATATTAACGAAGTTTTTGTAAAAACAAAGATAAAATGATGCCCCCGTTGATCAGTTGCATTTGCGACACTCTGATCATCACATCGTTTTCAACTTATATTTTTTTAATTAACAGAACTAGTGGGATTTTTTTTCCCATTAGTCCTGTTAACAGGACTAGTGGGAATTTTTTTCCCACTAGTCCTGTCAACAGGACTACTCAACAGGACAAGTGGGAATAAACGGAAAGACGAAGCATTGTCGACATGTACTTTGTTGGTTTTGGTCAGTGAGGGCCACGTCTGAGACCACTTAGTATCTAATGGCTCACCAGCTTTTTTAAACTACTCTTCTGACGATAGAACAACTGTCAATTAATTTCACTGTAAAATCTAATAAAAGCGTGGGTTGCATGGTGTCAATGAGTAGGATTGTCATTTTGATAATATCTTAAAAATCACCCTACGCTTTTTTTACAATTACACGATTCTTAATTCAAATTTATTTTCTATTTTTAGTTGGATTTTTTATAAAACGTGTTTTATAATTCTTTTTTAAGTTTTTTTTTTTGTTCCAAAATGGCTATTTGCTTCTATAACATAGAATTCAAATCGTATCCTAGATTTACGTGCCATCAGAGCAAAATATATTTTACGACATACAATTTCATAAATATGAGAATTTCACGAGAATTTGTGAAATACGCAACGGTAATTTTGATCTCGTTAAAGATTTATGATGTTTAAATTGTACATATTTAAATTATGTTATGACAGAACAGCTACGTGTATTTAGCACAAACATTTTAGTACTAACATTTTGTTATTTAATTGATATATTAAATATATTATAGTAAAAAATTGCCTGCATACAGTAATAACTTAACAATAACGATTCATAATGGTTCTATGCACAAAAGATCATGGGGAACCATAAATGCATTATAAGATTTATACAAGGTTATTTAACTTGCTTTGTTCCTTAGTTTTTTATGGAAATAGGCGGCAAACGAGCTGACAATCCACCTGATGGTAAGTAGCTATTGTCGCCCATAGACATCAGCAACACCAAAGGCATCACTGATGCGTTGTTGGCCAAGAGAGAGAGAAGAAAAAGAAAGAAAAAACTGGAACCAACCGGAAAGAAAAGAAAGAACCGGAACACGACGAGTCGTTTGGCGGCTGACTCATACTGCTTTAGAGTAGAAATTTTACGTATTACTTTAGCTCTTATTTACATTTTTGTAATAAACATGACCTGATGACTACACTCAGGTTTTGGCTGCAGGCGATGGAGTTCCCTTAATGGTAAGTGCTGTTATTTCGTCACAGTTTTTTTCTTTACTATCTACACTACTACTACCAGTACTAATAACTTTCTTTAAAGGATACTTTTTTTACATGTAACGAAAGCTCTACGCAAGAACAATTGTATCTCCATTAAATGAATATAAACTAACATTTAATAGATATCTAATGAATATTTCTGCAATAATCATATCAAGCGGACGTAATGAGACAGGTGACTGTTCTGTGTATATTTGGAAGGCCGATTCATAGGTTGGATGGTCTCCAGCCATTCCAAAGCCATTCATAGACCTTCGTGACGGACACACACAACTATTATGTCATTGTAAATAACCCACTGGTTCATTATAACATGTTAATTGGGTCTTCATTATTTATATGCGTGATATTAATAAAGGTATTTTGGAATAGCGCTATGCACGCGGCTTTGCCTGCTTTTCCGGGATAATAGGTTTCCTGATGTTATTTGATAGGTAAGAAAGAAAGAAAGAAACCATGATGTTGTTTCAGATCATTGTCTACCTGAGGGCTAAGTTTCATGAAAATGTGATCAGTAGTTTTTGCGTAAAGGTGTTACAAACATCCATACATCTTCACAAACAACTTTCACAAGTATAATATTTAAAAGATATAATATGTATGTACAAATACACAAGTAAGACGTCAATCACCCTTCCCTCATCTATCATTTTTAATCGACTTCAATAATCTGAATTTTACCAAGAAAAAAATAACTGACATCAAAATAACTCAAAAACGACTCATCAGATCTAGCTCAAATTTAAGTGGGACCACATAATAAGCACCAGCTTTCGGGTAAAAAAAGAATCATCAAAATCGGTTCACCCAGTCGAAAGTTCTGAGGTAACAAACATAAAACAAATACAGTCGAACTCCTCCTTTTTTGAAGTTGGTTATTTTTTGTCAAGAATTATATCAACTCATCAATATTTAAATCTTTTCCATAAAACCGAATCGAAAACCGATGCTTTGTCCAGTAGCAAGAAGAAGTGGTAGTGGTAAGAGAAGTGGTAACTTCTTATTTAATACAGATATCGAACATTACGAAGCTAGAATTCTAGTGTGAGTAATACTACGGAGTCTCTGTTAAAATATAGTAATAAAATAAAGTAATATATCACATGTGAATGAGGAATTATTTGTCCCAGTTTAAAGAAAATAATTTTAACCAAAAACATTGCGCATTATTACGCAAATATAAAACGTCTTTTATCTGCAACAAATTCCGGTCAATAACGTCAATTTTGTTACTGAAAAAATATTATTTAAGCCTTCTTCAAAATTTTAAACCACAGAATGTTCCAGGCCACATTGATCAGATTAGGTTCGATAGATCAGTAAAAAGTGACGTGCCGTTAATACCTCGATTAAAACATCATAGAAAACGGACCCGCAATCAAAAACACATCATACTTGTTTCGCTGAAAGCCCAAATTTAAATACAGTTATACAAACATTAGCTACAATGGAAATAGCGTTTTGTTTTGTAGTTCATGAGACACAAAATTGCTTGGAAGGAAGCGTGTGCTTATAAGAATAGAATTGGCAGACTACCGTTGTGAGGTGCATATTAGGTTTCTCGTTGGTTCGAACGTCCTGACTCATTTGTCTAACAGGTCGGTTCATGAGATACGACATCAGTGGTCTTAATCATCTCACCATGTTCAGGAAACTCGGCAGGAATACGATTAATGGACGACATCTTCACCGAGCCTGCATGATTCAGAGTACGACATTTATCTTTCTGTTAAATCGATTTAGTATTTGAATCTTCTGTAGTCTTTTTACTTTAAACAGTTTCATACCATTGCATTCCACCTTCTGGTGAATAGAAATATACTCGTTGATGATAAATAACTTTATCATCGACTGTCTGTTATATTTGTATATTTATCTATTCACCTCTAGATGTCATCTTTTGAGTATTAAGCCTTTTAAGCCTTCTAAGCTTCTAGCGTAATGCGTAATGCGTAATGCGTAATGCGTAATGCGTAAGCGGGTTATACATTTGGCTAGCGATGTTGAAATTCGAATACTTACGTCAAAATGTTTAGAGTGACAAATGTCATCTATTTGTCATAAAATTTAGCAATTTTTGAAATTTTTTTACGTTACTTTTTTTATTAAAAAAGTTAAATTGTGCATGATTACTGAGTAATTCTAACGAGTGTTTTATGTCATTGTATCAACAAAGTGTTGATTTTGGAGGCAGCACCTAATTATTTGGAAAATACTGTATTAACTTTGTTGGAACACGAATTTCCACTTCTACTAATTTCTTCACAGACGTCAGTCTCGCTAACGAAAAAGTCATTTAAAATCTTACGTCGCTCACCAATTCTCCTGGAATCCTGGTTTGTGCATATCCATTAAAGCCACAAGAATATTTTTTATCTTAGTATTATTTTATTTTCTTATGAAGTTTTTAATTTGACCAGGATAATTAAAGGCTTAAAAATCATAAAACGATTCTCACATCTCGCACAGGTAGGTATATCACTGTGATGCGTGGGAGTCTCCTAAATGTGGTTACTAACATTAATGGTTCATAAATAACTTGTGATATCTAAATCTAGGTCGTGTCTGTCCTATGTTCATGAATGTCTTCACTTCCACTAGGTTTCAGTAGCTTTGAAGCAGTTGCCTCGAATTTAATACTTTCATATTTATTTTGCGTTACTACACATAAATCTTATTTAAAATTCCTATGTCAGGTACACGGACCTGAAAAAAAGACGGACGTAACCTCGTCTAATCGAGAGTGAAGCATATCAATGGCGGCCCGCTTACCATTTATGCGTAATTTTTGATTCGCGATTGAAGCAGTGAAGTGTCAATGTGTGGGTGTGTGTACGAATAGAGAGTTGGTATTACTATGAGTGCTTCACTGAATTTGTCCTTGGGATTACGTCCGTCTTTTTTTAGGTCCGTGGTCAGATACCAGTTTATTTCAAAAATTCTCAGTCTTCAGTTATGTTTACTAAGTACCGTGTAAGATGATCGAAGAATTTATGCAACACCCGGGTGCCGTCGGTAGTTGGTTGGGTGGTTAGGGGCAAACATTTCGGTCCCGGTTGTTATTGAAGGATAACATTCGCTAAGTTGTATCGGACTTCGGGCAGCATGAAAACTTCAAAAATTATATTATTAACTTTAACATCTGAACTACTCGTACATATTTTTCGAAGGCTGTGATCCTTGTAAAAATAAGCGGTTGATTTAATGTCAGATGATATTACTTTATTGACATACATTAAATTATAATTCTAATTTTACACGTGCTAGAGACAGCCCAAATATAAAAGGGTATTTTTATTAATTAAAAGTTACTTCCTTTTTTAACCGACTTCAAAAAAGGAGGAGGCATTCACTTGGACAGTATATTTTTTTATGTTAGTTACCTCAGAACTTTCGACTAGGTAAATCGATTTTGATGATTCTTTTTTAATCGAAAGCTGGTGCTTGTTATGTGGTCCCACTGAAATTTGAGCTAAATCTGACGAGTAGTTTATTGAGTTATTTTGAAGTCGGTAATTTTTTTTTTGTAATATTACCAATCTGAATATTCAGATTATTTAATTTTTTGTCGTAAAAGCTATTATGACGTCTGGATAATCATAATGTACCTAAGTTATTGCTTCACTGCAATCCCACTGGGAAACGGTTAAAAAGCAATCCACTTCATGATACATTTAGTGGTATGGATATTACCAAAAATGTAATGCATGCGAGAGAAATACTCTCGCTTGCTTTAAGTATTAGGATAAACAAATTGAAAGTAATCCCTTGAAATATCGCGCGTAATATGAAATAACGTGTATGAATCACGAATTCCGCTTTATTATAGATTACACTATTTACATCTCATTTAAATGCATTTAATTTTCCGAGCGTGGCCGTCGCAAATGAATTTTCATAAAATGATCATAATACTGTGACTGGAGGTGCAATTTCTAAGGTAATTAAAATAAATGTACAGACACTAAATTCAATAAATTTATACGAATCGAGCCAGTTTATTGCTCTAAAACTAGACAAATTACAGTTCCAAAATATAAAATAAACCTGAAAGTAATAAAATATACCCGCAATGAAACTGTACTTATTGTCACCCACGGTATTGAAGATTAAATAAGTCTGAATTTGATATTTTCGGGCCCCTTTTTGCAACATCTTTACTTTAAGACCAACGTTATGTTGGGGTATCCAAAGGCCACCCAGCGACTGATGTCGACACCGACGGTGATCTTAGTTACCTTTTATAAATTACCATATTTCATGTCCTGCTCGATCGAATATTAAACCCAGCGAGTCGAAAACTTATACCACAACCGTATATTGGTGTATTTCAATAATTCTTGACAATAATTCTTGACAAAAAATAACCGATTTCAAAATAACTCAAAAACTACTCGTCAGATCTCGCTCAAATTTAAGTCGGACCACATGACAAGCACCAGCTTTCGATTAAAAAAAGAATCATCAAAATCGGTTCACCCAGTCGAAAGTTCTGAGGTAACAAACATAAAAAAATACCGTCAAATTGAATACTTCCTCCTTTTTTTAAGTCGGTTAAAAATATTTTTGTTTGTTTATTAATTTTGATCTGATCATTCCATTACGTTTAGTAATTCCATCATGTTTAGACCATGTTTAGAAAGTAATACAAGTTCATGAATTTCCTGAGTTTGTATTACCATTCAGAATGAAAAGGGATCATTTGGAACAATTTGGAAACCTATTCCGAAATTCCTATGGTTACTGGAGATTTCAAGCGTTTTGGATTAACTTATCATAGTAGCTGCTTCGTTACTATGGTAACCGTAGCCACAGCGAAGCGTAGGCGGTTTAGTAGTCTAAACGCTCGGCTAGTGAGTCATGAAGCGAATGACATAAAGGTGACCGATAGTGCAGAGGCAAGGTGATATCTCTTGGCGTCGACTTCTACCACGGAGATAGTTTAGATCAAGATAACGACGGCAGAACGTTGAATAAATGTACTCGGAGCGCCACTCCGTACAAACTGTGTAGTGTGTACTGCTAACTACAGAATAAGGATGCTAGGAAATAAGTTGAAGAGCATGTTCAGGTCATTCTTTCATTCAGGTCAGCATATAGTTCTATTAGATTACTAGAATAATGACAGAAAGAAAGAAAAAACATAAAGAAGTGTTGACGTTACATTTATTAGAATTATAATATGTATTTTTGTTAATATAAAACATATTTCATAATTAATAATCTGTAAAGAGACTATTTCAGGTAAGAACAGAATAGAACGATTTTCCTTCCTCGGTGTTGAGTACACCGATGTGTGTGATTGTGACTGCTTTTTACTGGTAACAGCTGTCGTCAACTTATCATGGCTGCCAAGAACAGAAACATGGATAATATTATCGTAAATATGTTATCATAAATATCGATTGGCAACCTTGCTAGGTTGTTGAACAAATTTTCCTACCAGCACTGCAGCGCTAGCAATGAGCCCATTCCCCTGATTTTAAGTGTTGAATGACAGGGATGTATTGGCGAGATCATATTTGGCCTTACTAGTATAAAATTAGTTACCTAGAAACAAACACTTCGTAAACAACTAGAAAATAAAGCCCATGGAAAAGTTGGAGAATCGCTGCACCGTTTTTATGTTGGAAAGTATTATGTATGCTCTTTGGGGAAAGTTCTAGATTGTATGAGATTTTTACTAATTCGGACCTCATATCGTTTATCGGTATGCAATGTTTCTATTTTTGGAGTTAGATCTTCTAGGATCCTTCTAAATCTTAGGATGACTTCTAACTTATTTGAATTTTTTTCTCCTGGTAACTATTACTCGCTGTTTTGCATTGTTCTGTCGTTAAGTTATCGTCTATGAATAGCGTCTATGAATTGTTATGCTTTATTCATAAATAGCCATGTGTGGATACTAGTTCTATCCCCCATAGTAAGATGGTTTGTGACCTCGAACCAGTGGCGTAGCATCCACAAGGTCTTCCATCTGTCTGTTGAGGTAGCAGCGTCACTTCACACGTCATTCTAGGTAACATTTCTAAACAAAACTTTTGAAAGCTTCAGAAGTTGGTATTGACATCCAACTTGGATGGAATGATCTCTGATGAGGCAGGATTCGATTCCTGTGGGCAGATAGTTATGATGCAAATGGGAAGATGTTTGTAGGTGCTCGGATTACGGGTGTTTTTAGGGTTCCTTAGCCGAATGGCAAAAAACGGAACCCTTATGGATTCGTCATGTCTGTCTGTCTGTCTGTCCGTCCGTATGTCACAGCCACTTTTTTTCGAAACTATAAGAGCTATACCATTGAAACTTGGTAGGTAGATGTATTCTGTGAACCGCATTTAGATTTTCATACAAAAATAGAAAAAAGCAATAAATTTTGGGGGTTCCCCATACTTAGAACTGAAACTCAAAAATGTTTTTTTCATCAAACCCATACGTGTGGGGTATCTATGGATAGGTCTTCAAAAACGATATTGAAGTTTCTAATATCATTTTTTTCTAAACTGAATAGTTTGCGCGAGAGACACTTCCAAAGTGGTAAAATGTGTGTCCCCCCCCCCCCTGTAACTTCTAAAATAAGGGAATGATAAAACTAAAAAAAATATATGATGTACATTACCAAGCAAACTTCCAACGAAAATTGGTTTGAATGAGATCTAGTAAGTAGTTTTTTTTTAATACGCCATAAATCGTAAACCGCAAAAAATATTGATCAAAGTTACAACGAACTACAAGAACTTTTATATTATGTTACTTGCTGCTACGGAACCCTTCGTGGGCGAGTCCGACTCGCACTTGGCCGCTTTTTTGATGTCGTATCTGAGGTTCATGCCACCCGCGATACAGGAAATCCTAGCTTTATGATAGGAAGGTTATGAGCTTATGAGTATGTCAGCGTTTTCGAACAGTTTAAACCACAGTGTGTAAATTAAGCCAAATTATGATAATATTCTTAATATTAAAATCAAAATCGTGTAACATTGCAAAGGTAGTGTTGAATAATGAAAAAAAAATCTTGATAAAATAAGATGGTTGTAAAACCTACGAATGTACGAGTATTCAGGCATTTCATCAATGCAAATTCTTAAAGTTAATTGGGACAAATATATTGGCTGCTATTATACTCATAAATCAATATCATTAAAATAGCATGTCTTTAATGTAGTATTAAAGACATGCGCAAGCTAATATGTAATTATAATTGTTTGTGTTTAACTTATTATAATCGAAAATTCTTTATAAAATAAAATTTCTTGTTAGTAGCTGCTCTGTGCTCATGTTAATGTTTTGTGATTTTATTTCCTTTCAGTTTTGCTAGGTTCTGGCTGGAGTTAATGGTTTTAAGTATGGCGATGATTGACCACTGCAGTCCGTGATGACGTTCTTCCTGAAGAATTACCTACTTCTATCTGCAAACATCTGAACCCATTTTCACACTTCTGCTTAATATTAAAAAAAACACACACCAACCATAGATATTACAGTAGAAACTTCGCTGCTCGAGGAATACAACGGACCGTTATCTTGCCATCTTCAGAAGAAAACAAGAAGCTTAAGCAGCTCGACGCAGCTGATCTCAGTAGAGGACGATGGGACACTGTATTCCACTGGTATCAGTTACTGCGATCCATAAATATCACTTTACTTATCTTTATTGCTATCTGTACTTTCTGTTGGACTTCTTTCTGACTACATCAACGGGTTACCTGGAAATACCTACTGTACTGAATTTTTCTTCTTTGAGATGGTACAAATATCTATGCGACGTCCCTTAAAACCGGGACCTTACGCCCATGAGCTTCATCGGAATAAAATTGTGAAACGCAGAAGAAATATGAAATTTGTCCCTCTACCGTTCACCCATTCTATTCTTCTTCCGATCAATTCCATAACTCGACGCACACTTCTTCTGACTTTAATCAATAAAAACTATTTGTAATTTATTTAAAAAGTTAAACAAATTGGAATTCTGAACGTAATCTGCCAAGTAACAAAGCGCCACGTTGACGACAATCGCGAAACGATCTCAGATCTAAATCCGTCGCATGCCCTGCCGACTATTTCAGCTGGCCTAAAAATATACCCACAAAGATCGCTACAGCAATGTGGGTCGGGCATCGGGATTCCTTCGACATGCACAATGGCGGATATCTGAATAACATTTGCGTAATAGCTGAAACGGCCCGGAATAAACATACTGCAGAGGGATATATTTCCATTGAGGGGTATATCTTCCTTGAAGTAGCTAGCAGAAGGACAAAGGGAAGCCAAGAAAGATGTAGAAAGCATTTTAGGATTCGTAGCAATAATTCTGCCAATCGAAAGGTCTTGCTTGGTGATAGATAATTATGTGATAGATAAATGTCTCAGAATACATGCAAACAGGTAGGTACTTGAGCTTGGTTCGTGATATCTTTAATAAGTATTTCCGAGCCTCTCGTGTAACTCGAGTTTCTTTTGTAGACAATATTTTTTCCAGTAAGTGCTTACTACGACGAATAATATAATTATTATTTTATTTTTGAGTCATTTTTAATAAGACAAAATTTTAATGCCATTAATGCTATTCTTATAGCCAAATTAGCTTCACTTAAACGGAAATGAGCAGGATTCTTGAAGATTACACACTTGAAGATTGGTAGATATGCCATAATAAAAAGTTACCAGGAAGTTTGAGCAAATAATAGACATAGTAATAGGTGGAAGTATGAGAGCGATCAGTATGGAAATATTACAGAAGTGTATGTAGCTGTAGAAAGAAAGAAAAATGCTTATAATTAAAGAAAGAAAAAAAAAATACTAACAACATGCAAAGCGAGAAGCCTTAAAAATATTGGACTATCAGACATCACAGCCAAAATCGACGAATTTAAAAAAGTTTTACTTAATAATATCCTTAAGTCGTGGGTATACACTATTTGAGAAAAGTTTAATAGTTCTTGAGGTATATTCAGGAATATACTATGGTGTCCTATATTCAAAACATAAATTATTGGAACTGGTATAGAAAAGTGTTGATTATTATTTATTTATTAAAAATTCATTATAACTCTTGAATAATAGGAACACCACAATGTTAAGTGATACCAACCCCCCATTAAACCACCACACTAAAAGTAAGCTTCACGAAAGCTCACCCCAAGAAGCCGTACAAAGCTGTTTACTCCTCAATATTTTTTTATACACAATTAACGAGTATGTCAACACGATTGCCCAAATATTGTTAAACACATGGAAGGATTTTTCACTTTGATACATTTTCAATAAATAGTCCTTAAAACGCATTTTAAAATTGGAAACATAACTGTATTTCGTGAGCAACTTCGTTTTTAAAGTTAATATTATAGTTATAGTACACAATTATTATTATATACTTGACAAAAGTTTTTTTTTAATTTATGGAATCAGATATTTCAAAGCCTGTTAAATGGTCTTACTATTCACATAATGTGAAGCCTACAAATGCCACACTTGCAGTGTTACACAACATTGCAATATTTCAACAGGACCCAGTTCCAGGTACACGGTTTTATTTAAAAGGTTTTATTTAGCTTGCCCTGATTATTTTTGAGTCAAATCTCGCAAGTCTGCACTTGTCCTAAGTTAAAATTCCATAATAATACTTTAGTTCTGATTTCTTCCTGTCATTTTGAAGAAAAGCTGTTGAACGGGCGAACACATAAACCCCACTAATGATCTTACTTATATCAATCAATACTCGTATAGAGTATTATTAAAGAATTCTCTCTTTCATCGAATGTACGATACCTGTAAATATTATAGTGATTATTAAATATGTTAGTATAATATTATCTAAAGTAATGAAGACATGAATCATATCCACGACATTCTAAGCATATTGCAACGCAAAATTTTTCTCTTTGGATCAGCGCATATATCTCTCACGATAGGTGACAGAAATTAATTGCTTGCTAATTGCGAGAGCTCACTAAACTATTGGCTCGAAGGTTCTTAAATCTGTAGTTGGGACGGTGCGATTCAATTTGTGATCCAATAAATAACAGATAGTTGATATGTGGTACAAGCTATAAATAGTTTTTTCTTTCGTTTCTTTCTCAATTTCTCATC
Organism: Thymelicus acteon; assembly: GCA_951805285.1. Lineage (NCBI taxonomy): Eukaryota > Metazoa > Arthropoda > Insecta > Lepidoptera > Hesperiidae > Thymelicus > Thymelicus acteon. The sequence continues at coordinate 1,762,283 of OX638226.1, read as the reverse complement.
ATCTATGATAAAGCAACTTTTCGAATGGTAGGAATAAATAATCTAAATTTTACTAACAAAAAATAACTGACTTCAAAGTCTCAAAAACTACTTTTCAGATCTCGTTCAAATTTATGTGGGACCACATGACAAGTACCTGCTTTCGATTAAAAAAAGAATCATCGAAATCGGTTGGCGTGATATTGAGTTATACGTCAATTTGTCGCGCACATCTTAACACAAATTTACGACTTATGTGGTTTTCTCATGGATGCCATTGTCAGATCTCAATAAAATTTATGTGGGACCACATGACAGCCACCAGCTTTCGATTAAAAAAACAATCATCAAAATCGGTTCGCCCAGTCCAAAGTTCTGAGGTAACAAACATAAAAAAAATACAGTCGAATTGAGAACCTCCTCCTTTTTTTGAAGTCGGTTAAAAAGATACGCATCTAATATGAATTTTACGAAGAAAAATATAACCGACTTCAAAATAACTCAAAAACCACTCGTCAGATTTCGTTCAAATTTAAGTGAGACCATATGACAAGCACCAGCTTTCGATTAAAAAAAGAATCATCAAAATCGGTTTACTCAGTCGAAAGTTCTGAAGTAACAATCATAATTTAAAAAAAAAAACTAAAAAACACGCTTTTATACAAAATCCAACTAAAAAATAGAAAATAAATTTGAATTAAGAATCTAAATCTAAATCTAAAAGCGTGGAGTGCATGGTATCAATGAGTAGAAGGGATAATATCTTAAAAAGCACCTCACGCTTTTAATTCACGATTCTTAATTCATTTTCTAATTTTTAGATGGATTTTGTATAAAAACGTGTTTTTTAGCTTTTTTAAAACTATTATTTATTTTTCATTTTTTAGTTTGATTTTTTGAAATAAAATTTAGGTTTTTTCTTTCTTTCTTTCTTTCTTTCTTTCTTTAAATATTGATTGTCATCGGTCCTCGATAAGTCTACGAAGTTTGAAAGAAATCTGACCGTTTGAAGTCGGTCAAAATCAAGTCCAAAGGAGTCAGCTACAATTTAGAAACAAACAAACAAACAAACATACATACAGGTAAAATATAAAGCGTGTAAAAAAATACAGTCGAATTGAATACCTCCTCCTTTTCTGAAGTTTGTTAAAAAAAATTAGTCTGTAATTGAATGTGTGCTAATTATACTTTAATTTTACACGGTTTTCCCCGAAAATAGCTGATGGTAAGTGCTACTACTGAAAAAACCAAGGGAATTTTATTACTTTTGCAGGAAGTCTAACATGTTTTTGAGGTATTAGTAGCCCTGTCAGAGGATCAGCGGAGAAACGCAGATTCGTCGCTTCCTTCGTAACCAGTACAGCAAGGCTATTCTGTTTTGTAACTCGACAGCGGAATCCGCGCTGACTTTCAAAATTGAAGTTCGAGTTCGAGACTCACTTCACTTCGGAAGTGCGAAGTAGATGATTAGAGAATGACATATCAAGATCTCGAACTCGAACTTCAATTTCGAAACTCATCGCGGATTCCGCTGTCGAGTTAGAAAACAGAATAGCCTTGCAGGTCACGATTAGCATTTTTTCGTATCCTCGCGACAATCCGACGACCCTGTAGCCTAGTTGGTAGCGACCTTGCCTGCGAAGTGAAGGGTCCCGGGTTCGATTCCCGGCTGGGGTAGATTTTTATGTGACAGATAAATATTAGTACTCCGGTCATAGGTGTTATTGTGATGTGTTAGGTATATGTGTCGTCCATGCCACCCGCGACATAGGTAATAAACTTACTGCGGGGTGTGAATATGTCAGCGTTAGCCAATGATATTGTAGCGTTACATCCCAGCGCCTCTTTGCTCGTTTTTAGGCCATTGACAAAAATACGTCATGACAGTTTACTATTAATAATAAAATTTGAAGGGAAAATATATTTTGACTGAGTCATATATACGTCATGTGGTATGACTGGGAAATCTCACAAAAATTTACCGGTTTATAAACATTAAACATCGAAGTCTCCTCCCTATACATACAACATCATTGGAAGTCTCACGTAAACAACAACATTAGGCACAATTCTCCTTTTGCGTCATGTAAAATAATTTCTTTATTCAATTACATGTTTAAAACCGTATTAAATGTAGTTAAAAAAATGTTAAAATGTCTGTCACTGATCTAATACCACATCTGGAAAGCGTCATATAAAACGAAGTGCTCATTGCAGATGTATCGCACTTCACCGCGTTGCAAAAAATATACATGAATTCCGATGGTAGGAAGATGGTAGGTTGTTTACATTGAATCATGAATGATTTATTGTAAAATTAAATATCTGATTAAATATCTGATCAAATTCATTGTTAACTAAATTAAATTAAAATTTCAATATATAGTAATAATTAGTAGCATAATTTCAATATAATAGAATGTAATGTATTTTGAATGAAATTGTATTGTACTAACATAGTTTATAAGTAAATTGTTACTAACTCTATGGGCTAAAACTGCCTGAAATAAATAAATTTTATTTATTTATTTTATTAAGTACCAATGATTAGTGGTAGTGTTAATATTAATAAATTAACACCACCAATCCCACACGATAACCAGAATATGTAACAATAAATATTTACTGTTATTTATAGACGCTTAAAATACCTCATAATTACTCAATATAATTATGTTTCAAATATTGAATTTAATGTCGATCAAGTTGAAATCGAATACTCGTAGAAAAACTATATTGAAAATTATCGGTACGTGGTCGTAACTAGATGTAGAATTTCAACTGTTCCGTTCAGTAGATAAAAAAATAAGTGCGACCAAGGTAAAGTTTTCTGTTCATTATCGAATGTATGAGATCTCAAGATCAATGTAGGCGCCCATTGCCACTTGCCAATTAAATTAACTTCGTATATTTTTGGGATATATCCTGCAGTGTAGGCTTATGTAAAAATATAATTAGTACAACAATTATATAAATAATTTACCTCTTTAAAACTTATTAAACTAACATAATTAATAATTATACACTATTAATCTTCCCTTCGGAAATGTACAAGACCTTTTCCATGTCACTTTTTCGCAACGCAGTTTTGCGGCGTGTTCATTTGTGGAGTTAGATTAAAACACTACTTCCAGCCGCAACTAAATGAGTTTCATGAGTCCACACCGTCTCTTACAAAATTTTTATTCTGCGCGGGCGAAAATAAACAACGTTGCTACAAACTTAACAATTGAACATTCTTGGCAGAGCTGGGCCAGGTTGTTGTTCTATGTCCTACTGGACCGCGTTGAGCGTAGTAAATTATGGATTACTGTGATAATTCTAAATATTGTGCTGTGTGGAGTGCTTAACTTATGTATTGCCACGGCATATACTCGTACACGGCATATTGCACGACTTGCTTGTATACAGTTAACTAACTAAACACAGTTGGCCCTCAAGTTGTGAATTATGTAGAATTTTTTAGAAGAACAGTTTAACCAAGACCACTTTCCAGGCGTACAAAGTAATCGTTTATCCGTAGGTATCGTAGTAAAATATTCAAAATCCACAATGAGTTAAGATTAAAATTTATAATACTTACTTTTTGTATAACTCCTTGATGGATATTAATTCTGTGCTACGCTTTTCTTATGTGGATTTGTGATGTACTATGTACCTACCATTGAAAATGACAATTAATAAGCAGGCACGGACCTAAAAAAAGACGGACGTAATCCCAACAACAAATTCAGTGAAGCACCCATAGTAATACTAACTTTCTATTCGTACAAGTACACACACCTACACATTGACACTTCACTGCTTCAATCGCGAATCAAAAATTACGCACACGTGGTAAGCGGGCGGCCAATGCTATGCTTCACTCTCGATTAGACGAGGTTACGTCATCTTTTTTTAACCGACTTCAAAAAAGGAGGAGGTTCTCAATTCGACTGTATTTTTTTATGTTTATTACCTCAGAACTTTCGACTGGGTGAACCGATTTTGATGATTGTTTTTTTAAAAGAAAGCTGGTGCTTGTCATGTGGTCCCACTTAAATTTTATTGAGATCTGACAATGGCATCCATGAGGAAACCATATAAGTCTTAAATTTGCATTAAGTATGTGCACGACAAATGGACGAATAACTCAATATCATGCCAACCGATTTCGATGATTCTTTTTTTAATCGAAAGCAGGTGCTCTTTATGTGGTCCCACATAAATTTTAACGACATCTGACGAGTAGTTTTTGAGTAATTTTGAAGTCGGTTATTTTTTGTTAGTAAAATTTTGATTATTCTGGTCCTTGTAAGCAGGTTGATTTATTTCTTTCTTCTTCAGTGACGCTCACCGTCTGCTTGAAGTTTGCTTTGAAGTTTACATAAATACAAATAAAATACATTCATTTATAAATTATTTGTAAATTAATATAAACTTGCGCTCTCCCCGGGTTTTGTAGGATAATGAGTACCAGTAAGGCTATTCTGTTTTGTAACTCGACAGCGGAATCCGCGATTAGTGTCAAACTTCAAACGACTAAAGATAGGATTTTGACACTCATCGCGGATTCCGCTGTCGAGTTACAAAACAGAATAGCCTTGTCTCACAACCTTTCACATTTATAAATATTAGTAGGACTGAGTGCTTAAACCCGGGAATGAGAACATTTTTACTAATCGACCATCACTTGAATACCCATACGTATACTTATATATATATTTCAACATACATTATAACAGATATAAAGTCTGATAAAACAATGTGAGTCAAAGTACTTGTTTCAGTGTTATTTGCGCTTTGGACATAATTTAGTGTCGTCGCGTGTAGCCTCGAGCCTCGGCCAATTTCAGCTTTCAGTGATTATAAAAGTTTGGTTACGCACACCGGCCAAATCGTGCCTTTAGTTATTTTTGGAGCACCCTCGATCTTGCGGTTACTGACCTTATCGTAAAAATGTTATTCATATATTGTTATTCATATGAAATCATAAACAGGCGTGCAATATGCAGCGAACTGAGTACCGAGTATTGAGTGACGCGCTAAGTCAGGGGAGTTCAGGGTACTAATTTAATAAAGTTCTTTTTTGAGCCGGAGCCAGGAAATTTATCATTGATTTATAACTAATAATATAAAATTAATTAAATTGTTGCAGAAAAAACCCCAAAGAAAATACGTCTGTTAAAGTAATTGACTTTTTCTACTTTTGCTTTGTTCGAAGACTTTTAAGTTTTTTAGTAAATTTATAAACCTGCTGCATTAACACACAAGTTAAAATAATCATAATTATTATGACTACTTATTGATTTGTGAAAATATTAACTGTGTTAAGAAACTCCAATCACTGCAAAAACTCTAATATTAAATGATTAATGAATTTAAAGTTAATTTTATAAAACTGCCTCACTAACAGACAAGTATACAGACAAATAATCATAATTATGATGATTAACATGTAGTTTACACAAATCTGTAAATCTGTAAATTATATCGAATCCATTTAACTGATTTAATTAGACTTGTAATTCTGAGAAGCACACGCGGAGACGCGGATGAACGAGTATTTTATATGTGACACGCACTGACAACCAAATGTTATGATAACATATAAATTGACTCAGTGTTCGCTATAAATATTTGCTGGATGCTCATACTTTTTGGATGTATACTCATACATAGGCAATTTATAGGATGAATCTTATTTCACTACTATCTTTATGGTATGGGGGCAACAATCGGATGCTGTATAGCGCTTAAATACTCATCTCCATTGTAAACACCCTCATAACAATAAAATTTTCTGGGTTGCCGGTACCATGGACAATCAAATAAGACATCGACACGACCAGAGAACATGACCAAAAAAACTGAGGTTGATGTTCACATTTTTTTTGGATGACCACAATCCTCAAAATCTCAATAATCCCTTTTGTTTCGCGGGTGAAATCCGACATTATCTCCTACATAACAACAAAATGACAAGCGAAACAGCAAGCGTCTATTTCGAGACTTGTCTCAGCCACGAAATAGTTGTGTGATTTGAATTCAGAGAATTGAATTTTGTATGAGAAAACAACGACAGTCTTTCATAATCAATTTTATCCTAATTAATTTGCATTTTGCTGATAATAATAACATTATTCGTAATAACAACCCATCTCACTTCACCACGAAGCTGATCTCACACATTCTTGACAAAAAATAACCGAATTCAAAATAACTCAAAAACTTTTCGTCAGATCTCGCTCTTTAAGTGGGACCACATGACAAGCACCAGCTTCCGATTAAAAAAGAATCATCAAAATCGGTTCACCCAGTCGAAAGTTCTGAGGTAACAAACATAAAAAATACAATCGAATTGAATACCTCCTCCTTTTTTGAAGTCGGTTAAGAATGGCATAACACGGTGTCCATTAGTCAATTGTACCTACGTATCCTTCAAAATTGATCATTATAATAAATTGTAGACCATATAATCTAATTCTAAAAAATATTCGCATACAGCTGGTTCCTACCAAGAAGCTCATAGTAATCTAAAACTCACGCTTCGAAGAGGTACCTGAAAATGAGTCACGTGATATTGGAAGAATATCTGCGCCCTATATATCTATGTATCTGATATATATATTGGTATATGACTGTATATATTGGTCGAAGTAGTTAAAGACATGACTTCACATTTACTAGACAAAGTATAAAAAGGTATAAAACACTTCATAAATGGAGCTCCCGCTCAAAACAGACATAACACCTACATAATTGTTACATCCGTAGGACAAAAATACAAGTAGTATCCGTCTGTCCACAGATATATCCGTTTGGAAGCCATCTAACGGATATATCCATTTGGAATCCATTTAACGGATATAATTTTATCAGCACCTGTTCATACAGGTTGAATATTTATATACTCAATTCGTACATGAAACCGTGTGTAGTTTCGTCTATCATCAAAATATTCCAGCTTCTGTCGTTGGAGCGATGACTCACTACATGTAGTGTTACCATAATAGTTAGAATTTAAAGGAACTTTCGGGCCGTTTCTACGAGAAAATGTTTTGAGCATGTATGTGCGTCGTATGTTATAAATAAATTATATCTGTAACTATGATTCATTACGTTTTTGGGCAATAATCGGAACAAACTGCCTCCCAGGCCACAGCTCACGCTTTTCTGGGAGTCAGGGCTCCTCGTTTCAAATGTACTCTCATTTATGGTCAATAAGCATTAATATTAATATTATCAAACAAATAAAATCGTATGTGGATAATTAATATAATTTAAATTAAAATATTTTATTTAGGTTATTACGATTAAATTATTAATAAGTAGTTACTGTAATAAAAAACAAAGAGAATTAAATAAAACTAAACAAAAAACGCGCGTTTTTATGCTCTAAAAACATTCCTTATTTAATTTTTAACGGAATAAATAAATAAAAAGTTTAAAACAGGAAAATCCATTGGAAGCCGCACACGTGGCAACTTGCGTCGAGTTTATTTTGCTCCAGATGTCTATAAATACACTCACCTTATTTTTGGAATGTCCACGACAACAGCTAATCCTCTATCTGCGGCAATCACGCGACAGAACAACCAGACGAATAGTACAGTGGGCCTCAGAAGTAGCTTAACATTTTAGTACCTTGTCACATTACATTTCTTGAATTTGTCATAGATATTGTTAGGAAACCGTCGAAACAGTTACTATTACAAAGTACTATAATGTTAAGCTACTTCTGAGGCCGACTGTACATCATTACAAGCACGTTCCAAACACTGCCAGATGCTTGACTGAAGATGATATAATGATCATTAATCCACTGATTAAATTATCCCGTATTAACTTTCAATTTATTTTGGTTATTATTCCGCATATTTCACAGGAACAGATTTGACTAAATCTCTGCAACTAAAATCTAAAAAGTCACTATAATAATTGTGCCCTGCAATCTTCATGTTAATTACACTGTTTTGGGTTAAAATATAGTTGTATTATAAACCGAATTCGAAAAAATAATCAATGTTGTTTCATTAATATTCAGTAACTTTTGTTTTTTTTTAATAAATTTTAAATATTTATCTACTTTTGAATATGATTACAATTGAATTGAAATATAAATTCTTATGAAATATTAAATAAAAAAAATAAAATAAAAAAGCCCATTTATTCCTCAGTTAACAATAAAATTACAATTTTGGTCGCTATGCCCGTCAATTCATTCATTCATTATTTGAAATTATATTGTGAAAAAAAAACGTACATTAATATTGTCAATATAAGTATTTTTGACAAATTAATTTAAATTTATCTACATAATAAATCTTACTAAAATTATAATTTATGTCAATTTGTGAGTCATTAATATGAAGTCAGATTATTAATATATTGTCGTTTTATGTCAAAGGGCATTATTATTTAATTATTACTGAGGACCCCTCTTCGGGTAAAGGCCTCCTCCAGAGCTTGCCATTTCACGCGATCTTTTGCCAAGTTATGCCAACTTTTCCCAGCGGTTGATGTTATTTCGTCTAACCATCTTTCATATGGTCTGCCTTTTTTGCGAGAGCCGTGTGGCCCCAGCCACAAATGAAATATTATATTGGGCTTATTGAATGGTTCCAGTTTAGAGCCGTGGAGCTTCTTTAGAAGACGTTTGGTGGTTAAAAACCTGTAAAGGTTAATCCTTTTTTGCACACTATTCTCTATCACTTGTTTACTCAGTCTGCTTGTCTCCTGTAGATAAGTCCTATTATTTTTCTTCTGTGCCTGTAGTAAAAGTAGCTCAGGTGCAAAACGTGTCATCCGCAAACGTTTAGATTTTTTTTTCTTTTATTGTATAGGTAACACATTTATTTTCTATCTCTTTTCCTATTTTTGATAAATCCACATAGTTATACTATTATATATAGTTATACATAGTTATACTACTCTCGAGAGAGAGAGAGAGAGAGAGAGATTAGATACTACATAGACTAGTTATTTTTCTGTATTACCACATTATGGGTATCAAATGAAAGGGCTTGCTGAAGAGAACACGAAAACTAATACAACGTCACATCAAAGGCTTGTTTTCAATTTTTTTTAACATTAATCTATACTAATATTATAAAGATATTAAAAAAAAATTAAAATAATTAAAATATAAGATATTAAAATAAATTAAAAAAAAAATAAAAAAAGAGGAAAGATTTGATTGTTTGTTTGCATTGAATAGGCTCCGAAATTACTGAACTGATTTTAAAAATTCTTTCACTGTTGGGAAGCTACACTATCTCCGAGTGACGAAGGCTATATTATATTTCCAAAAAAATAAGAGTTTCTTAATAAAACTCCAATAATATAACCCAAGGTGTAAAAAAATAAGAGAACCGAAGTAAAGCGAGGGCGACTACTCGTAACTTATACATATAGAATAGTTGTTATTTAATAAGTGCTTTTGATATCTTTTTTGAAAATACATGTCTTAAACCGTAAATGGGGATTTTAGTACAAGGTTATCGTTTCTGTATTTACCAGGTTTACGCACTCGCCTGGAATCAAAACGTAGCTTTGATTCATGCAGGAATGCAATCTCCCTCATAAAGTATGGCGTGTATTATTTTTAGGCTATCTACAAAAAACGACATGCAATATTAAATACGTAAATGTACCAATAAATAATGGCATCGGTATTATATCAGACTATTGACGGAAAAAAGAGCTGTGATTAAGGTGCATAAAAATATAAATAAAGAAAATCTACTAGTTTTAATTATTTTTTATACATTTTGAAATTTTGTTGGGCTGTAATAATAAATTTTGGCTCACTTATTACATTTTAATCACATGATGTGACATATTCTTTCATTAACTTCATCACCCGAATATACAATACATGTATATTTGCCCTGTAATTGTTTAACGGTCGGTGTCACCAACGTTGCATCAGTCTCTTCGACTTACACGTCTGTACCCAGCCTTATTCTATTGCACATTGCAGGCGATGTATTATTAGAACGATGAATAAAGTGCTGGCTGCAATAATCTGACTTTGACTGACTTAATTTGGAGGGCTACTTTAGTAAGGATACCAACCGCGCGTGACTCACAATATTGCATTACAAGTAAAACCGGCAAATTTGTACAATCATGGAGCTTCTTATTGACAGATGACTACCTATTGGATTTGCGTACATGGAATATTGAAAAATTTAGCACTTAGTAACTTTATTTAGCCTAATAGCACGAATCGAGGCTTGTTTGCGACAAATTTAACATTTTCAACTATTTCTCTTAAATCCGAAGGTACCTAATTTATTGCAAAACGCTATCCGGTTGAAATTGTTGCAAACAGTTTCAAGACTTGCCTTTTATTTTTATTTTTGTTGAAAAATATATTAAAGAATGTTGTTCACGTCTGTGATTGGCACTCACACTAGTCCAGTTTCTACAGAACTTTTATTTGTAATGTTATGTGTGTACTGCTGTTGGTGTGCTATTAAAATAAATAAATAAATAAATATAAAATCTTTACTTTCGTAGAGAAGCCTCGATCAACGCAGATTAGAAATTATTTTTTAGGAAGTCTTCACCGATGACACTGGCAACCATCTGCCATTATTTGTTTTAATATGGGTAACTGACGAGAAAAAAAATTAAGAGACCTAAGAACTGTCAGCTCTCAAGCCGCAGCTGAAGATGAGGGGCTAACTTATAGACCAGTGTCGATAATTTTTGAAACCAAAAAAATAATAGTAGGATAAAAATATTTTAAATCAAAAAAATTGCAGTATGTTTGGGACATACAAAGATAAAAATTTGTAAAAGATAAAAAAAAAAAAAAAAAAAAAAAAAAATTAGGTTATTTGAATTTTTCACATAAATTATGAGGTTATGTAAAAAAGTGTAAATACAAAAGTTTGCTTTTTATTACCTACAATTTTGCCATTTAACTTTTTTCCATAGGACTTTTAGTTTTGCCGAAAATTGAGATAAACCGTTTTTCCCTTAAACAACCCCCACTTCCCGACCTCAGATCGCCCATAAATAATTTTTTCCTTTTATTTTTGTTATATTCTGATTTGCACTGGATCATCATCCTTCTATTATTATTTTTTTCACTTTTTACCGTTTTCAAAGGCTTCGGCACTGGTCTACGAGTATTAGGCAAAAGGGTGGAAACTAATCTGGCAGCTTCGCGGAAATAATAATAAATATTAAGATAGTCATCATTAACATGATGATGATGATGATAAATCGATGAATACAAACGAATGCAATACGACTCTATTTATGTCCTTAATTAATAAACAATCTAATCCAAAAAATATAGATTGTAAATCGAAAATTAATTCTAAGTACGCCTAAGTATTAATAAATACATACATTTATAAATAACTAGCTGACCCGGCGAACTTCGTATCGCCTAAGAATGTAACAAATCAGAAATCATTAAAATCGGTACAGCCGTTCTTAGCCGTTACAGTTTCTGTGTGCTCCTCCCTCTCACGCTCCCGCTCCCACTCCCGCTCCCGCTCCCGCTCCCGCTCCCGCTCCCGCTCCCGCTCCCAGGATAAAAAGTATCCTATATCCATCCCCGAGCTTTATTTTATCTATACTAATATATAAAGAGGAAAGATTTGATTTTTTGTTTGCATTGAATAGGCTCCGAAACTACTGAACCGATTTCAAAAATTCTTACACTGTTGGGAAGCTACACTATCCCCGAGTAACATAGGCTATATTATATTTTCAAAAAAATTAGGGATCCTTAATAAAACTCCAATAATGTAACCCAAGGTGTAAAAAAATAAGAAAACCGAAGCAAAGCGAGGGCGGTTACTCGTATCTGTATAAATAACTAATCTATCAACTACATATAACAAAATTTTACCTTATCTCACAGGAACAGGTCTATTTTTCGGGATAAAAAGTATCCTATGACCGTCTCCTGATTCTAAGCTACCTCCTCACCAATTTTCAGCCAAATCGGTCCAGCCGTTCTTGAGTTATAAATAGTGTAACTAACACAACTTTCTTTTATATATATAGATATTATTTATATATCAACTTATGTACTTTGGATCAGATTGCTTATTAATTTTGGTCATGAGACTCGTGAGTCCTTAAAGCATCCTTTATGTTCTTTAATCTGAGGCCTACATCGACTGCTACACATTGGTACAGCCCTGCTACGCCGTAGCAGTCAGTTGCACACTATAATGCCGCGTTAACTAAGCGTTGCAATATATTCCGCTTCCTTACGTTTATTTATAGTTTATAGTTTCCTGGTACCCAGTAATTACAATAAAGAGTATCGCATAAAAATTATACCTCGTCTTTCAACTCAACAACACTGAGCATAGCCTTTAGATGATTTTTATTGCTTATGCTAAATTATTTTAATCTTAAAAACTGATTACTTTCTTTTATTATTTAAAAGCTAATGCTCTACTAAAATACTACCAGTATCATATGATAGTAAAATTAACAATTAACAATGTTTTGTTTTGTGTGCGTTTTTTTAGTACTATTTTTTTTTACATGAAATAAGTTAGTGCTTGACAACAATCCCACCTGATGGTAAGTGGCGACGAAGTCCAAGATGGTAAACGCACTAACTTAATAAATAAATAACTTAATAAATTTTATATTCTCATGTAAGTGACCATGTATGTCTTTTTTGAGAATAAATATTCTGTAAACCTAAATACCTATTTACTCTTCTCTGATTATTTTGTTATCATTCCGCCGCCAAATGACTCTTCGTGTTCCTGCTGAGGGCTTGAAAGCCAGCTCTTTCTTTCTTTTTCTTACCCGGCAACGCATCAGTGATGCTTTTGGTATCACTGATGTCTATGGGCAACGAAATCCACTTACCATCGAATGGATCGTCAGCTCATTCGCATACATTCTGTAATATAAAACATTACAGTCAAAAAACCTATTACACGAGTACGTTCGGAATGAAACTGCTTCCAAATGGAGGACCAAGCACCATTACCCAAGCTGTACCACAACAAGTAACCTTGGACCTGTAATGCTTGGACCAGTTGGACAAAAAATGTCTAGGTGTATTTGGACGAGCACTCTAAAGAAAAGAAAAACAAACCATAGTACTAGTCAGATCAGATAGCAAGATAATGGTATAACTACCTATCAAAACTATTTTGATCAAATTCTAAATTTAGGCCGATAAAAATCTAATTCAAATATTATACCTACTCATGTAAATTAATGGTACTTACTTAATTTCTACCACATTTCTATCACCAATATATTCTATATCTATATAATAAAAACAAGTGGTATATATAGAATATATTGCTATATATAGAATATATTGGACAGCTTTAGTTTCTGGTCTCTTTTTGGTCATATTTAGGGTTCCAAAGTAAAATGTCCGTCTGTCCGTCCATCTGTCCAAAGCATAGCGCCGAGACCCTTATTGCTGTAATTTGGCATGGATAAAATATTGAAAAACATTTTTTTTCAGAGTACCTCCCCTACAAGTAACGTGAGGATGAATTTTTTATTCGTCGCGTACCCTATAGTGTGGGGTATCATTTAAAAGATATTTCAAAAATTATATGGGTCCCTAAGACCATTTTTGGATTTAGGGGTGTCCGTTTGCAAAATATTTGGCTTTAAAGTTCTAATTTTGGTTACAGCACAGAAGAAATAATAGTACTTATAATAAGTAGTTACAGTCAAGTGTCCCCCCCCCCCACACTACTGGCTAAACGGTTGGAGTTGGACATGTGAAAAAAATCTCAAAATTAGGATTATAATGAATTCACCAGGAAAAATATCACGGCTATGTTAGCATAAGTAGTTAATGAGTAATAGTCGATAAACTTACAACTTCGGAACCCTACATTGCGCGTGGCCTGACACACACTTGCCCGGTTTTGTAATATTCAAATCATTCAGACATCGATAATCCAGGTGAAATTGACGCTGTCAGCTGCTGCAGTATGTACCAACTGTAAAATTGTGCTTAAGATTTGACTTTGTAAACATTTCACAAACGATTATTTTTTCTTGGAAAAGAACAGTGTTACAAGCTGTGTTAGACCCATTAAATATGGACATAAATAGACTAATATCAATATTTATTCACGTATTTACATGTTCTCATAAATATTCCAGGAATATAGATAATAGTGTTGTTAACTGTGCGAATTCCGTGAACCTTAGTTTAATATTCTGTTATCGAAAATATTGACGTCTAAGAATATGTTTTATGAAAACTTTACATAATCAAACTATTTATTTGTATACAGCTCTTACTGAACAGTAATAACTAATCAATTTTTATATCATAAACATCCTGTTAAAACTCCATTCCTCCAATCATGCCGTTGCATTTAAAATTCGATAATCCGACCGCCAGCGGTCGCCTCGCGCGAGCGTTTCGGCTCGAGTGAAAGCTAAGCTCTTCTGAAAGTGTAGATGCTAGCCGGGCTGGCATCCGCCTAAAATGGGGTGATCGGGCGCGGTGGTGTCGTGTTGCGGGTATAAAAAGGAACGCCGCTCCCCGCCGCCGGTCAGAACGGCTCCAAACGTAAGTACGCACGTACGTGTTGCCCCGTGCGTCCAGTGAGTGCATCTATGACATCGCGAGTGATTCGTTAAGTGACGCGAGATCTCAAGGACGCGACGACTGATTTACCGAGTGGATTGGATTTTCTCATTGTGCAGTGGTTGCTGAAGATTCAGTGAGTTTCGAGATTGTTTATTGTTCTATGGTGATGGATTTTTGGAAGCGCTACTCCAAGTGTGATAACTGTGGTCGACAAGTTGATTAAATTAAATTCTATTTGATGTATGCGTTCATTGACTTAAATTATTGTTTTGTTGCATATATTGAGTACCTTAAAAGGAAAACTTAAAAGAAAATTATTTGAAATAAATTTAAGTTGAAATTAAGGTTGTAATGTGAAATTAAGTTGAACCATTGCAATTGCTGATGCAATATGATAATATACAACAGCTGAAAGTTAATGTGATTGTAACACATAAGTTTCCTTTAAATAACTTGATAATAAGAATTAAGACTTAAGATACTTTAAAACTGATACAGTATAAATCACGAAAGCGACTAATTGAATTCAATCAATCCATCATCCATTGCCATAAAAGACAATAAACAATAATCCACCATCGGCTAAATCCGTTGGCGTCGTTCCAGACTCGCATTCCTGTGACGTAACATCCGCGAAGGGCTGTTCGGAATAAGCTAATAAAAACGCGCGCATAAAACTCCGTATTACGCAAACGGCGTTCAAGCTGGCACGGTTCCCGAACCGGCTACTACTCGGGTTACAGCCACAAATAGACGCACGGGGCCGCATTCACTTCTAATACTTGGAGAAACGGACGAACATTCGGATAACGTGTACCGTGTTCCACAGGAAGGCTCAGGGCTCTGTTCTCGTGTCTCGACTAGCCCAAAAGTCTCGTTAGACCTCCGAAAATGTCGAAGGGACCTCCAGGAATGCAGACGGGGGCCGACGATCCCGATCCGACCCCGTACCTGTTCGTATCGCTGGAACAGAAGCGTATCGACCAAAGCAAGCCCTACGATGGCAAGAAGGCTTGCTGGGTACCCGACGAAAAGGAGGGATTCTTACAGGGTGAAATTAAAGCCACCAAGGGTGACCTGGTGACCGTCACCCTCCCCGGGGGCGAGGTAAGGCATTAGTGATGAAGTCAAATGACTTTAAACGGAAATATTATATAAGTCTAACATGGCAAGTAAAAATTCGTCAAACTGGCTTTACAATAAGATAAACATTAAAGTTCAAAATTGTAAGTTAGTAGTAATAACTAGGCACATTTTTACTTTTTATTTTCAAGCATAAGTTTTTATTCAGTTAAAACATTACAGATGATATTAAATTATTTTCCAATAATATAATAAGTATTCCGCAATCCAATAGAATATCCGATACAGAAGAAATATAATAATTAATTAAACACTAGTAATGATTAGTTCCAGTAATTATAACAATATTTCACTTTTCTCCAATTTATAAACAGAACTTCGACAATTTTCAAAAAGCAGAACTTTACACTGAAACTAAATGTTTTTAGCCTTGCACTTAGATTCACAAAATTTTACAATACTAGTTGTTAAGTAGTAAAATGGTGCTACTTTATTTATTTTATTTAATATCAATATTTCTTAACAGTATTAGCGTTTGTCACATATTAATGTACATATTAAATGAGCAGGAGAAGACATTCAAAAAGGAACTCCTCTCTCAAGTAAACCCGCCGAAATTCGAGAAAGTCGAGGACATGGCTGACTTGACCTACCTAAACGAGGCAGCCGTACTCCACAACCTCCGACAGCGATATTATGCAAAACTTATCTATGTAAGTAGGCGCAAGTAGCGCCATAACCATTACTTTAATATTGATTGATATTTCTTTCCCACAGACAAAAGACTTCAAGAAGGATCTTGTTGCCCAAGTCAACCCACCTAAATACGAAAAATGTGAGGATATGTCCAACTTGACATACCTCAACGACGCTTCGGTTTTGTATAACTTGAAGCAGAGATACTATCATAAGCTTATTTACGTAAGTCAGGAACCGCCCAGGAGTTGCAGCATTGCAGTGTGCATGTTCGTGTCTCATCTCTTCTCCCTCTTCAGTACCTTGGACACCAATTGGAAATGTACCAATGATTAGATATCGATCGATTTCCATGCGCAATTAAATCCGATTCAATTTGACTTACGAAGTTATAAATACACCTGTAGCATCTTCGCGACCTATTTTCATCGCGTCTATTGTTATTTCTGGCGCGTTCAAGACAATTCTATTTTAATCGAACTGATCTACTGGTTTGACTCTTAAAGATATCAATCATGTTTTAATGACATCAAGTAACATAAATCATGATTAATAAGGGTTTAATATATATAATTACGGAATGGAATTTACGTTATATTGTATCATCAAAAGAAATATATATAAAGATATTTTTATTATCTGGAAAGGATACAAAAAATAAGTTACTTCATTAAAATGCCAAAAAATAAGTAAGAAATCGATCATAATTGGTGTCCCAAAAAATCCCTTACAAATTTCTTTCCTTCTGTGATTAATCAGGAAATTTCGCTCAGAACCGCACTTGAACCCTTTTACACAGGACAAGTCGGTGGAAATGGACTTCGCAGCATTTCGAGGATTTGTTTCTTCTTTGTTTTAGAATAGATCAGTGTTGTGTTACTCTTGACCCTAAGGATTATATTGATTTTTTAGTGTGAGGATCAAAGGTATTTCTGAATACCCAGCTCTATACATTTTCTATCTGATAAGTGTTTTTTAGAATAGAAAATCTTTTATGATTTCTATGTTATGTATGATAGAATTCTCACTTTAATAAGTCAAAATGTAACAAATAAATGTAACAAAAAAGTCAAAAAAGGTCAAAATTTGCTTAACACCCGAATTCTATGATACATGTTTATTTGACACGGAGATGCAAAGTATCAATACAATACTCTCTCCGTGTTTGTGTTTTCTGTGATTTACATACATTTAAGGATTTTTGTGTGTGTTTTTGTCTCACCAATATTATTACAATCATTATCACCTTATCAATCCAAAAATTATTTATTGGTATAATTTAATTTATTTTCATAACCAAAATTCTAAAGTTAGTTGGTAGAAAGCAGCAAATCTCATAAACCAAATTATTTAGAGATACAATTTTTGATTCCCTATTCCATACACATGTAGAAAATATAAAATTTGATTCCGTAAAATACAAATCCAAATATAAAATACAAAATTTTCCCCATTTTCAGTTCAAAACTCCTTGTAAAATGTCTTTCATTATCATTTTGAGTCCCATTCATTTCCTATCGCCTCAAACGTCCCAGTTCATCATCACTGCCACCACTGTCAGTTATATCAAACAATTAATCAAAGTCATTAACTCCATCATACAGACGTACTCGGGTCTCTTCTGTGTGGCTATCAACCCTTACAAGAGGTTCCCCGTGTACACGACACGATGTGCCAAGTTATACCGAGGCAAGCGTCGTTCGGAAGTGCCTCCCCACATCTTCGCCATTTCCGACGGTGCCTACGTCAACATGTTGACCAACCACGAAAATCAATCTATGTTGATTACGTAAGTTTGTTTATTGTTACTATTAAATGCCATTATTGTAAACAGTCGTTTCCTGTTATAGTGAATTGTAAAGAGTAATGACCAAATTGGCACACTTTGCCAATAAGTCACATGACTATGACGTTATGTGACGGGAATAAATTTTACTTATATGGCAATCTACAGCAATGCAATTTAAGATTGTTCTAAGAATGTTCCAGTATTTTCATTGATATTAAAAACAAGCTCCATAAATAGAGCAAAATAGATATTTTTATTGCTTCATTAAGATTTGTGAACTACGGAATTTTTATCATTATTTAGAGACATTTTGGAGGATAATGTAGAAAATATATTTTCATAATATCCTGCAAAATGGGCTGAAGCGACATGGGAAAATATATAGAATGGTAATGACAATAATACTTTAAATCCACAGCGGTGAGTCTGGTGCCGGAAAGACTGAAAACACGAAGAAGGTAATTGCGTACTTCGCCACTGTTGGTGCGTCGCAAAAGAAGGATCCCAACCAGGAGAAGAAGGGATCTCTGGAAGACCAGGTCGTACAGACTAACCCTGTGCTTGAAGCGTTCGGTAACGCCAAGACCGTGCGTAACGACAACTCTTCCCGTTTCGTAAGTATTTCTTCTCTTGTAGTAATTATACAATTGTATAAAACTGTAACTTATGTAGATGATGAAGTATTTTGCGATTTTAGTGGATTGTTCTTTTAATTTAATTAAAATTAATGCCACTAATTTTACTTTCTCTCTCTCCAAGGGTAAATTCATCCGTATCCACTTCGGACCCTCTGGCAAACTGGCTGGTGCTGATATTGAGACTTGTATGTATTATTGAAAATCTGGACTTCATAATACTACCGTAGCATATACGTAGCCAATAAATGCTCAATTCTATCAAATTTTTTTCAGACCTGCTTGAGAAAGCCCGTGTCATCTCCCAGCAAGCTCTTGAGCGTTCTTACCACATCTTCTACCAGATGATGTCTGGTGCTGTACCTGGACTTAAGGGTGCGTATATATTCAATTACAAAAACAATGATATACGTTTATAAAGTATAAATATGATAAGTAATTTAGAAAGTAATTTTTAAACCTTACACTTAAAATCAAATGGTCTTTAAATTTTAAACAAATAAATTTAATTGTAATAGTTCACTACGAACAAAATAATGGTTTTAATTCAATAATAATTAAATATGTTAGACTTCTTTAATATCTTCAGTTATAAATTAATTTTATTTAAAGACAATGTATAATAAACAAATACATAACATAAACACTACACAACATATATGTTGCCATGAGATCCCTGTACCTTGTGTCCATGTATATTAACTTGTGTTTTGATATTTAGAGATGTGTTTGCTGTCAAACGACATTTATCAGTATTACATCATATCGCAAGGAAAAACCACTATTCCCAACGTAGACGATGGAGAGGAATGTGAATTGACCGACGTAAGTTTAGCCTTCCGCGAATCCGAAGGCTTCTGACAACATTCCCAGTGTTCTGTACCCCCCTGACCATTGTTCTGCATAAAACCAGATACGGTGGACACATCTCGCCTCTGAACGGAAACGAGATGTTATGAATAGTTTAGTGAATGTTAGTTAGTACCCCGATCGTATGAGCATGTTTGACCCCGATTCAAACACCAATAACGAATCGCAACTATTCTTGGTGTTTTCTTTGTTATAGACATCTGTCTTTTATCAAATAACGTCAATGACTACCACATCGTTGCACAAGGAAAGACCTCGATCCCTGGTGTAGACGATGGCGAAGAATTGCAAATGACCGACGTGAGTCCAGAATATGACTGCTGGATCTTTTCACATCTATCGTGCAATCATCTATCTATCTCTCTCTTTTACTATCTTCCTGCTTTGCTTGCTTATCATAGCCTGAGTTGATCTCAGTCTGCGCATGTGTATGTCAGATATTTTCGTGTTTACAGAGCTAACGATGATAAGCAACCGCATCTCGGACTATCCCCTCATAAGTCAAGGGAAAACGCGGATACCTGGTGTCAACGACGGGCACGAGTTTGATTTGACGGTCGTAAGTCACGAACTTACGCACGGAGCGTACGTCCTGAGTCAGATATTCGCGTATTGGCTCTGTTCTTACAAAATTTCTGACATGCATAGTTTCTCGCTCCATGCAAAAGTTCCTGTGAGCGTTATGCACAGATTTTATGTCACATGTGTTTACGGTGATCCCCCAAGGTCCAGCACAGCACCCCCCCACCGCACACAATATTTTCACAGACAAGACACGACACGATACAGTAGGGAACCGTTTCTAGGTCTACGTTTTTTGCACCTGGAGCAGTTTTATTACAGTAATTTGGTTTACCAACAGACATGTGTATGTTGTCCAACGACATATACGATTACTATAACGTCTCCCAGGGTAAGATTACTATCCCCAACGTTGATGATGGTGAAGAATCCGAATTGACCGACGTAAGTGTCTCTCTTAGAGAGTTTTGTAGTTCCCCTATTTGAAAAATTGAAAAAAAAAACAAGCGTTCGCCGTCAAGCGAATGGAACTTTGAGAACCTTTACCATCCCATGAACTGTAATGGGAAGACCATTGTTTATTGTTACCTGTACCCCTGTAAAAAATCCATCTTTTAGTATAAAGTCCAAAATGTCGGATTTTATTTAGACCCAATGATCCAATTATTCCAGACCAATACAAAACTCCTTAGAATATAGGTGCCCCCAAAATCCTGGTACCTTTACTCTGTGCACAGTCGCCAGCAACATCCGCTAAATCACCTTCCATTAATTAAATTAATGCTTTTATCTTACTAACTTATGGTTACTGTGTTATTATCGGTGAGTTATTTTGAATTTATTTTAGTCTGTACGTATAAATTTATAATTAAAAATACGATGATCTCCTTTTTTGCAATTACTAGATTTTACTTAAATTAACCTGTATTAAAATCAGAAAATTGTTCAATACTAGCATTCAACAGAATTTTGTACAATTCAGTTTTTGCCACACTAACCTGTGTTTCGAAAATTTTAAACTATTGTATGTCATGTTTTTCCAAAAGTTAATTTGAATTTTGTATTATAGAAAGCCTTTGATATTCTGGGCTTCACCCAAGAAGAGAAGGACAACGTATACAAGATCACCGCCGCTGTCATGCACATGGGTGGCATGAAGTTCAAGCAGAGGGGTCGTGAAGAACAGGCTGAAGCCGACGGCACTGAGGCAAGTATCTTAATAAAGGGAATAATCCCACCACATTTCACACTTTTTCTATTATACATCTAATACGTAACAAAGAAGCAATCCAAAATTGTTTGCAAATTAAGGATCGTAGTAGACCTTTCTTCAGACTAGAAGATTTAAAGATTTATACTTCTAATAACCTGTTTGCTTATTCCAGGATGGTGAGAGGGTTGCCAAACTTCTCGGTGTTGACTGCGCTGACTTGTACAAGAATTTGTTGAAGCCCCGCATCAAGGTCGGAAACGAGTTCGTCACCCAGGGTCGTAACAAGGACCAGGTCACCAACTCCGTCGGTGCTCTCTGCAAGGGCATGTTCGATCGTCTCTTCAAGTGGCTCGTCAAGAAGTGTAACGAGACTCTAGACACCAAGCAGAAGAGGCAGCACTTCATCGGTGTACTGGATATTGCTGGTTTCGAAATCTTCGACGTGAGTATCGAGACAATCAAGGATTAATCATTTATGATCTGTGTTAATGGTCACTGTTGAAAGAAATAGTAATATTTCTTGGGAATATTAGATTGTTTTGAAGAAGATCGTGACCGATCATCTTCATTTAGTAATATAACTTATCAACAACACTCAGGTCAAGACTTCAATGTTGTCTTAAGGTTGCTTATAGAAAGAAGTATGAGTAATGGGGTATAATTTCCATCAAAGGGGTGAAACGTTAAACGTTGTAAAGAAAAATATTATAATTTGACATTATTTTTAATATTATTAATTTTTTAGTTATATTTTCAGGATATTAGGTTAAGTTTAATGAGTAGAATCGTGTAGCAGAGTTTGTCATATCCATTTCTTATTATTAATGAAACTTTGATTTCTTAGTATAACGGTTTCGAACAACTTTGCATTAACTTCACAAACGAGAAACTCCAACAATTCTTCAACCACCATATGTTTGTGTTGGAACAAGAAGAGTACACCAGAGAAGGAATTCACTGGGAATTCATTGATTTTGGAATGGACTTATTGGCCTGCATTGATCTTATTGAAAAGGTACACTGAGTGTACGCGACACGTGGCTGATTTGGCCCATTTGGTTTTATTAATGTTTTGTGTTCTACTACGACCCCTGATACTAATCTATAGTAGATGCTTAGTTGTCATTCATACAATCTGCATTAAACATTGTTGTTTATAAAAGTACAACGGTTTCGAGCAACTCTGCATTAACTTCACCAACGAGAAACTCCAGCAATTCTTTAACCACCACATGTTCGTACTCGAACAAGAAGAGTACAAGAAGGAGGGCATCAACTGGGCTTTCATCGACTTTGGAATGGACTTGCTCGCTTGTATCGATCTTATCGAGAAGGTAATAGTCCACGCTATGGTCAAGTAGCACGCCAGCGCCGGACTCCTGAAGACGGAATAATGTGTGGCGCACTTGCCACATCTATGGGGATAGATGCGGCTCGAAACTAGTTTTATTGTTAGGTTGGATAGATTCTTGGAACTACAGAACGAAATCTGTAGCCTATCTATTACCAATCACCCCCTAACCTTCCACATTAATTGTCTCCCTGCAGTTCAACGGTTTTGAACAACTCTGCATTAATTTCACCAACGAGAAACTCCAGCAATTCTTTAACCACCACATGTTCGTACTGGAACAAGAAGAGTACCACCGCGAGGGCATCGAGTGGACTTTCATTGATTTTGGCATGGATCTCCAAAATTGCATTGACCTTATAGAAAAGGTAGATGGCGGCAACGCAGCTGTGAACGCTTGCATCTCGCCATAGTCTTCGAGCGAAGCTGACTAAATTCATTTTAAATCAATAAATAATTGGAAATTTAAAGGCTTCTCTCGACAGACTAGTCAATGCTATGTGCGTGATTTGTGTGTTATCTATCTGTGTGTTTTCTCTATCTTTAAATCAATACTCTTGACAGTTATAACTCGGAGCAAATATCTACACACTCACACAATTCAAAAATAAGTTTTTTTTTTTATGTTTAACGCAATGCTTCGGTTATCTTTTCCATGTTCTCGCGATCCAGGAGAACGGGTTTAATCAGCTCTGTATTAACTTTACCAACGAAAAGTTACAGCAGTATTTTAATCATTTTATGTTCGTCCTCGAGCAAGAAGAGTACGAAAGAGAAGGGCTTCAATGGACCTTTATCGATTTCGGTATGGATCTCCAACCGACAATAGATTTGATAGAAAAGGTATTATAGGTACTTAGTATGTGGCTTGAGGCTATAGGGCCGCGTATAGATGAAGCTTCAGGCTGAATCAAGTCATCCCCTGCAAATGCAAATTTAAAAAATACTGGCTGTGCATCCCTGCCACCGTTCACTCTAAAAGTATACGATTCTGTAGCTTCAAATGCACTCGCCAAAGTAAACCAATCGGGAGCTATAACATTAGCTGAAAGATGCTCGAGTAATTTGCACAGGGCTGCCGTGATGTCAAATATTCTAAATTCACTGCCGTACGCCGAACGCCACTATTGCAACCGTAGTTAGGAAAAATATGTAGAACAATAATTATCGTAACTTTATATTAATATCGTAGAATTGCCGAGAGCTTAATATTTTCTTAAACATGTATTGTAAGCATATTACGCTTTACTACTGGATTTAAATACGCAATTATAATGAAATATTTGCTACACTGCACAACATTTCATTTTTCTTGCATGCTGCTTTCAAATGTAACGCATAACGTAGCATTAAGAATACATACATACATAAATAAAGAATACATAATACACACATTTGTTATTAACATATTACATTTTGATTGAGATTACCAAAGAATTTTATAATTTTTTTAAATGTGCAAATAACATGGCATACACTTTAGATTTTGCTATTTTTACATGAAGTACACTTAAATAGCTTAAATTTTACTGAAACAGGGCATATGCATGAACTTTGTTTTTAAAATCATTTCTAACCGACTTCAAAAAAGGAGTCGGTTAAATTAATTAGTTGCGCATAAATATTTTATCTATATCTATTACTGACAAAAAATAGCAGCTCTGAATCAAATAAATTCAAAAAATTATAAGTGTGGAGACAAAGAGTCCTAATATTTTATACATCACAATTCATTTTTGCGTTAATTTACTGTCGATATTCTATTCGATTTCAATAACATGCAAATTTCCGGTTTCAACGTTCACACGCTACTCACTCGTTCAGCGTCTCCATGTCACTCTCTAATGCCGTTGGTCCGTTTGCAGCCTATGGGTATCCTTTCCATCCTTGAGGAAGAGTCTATGTTCCCGAAAGCCACTGACCAGACCTTCGTTGAGAAGTTGAACAACAACCACTTGGGCAAGTCTGCTCCTTTCCTGAAGCCTAAACCCCCCAAGCCTGGTTGCCAAGCCGCTCACTTCGCCATTGGTCACTACGCCGGTAACGTAAGTATCAGTTAAATATTTTAAAAATCTTAAGACACATCTAGCCAAACTTTCGACAAGAATAAAATAATATAAATTTTGATACACAATAGAGTCCCTATTCTAAAGATAGTTTATCTAAAGTTTACTAAATTCTGTTTTGTGTGGTGTACTAAGCTAAGAGGATTTATAAACGTCCTTCTTTGATGCCGTTAGTGTTACTGATGTCCATGGAAAGTAACCAATTACTATCAGTATTGGCTGACAAACAAAAGTATTTCATGCGTACGTAATACCTCTTCTTACGACTATGTTATTCCTCTCAACATATAGGTCGGCTACAACATCACTGGGTGGCTCGAGAAGAACAAGGACCCTCTTAACGACACCGTTGTCGACCAGTTCAAGAAGGGTTCCAACAAACTGTTGGTTGAGATCTTCGCTGACCATCCTGGCCAGTCTGGTGATGCTAGTGCCGGCGGTGGTGGCAAGGGTACGTATCGGCACAACGATAAAATTTATCAAATAAATGTATTCTAGAAAAAAATAAACTTTTAGACAGAAAGTAAAATTGATATTTCAGCTGGTAATGAAATTTGACCACAAATCTTTAAAACTGAAATGATCTAATTTAGATGATTTAAATAAAAATTCAGATGAGTTTTTAATAATTTTTGTCTTTCTTTTTATCTTTATTAAATTTTTTTGTCTTTATTTATATAGGATATATTGTTTAATAACTAAATGTGGAATAATTATTCCAGCCAGGAGAGTATAAACATGAGCTTCAATGAAATTCTGTAAACATACACTTTATTTATATTTTTTGACAAACTACAGTGCATCATACAAACGAGAACATTTAATTTATTTCAACAGTTTGTTTCATCTTTCAATACCATAATTAAACCTCAAATACAAGGACCTATAAAAGGTCCTTGCTCAAACACCACTGAACCTACAATACATACCCACTATTTTCATTGGATTTACTTCTAGCTACTTGAAATATACCGTTGTAAACGATCAAAATTTATCTGTTTTTACGTTCATCTTTCTCATGCATTTTTACACTAAATAGGCGCTGGAGGCAAACGTGCCAAGGGTTCTGCCTTCCAGACTGTGTCATCACTCTACAGGGTAAACTGGACCACTATGTAGAGAGTTGCTTCTGTTCTTCGCGTCGCTTCCTGTCCACGTCTATCAACACATCTAGACCTAGCATCTATCAGACCAGATTCGTCATCAAAACAAATTTCTTCCTCTTTATCGTTGCCGTTTGTTTATAACTTTACTTTAGATTCTGTAAAAAGATGATAAATCGTGCCATAGGTGCTAGATCTATTACGCTTCAGAATTAATACACCTATGTTGGTCACTGTCAGTGTATGTTTTACAGAGTTCATGTCGCCGCCGTATCGCAGATGTATTGTCAACGTGTTTTGTTTAAAATGTCCTGTCTTTACGCCGTACTGTGATCGTCTTTGCACTAATTGTTGCTTCTTAATGTATATTCATAGGCGGTCGCGGTAAGAAGGGTGGTGGTTTCGCTACTGTCTCCTCTGCCTACAGGGTATTTAAATGTTTTTACAATAGATACAGTTGGTTTTATGTTTCTCCGTTTGGTGTAGAATAACTACTTACTTGTAGATCTACACCCTCTTAACTATTTGTGTAAACGATCCAGTCAGAAACTTTGGAGTTCATTGACAATAAAGAGGTAATTAAAACCTCCTTTCATCATTAAATCGACCAACTTAACATTCGTAATAATGGCAATTACTTCTTTATTACGAACCGAATCAGAAATAACTTTGTTATCATTATATCACCCACTCAGCCGCAAAGTAGTAAAAACGAGTACCGCTACTTGTGCGTACTATGGCTGAAGTATTAACTAAGCTTAATGTTTGTCTGTGTGTTTTGTATTTCTTAACCTTTACCTATTTGTTCACGTTATCATTGTCGATCTAATACATTCATAGAAAGTACTTTTATGTCATTAAATCATTTTTTTGGTGTGCCGCTTTATGTGTTTAGTTACGTTGTTATATTAAATTTATCGTTTTTACATGTAGAAATAATGCAATTTTAAGGCTTCAAAAGTCAAATTTTAATTGGTAATGAATAAAACAAGATCAAAGTTAGTCTGTAATGTTACTAACAAAAAATACTAATTGAGATTATTGTCTTAATCGTTGTACCCGTCACAGGAACAACTTAACAACTTGATGACGACTCTGAGGTCCACCCAGCCTCACTTCGTACGTTGTATCATCCCCAACGAGTTGAAACAGCCTGGTAAGTCATCTTCCTACATTACACCCGCAATACTTAACGTTGAATCATAATCTAATAATGAAACATGTAAAAAATGTCTGAATATAGTCATATAAAAACAAAAATATTTTTAGCCAATTATTGCCTCTCGACGAACGACGACCCAGAAAACAAATTTAAATTTTGAGATAGAAGTAGGCGTTGACTGCTTACGCAAATTTAGTGCGGTTACTCAGCACGTACTAAATATAAAGTGAAACATTCATGTTTCTGTATGAGTAACATTTGATATATTTGCGGCAATTCAGCCAACGCATGCAACTTGTCATCAGAAATATTTATGCTCTTCAAAATATGTGACGTTAATGAGATGAAGTGAGCGTCAGCATGAATAATTTTATTAATTGATCTCGTCAAAGTTAATAGTAATAAAGGAGTCAGCGTTAATCATGTCCTCGTTTACCAGGTCTCATCGATTCCCACCTTGTGATGCACCAGCTCACATGTAACGGTGTGCTTGAAGGCATCCGTATTTGCCGTAAAGGTTTCCCCAACAGGATGGTCTACCCTGACTTCAAGCTCCGGTAAGATATCGAATCTTAAACAAACCCATAAAAACGAAGGTTTATGAGCAAATAGCAAGCTGTCAGATATATAAAGAATCCAGAAGCACTATTATTAAACTTTAGTGTTTTATTTTTATTTCATATTTATTTCGGTATGTGATTTATTTTGGTAGGAAAGACTAATGAAAATTATTTGGACTCCAGAATACTCGTTTACTGAATCATTTTATTCTTGTTCTTTTGCTGACGTAACTCGGAGCGGATCAAGTTGTAACGAGTTGAAATGATCAACCTCAAGCCAAATTTCTATCTAAGAGATGAGGTTGAAGTTAACTAGGCTGAAGTTGAGACAAATGTTAATTTAATTTATTCAATAAACAGTTACATGATTCTTGCACCTGCCATCATGACTGCGGAAAAAGATCCCAAAGAAGCTGCTAGGAAATGTCTCGAATCTGTCGGACTAGACCCCGAGAGCTATCGTATTGGTCACACAAAGGCAAGGACATATAAAAATATACCATCCAAGAATGGCGTTAGCATGATTCTACAAGTTTTATGATTGAAAGCTCTAAAGAATAGAGATTGAAACCAAATTGATTTTACCCTTATTTAGTTTATGTACCTTTTCATATTTTCACCAATAGTTAATATCCTGATTGCCGTATTTAGTCTACTATCATGTGATTTTGTACCTGCTCCCTTAAACATGAAAGTATGCTTCACGTTACCTACATTTTATTTTCATTTTGTAGCCCCGATACGTGTACGCATGTGTACGCGATAGGTCATTTGTATTTCATTGACTTTTGTTTGATTTTCCCTTATCGTGTGTTCCATATCACTTTGGTAATATAGCTACAAGATCCTGGCCCCTCAAGCTGTTGCCAAGGAGTCTGACCCTAAGAAAGTCGCTCAAATTATCCTGGATGCCACGGGCTTGGATGTCGAGTCCTACCGTCTCGGTCACACCAAGGCATGTTTAAAACCCTTTTGTGTAGTTTGGCGGTTTGAGACTAGCGATCCAAATCGATCCAAATACACCCGGAGGATCGTTTGGATTTGAAACGCTTTTAGTAGCACCTTTAGGAACAGGTCTATAGAAGCCCTACAATACACCTTACAAACTAAGGCTGTTTTTCCCTTAAGAGCCCAGAATACTTAGGCTCTTACTGTGTTTTCCTACCTGCTTACTATAGTTTTTACCTACATTTTTTTTTCATTATTTACTGTTTTGTGTGCTCCTCTAACGCAGATACAAAATTCTGTGCCCGAACCTTGTCAAAGAACCCATTTCACCCGAGAAAGCCACCGAGAAAATTCTGGAACATACCCAGTTAGATTCGGAGTCTTTCAGAATGGGAAAGACTAAGGTAGCTAAATATGCATGTACTATCCTGTTTCTTACATTTGCATGAACTTTATAAATTGTTTTTCCTTTAGTTCTTCATTATAAAACACTTCATTATAATAATATTCCGTTTCTGTGTTACTAATGTCGAGTGTTCTATTTTTTTATTTTCTATGTTATTCTTCTATTTTCCTTGTTATTTGCAGTAATTTACTGTTATTTTTTTACTTGGTCAAAAGTGTATGATAACCCCAGCTATATTCTGATCTTTAGTAATCTAACATTTGGCACTTTCAATATATGAGCGTGCCCTCATACCATATTTGACCGGCAGGTGTTCTTCCGCGCTGGTGTCCTAGGTCAGATGGAAGAATTACGTGATGACAGGCTTGGAAAGATTGTATCTTGGCTCCAGGCCTACATCCGTGGTTACTTGTCCCGTAAGGACTTCACCAAGCTGCAGGAACAGAGGCAAGTTTTTTTCAAGATCAAGATAGGCATACAGCTACTAAAAACGTAAGATTGTTTCAAACTATATTCTTTTTCTAGATTGTCTCTCCAAGTTGTCCAGCGCAACTTGCGCAAGTACTTGCAGCTCCGCACCTGGCCCTGGTGGAAACTGTGGCAGAAGGTCAAGCCCCTCCTCAACGTCACCCGCGTCGAGGATGAGCTTGCGGTAAGCCAGTCGACACTCTCACCTGTACTATCGATCATTTAATGGGTCAGCCATTAAAATATTCCAGCGATTATAGCACGCATGATTCAGCGGAGCGCAAATAGATTGACCGCGCCCACCTGCCGGTTACGTGACACCACCGCACCTGGCGCATCCATTTCTGGATGCTTCCCCCTCTCACTTCAACGCACTTTTTCCTTACACAATGTACCGAGTGCGGGGGCGATTAAAGCGCCCGCTGGAAAACTCCAGCGGGAATCAGTAGTGAAGAGGTCGGCGGTGCGCGCACCACCCTTCCTATACTTACGAACGAACCGAAATTTAGCATTCCTTTTTTAATTTGATGGTGTGATTTATTAACGATGGCGGCTGTACATGTGATGACATGGGATGGTGTAGATAAAAATGAGGATATTTTACAGAAACTGGAGGAGAAGGCACAAAAGGCCCAGGAAGCTTTCGAGAAGGAAGAAAAACTCCGCAAGGAAGTCGAGGCCCTCAACGCCAAGCTCCTTGAGGAGAAGGCTAACCTTTTGGCCAACCTTGAAGGAGAAAAGGGCTCTCTTTCCGAAACCCAGGAGCGTGCCGCCAAGCTCCAGGCGCAGAAGACTGACCTCGAGAATCAACTTAGAGTAAGTAACGTTTATTGGCCTACTAAAATGTTACGTTAATTAGTAGCTGCAAAAAATGTCAATTAAATTGTACAAGACTGAAGAAGTTATCTGGAAAGTGATAAATTTTTAATAATACTCTTAGTTATATTTATACTTAGATGTATATTAATTATATTAAAATTATCGTTACTAAAACACCGGTGTGATTTAATGAGGGAAAATTAATTACGCACAGGCGAATATACTCGTAGTACCTAAAGTATGTAGGTCATCTTTAAATTAACAATTTTATTTACCGTAACGTTTATAAATAAAACTTTATTTATAAATAAATTACACTCATTTCATAACTTCGATACATACAATGTAGCGAGTGTATAACTTCGATAGATACAATGTAGCGAATCACCACACCACATGTTTTGGCTTTCGCGGTTCTTTAAATAAACACGGTTTTTGTTTATGCAACGAATAGTTTGGGCGTTTAAAAATAAGATGCACGCCTGTAGACTGCACGAATTTATTGCAAACCTTTATTGCTACATAATGTGTGGATAGATAGGAAGCAG
The DNA here is from genome assembly GCA_951805285.1 of Thymelicus acteon. Classification (NCBI taxonomy): domain Eukaryota; kingdom Metazoa; phylum Arthropoda; class Insecta; order Lepidoptera; family Hesperiidae; genus Thymelicus; species Thymelicus acteon. The sequence continues at coordinate 1,731,514 of OX638226.1, read as the reverse complement.
ATCCAATAAATCTTAGTAAAAAACAATACTGATCAGGTAACAACATAGCTAACTGTGAACAATTTTATTTTAGGATACCCAAGACCGTCTTACCCAGGAGGAAGATGCGCGTAACCAGCTCTTCCAGGCTAAAAAGAAGCTGGAACAGGAAATCTCTGGCCTCAAGAAGGATGTTGAAGACCTCGAATTATCCGTCCAGAAGTCCGAACAGGACAAGGCTACAAAAGACCACCAGATCCGCAATTTGAACGATGAGATCGCCCACCAGGATGAACTCATCAACAAATTGAACAAGGAAAAGAAGATGCAGGGTGAATCCAACCAAAAGACCTCGGAGGAATTGCAAGCCGCTGAGGATAAGGTCAACCACCTCAACAAGGTTAAGCAGAAGCTCGAGCAGACTCTTGACGAGCTTGAGGACTCCCTCGAGCGCGAAAAGAAACTCCGTGCTGATGTTGAGAAGCAGAGGAGGAAGGTTGAGGGTGACCTCAAGCTTACCCAGGAAGCCGTCGCTGATTTGGAACGCAACAAGAAGGAACTCGAACAGACCGTCCAACGCAAGGACAAGGAAATCTCTTCACTCACCGCCAAGCTTGAAGACGAACAATCCCTTGTCAGCAAGACCCAGAAACAGATCAAGGAACTGCAGGCCCGCATCGAAGAACTGGAAGAGGAAGTCGAATCTGAACGCCAAGCTCGCGCTAAGGCTGAAAAGCAACGCGCTGACCTCGCCCGCGAACTCGAGGAGCTCGGTGAGCGTCTGGAGGAGGCCGGTGGTGCCACCTCTGCACAGATCGAGCTCAACAAGAAGCGTGAGGCTGAGCTCAGCAAGCTGCGCCGTGACCTTGAGGAGGCCAACATCCAACACGAGTCTACCCTCGCCAACCTCCGCAAGAAGCACAACGATGCTGTTGCTGAGATGGGCGAGCAGCTCGACCAGCTCAACAAGCTTAAGGCTAAGTAAGTATCAAACATTATCATCACATGATTATTAAAATCTTCCTTCTGACGCCGTCGGCGAAAAAAAAATGTATCGCTGATATTGCCTTCAGTAATAAATTGTATTTAATTTAAAGTTTCCTAAGATCTTGGGGTAAGGAAATTGTAATAATAGTAGGTATGCAAGAATCTTAAAAAATAAGTTAAAATCAAGATACTTATTCTGTTATACGACAAATTCAGGGCTGAGCATGACCGTGCGTCTTGCTACAACGAGCTTAACAACACGCGCGCGGCTGTTGATCAAGTAGCGAGGGAAAAGGTAACATGTCGCCCGTAAAGGCATGTATGCCGCCTGGGGTGACCCTTGCATGGTACCTCCTCATTTCCCGTGTAGACCTAGACACACTATACGACCTACATGACATTTTATTGTAAACCATCAGCCCAATAGACGACATTCGACGGATTATATGTCGTGCAGCCCTATTTTTAAGCTGCGCCACAGTTGGTGCGAATCAAATTGTAGCCAAATGTGTACTTAATGTTCTGTGTTGTATCTATCTATCCAGGGCTGAGAAAGAGCGCTCTCAATACTTTAGCGAAGTCAATGACCTTCGTGCCGGTGTCGACCACTTGTCCAACGAAAAGGTATAGAAAATTGGTAGATAAAAGTGTTGGCATCTGCAATTGTGCGACGTCGCTTCGCAGCTTTTTACAAATAATGCAGGATGGAAAATAGAAACATTTAAACACATCAAAACACTTCCCTCATCTCGATAACGAGCTAACAAATAATAAACATTTTCATAAAATATGGAGCATGAAAGCAGAAATGCTTATATAAGTCGAATTTGTGTGAAACAGTTTACTAATAAAGTTGAACCAACAATAAACCTAATCGATTATTATTGCATGGGTATCATACTAATTTCAAATTTTCGTTAGAACTTTTAACAATTTTGATTGATTTCCAAGCTTCACAAATAAACAGACAACAGCGTTGCGCCAGTGAATGGGCTAAGCAACGGTAAAATAATAAACTCCAAAAGAAATATACGAGTATCCTTGCTAACTAAGACTAGCATCGTATCATAAAATTAAAAAAAAATAAAAACAAATTCCCATTTCTATTATTATGGAGTCTCATCAATATTCGCTAGTTCTGCATATTAACTAAACGTTTTGATATAGGCTGCCCAAGAAAAGATCATCAAGCAGCTGCAGCACCAGCTCAATGAGGTCCAGAGCAAGGCTGATGAGGCCAACCGCACCCTCAACGACCTGGATGCCGCTAAGAAGAAGCTGTCCATCGAGAACTCCGACCTTCTCCGCCAACTGGAGGAGGCCGAGTCCCAGGTGTCTCAGCTCTCCAAGATCAAGGTGTCCCTCACCACTCAACTCGAGGACACCAAGAGGCTCGCCGACGAAGAGGCTAGGGTAAGCTCATTGTTACGCTACCCAAGTAATATATATTTTTTTTTTCTAAGCGACATGATATTAATAAAAAAAATTCTCTCAACAGGAACGCGCCACCCTTCTTGGCAAGTTCCGCAACCTCGAACACGACTTGGACAACATCCGCGAACAAGTCGAGGAGGAAGCCGAGGGCAAGGCTGACCTTCAGCGCCAGCTGTCCAAGGCCAACGCCGAGGCTCAACTGTGGCGCTCCAAGTACGAGTCCGAGGGTGTTGCCCGCTCCGAGGAACTCGAGGAGGCCAAGCGCAAGCTGCAGGCCCGCCTTGCCGAAGCCGAGGAGACCATCGAATCCCTCAACCAGAAGGTCGTTGCCCTCGAAAAGACCAAGCAGCGCCTTGCCACCGAGGTCGAGGATCTGCAACTCGAGGTTGACCGTGCCACCGCCATCGCCAATGCTGCTGAAAAGAAACAGAAGGCATTCGACAAGATCATCGGTGAATGGAAACTCAAGGTCGACGACCTTGCTGCTGAGCTGGATGCCAGCCAGAAGGAATGCCGTAACTACTCCACCGAATTGTTCCGCCTCAAGGGTGCCTACGAAGAAGGCCAGGAGCAGCTTGAAGCCGTCCGTCGCGAAAACAAGAACCTTGCTGATGAGGTCAAGGACCTGCTTGACCAGATCGGTGAAGGTGGCCGCAACATTCACGAAATCGAGAAGGCTAGGAAGCGCCTTGAAGCTGAGAAGGATGAGCTCCAGGCTGCCCTCGAGGAGGCTGAAGCTGCCCTTGAACAGGAAGAGAACAAGGTCCTGCGTGCTCAGCTTGAGCTGTCACAAGTCAGACAGGAGATTGACAGGAGGATCCAGGAGAAGGAAGAGGAATTCGAAAACACCCGCAAGAACCACCAGCGTGCCCTTGATTCCATGCAAGCTTCTCTCGAAGCCGAAGCTAAGGGCAAGGCTGAGGCCCTGCGCATGAAGAAGAAGCTTGAGGCCGACATCAATGAGCTTGAAATCGCTCTTGACCACGCCAACAAGGCTAACGCCGAAGCACAGAAGAACATCAAGCGCTACCAGCAACAGATCAAGGACCTCCAGACCGCACTCGAGGAGGAACAGCGCGCCCGCGACGATGCCCGCGAACAGCTCGGTATCTCAGAGCGCCGCGCCAACGCTCTTCAGAACGAGCTGGAAGAGTCCCGCACTCTTCTGGAACAGGCCGACCGCGCTCGCCGCCAGGCCGAACAGGAACTCAGCGACGCTCACGAACAGCTCAACGAACTGTCCGCCCAGAGCGCGTCCCTCTCTGCCGCCAAGAGGAAACTCGAGTCCGAGCTGCAGACCCTGCACTCAGACCTCGACGAGCTCCTCAACGAGGCTAAGAACTCCGAAGAGAAGGCCAAGAAGGCCATGGTTGACGCCGCCAGGCTGGCCGACGAGCTCCGCGCTGAACAGGAGCACGCCCAGACACAGGAGAAACTCCGCAAAGCCCTCGAGCAACAGATCAAGGAACTGCAAGTCAGGTTGGACGAGGCCGAGGCTAACGCACTCAAGGGAGGCAAGAAGGCCATCCAGAAGCTCGAACAGAGGGTACGCGAGCTCGAGAACGAGCTTGACGGTGAACAGAGAAGACACGCTGATGCCCAGAAGAACCTGCGCAAGGCCGAGAGGCGCATCAAGGAACTGTCCTTCCAGGCCGAGGAAGACCGCAAGAACCACGAACGCATGCAGGACCTTGTCGACAAACTTCAGCAGAAGATCAAGACGTACAAGAGGCAGATCGAGGAAGCCGAAGAGATCGCCGCCCTCAACTTGGCTAAGTTCCGTAAGGCGCAGCAAGAGTTGGAGGAGGCTGAAGAGAGGGCAGACCTTGCCGAGCAGGCTATCAGCAAATTCCGTGGCAAGGGACGCGCGGGATCCGCTGCGAGAGGAGTCAGTCCGGCGGTAAGTAATCAAATGTATTTTTCAGCACTTTTTCAAAATCAACATAATTTTAGATAAATTGAGGAAAACAATTAATCATATTGCAATGGTTTGGATGCCAGTTTACATTTACAGCTGATGCACTATATTTCAGAAATAGCAAGGCCATATAATAACAAAAACATGAATTATTTAATGAATCCTGTTTAAGGTTGATTAAAAGTATCAAAGAGCAATCAAAATTTTTATGCAATATTTTTTTTGTTCAATTGGTCACGACTTAGATGTAAGGGACAGTCGAGAGACTATAGGTTAGATCTACGTATGATTTTTACTGATTTTCTACGTTTCATATTTCACAATCTAAACGTGGATTCTTATCTCAAAATGTACAATACCAGCCGGGAAACTAAATTGTTTTCTTATTTTGCCCAGGCGTCCGTAAAAGGGCGTCCCTAGATCACCACTGCAAACGATGTAAGTTGTGTTGCCCTTTATCAGCACATGATACAGTGCTGGAGTTGACTGGAATGGACCCACACCAAATTGACCATGTTACCAGTCTGAAACATGGTCCAAATAACCTCAGATATACTGTACGACCCATGTAATAATATTTTAGATGTCTGCATGGTAACATGATAAAAAACAAGAGGACATATTTTCCAGTCGTGTTGACCCTGTTCTTTCCCGGCATGACCCTGTATATCACAGGTAAATCGAAGGCAGGATTTTAATGATATTTTCGTTTCCAGCCCCATCGCACGCGCCCCGCCCTGGCCGACGGCTTCGGCACCTTCCCACCAAGGTTCGATCTGGCGCCCGAAGATTTCTAAACGTTCCACTACAGAAAAAACGGACTGTACAGATACATTGAATAACTTACAACTTTTTTATACTTACGTACAATAAAATATAACAGTTAATTACGTGTTACGGTAGCGTATATGCTGTAAAAAAAATGCAGAGCAAATGTTTTGTAACGCGATAAAAAAATATACACTAGTAATGTTAACGTTTTTACGAAAGGATATTTTGTAACTTGTTGATATTTATTTATAATTATTTATTACCGTCAATTATGTATCGTTTGGAGCGGACGAGGGGAGCGCGGGCGCCGCCGCGGTGATCGAGACACGCCTACCAGCCCCTTACCGGCGGACCCCGCTCTCCCCGCGCTCGCCCCTTCACATCCAATAAAGCGATATCGTTGTCATAAAATACTATTATGCCGTTTTATTTACCACCTGTAATTATATTCAGTTACCTCATACTCATTGGTAACCTTGAACATTACAAAATAAATAGTATAACTCAAGGCCGTAAGCCATTACAGTATTGATGGTAGCTGACCAATACAGCAAAATCCGATACTTGTTTCAGGAAGGCTATTCTCTTTTGTAACTTGACAGCGGAGTTTCAAAATTGACGTTCGAGTTCTAGGATCACTTCACTTCGCAAGTGCCGTACTAGATGATTAGAGGATGACATATTTATTATTCTCGTTCATCAAATTACGTCACCGTCGAAGCTCGTGTCCAATTTTCATTCGTTTATTCATACCGAGGCGAGGCCATCTTTAGTCGTTTGACGTTTGAGTTCGAGACTCCCTTCACTTCGCAAGTGCGTACCAAATGATTCGAGAATCACATATCAAGATCTCGGACTCGAACTTCAATTTTGACACTCATCGCGGAATCCGCTGTCAAGTTACAAAACTGAATAGCCCTGCAGAGATTTATAACCACATTTGTCAAACGCCACGATAAAATTATGTGGCCTGATTAACTAGGTATTGTCCCAGAAAAGCTGTAAATGAAAAAAAATCTGTTACTCCATAAAATTTGCACCGAGGCACCAATTGCGTTCACAGACAATTTTGCTTAGGTATAAAAAGTAACAATATAATATTAATGTAAAACTGTGATCATCGACAAACTCCCTGTAACAACAACAACATTCAAAGAAAATAGATGGAAGATGTCTTTACATTTATGTTTGACGACCCGTGTGGCGCAATGGTTACATTGCCGGTCGCCGCACCAAGGGTCCTGGGTTCGATTCCCAGCGAGGCGGAAATTTGAATGATGAGTTTGTTCTCGGTCTGGGTGTGAATGTCCTTGTGTAGTGTGTTGTCCTGGACAACTTGTCCATGCCACCCGCGACACAGTGAAACCTACTGCGGGGGTATGAGTGTGTAAGCGACTATTATTATTATTAATATCTATGATTACTATGACTAGCGCTCGATGTACGACATCGATAATACGAGTAAGAACCATATATCGTCATGGTCAAAGAGTCACATTATTTGGGCCGAAGTTATGACGGCTTAAAATACGACGAGACACTTCGAGAAAAAGTAGGTAGTGCCGTTCGTCTCGGTAGGACCACTCCCATCCCCATATATTATTTCAAAAAAATTTAAAAATCTTTAGTTTGTAATGTTCTAATGACCCAAGTCTAGTTACAAGGTGGCGCTAACTGTCTTATACAAAGTGTACAGTCACGAGCATAAATATATTACTATGGACACGTCAGCAATAATATCTACCCCAAGATGCGTTCAATAATATCTGTCTGCACAAAAATATCTAATATTCATAGACAGCATATTAAAGTGACGACAAAATTATCTGATGAAAAAAGTACATCAAATAATTGTGACAACCCCCAAAGCAAAAATATGTGACGACATTAGGTACAAAATAATGTAATCACTCTTTTAGTGCCAATATATGTTTGCCGTTTACTAATTCTACGTTTCTGTAAGCATTTACATTTATTCTTCAATCATAGATAAATGTATGACGTTCTAAAGCAAAAATATGTGACGACATTAGTTACAAAATAATGTGATCACTCTTGGAGTACAAATATATGTTTGCCGTTTACTAATTCTACGTTTCTGTAAGCATTTACATTGATTCATGTGCATTAATATGTTAATATGTACGTTCAATAGTTGGCAAAATTATCTGACGTAAATCTTTTATTATTTTTATACATTTTGCCCGACTGCGCGACGCAAAGGAGGGTAATGTGTTTATCAGTCTATGTATGTATGTTCCTATGTGGCGTTATAGAGATCAAACGGGTTGACCGATTGTGATGATTCTTTTATCAATTGATACGCCTTAACCTTGCGAGTGTTATTAAAGACATGACAATAATCAAAAACCACAGGGACAACCAGACACCATATTGTCTAAATGAAAAAAAAAATTATGAAATTCTATAAGGAGAAAACTCCAAAAATTTGAAATTCGCAGCACGCCGTAATTTAAAATTTTAAGGTTAAGGCTTTTTTAGGGTTCCGTAGTCAAAACACAGTACATTTTGATTAGGGAACCCTGAAATTACAGTGTTACAAAATGAGCCCTGAAGACAAAGCTCGAGCTTCGACTCGAGCCCTGCATGCAGAGCTCGAACCTCCGCCTCGAGCCTTCATGCAAGACTCGAGGGGAAGGCTCGAGCCTTATTAGAGGGCTCGAGCCTTCAATGAGCTCTAGACTCGGAAGGCTCGAGCCTTTTAACAACACTAGGGCCCGGCCACAGCTACTGGCGGCGCGGATTGCGGCGCGGTGAGCGGCGCGGCAAGCGGTGAGCGGCGAGAACAAATGGTAGACAACGTATGGAGTATGCCACAGCTACAGCGGCGCGTTTTGCGGCGCGACCGGCGCCGCGGTGAGAGTCGCGGCGGCGGCGGACTGCGCGGTGCGCGAGTGAAACAAATGCCGCGCGTGGCCGTATTGGTGGACGAACTCAGCATGTATTATATTTATCTTATTATTTATTATTTTTTATTCTTGATGTATTATATTTATCTTTATTTCATGAACAATAGTAAAACAGTCGGTTGCTTCAAAGACTAGTTCTCATCATATTTTCTTAATAATCCATGTGACAGCTCATTCCATCATACCCTTTTGTATTCGTTTTTCTTATAATGACAAACATGGCCGGTATCTTAATTACCTGCTTACATTGTTATGTTATTTATTTATTTATTACATTTAACACTTTATTGTTTGTACACCAAAACATAATATACATAAAGAGCACAAGGAAGGAACACAAAACAATGTTACTATTTATCTACAGATTATTTATCAATATTATTATATATAATATTATTATAGTAGTCTAAGTACGTCCACCGCTGACGCCGCCGCGGTCGCAACTAATCTAGCTGTGGCATACCACCGCAAATCGCGCCGCCCGCCGCGCCGCTCGCCGCGCCGCAATCCGCGCCGCCAGTAGCTGTGGCCGGGCGGTAATGCCACAGCTACCGGCGGCGCGACTTGCGGCGCGACCGGCGGCGCGGTGAGAGACGCGGCGGCGGCGGGCTGCGAGGTGCGCGAGTGAAACAAAGGACGCGCGCGGCGGAATCGGTGGACGAACTCAGCATGTATTATATTTATCTTATTATGTATTATTTTTATTTTTGGTGTATTATATTTATCTTTATTTCATGAACAATACTTAGTAAAACAACCGATTGCTTCAAAGACTAGTTCTCATCATATTTTCTTAATAATCCATGTGACAGCTCATTCCATCATACCCTTTTGTATTCGTTTTTCTTATATTGACAAACATTGCCGGTATCTTAATTACTGCTTACTTGCTTGCTTACTTTGTTATTTTACTTATTTATTACACACACTTTATTGTTTGTACACCAAAACATAATATACATAAAGAGCACAAGGAAGGAACACAAAACAATGTTACTATTTATCTACAGATTATTTATTAATATAATTATATATAATATTATTATATAGTAGTCTAAGTACGTCCACCGCTGACGCCGCCGCGGTTGCAATTAATGTAGCTGTGGCATACCACCGCAAACCGCGCCGCCCGCCGCGCCGCTCGCCGCGCCGTCAGTAGCTGTGGCCGGGCCTTTACCGTGCATATCGGCTAGGGTGGAGAATCGGACAACATCTATTTTTCATCCCCCTAAATGTTAAGGGTGGTCCACCCCAAAATTTTTGGCAGAACAACGTTTGTCGAGTCAGCTAGTATGATATATATTTCATATGAGGTAACTGAAAGATAAGCAAGTAACATGTACCATCTAAATTGAACTCAACTTTATATAGATTCTGTAGTGTAGTGGTTATCACGTGTGCTTCACACGCACAAGGTCCCCGGTTCGATCCCGGGCGGAAACACGCAACAGCTGGCCTCTTATTTTCTATGTGGTGTATTACTATGTATTTTTAAATTATTTTTTCATTTCTATTAATGTAAACTGTACTTCAAAGGAAAAAGTAATTATAAACAAGTGCCTGACAGGCAACGCGCTAATTATACGTTTCTGCCGCCGGAGGCTCCAAAAAAGCCAGATTATATTGAAAATCTAATTTAATTAATAAAAATTACATTAAAATCTTAAAATTAACCTAGTCTAGCTCCTATCAATGTTGGATTAGGAATGAATAATTAATTACAAAATTAATAATTAGATTGATGTCAATCACGATGTCGAAATCGCCAATCCGCAGTTTTTATTATTTGGACAGACATCTTGTGGTTGCGCACGTGTCGGCGGCATCAGCGGTCCTTTTAGGGTCATACTGTGTAACTCGCTTGGCCGGTTTAAATATGGAAATATTTAATTATTTACAACGAAACCACACACCATGGAAAAAAATCTACGCCTTATGAATGTCACAGAGTACTTAATCACGTTTTAGTCGCTATCAATATAATCACCTGTCATACATTTAATTTTGTTTTAATCCGACTGGCTGTTCCAGAGATCAGCGCAGTCAAACGAATAAAAAAACTCTTTAACAAATGTAAAATGTGTAATTAGCAACACCTCGTGTATGAACGTTGTAGGGTAAGCAATTTCGGGTGGTATCTATAAAGCCAACTTTTTCATCGGACAATATTCAAATGTAGTAGATGAATGTAACTTTGTTAATAGAAAAAAAATTAAGTAAAAGTGAATTTATGCACGCCACTACCCTCTATGTATAAGCACAAAGGAAATAATAGTGCGATGTATACGAAATAATAATAGCGATAAGGCCGCCTGTTGTTTTGTAGTTCTTTTTTACTCTGTTCTCCTTATGATTGTGTGGTGTACAAACAATAAAGAGTTATCTATGTATCTAAAACTCATAAAATAGTCATGAAAAGGTTGATTTGGGACCATTATTTATTCCAATAATTTTAAATCTGTGCAAAGCCCTTGTGTATAGATCTGATAGACATTGATCCATAGTTTAATGTATTGATCACTTCCGCAACGTAAGTGACGCGCCAACTAGATTCTACGAGTATGTCATCAAGTGTGAAGTTCTGAGTTTTGATATGAAGTCAGTTTTTGCTCCTCGATAGTACAGTAAAGATGTATTTCATACTTTTATCTGTGTTCCTACCGACGGCGCTCAGCTGTTACTGGAACGACAAGACACCGTACGGATATTTCAGCAGTGAAACCCCGTACGATGACGTCAGAGGAAACATCCGAGATGTGACGTCACTAAATGGTATGGCCTTACTTTTTCAATTATAATAGCCTGTCCACGTTATATTATGTTATCAACCGTGGATATTTAAACGAATAATTGACAAAACAAATGAATTTTTTTTTTAATTTTTTTTTTATTTATTTTTTTGAAAATTATTTTATTTATTTTTTTGAAAATTATTTTTTTTATTTATTTTTTAGAATATTGTTTTTTAATTTTTTTTGAAATGGTTTCTTTAAATTTTTTTATTTTTTTTTGATGCCAAAGAAGTAGGTATAACTTCTCACGCGCTTGCATATTAAGTAAGTTAAGTACACGTTTATGTTTTTTTTTAATTAACACTATTTTATTGAACCGTTTAAATATTAAAAAGGTTAAATTTCTATTTAAATATTAAATTTCTATCCGTATCCTCAAACCGTAGAGCGCACTACTTGGTCATTGCCGAGAAAAAAATCCTAAAGTATGAAAATATATATATTTTTTAATTTAATAACTCGTAAACAATTTTTTTATTTTTATTTTTATACAGTATTGAACGACGAATTCAATAATTTATAACTTTCCATGACTCTTCGTTCTCTACACGAGGAACCACTATTTGATTTGAGTACCCCACACCCTTGCGTCTCCGCTAAGATTACAGAAAATTGTTGTTGTTGATAGCCATAATCAGTCGGCTAGAAGCTAACGATTACTATCCGAGAGACGAATGAGGCGATTTATTTCCATGTTGTTCATCCATTGTTTGTATGTATTGTTGTTTAACAGTATTAAGACTAGATATCATTTACTTTAAAAATGAACGCGTCCGCACTTACTGTTATTGTTACAACCTATTAGTATTAATAGTAATAATTATTTGAAATTCATCGGGCTTATCTCCTTTCCCATGATTTGCACTTCAGCTGAACTGAGATTAAGTTAAACATATCATGTGACATATTACAACTTTCTAGGTTGTGAACCTATCAGCATATGGTTCATGATAAGACACGGCACTCGACATCCAGGGCTGAAGAGCATGGAAGTCATGAAGAAAGTCATGTCAATCAAGCAAGACATCGTGAGGAGTCATGCTGAAGGTCGAGGGCATTTGTGTGCACAGGTGATTCCTCATGAATCATACCCTAGTTATGATAGCAGCGATAGCCTAGCGGTTAGAACGTTGGTCTCCGGAACGAACGGGCCCGAGTTCAAATCCTGGCACGCACTTCTAATTTTCAAATATTATGTGCGTATTAGAAAGTTAATTATCACTTGCTGCGGTGAAGGAAAACATCGTGAGGAAACCTGCACACCGGAGAGGTCTCCATAAAATTCTCAAAGGTGTGTGAAGTCTACCAATTCACACTTGGCCAGCGTGGTAGACTATGGCCTATACCCCTCACATTGTGAGAGGCGGCCCCGAGCCCAGCAGTGGGACAATTGTGGGTTGTTGCTTTGTTTTGCTTGCTTGCTTTGCATACCCTAGTTCCTAGCTCCGGATGAGATCCGTCGCTGACCAATTCACAAGCAAAGTAAATTAATCTATGTATCGTTGATTTAATTAAGTCCATAAATTGCGTCTATTATATTGCCTATAATGCTGCTTTTTACAACCTTTCTATATTAAGTAATAATTGTAAAAGGATGATTGGCTAGCCATGCATGTTAAAAACCCTCTACAGGACGAATAACTACCTATCATCGGAAATAAATTGAATTGTAGGTACCCAGGGGCGTAGCTACCGCCGTATCAGCCGTATCAATTATACGGGGCCCCCAGCGTATACGGGGCCCCCACTAACACTTTTATGTTTGACAACTAGACTTTTATATTTGATAGCTGACGTTGAGGGGGCCCCACAACAAATATTGATATGGGGCCCCCTTTGGGCTAGCTACGCCACTGTAGGTACCCAACGACATGCAACCGAGCGGACAGAGTGCATCCATTGAGTAGAAGTGTATATTTAGGCCCCACTAGCAGTGTTTATTCAGGCCCCAAGGTCCCCTAAAACCTAAAATCTCCTCTTCCATCCGTTTAGAATCTAAAGTTTAGAACCTTACGTAGGCACTTAGGCAGTAGGTATATCTACACATGAGCCTTTTTTATTTCATTTAAAGGATATCACGAACCTAAACAAATGGAATTGGAAGGATTCAATGGAGTCATCTGTATCTGCGCTAACGGATGAGGGGTACCAAGAATTATTGGAGCTAGGGACTCGGTTTCATGAGAAGTTCCATTCTCTGCTAGAAAATTTGGATAGTTGCCATCTTAGACCTTCTTCGGAGCAGAGAACGAAGATGAGTGCTATAGCATTCGCTGAGGGCCTGGGCCTTGATAAATGGACCTTTAATGTTTCTGAGGCAATGGAGAAAGATGACGTTGTCAGAGTAAGAAAAGTATTATTTAAAACTTAGTGTACAAGTACTTACTTTGATATTAGGTACCTTATTTAGCTATTTATCCTCACTACACAAATAAACCTAGGGCTTTGTTTCATAATTTTAATGTTTTTTTAAATGGTGCTCCTAATACGTTATCCTACGCACCTGTTTCATTATTCTACATATAATCTAATGTACTGAAGTACCTACGAATAGTATGTTCGGTCCTTTGAGCCGGATATCAAGCCTTACGTATATATATTTAACAGTTTTTTGAGTCTTGTACAAGATTTTATACATAATTCTTTTTGACATGACAACGTCTCTAAATTGGTTGACTCGGGTGTCATTCACGAAAACTGTGTAACGACCAAGTAAGATTTGCCGGAACATTACCATGCGCGCGCAGCATTAAAGAGAGAGGCTCGCTCGACCGGCGCGCGCCTTGCGTCTCTCTTCTACGCGAGCGTTTCTGGCGTCGGAGTTGAATAGACTAATTAGTGAACTTATCATTTTACTTAAAAGGTTTGTAAACAAAAGTGTAAATTAATCTTACACCACGAACAGACGTTGTCACGTTAAACTACCGTCCGTAAACCGACTTTACAGACAACCATTTTTTTCGTCCAGCAAACATATATATTGTATTGTATTTCAGCCGTACAAACACTGCGACAGACGAACCGCCGAGGTGATCAGCGGTCCACACATACAAAATGAAATGAACAAGTACTACGAAACTAGAGAATTTAAAGAGGTAATTACAAGTTTAGTCTTTGCCTTCTTTCAAATGTTTCTTTTGATGCACAAAAAATACCGATATAAAAGATTGTATAAGACAATGAGTACGAACAAATTTATGCTTAGATGGAGGGCGTTTTACCACTTCCTCTCGTTAACTTGGTTAGCTATAACTATAGCTTGTTTGAATTTTATAACCTGACGACTCAGATGTTAACGCGCGTACTATAGTACAGGTATGCGTGGTAATAATTTCAAAACCTGACACGACATTTCAGTGGTATACCTACAGCTTATTTTGTGCTCTAGTTACAGGCGTATTATACACAGTAATGAGATCACGCTTCTACTATAAATAATATTAATTGGGGCCGATGGGAAACATTTTCAAATTGATAATTTCTTTATTAAAAAATTCAAGCGTTTCTACATTTGTATAATCTTTCCTTTTAAATAATCTCAAACATGAACTGTTTTAGATGTTAACAAATGTGCGCAACCGCATCGGAATCGAATACGAGTTAACACCGCAAAACGTGACGGGTCTGTACGACCTGTGTCGGTTCTATCGCGCATACTCAAAGACGAAACGAGACCCGTGGTGCGCTGTCTTCAGCAATGAAGAGCTGGCGATAATGGAATATGTTGAAGATGTACGGCATTATTACAGGTATGTCGAGACGTCAAGTTTCTAACAAAACTATAAATACCTATTTTAATTGGCTGTGTTGAAAGCCACTGATCGACTAGATGTCCAAAAAAATATTTTGAAACGTATTCAGATTAATGGTGGAAAATGTCAAACGAGCTACGAATTACAGAAGTTTCTTAGGTAAAATAAAAGCACCAATAAAATCATGAATATCTGAAATACGAATACCATAATCACGTTAACTTAAAGCTTCTTGTCCGTATTGCAAGGCCCCTCTGGGGCTGATATTGACCCTAGTCCTAGTAGTGATTAGGTTAATTAATGGGCATGTTTACAGCAATTAGTATACTTTGTATAAGGATGCGAGGCAATAATTTAATTATAAATAATTAAAATACATCTTGCAGGAACGGGTATGGCGGTGGATCAGTTAATTTAAAATTGGGAGAAGTTGCACTTAAGGATTTGTTTGAAAAATTCCAATCGGGGAACAACACAAAGAGAATCACTGGCTACTTCACTCACGATACAATGATTGAGATGGTCTATTCGGCCCTTAGTCTCTATAACGACTATCCGAGCATAAGCGGCTTCGAGAGGGTTAAAAATAGGCAATGGCGATCCAGTTTAAACGCGCCTTTTGCTGCTAACATTGTCAGTATTTTGAACAGGTGAGAATGCATATTTAGTTTTTACCTGTATAGTTAACAAAAATAGTTCTTTGAAAAGTCTACCCTCCTTTGTAGATAGGGTTGCCAGACGTCCGGATAAAGCCGGACAGGGTTAGGCTTTTTGAATGCATGTCCGGCCAAATTTAACGATGTCCGGCTTGTCCGGCTTTGTTAGGCTTTTTACATTTTACCAACTTATAAGAAACTTATACAAGTAAGCAAAACAATTTATATTGATGACTGTTAAAAGACGTTACTGCCTCAGATGAAGGAAATAAAAAGCAGATGGAACATTCGCAAAGAAATGTAACGAATGACGTGAAGTCACTTTTTCGCTATGTGTGCGTGACAACCTTAATGTCAACTAGCAGTGGCACCGTATGGACACGTAATTTTTTGTGTGTGTGAGGATGCCAAATGAAAAGTCACAAACTCCCGCAATTTTGTAAATGTTGTTTGACATATTTCCAACTTAACACATTATGCACAATTAAATTGGCAAATTATTTATTACTAGTCTAGTGAACGCCCTTGCTTCGCTTCGGTAAGCCCACAGTCGATAAAAGTAGGGATGGTATTCTTTAAATTGTCGTGAATTTTTTTTATTTGTAAACCGATTCAAATAAAACAAACACTAAATGTTAACCCAAACTCATTACAATACGTCAGTGAAAACCGAATCTTTTATTAAGCCGTTCCTGAGATAGGAGGAACAAATGCATAGAAAACCAGACAAAAATTTACGTTGTAATAAATTAATGTGACAATCATAATTGATTTTAATTTCATCACTAGTTATCAAAAAGTACACTTATCAAAATATATGTCAATGTTCTTTTAATATAAAATAATACTTAAATATATTTAATTGTCTTAATTAACCTATGGACTTTTTTATGCAGAATAAGTTAGTGTTTGACCACAGAACCACCTGAGATGGTAAGCGGTAATGAAGTCGTGGATGGTAAATCACACTAACTTAGTAGAAACCTATTCACTCTTGACTTGAAGACACCCACATTATAATCTGACGGGAACACCCACGCGGACAATTAATTCCAGTCCTTTGTGGTACGCATAATAAAAGACGAGGCAAAGTGCATTTTTTTTTCTCTTGTAATATCAGCTGCCAGCAATCTGCAAAATTATAATTGAAATCATTTTAGTGAGTAGGCTAAACTAAAAACAGAAACTAAAATATAATATAATATTTTCTTTCAATCATGCATTTTATCGTGGGCAAACGTGACATTTTCAATTAACCCGGTTATAATATCCCAGCGATAGGTGTTTATGCACTGGCTGTATTTCTTGATTTTTAAGGTTTAAATAAATACAAATATTTACTTTTTAAATATATTTATTTCGACATACATTTATAAATCGACCAGTGTTCAAATAGCTCATGCATTTTCCCCAAATTTAGGGTAACCGATTTTCACATAAAGCTGGTATACAAATGAATAATTGTCGAGGTTTTGTGTTCCGAGCAAACCACAAAAATATTATTATAAATAAATAATAAAATAATGAACAGATACCTGTAAAAAGATATTCCATCTTCTTTTCTTTGATTTTGCGAACTACCTACTTTTAAATTGTTTAAAAATGCAAGACGGCATTATAACTGATAAAATTATTTAATAAATTTTGACAATTGCGATGATCATGCAATTTGACGCTTTCTTTAGTAGTGACACGAGATTGTATTAGTTTTTTATTTTGTATTATTCTTGGTAGGCTTACGTCATATTCGAACGACGTTATCTGCCTTTTATTTCCTTCATCTGAGGTTACTGCATGTAATCAACTATTAGCATCCACGAAAAAAACGTTAAAGTTGACCTTAAATATTTTCTGATCAAAAATGGGGATATTGATGGATGATTTCAAGAAGCTGTTAGTAGGTATACAAGAAATGAGTAGCCTATTTTTAATCGATGAGAGTAGTCCAGATTTAGTCCAGGCTTTTAATTTAAAATATTTGATGTTTAAAGATTATTACAACTTTATTTTGAAAAATATTGAGCTTTTAAAGCACGTTTCTGCTAATTATTTAATATTTTTAGTTTCTTTACTTTAAATGTTATTACTTAGTGAAGAAGTTTTAAAAAAATGTCTTGGTAATATCTTATATATAAAATTCTCGTGTCACGGTGTTAGAAGTTGAACCCCTCCGAAACGGCTCGACCGATTTTCGTGAATCTTTGCGTGCATATCGGCTAGGGTTGAGAATCGGACAACATCTATTTTTCATCCCCTAAATGTTAAGGGTGGGTCCACCCCTAAATTTTTTTTTATTTTTTTAATTTTCTGATAGAACAAAGTCTGTCCGGGCAGCTAGTTAATACATAAAATTCTTGATAATTTAGGATGTCCGGCCTTTTTACCTTAATGTCCGGCCAAACTGGCTGGTCTGTCCGGCTTTTTGGTTGGCCGACCTGGCAACCCTATTTGTAGACAACCTTTATACTTAACATAAGACTCTTTAAATTGACATTAATCTCTTTTATTTGTGAAGCCAAGACAAGCAGACAAATCGACAAACACAAAATTCTAAAAATTATTCTCATTGAATCTATTTCTTTAATTAATAGGTACTATCCAATAGTCCAGTCCCAAACATCTCCCAGTAGTTACAGAAACTGATAAACAGTTTTATTATAAGTATTTATGATTTTAATAACTTTTTTCAGATGTAATAGCACAGAAGGCGAATCGTTAAAAGTCCAGTTCCTTATAAATGAAGTCGAAGTGCACATATGTAACGACCGCGCGTGCACTTGGGAAGATTTCAGTAAAAAATTTAGATCGTATAAAGATAGTAATCTTGACTTTTGTCAGAATATAAACGTATGATGTAACGATTATATTAAGGCCAGCTATTCCCACAAAAGTATTTCCCATCGTCTGTAGCACCTGCCGAGCCACCGTTCTCACGAATTTAGTGGGTATTTAAACATAGTAATTAAGACAATATTTATATCAAATCATACTCAGCGAATTTACCTAGAAATAATTAGTACTCTTTTATAATACATATCTTTTTTAGACTTAAAAACCTACTTTTATATCTCACATGTTTTTTAAAAACTCAAAAAGCGGCCTCAGCTGGAATAATTACCTAGCCTTAAGTAGTAAATTAATAACAAATTAACTTTTTGAAATATACAGATAAAACTTTTTAATTTATAACCTAGTTCTTAGACCATGTTGAGCAAAAGATGATGTTATATAAATATTGTTACATAAAAATGTCTGATTAATTATATTCCCTGCACATGCGAGTTTCTTTATTACACTACTCTACTATGGTATTAATCTACAATAATTAACAAGAGCGTATGTATTTCTAGTGTCAATTCGATACAGTTCTGACAATGATTCTCTACAACGACTTTAAAGAAACACCTCGGATTTATACGAAACATTAAAGTACATCCACTCACGAAATGTTGATTATTAAAACTGTAGTGTCCATTGTTATCACATCAAATTAAAAGTCGAAGAATATGTATGCTTACTAACAAATGCAGAACCAAAATAATACTACTCGTAGTAACACTATTAGAAGTCGCATCATTGGAACCAGTTTCTTCGTCCAGAACATAATCAAAGCTGCAGAAATCCAGACTGAAGTTAGTGAAGGGCTGAAACTTCTCCTGGAACTGCCGCCAGCTGCACCCTTCTAGAGGACACAGTTCAGTTGGCTTCTCATTGATGAAGAACTGGACGCGATGGGTTTGCGTACTGGATTCTTGGCATCTGAAAAATATTATACTTTAGGTACAATAGTTGGTCCATGAGGAATACGCGCTATGAATTTAAAGCAACGGGTTTCCCATACACAAAGGCCACAGGCATTCTTATATCAAGAAAACGTATCAGATACATAGACCTATATGTATAAAATATCTATACTAATATTATAAAGAGGTAAGATTTGATTGTTTGTTTGTTTTGAATAGGCTCCGAAACTACTGAAGCGATTTGAAAAATTCTTTAACTGTTGGGAAGCTACACTATCCTCGGGTGACATAGGCTATATTATATTTTCAAAAAGTTAGGGATCCTTAATAAAACTCCAATAATATAACCCAAGGTGTAAAAAATGATGAGAATGATAAAACTAAAAAAAAAATATAATGTACATTACCATGCAAACTTCCAACGAAAATTGGTTTGAATGAGATCTAGTAAGTAGTTTTTTTTTTTTTAATACGTCATAAATCGTAAACCGCAAAAAAAATTGATCAAAGTTACAACGAACTACAAGAACTTTTATATTATGTTACTTGGTGATACGGAACCCTTCATGGGCGAGTCCCACTCGCACTTGGCTGCTTTTTTTTTTAATACGTCGTAAATCGTAAACCGCAAAAAACATCGATCAAAGTTAAAACGAACTACAAGAACTTTTATATTATGTTACTTGCTGCTACGGAACCCTTCATGGGCGAGTCCGACTCGCACTTGGCCGCTTTTTTTATTCCAATAATTTTAAGTCTGTGCAAAGCCCTAAGTATGGTTTATAGATCTGATAGACACTGATCCGTAGATTAATGCATTGATCACTTCGCAACGCAAGTGACGTAACAACTAGATTATACGTTAATGTCTTCAAGTGTACAGATCAGAGTTCTGATACATGAGTAAAGTCAGTATTTCCTACACGATAGTACAGTGAAGATGTATTTCATAGTGATATCTGTGTTCCTACCGACGGCGATCAGCTGTTACTGGAACGACAAGATTCCTTATGGATATTTCGGTAGTAAAACGCCGTACGATGACGTCAGAGGGGACATCCGAGATGTGACGTCACTAAATGGTATGGCTTTACTTTTTCAATTATCCTTCAATTAGCCTGTCCAAGTTATATTATGTTGTTAACCGTGGTCCGTGGATGTTTAAACGAATAATAAACAAAAGTAACTAATAATGAATACACATTTTCCCTATTATTAAGCCTAGGGTCTGACATGGACACCTCGTCAAAATTAATTTACGGTTAAGTTGACACTTAATTTTTAAGTTACGTAGCTGAGGAAATACACGTTCTTCATATAAATAAATTGTTTGCTAACGATGGTATACCAAAGTCCTGTATTTTGTAGAGGTATTGACAAACAGGTTCACCTAATCTAAAAATGAGTTTTCCTGTCAAAAACCCGGATTGAGTAAAAATATTTAAATCCATAAAATGTTTTTTACCCGAATGCCAGGAAGGGTTGTTTTTCGCGCATATCTTGTATGTGCATGTATGTACATATGTAATATTCTTTATTACCTCATATCTTCCAAACCGCTGTACCAATTTATACAATTAAGATAATATCGTTAGATTCGACATGCATTTTTGAAATATCAAAAAATAAAAATAGATCGAATGCTGCAATATGGATATTAAATAAAAGAGATTTTTTTTAATTTATAGTACCCAAATTACCCAAATTCTGCAAAACCAACCTGGGTCGAGATTCACCTATAGTCCGACTATCTCGTCTTTATAACGAGTATACAAATAAAGTGCCAAAAATAGATATACATTTCGACACCTTTACCAAATTTAAAAAAAAGATAATATGTGATGCACCTTCCTAAATTTTTGACCAAATTATAACGTTGTACTTCTGTTTGTGTATCATATTGACATCCTGATTTATTAATATTCCACTGACATTATTTAATTCAATTTATTGTAATTTAATAATACTAAGTTTAACGTACTTCATGATTAATGTGACATTTTGATTTATAAATATTCTGATGTAATTATTTGATACAATTTATAATATAAGCAAATATTGTAATTTCTGTTGTGCCTAATTGTTTTGTAATAACAATTAAAAAGTAATATATTGTAGATTGTGTGTAGTTAAACTGTAACACAACGCATGCTGCGATTGTCTTTAATTGAAAGAGCAGTTATGTATACATCAATAATATGTGTTGATTTCAAGCTTGTTGCACTGTTTCTTGCGTTGGCAATCCAAATAAATAAATAAATAAATAAATAAATAAATAAATAAATAAATAGTAGTATATTGAACCGTTTCACAAATCACAAATATTAAATAAGTGCATTGAATAATAATACTTCAATGAATAAGTGCCTTCTATTTGTGGCTTTCTATTTTAAAACTCTTGACAAATAATATAAAAGCGGCCAAGTGCGAGTCGGACTCGCCCATGAAGGGTTCCGTAGCAGCAAGTAACATAGTATAAAAGTTCTTGTAGTTCGTTGTAACTTTGATCGAGGTAAATTGCGGTTTACGATTTATGACGTATTAAAAAAAACTACTTACTAGATCTCGTTCAAACCAATTTTAAGTGGAAGTTTGCATGGTAAAGTACATCATATATTTTTTTTAGTTTTATCATTCTCTTATTTTAGAAGTTACAGGGGGGGGGGACACATTTTAGCACTTTGGAAGTGTCTCTCGCGCAAACTATTCAGTTTAGAAAAAAATTATATTAGAAACGTCAATATAATTTTTGAAGACCTACCCATAGATACCCCACACGTATGGGTTTGATGAAAAAAAATTTTTGAGTTGCAGTTCTGAGTTTGGGGAGCCCCCAAAATTTATTGTTTTTTTTTTCTATTTTTATGTGAAAATCTTAATGCGGTTCACAGAATACATCTACTTACCAAGTTTCAACAGTATAGTTCTTATACTTTCGGAAAAAAGTGGCTGTGACATACGGACGGACAGACAGAGAGACAGACATGACGAATCTATAAGGGTTCCGTTTTTTGCCATTTGGCTACGAAACCCTACTAAAAATGACTGAACTAAGATTTCAGGAAAATTGTTGTTGTTGATAGCCCCAGTTAGTCGGCTAGAAGCTAACAATAGCTCTCCGACAGATGAATGAGGCAATTTATTTCTACGTTTGTGCCATTGCTACAACCATTGTTTGATTGTATTGTTGTTTAATAGTATTAAGACTAGCGCCTCAACTCAGAATCACTAACGGTTACTTTAATCGCTCCTTAGTACAGATCATCATACAAATTCTGTATTAAGGAGCGATTTAAGTAACCGTTAGTGACTCTGAGTTGAGGCGTAGATCGTTTACTTTAAAAATGAACGTGTTCGCACTAAATGTTATTGTTACAACCTGTAATGAAAATAATTATTTTTATTTATAAAAAATGTTTTCTGGGTACTGTATTTACACGGTATAATAATAATACAATGCGTGCTCACGTACAATCCTTAAGTTACTAAGTAGACGATCTCCGAGTAATATGGTATTAATCCCAAGCCATGTTCCAAATTCTAAGTCGTTCATCACATTATTTTAAAAGTTACTTGTACCACAGAAGAAATAATAGTAAAAACGTTAAATAAAGTCTTACAGAACTGAGAGTTTAGATAGGTCACAAAAAATTAAAAATGTGTTCTAAAAAACGTTAAAGTTATATATATAAAATTTAAGAGCTGTCAATACTTGATTACTTACACACAACATTATAATATGTATATACTTGTATCAATTTGAAATTCATCGAGCTTTATTATCTCTTTTCCC
This sequence comes from Thymelicus acteon, assembly GCA_951805285.1. Classification (NCBI taxonomy): domain Eukaryota; kingdom Metazoa; phylum Arthropoda; class Insecta; order Lepidoptera; family Hesperiidae; genus Thymelicus; species Thymelicus acteon. Next base: position 1,708,759 of record OX638226.1, on the reverse strand, counting down.
ATTATTTGCACTTCAACTCAACTGAGATTAAGTTAAACACATCATTGATACATTACTTTGTAGGTTGTGAAGCTATCAATATATGGTTCATGATGAGACACGGCACTCGACATCCAGGGCTGGATGACATGGAAGTCATGAAGAAAGTTATGTCAATCAAGCAAGACATCGTGACGAGTCACGCTGAAGGTCGAGGGCATTTGTGTGCACAGGTGATTCCTCATGAATGCCTAATTCTTAGCTCCTGATGAGATCCATCGCTGACCAATTCACAAGCAAACTATCGTAAATTAATCTATGTATCGTTGATCTAATTAAGTCCATGAATTGCGTCTATTATATTGCCTATAATGCTGCTTTTTACAACCTTTCAAAAGGATGATTGGCTAGCCATGTATGTCAAAAACCCTCTACAGGACGAATAACTATCTATCATCGGAAATAAATTGAGTTGCAGGTACCCAACGACATGCAACCGAGCGGACAGAGTGCATCCATTGAGTAGAAGTGTATATTTAGGCCCCACTAGCAGTGTTTATTCAGGCCCCAAGGTCCCCTAAAACCTAAAATCTCCTCTATCTTCTGATCAACTTTTTATTTCATTCAAAGGATATCACGAACCTGAACAAATGGAATTGGAAGGATTCAATGGATTCAGCTGCATCTGCGCTAACGGATGAGGGGTATCAAGAATTATTGGAGCTAGGGACTCGGTTTCATGAGAAGTTTCATTCTCTGCTAGAAAATTTGGATAATTGCCATCTTAGACCTTCTTCGGAGCAGAGAACGAAGATGAGTGCCATAGCATTCGCTGAGGGCCTGGGCCTTGATAAATGGACCTTCAATGTTTCTGAGGCAATGGAGAAAGATGACGTTGTCAGAGTAAGAAAAGTATTATTTAAAACTTAGTGTACAAGTACTTACTTTGATATTAGGTACCTTATTTAGCTATTTATCCCCACTACACCAATAAACCGTAGGGCTTTGTTGCATAATTATAATGGTTCTTCAAATGCTGCTTCTAATACGTTATCCTACGCACCTGTTTCATTATTCTACAATCTAATGTACTGAAGTACCTACGAATAGTATGTTCGGTCCTTTGAGCCGGATATCAAGCCTTACGTATTTTCGTTTCAAAAAGGCAATATATATTGTCAAGCAAACATATATTGTATTGTATTTCAGCCGTACAAACACTGCGACAGACGAACCGCTGAGGTGATCAGCGGTCCACACATACAAAATGAAATGAACAAGTACTACGAAACTAGAGAATTTAAAGAGGTAATTACAAGTCCTGTCTGCCTCCTTTCAAATGTTTCTTTTGATATACAAAAATACCGATATAAAAGATTGTATAACACAATGAGTATGAACAAATTTATGCTTAGGTGGAGGGCGTCGAGTTCACATTTTACTACTTCCTCTAGTTTACTTTTTTTTGAACCTCTACAATTTTATTAAAACTAATTGAACTAAAACTAACAAAAAATAAATTACTTTATCTTATAATAATAAAAAGAAAGATCTTAAATAAAGTACATAAGTAATATATAAAAAAGTATATTTACAAGAGATAAATGTCATCCAAAATTCCCAAATTAGGCATTGTACCCAGAACGCTAGAGTAGTTCAGATATGCAAGGTAATAATTTCAAAATCTGACACGACATTTCAGTGGTATACCTACAGCTTATTTTATGCTCTAGTTACAGGCGTAATATACACAGTAATGAGATCACGCTTCTACTATAAATAATATTAATTAGGGCCGATGAGAAACATTTTCAATTTGATAATTTCTTTATTAAAAATTTCAAGCGTTTCTACATTTGTATAATCTTTCCTTTTAAATAATCTGAAACATGAACTGTTTTAGATGTTAACAAGTGTGCGCAACCGCATCGGAATCGAATACGAGTTAACACCGCAAAACGTGACGGGTCTGTACGACCTGTGTCGGTTCTATCGCGCATACTCAAAGACGAAACGAGACCCGTGGTGCGCTGTCTTCAGCAATGAAGAGCTGGCGATAATGGAATATGTTGAAGATGTACGGCATTATTACAGGTATGTCGAGACGTCAAGTTTCTAACAAAACTATAAAAATTATTTTAATTGGCTGTGTTGAAAGCCACTGATCGACTAGACGTCCAAAAAAATATTTTAAAACGTATTCAGATTAATGGTGGAAAATGTCAAACGAGCTACGAATTACAGAAGTTTCTTAGGTAAAATAAAAGCACCAATAAAATCATGAATATCTGAAATACGAATACCATAATCACGTTAACTTAAAGCTTCTTGTCCGTATTGCAAGGCCCCTCTGGGGCTGATATTGACCCTAGTCCTAGTAGTGATTAGGTTAATTAATGGGCATGTTTACAGCAATTAGTATACTTTGTATAAGGATGCGAGGCAATAATTTAATTATAAATAATTAAAATACATCTTGCAGGAACGGGTATGGCGGTGGATCAGTTAATGTAAAATTGGGAGAAGTTGCACTTAAGGATTTGTTTGAAAAATTCCAATCGGGGAACAACACAAAGAGAATCACTGGCTACTTCACTCACGATACAATGATTGAGATGGTCTATTCGGCCCTTAGTCTCTATAACGACTATCCGAGCATAAGCGGCTTCGAGAGGGTTAAAAATAGGCAATGGCGATCCAGTTTAAACGCGCCTTTTGCTGCTAACATTGTCAGTATTTTGAACAGGTGAGAATGCATATTTAGTTTTTACCTGTATAGTTAACAAAAATAGTTCTTTGAAAAGTCTACCCTCCTTTGTAGACAACCTTTATACTTAACATAAGACTCTTTAAATTGACATTAATCTCTTTTATTTGTGAAGCCAAGACAAGCAGACATATCGACAAACAGACAAAATTCTAAAAATTATTGTCATTGATTCTATTGCTTTAATTAATAGGTAGGTACTCTCTAATAGTCCAAACATCTCCCAGTAGTTCCAGAAATTGATTATCAGTTTTATTATATTTATGATTTTAATAACTTTTTTCAGATGTAATAGCACAGAGGGCGAATCGTTAAAAGTCCAGTTCCTTATAAATGAAGTAGAAGTGCACATATGTAACGACCGCGCGTGCACTTGGGAAGATTTCAGTAAAAAATTTAGATCCTATACAGATAGTAATCTTGACTTTTGTCAGAATATAAACGTATGATGTAACGATTATATTAAGGCCAGGTATTCCCACAAAAGTATTTCCCGTCGTCCATAGCGCCAGCGCGTGAGTTATCGGACCTGCCGAGCCACCGCGCTCACGAATTTACTAGGTATTTAAACATAGTAATTAAGACAATCACACACACACACACGCACACGCGCACACACACACACACACACACACACACACACACACACACACACACACACACACACACACACACACACACACACTGGCGCATTCCATAAGTATTATTTTTACTTACTGTCATTAGTACATTGTTGCTTGCAGTCTATTATAATTATGTAACGATTGTGTTAAGGAAGAGTGGGGCATCCTGCCACAAGTATAAATTATTTTATGCTTACTAGGTTGCTTCATTAACTGAATAACTTAAATGTAACAGATAGACTGAATAATTTTTTTTATTTTATTTTATTTTTTATTTTAATAAGACAATATTTGTATCAATCAAACTCACCGAATTTATCTAGAAATATTTAGTACTATCTTTTATAATGTATCTTTTTTCAGATTTAAAAACCCTATTTTCTATGTCACAGATATTAAAAAAAAACACAAAAAAACGGCCTCAGCTGGAATACCTAGCCATAAGTAGTAAATTAATAACAAATTAACTTTTTGAAATATACAGATAAAACTTTTTAATTTATAATCTACTTTTTAGACCATGTTGAACAAAAGATGATATTATATTAATTGTCACATAAAAATGTCTGATTTAATTATATTCACTGTAACTGACTAACGGACAACTCACAACCTTCAGGCCAGTAACATATTATGTAGACCTGGAGATATGTAGATCTGAGCATGAAATATGTAGGCCGTAGGGCTTCCAGAGTACTAAGCTCTAAGAATTCCAAAAAAAAAAATTATGTATTTCGGCGGACAAAATCGCGGGCACATGCAACAAGAAAACATTGTTCTTTATTACATTAAATCTACTATGCTTTTAAACCACAATTAACAAGAGCCATTATGTGTATTTCTATTGTCAATTCGATACAGTTCTGACAATGATTCTCTACAACGACTTTTAAGAAACACCTCGGATAAATACGAAACATTAACATCCACTCACGAATTGTTGATTATTAAAACTGTAGTGTCCATTGTTATCACATCAAATTAAAAGTCGAAGAATATGTATGCTTCCTAACAAATGCAGAACCAAAATAATACTACTCGTAGTAACACTATTAGAAGTCGCATCATTGGAACCAGTTTCTTCGTCCAGAACATAATCAAAGCTGCAGAAATCCAGATTGAAGTTAGTGAAGGGCTGAAACTTCTCCTGGAACTGCTGCCAGCTGCACCCTTCTAGAGGACACAGTTCAGTTTGCTTCTCATTGATGAAGAACTGGACGCGATGGGTTTGCGCATTGGATTCTTGGCATCTGAAAAATATTATACTTTAGGTACAATAGTTGGCCCATGAGGAATACGCGTTATGAATTTAGAGCAACGGGTTTCCCATACACAAAGGTCATACTTAGGCATTCTTATATCAAGAAAACGTATCAGATACATAGACCTATATATCTGACCTATATATGTTACCGGAAATCTGTATTAACCAGTATTCTATACAATACCTAAGCAATGTATAGAATATCTAAAACGTTCAAGTAACGTTTGGAATATTATTTATTTCATACTTCGCCCAGGCATTCTATACAATACTCCATGCGTAGTTGGTGCAGCCTCTCCGCCCTTGCGTAACAAACTGCAGGCACTCTCTCTGCATGCTCTCCCTCCGCGCCTCCGGGGTTTACATTCGCTCTAGGGGTAGGGCAGACTAGTACTACGTGGGGTCGAGGTTGACTAAGTCGGTTCTGTCACCAATTTTGAAAAATCCGAAGCTGCGTAGGGGAGCAGTGTAGTGTAGGAGCCATTAGACTGCATCTCTCCTTACCATCAAGTGTGATTTCGGTCAAGCATTTATTTAAAATGTATAAAAAAATATCTATTCATGCAGGTTACAATTTGTTTTGAGTGTGTTTTTAAGTAAATTCTTAATTCCAACCTCCATCCAAGTTGACTACACATACCCAAATCTAACTTTATTCATTGCCGGTGGACCTGCAGGTATTCTGTACAGTAGTTGGGAAACGTATACATTACCTAGGCAAAGTATGTAATGGTGAATAATATTCATATAATTTAATACATTGCCAAAACGACCCAGGTATTATACACATTTCCTAGGAATTGTGTTGAATACCTGCATTATACAGATATCCGGTAACATATTATATACTATCTATACTAATATTATAAAGAGGAAAGATTTGATTGTTTGTTTGCTTTGAATAGGCTCCGAAACTACTGAAGCGATTTGAAAAATTCTTTAACTGTTGGGAAACTACACTATCCACGGGTGACATATGCTATATTGTATTTTCAAAAAGTGGGGGATCCTTAATAAAACTCCAATAATATAACCCAAGGTGTAAAAAAATAAGAAAACCGAAGCAAAGCGAGGGCGGTTACCCATATCAGATAAGACAATCTGACTGTCCTAAATGCAAGAATATGTTTAGTAACTTTGATTTAATGGGAATTGGAATAGGATGGCTACAATTATTTATCGATCATGTTATCAAAACACTTGAATATCCTCGATCACGCATTTTTATTCATATCATCACGCTTGAGACATTACACGTGTTATCACCACGCATGAGAAGATGATAATACAGCATTATTTTATGACATAATCACTATACCTATCTGATAATATTAACTTTTATATTAGTGTTAGATATTACGAGTATCATGTGTGATACTTGAAAGATAATAATAGAACAAAATTAAAGAAGTTCTCGATGATAGGGATGTCACGAATACGATATTTCTTTCTTTCTTTCTTTTTCTTCTCTCTTTCTTGGTCAGCAACGCATCAGTGATGCCTTTGCTGATGCTGATGTCCATGGGCGACGATAGCCACTTACAATCAGGTGGATCGTCAGCTCGTTTGCCGGCTATTTCCATAAAAAAACGATGATTACTCACCATCAGGGGATTCGATAGTTGCTTAGCTATTAAAATAATAAAGGTGATAATAAATAAACAAAGGAGATTTCTCAACATGCCTGTTTAAAACCGCAATAATATTCACAGAAAAAGACGCCATGTAACTGGTTCTCCATAATCTGTTCTCATCTCTGCTCGACCCACGGTTAGGAGAAGCGTCCCTCAACACCCCCATGGCGCAAAAAGTCATCGCCATCATAGCGTCATGTGAAAAATACGAGACTATCTTCCGTCCTCTGTTTTGTACTGTTGCCTCGAAGTTCTCGTATAAATTTTTAAGGGGAGCACCCCCCAACCTTACATTAACCTGAAAATGAGTTTTGTAGTGATGTCGATTAAATAATAGCCGGAAAGAAACCAACCCTCAAAATGTTTCTGGAAAGACTGCCTTTGAAACAAGGATGTAAAAATAGGAAATTTGAATGATGAGTTTGAATTTCTGTTCTCGGTCTGAGTGTTTTGTGTTTGTCTTAGTGTGTCGTCCATGGCACCCACGACACAGGGAATCCTAGTGTGGGGCTATGAGTGTAAAGTGTTATTTATTTATTTACTTTCATTGTATTGTTACTATGAGAACAATCAAATAAATATTATATTAAAACAAATAAACCTCAGCATAAGATTGAACTTACCCAAGACCCGTAACCATTTCTATAATAATGGCGGACATCATCTCTATACTCTAAAACAAGCAGATCGTGGTCAGTGAAGACCGAGCACCAGGGGGATTGAAGTTTGGGATCCCAGGAACGATGGAACCGGCAAATTTCATAGAGACTGTAAATATCATCAGACGACAGTTGAGTCGTAATCCCTAATCGTTGCTGCACTGCATTTAGAACCTGTTATAAAATTATGAGTTTCAATAGAAGTTTTTTTTTTATTGAAATAGCCGGTAAACGAGCTGACGATCCACCTGATGGTAAGTGGCTATCGTCGCCCATGAACATCAGCAACACCAAAGGCATCACTGATGCGTTTCCGGCCAAGAAAGATAGAAGAAAAAGAAAGAACTTGCTCTCAAGCCCCCAGCCGGCAACACGACGAGTCGTTTGGCGGCTGACTCATACTCAAGGGATGAAGTGTTATCAAAACAGATTATTGCATCCAGTATGCTGTTTAAAATTAGTGGAGCTGATGCCTCAGATTTAACGTAATGTAAGTACCTATTAACGTTTTTAAAGAATCCCACATCAAAATCAGCGAGTATACGCCATTCCACGAAGCATGACGCCATCTATGTCGTCTTTACCAGTGAGATGAAGGAACAGAGACGGGGAAATCATTTCGTGCAATAACACAATTACTCACAGATTTAAACTCAGCAGTACTGAAGTAGTCAGCAACTTCGTCCACCAGCGTCTGTCCACCTTTAACGTCTACGTTATATCTATCGCAGTTTGAATATGGCTGCAAAATTAAACTTCAATTATTTCCATTTGTTCATCCATTAAAATTAATTGCTTCGGTATGTATACAGAAAGCCATTACATTGCGTGTCTAACTTTCATTATAATTACAAGCTACATGTAAACCTCTGTACTCACTCGTATAACATCATCTCTTTCTCTTACATCATCAATAGGCAGAGTCAAATTTGTGTTTTCAGTTAGTCCATGGACGAAAGCTATAGCGCTAGTTATAGTTCTTTGCAGATTCGTCGATCTGAAGTAGTAAGCGTCATTGCTGCTGGTGAGAAGATAGGGATATCTTTCACGTATTCTTTTGCCGATGTCAAACAATTCTTCATAGCCAGTGCCCGTTAAGTAGGATTGTGATATTTCCAATGTCTCGTTCCATGTCCACTTTCGAAACTCTTCAATATCCTGGATAAGTATTAAAATGTCGATAGTTATAATAATTTCATGTCTTCTCTTGGAATGAGTACCTATTTAAGGTGAAGATATATTCGGTCAGCTGAGGCTTTAAATTTTATCAATAATCCAACGGTTACTAATCTATACAAACAAATACAAAAGACTGTGTATTAAGTACCGTTAATGAAAGTAATATGGATTTCATAAGATTGGAATAACCTATTGTTTAGGTATCGTATTTAATAGTTAAGGGTAGTTTTATAACGTTTGCGAATATTTCCAGATTGATTCCGATGATGATTATAATTTCCTTTTTTTAGTCAATGCGATATATCCAATTATTTCAAGGTTACCTGTGCACACAGCTGGCTCGTTCCCAGTTCAAAACTATTTATAATATAATCTTTTAATTCAGTGATTTTTTTCATCTCTTCAGTCACGCTGTCGCCGGGATTTCGGTTACCGTGACGATGTAGCGACCATATGCTAACAGCTTCGCAATCTAACCCAAATGATACATTTGTTAGCAAATGCTCCTTTATTATAATTTTGCGTTGATGACCGTGACTTTACATTATGTGTGTATGCATGATAATTTCAAATTAATAAAGGAAGTAATTTTTCATGACACAATAATCGTATCTGAAGTTCGTAATGGCCGATTTAAAGCAGAGGTCATCAAAGTTTAAGCAACCAAAATATATTCAGTTGGATAATCACTGAGAAATAAAATTATAGTACTTACTGCGCGGACTTGGATAGTCCCGAATATCTCCTCTTATTGCATCGTAAGGTGTCTTCGTTGAATACAAGCGGTAAGGACATTGAGCGTTCCAGTAACAGCTCTTTTCACTTAATACAAATTGGAACAAATACAAAAATACGATTTTGAAAATCATTTTGTTATATCAAATATTACACATATTACTACATAGAGTGAGACTCTCTTTATAAAGTACAAAATGTTAGTAATAGATTACTAAATAATCTTTATACGATTAATCTTAAATAATAAAGTTATGGTCACACGTGATTCTTAATTGATATGGAAAGCAAAGGGCTGTGTTCTCGGGTAATGTAGATTGAGGATTTAGATCATGGATACGTAGCGCCTGGAAAATTGCCATTGAACAAAACGTATCTGTTCCATATTTAACTGGTCTACCTATTTAATTACGTTAACAGTTATTGTATATTAGTTATTGTTTTCGTTTCCGCTTTTTGATCCATTCATATAATGTTACCGTTGGCTGTTCTCGTTGCATCTTCATGTTTGTACAGTTGTTCTTATACATATGTGTAAATTGTCTATACTATAATAAAACTCAAAGGGAAAATTTTCTGTACATTGAATATTTTCAAAAAATTCGATTAGGGGGCACTTCAATAACGTGTTAGAGCACAAAAATATTTTTTTTGAATTATTTTTCTGTCTGTCTGTCTGTCTGTTTTTCTGTCCGGGCATCACATGAAAACCCTTAGAACGGATTTTGATGGAAATTGGTAAGGTTGTGAATAATACTCCGGGTCATATTTTAGGATACTTTTGTTCCCGGAAAATTAAAAGATTTCTTTGTGATTTTATCGTGGGTTTCAGTATATTTAGTTTTTTAAATTTTCTTCTGCAAGAGGTACGAATAAGGTAAAACATAATTTTCCGTTGCGGGCAACAGCTAGTGTAATGTAAATTAAGAAAAGTGTTTTGCTGCCAAAACTTTACCTATACCTTTTTATCATAGTATGATCACACCTTAACGTAGATCGACTTTATATCGGCACCATGCTTCTACACTATGCGTGTCTCGTCTTATCGTATTTAATCTTCGATATTAAAAACATATTGCTTCTCAATTTTATCAGTATCAACATTACTGCATGAGCACAGAATATCTTAATAGTATCTATTGATAGCATAAGTCACGATTGAAGTTAAAATTCAATGTTAATCGGTCATACAAAAATAAATGTTTTTTTTTTGCCAATATAAACAAGATATCTTTTTTTTATATATATGAAAATAGCCGGCAAACAAGCTGACGATGACCTGATGGTAAGTGGCTATCGTCGCCCATGGACATCAGCAACACCAAAGGCATCACCAAAAAAAGAGAGAAGAAAAAGAAAGAAAGAACTGGCTCTCAAGCCCCCAGCCGGAACACGACGAGTCGTTTGGCGGCTGACTCATGCTCAAGGGTGGTAGCTATCCAGGCGAACCCTATGGAGAAATAATAATAGTAATAATGGTATTAATTAAAAATTAAAATCAATATTACCAATATAATCCCTCCGAGAGTCCTACCACCAGCGGGCCGGATTTAGTCGCCTTTTACGACACCCATCCGGCGTGGGATTGGGGTTAGTATTCTAAGCCGCCCCAATACGGCTAAAAACTTTGTCACTGTGCCCTCTTCTTCTAGTGGTTCGTTAATTTATGACATAAAGTCCAATAAAAACTGTCGGTACCTAACTATTTTGAAGTTCAGCGCATGAAGAAGCTGCTAATGTGTACCTATTTCTAGATGTCTAGCTTAGCTTAGATAGCTTTGTTTGTATGGTGGGGATTTCAGGAAAAAATCTGTAAAGTCGCAGAGGAAGCGACCTATGCAGAAATAGTGGAAATAGGAAAGTAAAAGTCTACTATCATTTATTAAATCACGATTCTTGTAAGTACATTTACAAAGCCGTTACTGATAATGTTCATTTTTAGGGCCATCTTCAACACTTTGTAAAACAGTGAAGAATGTATACGAGGCTTTCACAATCTGAAATAAATAAAACAAAACTAATAAACTTAAATTAAAATTTAAAAAGCCCTTGGTTTACACTAAACACAGCTAAGAACATTCTCGATTAAGTGACCTTTTATACAAAAAAAAAACAAGATCAAAATCGTTTCATCCGTTTGGGAACTACGATGCCACAAACAGACATACAGATGCATAGACACGTCAAACTTATAACATCCCTCTTTTTCGTTGGGAGTTAAAAATAGTACTTCACCACTCCATACTTCATACCAATACCAATACTGGGTAAAGTCAGGTAAAAGTTATAATCTAGCTCGTTTTTAAATACCTGACAACCCAAATACAAATGTTCATAGCACTCGCTTGAAAATAATTGATTTTTAAACAAACTTACAACCCTTGTATGTAATTCCCTTAGGGATGGAATATAAAAAAATCCGTTTTTAACTGACGTCTTCTAGTCAAAAGCTACTTTGCTGCTCAATTAAATTTTCGTAAGTCATGATGTTAAAGTGATTAGGCATTACTCTAATTAGGAAATTATATTTTCCTTTTATAATGAGATTTTTTGTAATGTCTGGTCATTAAATGTCTCATGTCTCCTTATCGCCGCTGGTTGGTTGGAAGAAAATGCTGTATTAGCATTAAGCCCGCCTTTTGTACCATAATTTGTGAGTGCAATAAAGTATTTTTCATTCTTTCATTAAATAGCTGCACATTATTATGATAGTTCTGCTGATATAACAATAAATAATAATAACACAACAATAAAAAATATCATCTACGGAAATGGCAATAATGCCAAACAGACTGAATTATTGCCCCCGAACACCCACTACTACTGACTACTCACAGCCATAAAGGTGGCCAGAGACAGTTCGGTGAAGTTCCCCGCCTTCAGCCTCGTCTCGCGCTGCGCTCGCACCATCACCAGCAGCAGACACCTTCGCTGCGCTGGTCTGTACATGTACCACGGACTCTCGTATGCTGCACCTGCTACTTTTCCACTCTAGAAACAAACCCAAGCAATAATGTAACTTATGATGGAGGAACAAGAAGGCACGGGATTTTATTTGAAACATAGCCAATAGGCAAACGCAACGATGATGCTCCGAGGGCACCTTCTGTACATTTACTACGATGCAAGCAAGCGACAATGATAATAGCGTGCGGTCGTGCGTATGATGTGCCTCCTTGGACAGATTCACCGGACAGATTCCAAATTATAAGCACCTGAATCATAACAAATTTCCTACCTCTATCACCAGCTGGTTACCATGATAACAGTACATGAAAACCTGCATCAGCATGACCATTATATACGCTAACATGGAAATAAACCATATCAGGCTTTCATTAACCTGCAACGATAAAATATGACAGAAACACAGACAGCAAAAATTATCTTGTTTTTTTATGAATATGTAAACGCAAATAGACCAGTTAGCTGTTTCATCAAGAACCTTTGCGAATTCCAAGATACTAGATTTGAAAACAATGCCGTTTGGCTTCAACCCATTAATGGCCCACTACTTGGCACGGGTCCTTGGCATACTCCAACACGCTTCTCCAGTGCGGATTGGTGGAGGGTTTACCTAAATGACTACTAGTTTACTTAAATGACTAATTACCTAAAACCAATGCCGTTTACCTAAATGATAAAGCTAAAATAAAAATCTTTAAAACATTCTGAAGGCCCTCAAGCGGCATTAGAAAAGCATATTGGAACTTAAACTACTAGGATATATTGAGAAAGTTCTTAAGGCGCTTGTATAGGAACACATAAGAAACCACTAATCGCTCCTCCACTCCGCGCTTTAGCGGCTGTTGTTTAGACTTTCTGAATCAACAAACAAGAAATTCCTGAAGTCGGCTGTTAACAAATGGTGACTTTTATCATAAGGAACTCACGTATGGTAGCTCATACTTACAAGTGCCATCTGGTACGCGGTAACGCATATGATCACCATGGAGACACTAAACTGCCCAAAAACAGGTATGGAGAAGAAGCTTTGTAACAGCGCTGCCTGGTTTAGTATCGCCTGATGCTGTTTGATGCAGCGGTGCAGCCGAAGAGTCAAAAGAGGTTCTGCTTCGGGACTTACAAGACCCTTGAATCATATCATAGTTATTACTATCAGCAGTTTCAATTAAAGAAAAATCTAAGAAAGAAGGAAACCATTGTCTACAAAAGCATGTAATTTCTTCACAGACTTTTGACATAAATATAATTAATTATTCAAGATTTTTTATTCGAAGTAGCTTTTCCCAAACACAACAAGACAAGTTAAACAAAGCTTCTATAAATTCCTACCAAAAGTGGTCCCTGAGGAAGCAGAAAAGATATTCCTAAGGGGATTGCTTTCTCTTAACAGCCATAGAGAACTTTCATTATTTGGTATTATACCATAATTTCTAACACCAGTGTTCCTAAGTTAAGCTCAACGGCTTGTTTTAGAATACTAACATGTTCTGTAACTTTTAATCCATTGCAAAGGGTACGCAACGATAAGGATAGCAGATTGAAACGACACTGGCATTGGCTTATCAATGACGTCACCAGGTTGTCCAAAAAAATGTTGAGGCAGGCAGCGAGTGACAACGCCAGAACCTGAAAAATGCACCAAATCATTTTTGTGTCCCATTGATTTAAAAACATTCTAAACACAAGTTCCATTTTATTCGTTCGTTCATCAGTTCTTTCTTTCTTCTTGTTTTCTCTTTCTTGGCCGGCAACGCATCAGTGATGCCTTTGGTGTTGCTGATGTCCATTAGCGACGATAGCCACTTACCATCATTTAGATCGTCAGCTCGTTATTAAAAAAAATTGTGTTAAGAATACTCAAAGCTACATTGCAGTAACATCGCAGTTACATTGCTGCAACCACAGGTAGCTGCAACATTGTAGCATGTCTAAACTGTCATTCCAAGCGATAAAAACCTATATAAAATATATTTCCCGTCCTTCTTATAATATATGGAAGTCATTAAGAAAAAAGTGAATAGGCCTTTGCTATGTAAGTGCGCTTACTGTTCACTTAAAGTAAGAGCGGATTGCAGTTATACATTTACTTATCTGACGTAAAAAAATATATTATTTCATTCACAGATTTCGACTTATATGTATAGTAGAAGTTAAAAATTATACAAACCTGATGAGCGTAAGTCAATTCATACGCTGGGGATTTGATAGCGTCGTATGGATACCTTAAAAAACAAATTGTATAATTAGTTATACAAGTAATATTTAATATCACCGAAAACAGTAAGTTCTTTGTCAATTTATATTTGTTCGTATGTTTCTTACAGACCAATATTCAATCTTTTTGAAGACATATTTCGATTTTATAAATATCGTGACGATTGTACCATTGATATGACTTCAACCCATTAATGGCCTACTACTGAGCACGAGTCTCTCTTGCCTACCATGCTGCTCCAGTGCGGATCAAGGGTATTAATTACATCATTAAAATAGTACAATTATTATTATATAATTAATTACACAAAACGTATGAATAAGACTACAAAATGTATACCAACCAAGCTTTTAAGGGCAGTTCACCCTTCTCTGCACTGATCGCCCAGCCACCAACAGCTGAGTATGATAGGGCGGAGTAAATATACAATTGAATTTTGGTCTCGCGTTTATTCCTGGAAAACGATAAAACGAAAGAAATAAATGTATCCGCTACTGGTGGTAAATGGCTCAGCAACACCAATGGCATCAAATGCATTACCGGCCAAGAAAGAGAAAAGAAAAAGAAATAAAGATCTCTGTCGATCACTTAAAAACACAAGCCGAGCTATGAAACGCTTTTACGTTACCTTTATACCAATGTTACCTTTACCTCTGTATATTACACAATCGTTCTGGCATTCTCTCTGCTGACAACTCAGCCTGCGCCTCAGCAATCATCGCCTGTATGGCCTTCTTCTTGCGGTACACGTTGAAGATCTTGACGCTGAGAGCAAGGTTGGTGAACAACAGAAAGATGGCGCCAGTCATCAGAGGCACGTTGCCCCATACCTCGCATAGGTATCCCACTTGTATGATTATGTATGATCCTAAAGATTATTATTAAGTTGGAACAATATATGTACTAACAATAAATATAAGGAATCAGTAATACTAACGCATTAGGCTAGACCTGTAATGTTAGTATGTTTATGGACAAATAAATAAATAAATAAATAAATAAATAAATAAATAAATAAGTTTTTATTATTTTTACTATTTTGTTCATCCGGATTAAAACATGTGTCTTCTGTTACACTCGATTGGTGTTCTGTACATCAGTCGATAACCCTACTCGTCATAAAGGTTTCCGGGTTTGATTTCCAGCTGGCGAAATTACATGTGGCAGACAAATTCTTCACTTTCTTCGTACTATGAAACAGCTTAAGTGTTAATGTTGTTCATATCAATAAAAAATATTCAAATACAAAAGCTTACCATTGAGAAAAATATAGGAAACAAATGTATAAACATGAAACATATACTTCTTGTAACCATTCAAAGTGGTGGGAGCCCAAAAACCCAACACTATAAAAACGGTCTGAGCCATACTCAGGCTCAGATATATATTCTCCACTAATATCTTCATGTTGATATTAAACTTATATTCGTCGTTATATTTTACCCTCATATTTATAAAGGTTTAGAGCGTATATAATTAATTTTACTTCAGATGTCTTAAACTTTTAAGTCACGGATACAAGGTAGATAATATAATTTCAAGCATTAGATTACCTACCAGTAACTAGCGTATCAATTGTCACATTTGTTTTCATAATTATTTGGCTATACTGCAATCCCATATTCACAGTAAGTCAATACTAGCTTCAACAAAAAATTATAATAACCTGTACAGAAATTAATCACATCTTTCAGTTTGTCCCGGAAGAAGAAGCGGCATAAAGCTCCTCAGTGTTTTTGCGTAGTAAAACTCACAAATATAGATAAGGAATCTGATTATGAAATACAACTGCTGCCCATGCAGTGCTGTAA
The DNA here is from genome assembly GCA_951805285.1 of Thymelicus acteon. Lineage (NCBI taxonomy): Eukaryota > Metazoa > Arthropoda > Insecta > Lepidoptera > Hesperiidae > Thymelicus > Thymelicus acteon. The sequence goes on along the minus strand of OX638226.1, from coordinate 1,692,926 downwards.
ACAAAATAAGCATCTATATTTATTGTATAATAAAATTATGGTCAGACACTTCAGGTAAGTTTGTTAAATCTTAAATTACACTTTTTTGCATTTGCAAGAAAAAATAGAGAAGTTAACAAATAAAGATATTTTTAGGGTATGTGAGTTATTTTTTTTTATTAATCGGTTTTTTTAAGGTTTACTACACCTGCTTGAATAATGTTACTGACTGTGTGTTCCGACACCTCACGTGAACGTATATTTACAGCGTTACCGCTATTAACACCGTCAAACAATAATTATGTAATGAATTTATCATGTCTCACCATGTTAACACTATAATTGTACTATCAAGTTATAACTATAATATGTGTATATTTATTTATTTAATGCGTTATAAATAAATGTCGTGAATATGTATTACAAGTAGAAAGTATACTAGATATAATTTTCACGCTTCACCAGCTGGTGGAGATACATAGGAGCTCCTTTGTATATAGATATTTAATGAGAGGATCCGAAAAAAAAGAAGTAGAAGAAGTTTCTTTCTTTTTAACAGGCTTTTATTATTCTTCTCTCTTTCTTTGCCAGCAACGCATCAGAGATTAAACATGACATCTTAACATGAGGTGAATCGTCAGCTCGTTTGCTGACTATTACCATAAAAAAAGAAAAAAAAATAGTTTTTTTTACAGTTAGGTACTATACCGGGTGTTTTTGACGTTGTGCACAAACTTTACCAAATGATTCTATAGCATTTACTAAACATATCTTATACAGGTACTAGTGCATTATAAAGCTTAGTTTTTAGGGTTCCGTAGCCGAATGGCAAAAAACGGAACCCTTATGGATTCGTCATGTCTGTCTGTCTGTCTGTCTGTCTGTCTGTCTGTCCGTCCGTATGTCACAGCCACTTTTTTCCGAAACTATAAGAGCTATACTGTTGAAACTTGGTAAGTAGATGTATCCTGTGAACCGCATTAAGATTTTCACACAAAAATAGAAAGAAAACAATAAATTTTGGGGGTTCCCCATACTTAGAACTGAAACTCAAAATGTTTTTTTTTCATCAAACCCATACGTGTGGGGTATCAATGGATAGGTCTTCAAAAATGATATTGAGGTTTTTAATATAATTTTTTTATAAACTGAATAGTTTGCGCGAGAGACACTTCCAAAGTGGTAAAATGTGTGTCCCTCCCCCTGTAAGTTCTAAAATAAGAGAATGATAAAACTAAAAAAAATATATGATGTACATTAACATGCAAACTTCCAACGAAAATTGGTTTGAACGAGATCTAGTTAGTAGTTTTTTTTAATACGTCATAAATCGTAAACCGCAAAATACATTGATCAAAGTTACAACGAACTACAAGAACTTTAATATTATGTCGCTTGCTGCTACGGAACCCTTCATGGGCGAGTCCGACTCGGCCGCTTTTTAAGTTATTGGTAATTCCATTTAATATGGGTGTACATTGTAAAAGGGTCTTTATTTGTGCTATGTATGTTGCCGCTCAGTACGGTCATAATCATTCAAACTATACTTGTTTCATTTTAAATGTCATGTCATTATTGGCTTGACTTGTCAATAAAGGCCCATTTAGACGGAGAGCTTCTCGTCTCGAAGAAGCCACGATCGAATTAATAAAAAAATCTTTCTTACATTTACACCTCTCGCTATTTGACGACAATTTCCTCGCAATGGAATATTGATTGTAAACTTAACTCCAATGACAAATTTCGCACTCAAAACGTGTTCAACCGTCTTGTATGATACACGTATGAATTTGAAAAATGTGAGTCGAATACAAGTCGAGATTATCGTAAGCTCAGATGAAAGAATAAAGGCAGACAACGTCGTTCGAATATGACGTAAGCCTATCACGAATAATACAAAATAAAAAACTAATACAATCTCGTGTCACTACTAAAGAAAGCGTCAAATTGCATGAACGTCGCAAATGTCAAAATTTATTAAATAATTTTATCAGATATAATGCCGTCTTACATTTGTAAACTATGTAAAAGTAGTTCGCAAGATCAAAGAAAAGAAGATGGAATATCTTTTCACAGGTATCTGTTCATTATTTTATTATTTATTTATAATAATATTTTTGCGGTTTGCTCGGAACACAAAACCTCGACAATTATTCATTGGTATACCAGATTTATGTGAAAATCGGTTACCCTAAATTTGGGGAAATATGCATGAGCTATTGGAACACTGGTCGATTTAACATTCGCATATATCGAAATAAATATATTTAAAAAGTAAATATTTGAAATATTTGTATTTATTTAAACCTAAACATCAAGAAATACAGCCAATGCATAAACACCTATCGTTGGGATATTATAACCGGGTTAATTGAAAATGTCACGTTTGCCCACGATAAAATGCATGATTGAAAAAAAATAAAATGATTTCAATGATATTTTTGCAGATTACCGACTAATGCTGATGTACGAGATAAATGGGTTTTTATTATATGTAGACAAGATAATGATTAGCTGCTATCTAATTTTTTCGTTGTTTGTTCATTTCATTTAATGAGGAGGACGTGTATTTCATGTATTTTAATTATAATAAATATATTGAAATTTTGATGTTTTCCAATTAGAAAATATCTACACAAAGAGAAAACATCCATAAATTAAAACAATTAAACATATTTAAGTATTATTGTATAATAAAAGAACAATTACATATGATATTTTGATAACTAGTGATATAATAATAAGTAATTTGCCACTTTAATTGTGCTTAATATTTCAAGTTCGAAATATGGCAAAAAAAAATTTAGTATAATAAAATAAAATTGTGGGAGATTGTGACTTTTCATCTGACACCTTACACACACCAAGAAATACGTGTCCATACGGTGCCGCTGCTAGTTGTCATTATGGTTGCCATGCACACATAGCGAAAAAGCGACTTCACGTCATTTGTTACATTTCTTTGCGAATGTTATATCTGCCTTTATTCTTTCATCTGAGGTCGTAAGTAATCTTACGTACAATTTGTACCTAAATAGACGTAGGAAATTATCGCCTTGATCGACAAGTTACGAATGTCATGAGAATTAGTAGATGAGAATTTAGTTCTTTCCTGTATGTAAACATTTGATACAATAATGTTATGTTGATTATTACCAGTGATAGTAGTGTACGATAGATACTAGAAACTCTCCGTCTAAATGGGCCTTAAAGTAAACAAATATCGTAAAACTTTTCGAACTAGTATTATTACCTATTTGGTTTTGTTAATGTCACTGGTCGCACAGACAGCAAAATCGATGAGAAATAATTGTTAACGTCAATAAAAGTTTACTAATGTCAAAGTTTCATATCAATCATAATGTGACGTTGCCAGCTTGCGTAAAGAGATTACACATTAGGCAATTTACGTTCAAGTATTTAGTTTGTATGAAAATGAAAAATAAAAAATAAAAAAATTTTAATAATGAATCCATAACGAAAGATGACCAATTTAATGGTCTGAATAACAGGCCGAAGTTCGTGCACAAAGTCAGGAACACGGTGTACTTGTATGCCAATTTTAAATTATTTTATTACAAAGCTGTGGTGTAACTATATACTAAACGAGTAACCGCCCTCGCTTTGCTTCGGTTTTCTTATTTTTTTACAACTTATTGGAGTTTTATTAAGGATCCCTAATTTTTTTGAAAATATAATATAGCCTATGTTACTCGGGGATAGTGCAGCTTCCCAACAGTAAAAGAATTTTTGAAATCGGTTCAGTAGTTTCAGAGCCTATTCAATGCAAACAAAAAATCAAATCTTTCCTCTTTATATATTAGTATAGATATAGATAATTGGCTTGGAGTGATAATATTGACACGTCGCAATCATTTCCTCTCCTCGACTTGTTGCAGTAAAGTGAACAGAGAGTATGACGCCTTCATTATCTGAAAACAATATTTAACTTCGCTTGTAGTTCTTGCATGTATGTATGTTAATATGGACAACTAGCAAATGGACCGTGTATAGTATAATGATGGCTATTCATTGTCATTCGTAACACCAAAGATATCATTGTTCCGTTGCTAACGGTGCCGTCGACTTTATTCATCTGAGTTAATTCACCCAGGAGTCTCTACTTTTAGTGTACTTTATCAACTTAAAATAAAGTGGGAAATTCTCTCTTACAACTCTGTCATATTCAAAAACCGTAAACCTTATAAAAATAAAGGTAAAGAAAAATAAAATAAATCTTCTAAAATGTCTCTGATAAAGTGGCGAGCATACTGAATGACAAAAGAAAACTTCATGACGAAAGTTTTCAGGATTATCAGGTTACTCACCGCGCGATATTTTGTCTGGTAGTGGAAACCCCTTCTTTCCAGAGAGAGGAATAAGTAGTCACTATGTATAAGTACGAAGCATAAGAGCGTTTTAAAACGGCCGCCAAGATAGTTTGAATTTCTGTTCTCGGTCTAGGTGTGTGTCCTTTTCTTTGTGTGCTATGTATGGCACCCACGACACAGGGAATCCTAGTGTGAGGCTATGAGCGTTTTAAAAGTAACTCACAGCCATAAAGGAGTGAAGCGATAGAGGAGTGAACCCGCCGGCGGAGAGCCGCGCGACGCGGCGGCTGCGCGCGCTCATCACCACGAGCGAGCGGCGCACGTCCACCCCGCACGCGTACCACGGCACTACGTACACCGCGTCTGATACTGCTGTACTCTGGAATACATGTTGGACTATTACTGAAGCGCCCACCAGCTTATGTCGGTCCAAAGTGATCGACAAAGCTAAGCAACAGCGGGCGCGGTCGGCAGTCGAATGGGTGACCGCTTGTGGCAAACATTTCTTAAGCGCTTCCGTGCTTCGTCCCTACGAAGTAAGTAGAGTCGTCGGTTATTATCGTAAGATAACTGTCGTAAAGCTACGTCAAGTGACATGAGAACTTCCAACACTTGGGGCAACCCAGTACCCTTCGAACAGCGGTCCAGCAAGATAACGTCTCCGGGGTTTCGAAGCCAATATTCGTCTTGAAAATGTTCAAATAAATCTTGTTCAAATCAAAATAACTCATTTATTAAGTAGTACCACTGACACATGAAGATGTTGTATGTCAATACATTCGATTGAGGGTTGAGTGCTAAGTTGATATCTCATACGGTGTGAGTAGTTTGCTAAGTGCCTTCTTGCACACTGAGGGTACCCGTTCGCAGCCAGTCGAAGAGTTACTAATAGTGACATGATGATGTGCTCACCTCCAGGGCTAGCTTGTTCCCCTGGTAGCAGTAAATGAACAGTTGGTACATCATGTTCAACAAGTAAAAGACCATGGACCACAAGTGGACGCTGCCACCAGGTTGCTGGAAAAAATAGAAAGGTAACTATTATTCCCAAACTCCTACTTTATTGGCATCTAATGAATTTCCATTACCGCGATTAGCCGCAGAGCTGGAAAGCTAGTTAAAATGTTGCTTCGTAATTGACCGACAGCGCCAGAGACAGCCCAGGTAGCAGGTGATGATAGAGGTGATGCAGAGTTACATACATATTATTTTTATATGTTAGTGTGCACAAGTACGAACTAGTAAGGAGTCAAATTATTACGACCAAAAACTTAAGACTGTCGTGGCGTCTTGAATGACATTTTTCTGCAACTCTGCAAGATATACTGTAAAATGCTACGCAAACATGGAGTAACGTACGGCAACCAGCTGGAAAGCAGTGACGCAGATGATGACGAGCGAGACGACGAACTGGATGAAGGTGGGCTCGGAGAAGGCCTGCTGCAGCCGCTGCGCCGCCGCCAGCGCCGCCTGGTGGCGGGACACGCACACTCGGAGACGGGTCCTCACCACCGTCTCTTGCTCCAGGGTTAGCAGACGCTTGGATGAATATAGGAGAATACGTGTATGTAATTCACGTACGACTTTATTACGACGAATTTATTACGATTATTTTAAAGACAAGACTGCTTTGACATGAGTTTTATGAATATAGATTGTAGTAGAAGATAAGTGCTATCTGTAACTGCGAGCAGGAAAAAAACAAACCCGGTAGTTTCTTGATGCTTCTTCTCCCGGGCCCTCTCACAGTAGGGCCTTGTTGAAGCATTGGCGTAGCTTGCATGACTTTCAAAAAGTGTTTGTAAATCAAACCTATTTTGAATAAAAACATTTGATTTGATTTTGATTTGATATATTTTGTTACTTGGTAATGGGCCTGTTTTCCATAAAATCCAAATTATATTTTAGCAAGGGCATGTCTACTCCAAAAATGCCTTCAGTTAACTATATGAGATAAAACGCCATCTATAAATTACTTTGTGAAGCAAATCTCTCAGTAGAAACCATTTTACCACGCCTACGAACTCTCTAAATATGAGCCTACGAACGTGCTACGAAAACCGTTGCTACGAGCTACGAGAACTTTCTTATTAACGGATCGGACGCCAGATGTCACCACGTTTTGATAATACGCTGGAGCCTTGTCTCAATAACAGCTGCGTGACGTCGCATAAAACGAAAAACTACACTCAGCAAAACTTTTAGCAATAATTTTAATAAATTGGTTTTTATTGTGCATCTTTACTTTATAATATTATTATAATTAATATAATTTTTATTGGAATATTTGTAACTATGTCCGCTTTAAAAGTCACTAAAATGTAAAAAGAGAAATGTTAAGAGAGCAAAAGAAAAGTGTTTTGTCGGCGTTTTTAGTGTTACTCTTGTGTATAATTTCATTCTATCATAAATAATAATCATATTAGGTACATAATACAATAGTAGTAGAAGAAATTGAATTTAAAAATAGATAGTGAATTGAAAAACAAACAAACATAGTTGGGATACCGCAATCTCAGTTCGACTCTCTGGGTCGGACGACACTTAAATTAAGGATAAGCGCATTACCAAAACGTGCGGATAATATACGTTTCGGTAAACCATATAGTGCCACAAAAATTTACATTTACCCCATTTAATCAAATTTTAGAAGTTGTTGTTATTCTTTTAATCATAAACATATTAATTTATTCGAATAGTGTCTCAAAATCGTTCAAAACGGTTAATGCTTCATCCGTTTTGTAGAGGTTCCATACAGCTTGTACTTATCTTTTATCCCACAATCAATCAATCAAATATTTCATTTGTGAAATAAGGTACATAAGGATAAGTACCTACAACATTAATACATAGCTCGCTCTCTGCCAATTATTGGCGTACAAAATTGATTAAGGTTGGTTAACCTAAGGTCTATAAGTTGATTCTACTTATTATGATAAATTAAATTAACATGTCACGTAAATCCTATATAAAAGTGTCAGTAGATATAAAATTAAATTAAATTAGTCAAAATACAACGAAATTCAAAAAAATAATAGTCAAATAATTAAAAAACATGGAATTGTTGCACAAATCCAACGATTATTATTATCATTTTGTTCATTAATAAATTCATTTATAGTATAATAGCATTTGCTTATATCAATACACCACGCATATTGATATCTCATTTGAGCGGTGTGAAAAGTATCATTTCAGCAATATTAAAAAACACGTCATCGCATGTCTTCGTCAAAGTTAACTTCAGTCTTCTCAAAACTTTCTCGCCCGTGTTCGACGTACCAGACTAGCAGACTTGAACTACAAGACAATGCTTTAATTATGCATGAAAAAAAATGAGAGGTGTCAAGTGACACCCGGATGAAACGAAGTTCCTTTCGATTAATACTAAGCGACCAGAAATCTTCGAGGGTGCGACATTAGTGATACTGTACAATCATAGTATGTGGCTGTCTTAATCACTCTTCGGTATTTAGCATAGGCACAACAGGGATATCTATATTACGATCATGCACATTAAGTTATTATTGCTATTTCTCTTGTCATGAAAATTAATATGCGGAAGAGCGATAGGGATATAATAAATCTATCACTGTCGCTCTGACAAGACATGGTCAAGTGCCTATGCTAAATACCGAAGAGTAAATAAGACAGCCACATACTATGGTTGTACAGTATCACTGACGTCGCACCCTCGAAGACTTCTGGTCGCCTAGTACTCGCTTTAATTAATAAACGACGGCAAAAAGTGTCGTTACAACTTCTCCTCTTATTTTTTTCCGCCTAGCCCCCTTTCGCAACGCGCGATAAGGAACTTCGTTCCAAAAATCCAAGGTCTGGATCCAATAAAGCCTTTTAAAAGTCTTTCTTATTCTCACTAAAAGTTATAAGTAATAATATAAACTTACATTCCCCGGAACATTAATATCACTGCATATGGTCCGGAGAGCCAGCCCTAACAACTTGAGTCGACAGTGGCACTGCGCGATCAGGGACACCGCGAGCGTGTCCTTGGCCACGTTCAGGTACCCGCACAACATTACTGCTATCACCTGGTGCGAGTACGCGAGCTCATACGCCGGGGATTTGGTCACGTCGAAAGGGTACCTAAAGGATACATTTAATTGACTTACATTCCAAATATGGCAAAATATATTACATTCATTGGCCACCTTCGAGATTGAAATTTTGTAGTTGCTAAATGTAATATTGTCTATAATATGCAATATAGGTGAGAAAAATATTTTATGTTTTCTCACGCCCCCCATCTACCAGCGAAGCTAATACAACTACATCCACCAACACCTATCGATCGAATAATCGACCAATCAATGACTACATTTTTCTTTTTTGTGCTAGTTTTCTGTCCGCGTGAAGCTGTAAAGGCCGCTAGAGCATAGTAACTGTCCATTCGATAAAAATTGAAAAATACATTTTTGGTCCTTCGTGCCGGATTGAACTATGAAATTACATAGTATGAAATTTGTATTTTCTTCCGAGTATTATTGACTTGCTTGATATGCTGACGGATGTGGTAGGTTTTCAAACGCTTATACTTAAACCACGACTGGCCTACCTAATGTCTTTTTGGGGTATTTCGGTTCCATGTGCATTCTTCACCCCTATCCGCAAGAGTACCGTATTTATGCATGATGTTACGGCATTTTCCCCGCCTGGTTAGCTACCACTTTTCTTGTAAAATCGACCGCAAATTATTTTTTTACTTGTTTTGGTCGTAAAGTTGAAATGACAGAATTAACACGAGTCTTCCGCTTCCATTTGGTTCGGCAATGCATTGACGATACATTTTTGTTACTGATATACATGATGATTTATGCCAGAAGGTGACTTAACATAAAAGAAAAAAATCAGGAAATACATACCAGGATGGAAAGGGCAGTTGTCCTTTTGCAGGCGCAATAGCCCACCCGGTAAGGGTTACAAAAGTGATGAAGTAATAGAAAAGTTGAATCCATTTCGTCTCGAAGTTGCAGCTGAGAGATAAAATAATAAATAAATAGATTAAGGTTTTAATTTTCGGATGTTATGACTAAATAAATTTAAAATAAGATCATGGTGTACCGGTACTATAGGTTGCAAAATTTAAGAACAAAATTATCAAGGAGAATAATCGCTTCCTTCCTGATGTTTTATATCACTGGACGGGAATTTGTCGGTGACGCTAAGATTTCCGACTTTGCCTTCGAGCTCTTTAACCATCCATCCATGGAAAAGATATAATGTTTTTTTATGTATTCCTTGAGATTATACAACCTCTGACCCGCCCAAATTATGTCTCTCCATATTTATTACATTTAAGATAAAACCGTTGAAGACTATACCTCTTAACAAATTCCTTTCCTTGGTCACTGGTTTCGCTGATCAAGTCAAGGTGGGCATCATCTATGATGGTCTGTATCAAATTCCTCCTCGCGATGAGGTTCACGATCTTGGAGAAGTGTGCCAGGTTCGTGAACAGCAGGCAAGCGGTCGCCGTCATCATCGGAAGGTCTCCCCAGAATTGGAAGAGATCGACTACTTGACATATTATGTATGATCCTAAAAGATTCCAGAAGAGCATTGGTTACAAGGGAATTGTGGAAATATTTTTTACATGCACTTTCTATTTACTCGTAGAGTAGTTTATAATTAATTTAATATTATAGCTATAAAGGAGCTTTCTAGGGTTCCGTAGTAAAACGGAGCCTTTATAGTTTCGTCATGTCCGTCCGTTCGTCCGTCCGCAGAATTGCGTAGTCTCCTCTCCTCGTCTATCCCATAGTGCAGAGTACTGTTGAAAGGGTCTTTCAAAAACATTATGGATCTACAAAGATTTGAATTGAGGAGTCCGTTTGCGATATAATTGCCTTTAAAATGCAAATTTTGATTACAGTCAAGTGTGTGGGACACTGCTCTCCTACCAGCTAAATGCTAGGTGTTGGATATGTGAAAAAAATCACATCAGTAGCATAATAAAAGTTCCCATCTTCGGCCTCCAACATCAGACCAGCTCGATGGTACCATATTATTGTCATCTACAAAGTACAATATAGAAGCCTATAAGAATGGCATTAGTCCAGTCCCCAAAATACAAATTTCTTTACCCAAAGCAAATAAGAAAAACAGGAACCCGTAACAATAGTACAAAGACTTTTGGTTATCCGTCAGTTTCTCCGGAAGCCAGAAGCCGAAGATTCTCAAAGACGTTAGGGACAGAGTGACGGAGATGTTAACGTTTTTCACTAAATAACCCATTATAGCGTTCCCTGAGTTTCCCTGCGAGTGTAGTCACATCGAATGTCACTGACGAATGAATTAGGAGTTATTATACAAAACAATCAAAGACGTTACGTTTTAACCTAATTACTATGTGCAGGTATGTTGAACAGTTGAACACTTCGTACCTAATCTATACTAATATATAAAGAGGAAAGATTTCATTTTTTGTTTGAATTGAATAGGCTCCAAATCTACTGAACCGATTTGAAAAACTCTTTCACTGTCGGGAAGCTACACTAACCCCGAGTAACATAGGCTATATTATATTTTCAGAAAAATAGAGATCCTTAATAAAACTCAAATAATGTAACCCAAAGTGTAAAAAAATAAGAAAACCGAAGCAAAGCGAGGGCGGTTACTCGTATTATAATAAATGTGAAATTTATATGGGTGTTTGACTACACGCAAAAACTACCGAAAGGATTTTCATGAAAAGCACTACCTGAGAACTATCTGGAATAAGATAAAGGGTACTTAAAATGGGGAAAAGTCGCGGGCAGTGGGCTAGTGAATAATATTTTACATACCCACTTGCATAGAGCGAAACGTTATCTCGTTAAATGTTATTACTACAATTAATTTCGCCATCATCTTCATATTCCCTGTAAAAATATACATTATAGTATTTTTACTGAAGTTATACTGCTTATCTGTTTTTCAAAAATGTTGCGTTAAACGTTTGCGCTACCATGGAAGCACTGGATAGATGGTCCTAGCTTCTTATTATCTTTACTTCTTTTAAAATTTAATGTTATTAGGTACTTATACAAATCTCAGAGAGTCTCAACAGCGTGATTCAGGTTCCTGAACAACGCCATCTAGTTTGTACTTGTGTAAACATAGGTAGTACACAAGTAATATTTTATTATATTAGTGACTTGAATATTTTGTTAACTGATATGACGGTGGAAGTTCAATCGGTCGTCGAGAATGACGAATTTATGATTAATGTTTCTTGTTTTTATTTTTATTTAGTACAAAAATAGTTTTTGAAAGATAATTAAAACTGATACACGTTATTAAATTAAATATTTATTTAATTATGTCAAAAAAATATAACTTCTCACGCGCGTACAAAAGTACTCGCACCCTTTTATTTAAATAGCCGATAAACAACAACATCAACCACCTGATGGTCAGTAACGCCGTTGCCATCACCAATGCTTTGCCAGCCAAGATAGAAGAGAGGTAGTTGTTGTGTGATAGTTGCACACTCCTGCTTCTTGTGATAATCGCTGGCTAGGGTGTACACAAACACAATTAAAATAACAACCGGTTGTATCGCTTTTGTGTGTAATAGAGCCTCAAATGTTAGTGGCAAATGTTTGGCTTGGATTGTCTTTGAATTTCAGAGTTAGGTCTTAAGTATGTAGAAAATTATGTTTTGTAACTTTTGTTTTGGTTTCATTAATTACATCTCTCACTCTACACTAATTGCACTCTTAACACATTATAATTATTGACAAAAAATAACCGACTTCAAAATTAGGGACAACTGAAACACTTCTTGTCAGATCTCACTCAAATTTAAGTGAGACCACATGAAAAGCACCATCTTTCGATTAAAAAAAGAATCATCAAAATCGGTTCATCCAGTCGAAAGTTCTGAGGTAACAGACAAAAAATACAGTCGAATTGAATACCTCCTCCTTTTTTGAAGTTGGTTAAAAATATCTTTCCATCAATCATTTTTGGACTATAAGGGGGACTATTATATGTTAGGTAATGAACAAAACTTAAGTCATCAATGTAAAGACAGCAATTCAATGATAATAATCAAAATTTTACTAACAAAAAATAACCGACTTCAAAGTCTCAAAAACTGCTCTTCAGATCTCGTTCAAATTTATGTGGGACCACATGACAAGTACCTGCTTTCGATTAAAAAAAGAATTATCGAAATCGGTTGGCGTTATATTGAGTTATTCGTCAATTTGTCGCGCACATCTTAACACAAATTTAGGACTTATGTGGTTTTCTCATGGATGCCATTGTCAGATCTCAATAAAATTTATGTGAGACCACATGACAGCCACCAGCTTTCGATTAAAAAAACAATCATCAAAATCGGTTCGCCCAGTCCAAAGTTCTGAGGTAACAAACATAAAAAAAGTCGAATTCAGAACCTCCTCCTTTTTTGAAGTCGGTTAAAAACATACATACAAAAACAAATAGCAACTTACATATTTTTATTTCCAGATAAATGTTACGACCAGATATGTTCGACGTTACAGAGATGTGGAAGAGTGTATCTTTATGTTATAGGTATGTTTCAATATAATAAGTAAAAGGTCGATTTATTTAAAAGCAAAACTGCAATGTAAACGTGAACATGTTGACTAAAATCTCTCACAGGCTTGGGTGGTATAAAACGCTTACTTAGTAAAAATTGCTTTTGGCTATATGTCGCTCTCTCATTAAGTCAAGAGATCAGAGGTCATAATAATTTCCTTTAACTTATAATTTCAGTGTCTGTGCTATAATACTACAATGACATAATATTCTTAGGAAAACTGAGTTAGATGAATTAAATGAAAACAACTTTCAAAAATAACACTTAATTTTAATTGTTAAATTTTACGGAACACAATCTTAATTCACAAAAAATAAATAAATGAAACGGATTTTTAAACGAATACAAGGCAAATTTAAGAATAAGCAGAATTGGTTATCCAAACGGGCAGAGTTTTCCCGTATCAAGTAAACCGCACGAAAAAGGTGGTTCGAAATGAGAGCGCAGCGACTTATATAGGCGCATGACGGCGATCTTCCGCTATCCCCTCTGCTTGTGTGACATCACTTCTCCGCTAACAATATGTTATAATCATATCACCACAAGCGATCATAACGCAGATAACGCCCGCATGGCCTGACCGTTCGAAGCTATCTGTAGACGGCATGTTAGAGGAAGTATGTGTATATTCACACTTAATCCATTTGTAAATTTTATAATTCTGTGCCTCCTGTTATAAGTGATACAAGTGAAAAATCTAATCTAATCAAAAAAATTCTAGTTCATAAACTAAGTGAGCTACATGTAACATGAGTACCTTCTTTTGTATACAAAAACATTTACTGTCACCGTACTTTTAGTTTTTTGTAGTAAATATTATAATATTAAAGTAATTCATCAAAAACCTGTGACTTATACCTTTTTTATTTCAAATGTGTGCTAATATTACGTGATAAATGATACAAGTAGAGTTAAATTATGTTGCACCTATAAATTGTCTTTGTGTAAACTGATATATGACTGATTAGGGTACAATTCTATATAGATTTTGAGCCGTATTGGGGCGGCTTAGAATACTAACCCCAATCCCACGCCGGATGGGTGTCGTAAAAGGCGACTAAATCCGGCCCGCTGGTGGTAGGCCCCTCGAGGGATTATATTAGTAAAATATTGATTTTAATTGTTAATTAATACCATTATTACTATTATTATTTCTCCATGGGGTTCAGCTGGATATCTACATAATCTACCACCCTCGAGCATGAGTCAACTGCCAAACGACTCGTCGTGTTCCGGCTGGGGGCTTGATAGCCAGTTCTTTTTTTCTTTCTTTTTCTTCTTTCTTTCTTGGCCGGCAACGCATCGATGATGCCTTTGCTATTCCTGATGTTCATGGGCGACGATAGTCACTTACCATCAGATGGATCGTCAGCTCGTTTTCCGGCTATTTCCATAAAAAAAAAGATTCATATAGAATTGTACCCTAACCAGTATTGGTTTATAGTGTTAAATTTAATATTCGTAAGGAATAAAACTATCTTGAAACTAGGTGAATATTCTATGTTTAATTGTAACTGGTAGATATTTTATGGCCAGGTAACCTTTTACACCGTTAACTGGTGACGGGTTTTCGTTTAGTAAACAGCGGGTAACAGGATGCAACAGACTAAGAACGGAGTGACGACGCAGGATGGGGAAAACTAGCAGTGGACTCTGTAAAGCTGATGAATAAGTCTTTCGAAGGGTCCTGGGTTCGATTCTCAGGGAGTTATAAAAAAAAATAGTTGTAATTTCTGCTCTCGGTCTGGGTGTGCGCTCTCGTCTTTGTGTCCATGCCACCCACGACACTCACGTGGGGCAACGAATGTATAGGTTTTTTTTTTGTAGAAATATAATCCTAGTTCTAGATTGGTAAATTTACAAAATTACGTGCATAAGTGTATCAGTGATACCTACATGAATAAATTAAGTATTTTGAATTTGAATAGATCATGCATATTTTGTCTTGAATTGAACTGAATTGAATTTGTGTCGATTTTAATGATAGATGGCCCAGCATGTTTTACTGCTACTGCATTTGGAAAACGGATCTTTGATTTCTTCCTACTTCATTTTGTGGTGCCGTCGACTTTATTCACCTTTGCGTGACAATACTACCCACGACATAGGAACTCACAATGCATGCATATTTTTGCAATAGGTGCATATTTTTATAATAATTCTCGAAAGAAAATCTCGCACTGTAAACGAACTACCACTCTCAACACAATAAAGGGAATTAAATAGCACTTATTTTATCTCCACTTAATATCGGTATATCCAGAGAGAATTCAGCATCTTCAGGCTATCCGTATCTATTGTATATTTAACAGAAGAATAACATTAGTAGAAAGTGGAGTAAGGCAAAAATGGATGCTTTCCGACTGATTGGTCCAATCTGAGAAGATCACAGCGGGGGCGTGTCTCTCGTGCCATCGTGCCGGCCTGGAGAGCACGGCTGTTCGTAAGGACCTGTGCAGAAACCATTTTTATATTAAGTACCCCTTTTTCTTTTATGAAACTACCTAAGTCCTACGTGGTTCAGGACATCGAGCGATTATGATATGTGTACTGAACCTTAAGGTCAGCCAGCAGGGTCTTAGGTAGGAAATCCCTACTGGAGATGCATCCGATACCGATATGTCGGCATTATCGTTTTCCTATATATCAGAATATCTATTAACTATTCATCGGATACACGCGATATCCCGGCTTAAGCTCGTTTGTGTAAACGCTTTAGAATTATTTAAGTAGAATCATTCAATGTGTAAAAAGCTAATACTTTTATAGTATAACTAGCTGCCCCGACAGACTTCGTTCTGTCAAAAGTTTTTTTTTTTATATTATTATTTTTGTATGCTGTATCATAAAAAAATAAAAACAAAAAAAAATTGTCAAAAAAATAAAAAATAAAAATTAGGGGTGGACCACCCTTAACATTTAGGGAGATGAAAAATAGATGTTGTCCGATTCTCCATCCTAGCCGATATGCACGCTAAGATTCACTACAATCGGTCGAGCCGTTTCAGGGGAATTCAACTTCTAACACCGTGACACGAGAATTTTATATATTAGATATGCATTAGAAACACACACACACACGCATAATATACACAAAATATCAATATGAAGTAATTCGGTCGAATTTTGACCTCCTTCATATCTGCGTGATAAGTTTCATTATCATAATTTGTCCCATAATCACGTACTTCGTTCTTCCAACAATCTTACCTTACTAGCCCCCCCCCCCTCACCCACTTCTTCATTTTTTCATAAATCCTTCACTCTGACTGCTATACGTCTTTGGAACTCTTTACGTTACTTTTCTTTGTAGTTTCTTTTAAAAGACTACTTAAGGAACACTATCTTCTTTCCTAATTTGTCATCTTTCTTCTCTTTTTTCTTTTCTTGGCTATACATTATTTTTGGTCACTGCTCTTTTATTAGTATGTTAATTTGCCATTTGAAAATACTTTCTTTCCTCTTTATCTTTCATCTCTGCTATTAATTTCATAATATAATCGTTTTATTTCATGTAGTACGCCTGTACCCATTTTCTGTTCTTGCCGTTGTCAATCTACTGCTGGGTTGCCTGGAAGAAATTGATTGAAAGATGTTCTCTTCATGTTTATTATGTTATGGTGTACAAACAATAAAGTGTTAAATAAATAAATAAATAGGTGTTGTACGGCGTAACTCGTAAAATCAGGAGGCTGATGAGTGCAGGGGTAGCGTGGCCGCAGTGAGTGCGTCAGCGGGGGGTTCGGGAGTAAAACACGTGACCGAGCTGACTGTAGTTGTTTATTGCACTGACTGGGTTGCTAATTAATAAGGGTTTTTATTTGTGGCAGACGTTAGCTGAGTCACGTCTTGTACATGTTCACGGGCTCTGAATGCCCAACTAGGTGACTACGTGTTTGGTGCGAGGCCGCTGCGCTAAGCACCATGTATGAGTATTTGTTAACTCGTACAGGTGTAATCTCCGAACTTATTGGCCGGGCTGGAGTTGCACAACTGCCCCGTCCGCCCTCGCTCCTCCGCTGATACCTTATTTAATTTTTACGTTCTGCGAATCGACTCGCGCCTAACTTCAGCCCGGCCAAAAAGATTGGGGAGTACTGTATATAAGTGTATTACGTGGGGTTCCATAGATTTGTGTCCAATGTCAGCTACTCCATATAAAGGCAATTTAACTGATGCCTTCGCTGAAGCCCCACTCTATCAATAAGGTCATTAACATCGCAGGTGTAACTCTATACCGATAAAAATAATCAAAGCGTCTTTCTGTTGGTGTAGAATAAGAGAATAAGCTATTTATGTCATATAATATGTGATTATAGTTTACACTAGTTGTTTGATTATAACGAAAAACTGAGCACAGACGTACTGATGTTTTCACAATTTTTTCCTAAATTCCTCCTTGATTTTGAAAAAGTCTGAGTAACTTTTAAAAACTTTTTTTCCACACGCACACGTTTCTACCTCCTCAATCCTAATAAAACAGAAGCCAAATTTAACTTATTTAATAGACAATATTAATAATAGCAACTGCACTCGATTTCGTAATGATCGCATTTTTTTTATAAAATATAACTATCCCATGTTATTCAGAAAGAATACAGCATTCAATTGGTGAAATTACTTTTAAAATCGGTCCAGTAATTTTTGAGCTCACTTGGTACAGTAAAAATACAAAAAAAACTTTCCTCTTCTTAATAATATTAGGTAAGTATAGATGAAAAAAGATGACATCATATTACGCATATGAATGCTGGTTGCGGATTACTATTACGTAGTCAGACCCTATGAAGCAAGGGACCAGGATAACCTTATCCTGAAGGTCTTATCCTGAAACCTGGGATCTCCCAGGTTGAGGCAGGTATTTCTGTGACACATTTTTTTTTCAATACATCCACATCAATAAAACTCATAAGATTTGAACAACAATGTGCAACGCACCTAACACCATAATAGAAACAATTGGGAAATCCAGATGGAATCATCCAGTGGCAGATCACTTGTTGGTGGGGGCGTGTCTAGCTCGCACCACGCCCCCCAGCCGACACCAGGCCTCGTGGCCGCTGCGACCAGCACCAGTCTTGCAACGGACGCCGCGCGGTACACACCTCAGCAGCAATGGCGCATCTCTTACGCTTCGATATGAACTTCCTCTCCCCGGAACGCTGACGACTACTCAAACATAAGGTATGATTTTTTATTTGTAATTAGATCAGCTCATAACTTTAGCCAACTTGTCAATGTTTATGAAAAAGTTGGAAGTAATGATTATGACGCAAAGTTTTTTGTTGATATCACAGTAATCCAGTAATTATCACAAGACTAAACTACTGTTGATCCCTTCCTTGCGTACTAACTATTCTCACGACAGAGAAGACATGGCGCATCCTTCTCTTAAAAATTACCACTCACTTTAAAAATTTCTTTGGTTCGGAAAAAAGTGCGGGGAAAGAGAGTCGAAAGTTGGTTGACCAAAGTTTCCGAAAGCTATTACGATAATTCTGACCGATTACTATTTCCAGTGCCTTCCGAAAATTACCCATCAACTGCAAACCGTGTTTAGATCTGTAGAAAGAAAATCAAATGCGACCGACAAGACATTGTCGACCGAGAAGAGAGTTTTGTAAAAATCTTATAAATGCCATCCATCCGTCCATCATCCTTTACGAGTCCACTGCTGGACATAGGCCTCTCCTAATTTGCGCCACTCTGGCCGGTTCTGAGCATTCTGAATCCAGTGAAAACCCGCTGTCTTCCTCATGTCGGGTCTTTGCCATAGACATAAAAATTCCAAACATGATAATTGATTTATCACACAAGTGTCTTGTCACAATTAGTACAAGCTAAGTTATCAAGATTACATTATTAAGGTATTTGTACACAAGTTTCAGAACTTTTCAGTTTCTGTAGTTTTTTTTTTAGTTAATGCTTAATAATAAATAAATAAACGGTAAAACACTCGTACCCCCGCAGTAGGTTATTACCTGTGTCGCGGGTGGCATGGACGTCACATATAACACACCACAATCACACCCAAATGGCCAATAACCTATGTGTTAATCCAAAGTATAGGCTATCTCCATTCCAAATTTCAGCTAAATCGATTCAGTAGTTGTGACGTGATTGAGGAACAAACATCCAAACATCTTCACGAACTTTCACATTTATAATAATAGAATTGTATGTGTATTATGTACTTTGTATTCCACTAGGATATACAAAGGACTAAGCAAATTCAAACAGAGCTTAACGAGGCTTTTTGATAACCCTGCATTATTATTTTTCACGACTTTTTGACAATACTCAGTAATTAACAAAATAGTCGATACAACAAGCGCCATGCATTACCGCCCGGCCACAGCTACTGGCGGCGCGGATTGCGGCGCGGCGAGCGGCGCGGCGGGCGGCGCGATTTGCGGTGGTATGCCACAGCTAGATTAGTTGCGACCGCGGCGGCGTCAGCGGTGGACGTACTTAGACTACTATATAATAATATTATATATAATAATATTGATAAATAATCTGTAGATAAATAGTAACATTGTTTTGTGTTCCTTCCTTGTGCTCTTTATGTATATTTTGGTGTACAAACAATAAAGTGTTAAATGTAATAAATAAATAAATAACATAACAATGTAAGCAGGTAATTAAGATACCGGCCATGTTTGTCATTATAAGAAAAACGAATACAAAAGGGTATGATGGAATGAGCTGTCACATGGATTATTAAGAAAATATGATGAGAACTAGTCTTTGAAGCAGTCGATTGTTTTACTATTGTTCATGAAATAAAGATAAATATAATACATCAAGAATAAACAATAATAAATAATAGGATAAATATAATACATGCTGAGTTCGTCCACCGATACGGCCACGCGCGGCATTTGTTTCACTCGCGCACCGCGCAGTCCGCCGCCGCCGCGACTCTCACCGCGCCGCCGGTCGCGCCGCAAAACGCGCCGCTGTAGCTGTGGCATACTCCATACGTTGTCTACCATTTGTTCTCGCCGCTCACCGCTTGCCGCGCCGCTCACCGCGCCGCAATCCGCGCCGCCAGTAGCTGTGGCCGGGCCCTTAGACTAGATTAGCTTACCGGGTGATTTTCGTATAGCCTATCAAACTATTTTTTTTTCTAAAATAAAAGTAGCCTACGTTACTCCTTGTTACATCAGCTATCTGCCAGTGAAAGTCCCGTCAAAGTTGGTCCAGCCATTTCAGAGATTAGCCGGAACAAACAGACAGACAGACAGACAAAAATTGTAAAAAATGTTGTTTTGGTATATGTACCGTGTATACATCCAAATGCACGTAGTAAAAAGCGGTTATTTTAATATTACAAACAGACACCCCAATTTTATTTATTTGTATATATGTATAGATTACATCCACGTTATGCCGCGTATGTAAGCTATTAAATAAAGTATTAGTTAACCTGCTACCCGTAGCGACGTGTGTGTGGGAATCCTTAGAGACGTTAAAGAACAGAAGGTTAAAAAATGTGACCTCTACATTCATTTTAATGTGTTTAATGTTCATTAAATTAATTTAATGTTTGCCGAATGAATCACTGGATGTGTTAGAGAATTAATCCTTTCTTTCTTAAGAAAGATTGAGGTCAATGGTCATACGTCAGCAGCTCAACGGCATATATATTAGCTGCTTATATATGAATAAATAAATAACGACATACAATCAAAATTTTAGCAAAAGAAATAAACGACTTCAAAGAATGTCTAATGTCTAATGTAATGTGTATGAAAAAACGTAGTATATCAAAATTGCCTTAAGTATGCTCATAATATAGTAGTTCCCTGAAGTTCTCATGTATTCCTTTACCAGAATTTAATTTTGATCAGCATGGAACCGATGTAAAAGTATATTTTTTTCCCTTTCAAATAAAAAATAATTTCCAAATCGGTTAATAAATGCCGGTTTTAGGCGGAGGATATTATTTCTATATACTCAGTTCGTTATATTTGACACCCGATATCTTTGGAGATTCTGCATTCTATGAAATTTCAACTTATTGAAATCTCGGCGAATATTCCTGTTTGAGTAAAACAATATCTTGTGTAAACTGTTGCAACGTTTGGGGTTAAAGTATATTATATTATATGTACATGCAGTGCAGTATAGAAGCAGTTACGAACATGTATCGTCATGTTGTTTTTTTAACCAACCGAAAAAGACGACTGTATTTTTTTATGTTTGTTACCTCAGAACTTTCGACTGGGTGATCCGATTTTGATAATTATTTTTTTAATCGAAAGCTGGTGCTTGTTATGTGATTCCGTTTAAATTCGAGCTAGATCTGACTGGTAGTTTGTGAGTTATTTTGAAGTCGGTTATTTTTTGTTAAGAATAATTGTTATTGCGATATAAATGGAGAAATGAGAGATAATTCGAACCAACCCGCTCTTTTTATACACTTTCAGGGTATTTTTATTGAAGACTTTCAAGGTATTTTTATTGAAAGAGCAGAAAAATATTCTTTCCTTCCTTCAGAACGTGTAAAACTTACCAAATATTATGGTGTCACTTTTGACTCGGAAATGTAGTACACGTTTAAGTTTTTATTTCTATTTGTTAACACATTCTTGTGTTGAATGTTCCCGTCCCGTCATTACGGCGGGTTCCTGGCTCTACCCTCCACCTGTTGCTACAACTTGTTGCTACGTCAGATAGTTTGAAATTTCGTGCCTCTTTGTCATTTTTTAAATAGTTTCTTACGGGTACTATTTAGTTCTGCCAAACATAAAGTAGCTTTAACTTTGACTTTAGCTTTATGTTCAACCTGGGGAAGGTTCTAAATCATCAGTCCACCTGGTCGGGGGGCGTCCTATGCTCCTTTTACCTAGACGTGGGCGCCATTCGAGGACCTTTCTTCCCCAACCATTATCAGTCCCTCGAACTATGTGGCCAGCCCATTGCCACTTCAGCCGGCTTATTCGATGAGCTATGTCGGTTAACCTTATTCGTCTACGGATTTTTTTTATACCGATTAAGTTAGTGCTTGACCACAAAACCACCTGATGGTAAGCAGTAATGAAGCCTTGGATGGTAAAGCACACTAACTTAGTAGAAGCCTATTCACTCTTGACTTGAAGACATCCACATTATAATTATTATAACACCCATTTCATCCTGATTCGATGCTTTATGTTAACTTTGTTTAATCCGTTAACAATCTCTTACCCATTTGGAATCTAAGTGGAATTCAAGGTTCGATTCCTGGCTGGGATAGGTATATTTATATGATAAAGTTTATGCTCCTACATTAAGTAATTGTCTTGTTTCATTTGTGCATACCACCCACAATACAAGGAGTCCTAGTGTAAGGTTGCAAATGCATGAGAAATTTATTTATAGAACGAAACATTAAAAAGCTCATTGACGCCTGTACTGATAGTGCATAACCCTGAAATAACCCAAAGTATGTGACGTAGTTCGTGTCAACACCAGACGGAGCCCGTCACACATGTAGAATAGCGATTTCAGCGATATGGGATGGCCTTCGTATGAATATACAAAACCTACGAACACATAGAATACCTATACAATAACTACGGCATCCAAGTGTTAACGTACGGTTACAAATCATAACAATAACTTTCAAATTTATTAACCTGTTAACCGAGCGGGACGTATAAATACGTCAAACGTAAACAATAGCGTGTACGGGTAGGACGTATGAATACGTCCTCGAAACGTGGTACGTGGTGGAACGTATAGTAATTTGTTAATTCGATATTTCCATATTTTTGTTAGTACCTATTGTTTTCTATTAGTTTGTAACGAAAACATTTATATTTCATAGCCTTTTCATTTATTTTAAGCATAAATAAAAAATAAAAAAATAATATGAACGTATTGACACGTCCGTCCTAGTGAAAGAGCTCGCGCCCGTTACAAAGTACGTAATTAAAAAGGGAACTCCCCGGTTAACAGGTTAAAAGTTTGCAAAACCGAGTCATGTTTATGTTTATACTAGCATAGAATTAAATTCGCATTTACAATAATTTAATTATTTCGGTTTATTCTATTTCATTTTTACCGACTTCAAAAAAGGAGGAGATATTCAATTCAGCTGTATTTTTTATGTTTGTTACCTCAGAACTTTCGACTGGTTGAACCGATTTTGATTATTCTTTTTTTAATCAAAAGTTGATGCTTGTCATGTGGTCCCACTTAAATTTGAGCTACATCTGATGAATAGTTTTTGAGTTATTTTGAAGTCGGTTATTTTTTTCTTGGTAAAGTTCAGATTATATATGTGGTTATTACCTAGGCCTATACCATATATTATATTTTGAAAATAAACATTTTTAACTACAACTCTTCATCCGTATAAATAAGGCAAGTAATAAATTCATCAAAAATAGATCATAAAGATTTAACATAGTTACTCGTATGGTGTCTCATTGCCTTGAGGGTTCCCGCGGCACCCCCATACGATGGCATCTCTACCAAGATTTAGCCCTTGACACAAAGTTCACGCTCGAGGCATTGGATGCGTTATGATACATACGTTCTTCTCTTTTCTTTCTTGGCTTGGCTGGCAACGGCGATGACTAAAGTAACTACGGTTTTCCATGGGCATAAGACCACTTACCATTTAGCTGCCCGCTATTAACATAATATAAAGTTATAAACATTAAAATTAAAAAAAAAAACACTTCATAAAAAGCAAACATAGCTAAGAACCATCTCGATCACGTCACAAAAAACGCATTATAATTGGTCCATTTATTTAGGAGTTACGATGCCACAGACAGACACACACATACACATTAGACACGTCAAACATAATAATATAACACCCCTCTTTTTGCGTTTAAGATAAGTACTATTATACAATGTCTTCTGTGGTTTAAGTTAAATAATTCTTGACAAAAAATAACTGACTTCAAAATTAAGGATAACTCAAAAACTACTTGTCATATCTCGCTCAAATTTAAGTGGGGCTACATGACAAGCACCAGCTTTATATTAAAAAAGAATCATCAAAATCTGTTCACTCAGTCGAAAGTTTTGAAGTAACAAACATAAAAAAAATAGTGGAATTGAATACCTCCTCCTTTTTCGAAGTCGGTTAAAACATGACACGCATGGATTGAAAACTCTATTCCTGCAAGTTTTTTGTTTGATAAATACTTTTTACGGCGGTAATCGGCTTACGGCCAGACGCCGGCTGACTACGCAGCCGAGTGTGTGCCGAGATCTCGATGCGACTTACGCCTAACAATGAGCTAGTTCCCTTGACATCTTACTGCAGGTCACCAGAGTTCGTTCAGTATATGTTTCTCTATGGAACATCAATGAACTATCGAAGTTTACAGTCAAACGAAGCAAACTATTGATCAAGTGGGTT
Source organism: Thymelicus acteon (assembly GCA_951805285.1). Lineage (NCBI taxonomy): Eukaryota > Metazoa > Arthropoda > Insecta > Lepidoptera > Hesperiidae > Thymelicus > Thymelicus acteon. Next base: position 1,668,673 of record OX638226.1, on the reverse strand, counting down.
AATTATGGTATTAATGTCACCCATTGTCAGTAACTAAACGCCGTGTAACTAATTCAACTAGGTGTAAATCCGCTTGGATCTTCAACGTAATCACATTCCACGGTTAATGGTTCGGTGAGGAGGAAACCTTAACACCATGGTAAAGTATAGACAGGTAATGTTGGATAACACCTTATTTTAGCTAAGGCTACGTTACACATTGCAAGATTGCACAAATAGAATTCAGCTTAAGACTCGAAAATGAATGGCGTTTGTACTTGAAATACTGGCTGATCTGTGAATAGAAAAAAACTAACCTCGGGAGTTTCTTGCTGATTTTCCCTGGACCACAAACGGTAGGGATTTGTTAATGCGATGCCGTAAATTGACTTTCAGAAACAGAATATAAAAAACCGAATTCGAATAAAAATATTTGACTTTAACTTTGATCCAAACGAGTCTATTCATCGTTTTGATTAACGATCATTTTTGTGTCATCACACTGGCGCTTATCAGAACACGTATTTTTTTTGGTTTGATAGACCTACATTTTTTGACGTTAAAAATAAAAGAGTACCTAGTGGGTTTTGTGATATATTTGAGTACCTATAGACAAAATCCCAAAATAAAATTCAACCACCACTATCTTTTTAATTAATCCTAACATTACTTATAATACGCTCCAGTCCTCGTGACTCCCAGAGAATGCTTGCGCAAATGGAATCGTAGTTTTTGTTACAAGTAGTGCAAAATAAATTTCGATTTCATTTTCTCAATGAAAATAACAACAAGCACTTTGGAATGGAAAAAGCAACCTTGCAGTTGAAGCAAAGATATAAATTAAGTAAAAAATAGCTATATTGATATGTTACATACAGGTGTTATAAATATAGTAACCGTGAGTACCTACAAGCCAAGGTGTCATTACAAGTTGAATAGAGTTGATAATGACATTGACAAGTTCTATAGCTCGCCATCTAACTACGGGAACCCAATCTAAATGAGGGGAGACATGCAAGTCTCTACTCTGGGCGATAGGGCGATCCCTGTGGGCGATACGCTTTATTTGACAGGTGATAAAATAGTCGTCCGGTTTAAGTGGGCCTTTATGAGAATTTTTCTGTCGCAGAAAAGATGTGAAAGAGGAATCTGAATGCCCTACGCTTATGATGAGTTCCCTCTTCTTATATGTTGGAACACATGATCATAGCCTACTTTGTACTTAACATTAGAATGATATTTTATGTCTACCACGAACCTGAAAAAAGACGGATGTAATCCCAACAGCAAATTCAGCGAAGCACCCATAGTAATACCAACTCTCTATTCGTACAAATTATATTTATCTTTTATGTGTTACCTCTTACGGCATAGTGCAACATTAAATAAGTATTATTTTAAATCTTTGAAAGCAGCAAACATCATAGAAACTTGGCATTTTTACAAGTGAAAACCATTATAATAAAATATTTTCTCATATAGGCTCTCAGATTTAAATTTGTTTAAAAAATTATATAGTATTTGACAAAGGCCTCCCCTAATGGGCGCGGTCCTGGGACATCTAAGTTTAGCAAACCTCGCTGTCTTCCTGGTTGAGGGAAGATCTGTGCTCCTTTTACTGAGGAATATTTTATATTACTTCTTAACTTAACAGGGACTTGAAAAAAAGACGGACGTAACCTCGTCTAATCGAGAGTGAAGCATAGCAATGGCCGCCCGCTTAGGTACCATGTGTGCGTAATTTGTGCGTAAGTTGGGTAATGTGTGGGTGTGTGTACTTGTACGAATAGAGAGTTGGTATTACTATGGGTGCTTCACTGAATTTGTTGTTGGGGTTACGTCCGTCTTTTTTTAGGTCCTTGGTTCTTAAGAAAGATTTCGTGAAGGAAAATTATTACTTTAAGAGTCAGTTAAAAACTATGCAAAGCATTTGTAATACCTTCTCACAAATAAAATGTTTGCAAAATTTTAAGAAATTACTTTGTGAGCTGGTGTCAAAAGAAAAGGGAAAGGATAACTCACTCAATGTAAATACTGAGCGAGGGTTCCGTTTATGTAAATAGTATGTTTTGTGACACAAGACTACATTTAGTTGAAGTGTGCGGGCTGTTTCTGACATGTCGTACACCAGAGCTGCAGAGGTTCGTGGATGTGACAACTAAACACTTTCTAATGAACGTACTCACGGCTCACGGTGTTGTTGATATGGTGTCAGTCGTAAAACACTGAATTCTAGTACAGTGCGTGAGCGTTTATATTTCTATTCTACTATCCTATTTCCTACTAATATTATAAATGTGAAATGGATGTATTTAAGTAACTACATCCTCACAAACAAACAAATTTTCATGAAATTAAGCACATAACATAGTATGTAGACAATTTTCTGGAATAAGTATCCTATAACTTAGTATCCCGGGTACAACGCGGGCCAAGCAGCAGAAAGAGTGAGTATCATGAGTACTCATAATATGTTTTATAGCTAAAAGTAACTGGATAAAAATCAGCATACAAAATCCATATTGTGAGTAACCGTACTTATTATAAAACGCAATCTGCGATGAAACAGGTCTAAATTCATAAATAACCGCTAAGTTAAAACTTTAAACCACATTTAGCTGAACCCTAGGAGATAGTGAAAGTCCGGCATACCGAGCGACATGCCGACATCGACATGCCGCCATGCCGCGCACTCCGGCATGCCGCCCTCTTTGACCTGTCGCTACTTTAAGAAAAACTTTATACAAACTTCAAAGCTTAGGAGTTGTCGAGGTCAAATGTATTATTTTTATTTCAATCAACAATGAGCTGTTGTTTTATTTCGAAAGATGTAAAAAAATACCTTTTGTATTTTATTAAATACCTGAAAGGACAATACTGCCTATTTATAGGCAATTCTTAACGTTGAATAAGAAATTATAAGCCTTAGTTACTGTGTTTATATTCATTTACGGAAGGTGTATCCTTTCAAATGTTATGGGATTATAACAGTTGTTGTAAAAACACGAAAATCGATAACATCAATCGTTATAATTATTCAAATTCCTCTGTAATTATAGACATGTATGGCATGTCACAGACTCAGCAGTGAGCATGGAATGCATGGTGAATGAATGGTGCGCATGCCTCTTGCCATTGCTTACTGTATGCTAGGAATTAAGACTGAGAAGCTCGGATGGTTCTGTGTCCACATTGACAGCTGCAATGCACCTATACTCCGTTCAAACTCGATGTGGAATAAATGTAAACAAACTGTTGCCTAGCAACCACAAACAACCAGGTGCATGAAATTTTTTATCGTATTAACAGTTCACGGCTAGGTCTCCGGTCACAAATCACTTTAATATTCTAACCTTAAAACAATAATTTTGTGAAAAGGTTTGAAGTCGCTTCACGTGATTAAGAATGTAGGAACGCGAGTTATTCAATGTTTTAATTATGTTATTAAATTGTTTTAAGATATTATTGTTATAGGTCAATAGTAAAATAATGAAGACATCATAAAATAACTTGTGATGATTATTTAGTTCTTTAATAGTTATTTGGTGTGCGAAATACAAATCGGTTTGTGAAAACCCTACAAAGGAATTGTAATGGTTTGTTTACATCGAGTCCAACCCGAATGTGACTGGAAGTATAGTGGTTGTTTGTCGATTTACAATGTTGTGTGTGAGGTACTTGCTCCAGTGATGGACGCTTCGTCAGTCCAATCCAATACAAATTAACGGGTTGATTTCACCCTAATAATGTGACAACTTGTGAATATGAATATTTGCGTGAACTAAATTCGTAGGAAACTGAATAATAATATAAACTTTTTTCACAAAAAAGCGTACCATAAAACCATGTGAAGTTATTTATTTTAATGCATTTTTAAAACTTGTCAAATACGGGTACAAATACTCTATACAAAAATAAGAAAATTTACAGTATATCACATACTTTTTAACTACCATGGCACTAACTTATTTTCATATGACCAATATCGATATCATGATCATTTCAGAACAGTTCTGAAAGTAAAAAATGAAATATTCCAATTTGATAAAGTGATCTGTATAATTTGCAAACTGAAACTCAAACATAAACGTAACTAAAAGGTTGAATATTGAAATGAAATTAATTATTCATTCAATCTTTTTAGAATCTTGGTTAAGAGAATGTTTCAATACTTTTTTAATTAATCGTTATCAAAATCACAACGCGTCTTTTAAGTACCTATTGAGAAAATAAGTTCAAAAAACCATTTAAGTACTAGGTATCTTTAAAACACTCTTTACCTCTTTTATGAATACTTCGCATACCAAGTTTCAGAAAAAGCCAAAAGGTAGTTTATAAGGCCAACAAAGTAGCAGACATTCAAATTCAAAATATTAGCTTATATTTAACTATACCTATTACTATACCTATTACTATACCTATTACTCGTATCTACGCATATTTATTACTATAACATTAATAAAACTGTCAAACATTCAAAATTTTATCCCAAAAATAAGGTGAAATGATTCCGATGAGGGTTCCAAAGTAGTAAGTATATCGACTACTCAGATGTGATAGTTTTCCTTGTAAATTCATCATTTAACCTATTTTTGAAATTTTTTTCACTTGTCAAACTCCAACCGTTTAGCCGACAGGGGGAGCACACATGATTCTAACCAAAATTAGCACTTTAAAGTCAAGTATTTCGCAAACGAACCCCTAATTCCAAAAAGAGTCTTAGAAGACCCATAATATTTTTGGAAGACCTTTTCAACGATATCCCACATTATACGGTACGCGACGAATAAAAAAATCATCCTCACATTACCTGTAGGGGAAGTACCCTGAAAAAAAGTTTTTCAATATTTTATTCTACGATTCTGGAGTCTTTAAGGGTCTTGGCGCTTTGCTTCGGACAGACGGACGGACGGACAGATGGACGGACGGACGGACAGACGGACGGGCGGACGGACAGATGGACGGACATGACAGAACTATAAGGGTTCCGATTTTTCTTGATTATTCTTTATATATTCGAAAGCTGGTGCTTGTCATGTGGTCCCATTTAGGTAAATTTGAGCGAGATCTGACGAGTAGTTTTTGAGTTATCCCTAATAATGCGTATTTCATTTACTTCGACTACGTTGATTATGTTCTTATTTTATTTTGAAGTCGGTTATTTTTTCATTAAATTTTTTCAAAGTACACGATACCTAACTTGCTATTGATATCAATCAACATATAGCGTGGGGTCTAGTCCCTGAACCTTCACAAGTAGCTGCTCAACACGAACCCGAACTAAACCAAATTTTTCTTCGATTTGATTTACGTACTTTTCTCTTTTCATTGTGTATAGAGCTTGGAGAGAAGACAAGAAAAAAACTGAATAGAAAATACAAATGGAAGAAGAAAACGTTCAAGAGCTGGTTCATCCACCAGCATAAAGAGAATAAAACAAACGATTTACAAATTCTGCCCAATCAGAGCTATTATACTTATCTGTAGCGGCGCTTAACCTTACAAAGACCTCATGTAAGCGAATCCATTTAAGTTTAAGCCGGCCATGAATGATGGCGACTCGTTTTATTGACAATAACGTTTGGAGTCGGCCGTAAAGCGCACAATGCGGAGCCCCTTGCGTGGATATTTTGCATTTAATCCCCCACTGAATCTTACAAACACATTGAGAATGTTTCCGGAAGGGAAATTGATTTAGGTCTCATGCCTTTCCAAATTGTTGATGTTTACAGCGTAAACAAGGTATGTACTCGTATGTACCTACTCTGTTTCACGAGTAACAGTTTCTACACATATCATTTGATCGACAAAAGCCATGAGAACAAATCCCTCCAAAATCAATCGTGAACATTAAATTTTGTGCAATATCGAAGAACACGTCTGTGATCCAAAAACATTAAAAGGTGTCACAGATACTACTATAAGATATAATATAATCATACTTAATATTATAAATTTGAATGTAAGTTTGTATGTTACGCTTTCACCCGAAAACTACTTAACCGATTTGACTGAGATAGCCTATACCCTGGATTAAAACATAGGCTACTTTTTATCCCGGAAAAGTTCAGAGTTCCCACAGGATTATAAAAATCGATCTCTATCGCGGGCGAAGCCGCGAGCAACAGCTAGTACATAATAAAGATATAAGATACGAGTAACCGCCCTCGCTTTGCTTCGGTTTTCTTATTTTTTTACACCTTGGGTTACATTATTGGAGTTTTATTAAGGATCCCAAATTTTTTTGATAATATAATATAGCCTATGTCACCCGGGGATAGTGTAGCTTCCCAACAGTAAAAGAATTTTTGAAATCAGTTCAGTTGTTTCGGAGCCTATTCAATGCAAACAAACAATCTTTCCTCTCTATATATTAGTATAGATAAATGTCAAAGTTTGTGAGTGAGGATGTACGGATGTTTTTACTCTTTCACGAAAAAGCTACTAAACCGATTTTCATAAAATTTTGCACAAAGGTAGACAACGATGTGGAGTAACATATTATAGGGTACTAATCAGTGGCGTAGCTAAGGAGGCCCCATATCAATATTTGTTGGGGGGGCCCCTCAACGTCGGCTGTCAAATATAAAAGGAGCGCAATGTAGCGGTCGTAGGCCACTGGCGTGGCGAGCTTTTTTTGGGAGTGTTTATGGGGGCCCCTATATGCTGGGGGCCCCGTATAATTGATACGGCTGATACGGCGGTAGCTACGCCCCTGGTACTAATTATCCCAAGAAACGTAAGTAAAGTCCCGGCAGGGCGCTAGTCACCAATGAGGCGGTGGCCATCCGAGACCACCGTTCGCTCGTTTGACGACTGTTACCATAAAGTGAAGTTAATAATGTTCCTCATATAAATTGTGGAAATGTCGACGATCGTTGTTTTGTTACGTCGCTTTTTGGTTACTTAGTTTGGGAAGCTTAGCCGCGAGGTGTCCTTTAAACTAATGTGGCTTCACGAAGTTTAGAAACAAGTTGAAAACTATTCGATAAGCCCCATAGCTGAGGTTTAACGAGGACGAGTAATGGTAACATTAATATACCGCACAATAATCTATCGACAATGGTGGAATCTGATGAAAATGTGAAGGTGGCTCACAGTTAAGAGGCTATTAACTCACGAGGTCACATTGAGATCTCCAGCCAGGCTAAGTGATGATGCATGAGGAGCAACATTGCTCCGATAGTTCAGAATTTCTATATAAAAACGTTGTAGAAAACTTCCCGGAAACTTCCACAGCATGATTCAGATCTCACTTTTTTTTTCGAATGAACAGTTATTGGCCTAGCAAGTAGCGACCTTCACAGCTTCACACGAACAGAGGGTCGAGGATGTTGTGGACTTGGAAGTCCTCTTATTGGTTATTGTGTACAATAACCTCAATTCGACGACCCGTGTGGCGCAGTGGTTACCATACCGGATCGCCGCACCGAGGGTTCTGGGTTCGATTCCCAGCAAGGCGGAAATTTGAATGATGAGTTTGAATTTCTGTTCTCGGTCTGGGTGTGAATGTCCTTGTCTAGTGTGTTGTCCATGGCACCCACGACACAGGGAATCCTAGTGTGGGGCTATGAGTGTGAAGCGTTATTTATTTATTTATTATTATAATTACAATATACATAGATACTTTTAGTACCACATTACACAGCTACGTACGGGTTATATAGTTACACACTTTATATCCAATCTACTTAGGAACAATAAAGTCATTGTCTATTTTCATTACTGGGTCTCCCGCAGCAGATTATCTTGACAGATCCTAATAGCTCGTAGCGCTGAAGTATCTCTGAGTTGATTCTCATCGTCATTACCCCTAAATCTAATCAAAGAAAACATGGAAGTCAATATCTACGTTTTTACAACATTTGACATGGGAGATTATTTTAAGAAGAATTTTTAAGATTTTTCTAATCTTTCTAAAGAACCTGGTTGACCGTCAGTGAATGGAAACCATCTACCCTATCGATTGACCCTATTTTTGGGTTCATATGGTTGATCCCCTCTTAAACGTGAGGGTTACAATGTTTTCCTGCTTCGAAGCAATTGAAAATTAATTTCTAAGTCTTAGAAAATAAGAAATTCGTTGCATATGGCAGACAACCCCAACCTCCCTTATGCAGGACAACAATATGCGAACCACTACTAGTAGCAGTAACTGGTCTTTTTAACCAACTTCAAAAAAGGAGGAGGTTCTCAATTCGACTATATTTTTTATGTGTTACCTCATAACTTCTTACTCGGTGTATCGATTTTGATAATTTTTTTCTATTTCGAAAGCTGGTGCTTGTCATGTGGTCCCGTTTAAAGAGCGAGATCTGACGAGTAGTTTTTGAGTTATCTCTAATAATGCGTATTTGACTTCGACTACTGTGATGATGTTTTCATTTTATTACATGTTCGAAGACTGTTTTTTTGAAGTTGGTTATTTTTTTGTTAAAAGTTATTATGTAAAGAGGATAGCAAACGAGCTTGTGCCACCATCGCCTGCTGCCCTTGAAAATCTGTGCAAATGGCAAGCTGTTTATGAGGAATGAGATAGATTCTATTCCTTCTTCCTATACCTTCTTTATAAACTATTCTTGGTTTCGAAGTAATGATTCTTATAAGTAATAACCTATATTCTAACTAATAACTCCTTCAAGTTAAAAGCAGGTTGAGATATCCAGGAAAAAAGCGAATCGCACGACAGTATCTTACCAAAATGCTGAACCCTAAATTTACCCGAGTAAAACGCCTAACCAAATGTTTCAATATGTTCTTGAATCACAGACTTAACCAAAAAATAAATATTAATAAGACTTAAATAAACCCCCGAACGACATAATGGTCGTATTTTTTCCTTTTTTTAATATTAGTCATATAAACGTCTGTCGTCTGTTTTTGATGGTTGTTTATTTGCCAACCAATCTGCCGCTACTCCAGCAGCCCTCGTCATGTTTACAGATAATTATTGCTGAGCCCTCAGGTGCTCATGTAAAGAGATTCCACGTCCAATTGACAGATTTAGATTATAAAAATATTATTCGCCAAATTATGTGTAAATAAAAAATAATTCATACGTCCATGTTTAAATCACAGGTTTTTGAGGTGTAATGAGTTGTTTGTCTAAGAATTTTGAAATCATGTGTGTGACTTATGGGATTGTGCTTAAATATTAACTTATTTTTAAGTAACAAAAACCCTGCGGTGTTAGAAACATGTGGCGTGGCTCCTTCAAAACTTCTAAAGAATAGTGTATTCAAAACTTTTCAGCGTTAACGGAAATACATTGTCTAGTGTCAGCAAGTACACTTTCACACTATATCAGCATAAACGCTGCATATTACAATATTTCACTGCAATTTTATTAGAATGAATGAATATCTGATTTTTCCGATTAAGATACGGGTACGTTCCGGGTTAAGGGTTAACACGTTCGAAGCGGCACCCATTTTTTATTTCTTTCCATTACTGCGGTACAAGACGTTTTCAACCTGGTCCTAAACCTTTCATTGTGGCGATACAAGTTCTATTAGACCCTGTAGTGTTTCAGAAACTAAATTCGGTTTTTGGCATCATTTTAACAAAAAATATATAATTTTTTGCCTTGAACATTATCTATAATGAAGTGATTTATATAAATCTGAAAGCGTACGTCAACAGCTTATTTTGTTTAGAATCTGTAGCTAAAATAAGGTACAGTGTCTTTTACACCCTGTGCCGCACTGCACACGGGAAGTTTTGCACATATTTTAGAGTTGAAAAGCAAAAATATCGATAACTTTATGTAAGGTTTATTATAAAAGTAAAAATAATTATATTCAATGTTTTACATTAAAACAAGGTAAACAGAAGTATTTTTGACACTCAGCATATTTTTTTTTTACTTTTTTGTCGGCTTGTTAAAAAGGTTCGTAATTTTTCGTAACATCTGACACAATTTCTTTTCTTGTCACCCTTTACCAGATGGTGTTTACTAATTTCGGCGTAGGCTCTGAAAAAATAAATGTATTATTAACGAATTTATATAATATGTGTGTGTTCGTGTGTGTGTCTGTGTGTGTGTGCAATCTTTCAATCGTAGAAAACGTAGGCACGTGAATAAAATATATTGTTAATATTAGTTTTCAAAAATTACCTGTGTCAGTTTCCAAGCTGTTTTCTAAAAAAGCTTCAATAATTTTTCTACAATTTCTACTAATTAATTATTAATACAATTTCTATCATACGAGTATTACACGTGATAATAGGTGTAACCTATTATGAAACTCAAACAAAAATTAGATTTAGGTCTAAAAAGTTGTATGTAGTAATTAGACAAATGGCTCATCTGTTTATAACCTTCTCATTTCACTCAAACATTGACTGTGTTATTTCAAAAAAGCTAGACATCCGTGGTACATTATACCTTTTTTTTCATCTGCACGTACGTTAATGTTTGTTATAACACGGAGAACGTTTGTTTATTATAATTATAATAAACGTCAGTAAATAAAATAAATGATATTGATGACTTACCTATTTTTGATATAACAATCTATAATTTGATTTCATTTTGCTGTTATCTTTATTGTCATCAACATCAAAGTTTAAATCGATCTTTTTTCGGCACCTTTTCTTTGAAGATATGTTGACAGACGCGTGCGTTTTATCGACTGCGACACAACACTGGCCGTGTAAAGCTAGCGCAGGGTGCGGTACAAGGTGCGCGGAGGTACCAGGTGCATTCTACCCGGTGCCGCACTGTATTTATTTTTTATTTCTTCAGTGCGGTACCAGATCTAAAAAATCTGGTATTAAGCTGGAAACTCCTTTGAACTCTACTTTAGAAACACATCTTAGATATATATATATTTGTCTCCTTCCTGCACCAAAGCAAACTGAAGTTATGCCTTTCGCACCACAGAGAAGTCTATGTTTTTCTTAGCCGCACTGCAAGCGAGTCATGTACAACATGTTTTCGACCTGGTTTCGCATGGAACGTGTTAAGGGAAATAAAATATGATTCTTGACTGAACCGTCAATTACAAAATTTTGTGGCTCGTAAACCTAAGCATAAGGCCGCTGGCGGACGAGTGCCCAGTGACAATTAAATTGTGCTTACTAGTACCGACAAGTAATAAGATATTGATCTTATTTGAATTCTAAATTCAATTAATTAGAACAATAAAAATCATGTGCTTATCATGAAATAGAAGCCTATTTAGAAGCATGCACACTGAATAGTTCTGTAGCAATTGTAATTATTTATTTATTTATTTATTTATACATTCAACAATTTGCTAACAGTCAATGACCAAACACAAATGTGATACTTAAATAAAATTGCAATTATAAATTACAATTACAATAAATATTAATTTTATATTTATTGTAATTGTAATTTATAATTGGTAATTGATATAACAATAATATATAAAGTCTAATTATGCAATACTGCTGCCATTGGTCATGGCCTCCAAGCATCGGCTAGCCGTTGTTTTGAAACGAGCAAGTGAGCATGTGAACAGGTCTAGATCTGGGTTGCGTACCGATATTATGTTCAGCAACCATAACGCCCTGGAGAGAGGTGCCCATCGGCCTAGAGCGGTGCGCGCGTTTGGTAGCGCAAAAACCCGTTGTCGACCGGCGCGAACAGCACTCTGGGTGGGTAGCGAATCCGACCTGTTTTAGCAGTTCCGGGTTCTAGGTCATTCCTCGTGCTAAACGGAAGAAGTAGGTTACTAAAGTGATATTTCTACGTACTTCTAGCGTTTGCATTTCCACCATTCCTAATAAAAATAGGGTAGGATATAGACGCGGATAGTAGCCATATGCTTTGTTGTAAACATATCGTACGAACAGTTTTTGAATTTTTTCGATTTTGAGATTGTCGCTTGATGTGTGCGGATTCCAAATTATATCAGATGCACAGAAGAAATAATAGAATTCAGGGTTGTTACAATAAAATACAATATAATGTCTGAAGCTGTTGAAGTGAAAGTGCACGTAATCAAAACTTTGTTATTATCTACAAACTAAACATCATTAATTTACGCGGCCATTCATGGAATCGTCCCCAACTTTCCATGTAACAGCTTGTCGTCAGAATTTTCTTAGTAAATACAAAACTAAGCCATGACTGCAAATTGTCCTGTGTGGTGGTAACTGAACTCGCTTTGATGGGTAATCGAGGGTAAGTGATTAAATACTAGAATGTATAACACAAAGCCGCATTGCGGTAAGTTTTTTTATGTGAATGACCGACATACGAGTGGACGAGCCGCCTGATGGGAACTTACCGTCGCCCATGGACATCAGCAACGAAGGCATCACGGAATCGTATGCAGCCAGACTAGAAGAGAGAAGAAAGAACGAAAGAAGTAATAATGATGGTGTGTTACAGGGCGAAAGCCCAGGGGCCGAGCGGCGGAACGGCGAGACTGACATGCCCGCGCCGGACGCCGCACCCGCGCCCGCGCCAGCCTCCGCGCCCGCACCCGCGCCCGCGCCTCCCTCCGCCCCCGCCGTCCCACTCGCCTGCGTGAGTACTAAAATATTACTTTTGATGAAAAAAAAAGATTACCTATTATTAATAGTAGTATAGGTCTATTAAACTATTAAAGACAATATTACCAATGTAATCTCTCCGAGGGGCCCTACTACCAGCGAGCCGGATTTAGTCGCTTCTTACGACACCCATCTGGCGAGGGACTGAGGTAAGTATTCTAAGCCGCCCCAATATGGCTAATTAATCAGTCTTAATCCACTAATCTCTATCTCATAACACGTTATTTTGGTTATGTTTATTATTATGTGTTATTATATTTGGTTATGCGCACATTTCGGCGCTGATTGCATCCATTAGTATGTTGAGATCTCAATGAAGTAAGATCCACATTATTATTGCAGTTGGTAAGTTATAATTACAAAAAAAGATTGGAGTTACAAAAAGATTTGGATTTCCCATGGTGTCAATCTGTTATTTAAACTAGGGTCTATCCAGATGATTATAGCGACCAGTGTCTATCAAATATCAGGTCCCAAAATCAAGATCAATGGTGGTATCACTGACACCTCCCCGCGAGCGGGAGACCTGGGCGAAGAAGGCGGAGTTCCTGCTGGCAGTGGTCGGGTTCGCCGTGGACCTCGGCAACGTCTGGCGGTTCCCCTACATCTGCTACCAGAATGGCGGGGGTGAGTGGGACTATAGTATCATCACTATTAACAATAGTAAAATATTTATTGGCACCAGTTTAGGTAAAAAGATCTTAGCTTTCTTAGGCAACTGACAAGAATATATAAATTCAGATTTGCTTATTGGCACCTTCTTTAAAGATTTTTGTAGTAGTTATTCAACCTATTGTCGAAAAAACCTAAACTTGAATGCCCGTCCCTCTGACATGTAGGTTTGCATCTATTTCAAATATTTCCGTCATCAGTCCCGCTTCTTCAATGGAATAAACCACATATTAAGCTAGTTGAACCTAACGTTTGCATTAAATAAAGAAAAAAATCAGAAACATTACCAATATATTAAAACAAATCGTATCTCAAGTTAGAAATAACTGATTCTACCTTACTTCGTCGAACTGTACAGGATGTTGCATTGACATATCTGGCTATATATTGGTTTCCACCACTTCCACCAGGTGCATTCCTCATCCCGTACTGCATCATGCTGCTCTTCGGTGGTCTCCCGCTGTTCTTCATGGAGCTGGCCTTGGGGCAGTACCATCGCTGCGGCTGCCTCACTCTGTGGAAACGGATCTGTCCTGCGCTTAAGGGTAAGGCTTTAAAATATCACCCACATAATCGTGGTATACTTAGAGGATGAAATTTGTAGGATTTGCTGATTGATTCATTTGGTTCTTTCGAACACACTGCTAAATAAAGGGCATTGAACCTAGTTGGCATACCTACAAGTACCGCCATTTTGAAAAATTTTCGTTTTGGCGGCCAGTGATAAAACATGTGTCAATAAATTGACGAAGTAAGTAATTACAATCAGAAAGTATTCAGTGATGAAATGTCGTAAGTGATATACTTTCTGAGATATTTGAGTCTTTAATAATTATTTTTTATTTGAACTCAAATATCTCAGAAAGTATATCATTTACGACACTTCATCACTGAATACTCTTTGATTGTAATCACTTACTCCGTGTGTTGTTTTATCACTGGCCACCGAAACGAGGTTTTTTAAAAATGGCGTTTGCCTTTTAAAAATTATTTGAAATATATACGTACAACATTTTTAATTCCTGCCCCTTTCTCCCACCGGTCATGAATTAATTTTGATTAGATTTTCACGAACATTTTTAATGGTTTTAGAATCAAAAATGTTACCAGTTCCTACGCTAATGAATCCGTAACGCGGCCCGCCCACAGCATGCGAGGATACTATTCAATTTGAATAAACATGTGCACGCGAACTTGAATCATTGTTATTGTTACCACCGTTCCTCTCAGGCGTATAGTCACACTTTAAAACTGGAAACGCAGTTCGAATAAAACTGTGAAGGTATGGATCCAATTTTTAAAATAACATTAAGGGTGGAAACATTATCGCGTTAATAAAATTGTCATCCTTATCGATCGTTTAATGATCGTTTAATTGCTGATTGAAGTATGTTTGTACTTTTAATATAATATTTTAAAGTGCAACTTTTATTCTATCGCCCCATTGAAGTATTATTACTAGCGTATAGAACAGACACCGCGAACACAATGTATGTTCCAATGAATTGGCGCCGCGCGGCTTCAATGTCCAATGAATTCTTTCGATTTTGAAAGGAGAACAGGGGCTCAATTTTGAAAATAGAACCTCCCGGTGGGGACACACATTTTGTTTGAGATGTCTTCTCTATGTATTTATCTCAATGTATCGCCCCAAAATTTTTCGTCCATCTATCGCATGTCGCATTACAGCCGGCCCTGGAATAAGAATAATAGAATAGAGATTCAATGATTTAAATAATATTGCTCTTAGTTTTTAATATGCGTCTATCATGTAAATGATTGTATTAATTATGTTTTCCGTAGTCTAATACAAAAATTGAAATTAAATTTTATAATTGAATATTTTGTCTACTAATTGATTTCCCATTATCATTCGCATTTTTCAATAATTAAGTTAAGATTAAAAACGCAATTTTAATACCCTACATCGAATAGTTTTTTAAAAATTTTTAGTTAAATGCCTACAAACCGAAAAGAAGTTTCACTTGCATCGTGGTTTCATAAAAGCACACTTTTATGTTTTTACTTATTTAAATTTACCGTTAAATAATCTTTGTTACAATAAAGCATGAGTCAAAATACGCATAATATAATAAGAGTTTAATAATAGAATATCTATGAAACTAATATACATGCCACTCGCTTTATATGCCCTTCGAGGCACAGGTATGTCCTCGTCAAGAAATAACCTCAACTAACTACCAGCTAACTCTGGAGCACCTTGAAAGTTACATTCACATATGTAAAAATGACCGACCTCTACACCCTTACATCCCCTTTACCCTTCTAAGGTTGGAATTTAGAAAATTTCATTCCAAATTGATGTTTACGTTATAAAAGGTCAAGGAAATATTTAAGCTTGTCATTATGGCTGGGCGCTAATAGTCGGTCAGGGAGGACGAAATAGTTTTATACATTAATAGTATCACGAAACGTGATACCGTGATATACTCATTGCTAGGTCTTCTCATACAATGCTGGCTGGAAGAAACGTAATCTAAATTTTACTAACAAAAAATAACCGACTTCAAAATTACTTAAAAAGTACTGGTCAGATCTCGCTCAAATTAATGTGGGATTACATGACAAACACCTGCTTTCGATTAAAAAAAGAATCATCAAAATCGGTTCACCCAGTCCAAAGTTCTGAGGTAACAAAAAAAATACAGTCGAATTGAGAACCTCCTCCTTTTTTTGAAGTCGGTTAAAAATATCGCTCTTAAATACTACACATTAACAAGGATTTTGTCTTGTGGGTGCCATGGACTACTGATAACGTATGTAAATTCAAACTCATACACATTTCCGCCACGCTGGGTATCTAACCTGTCCTGTGGCAGTCTGGTGTGGTAACCACCACGGGGGTTGTGCGATAAAATACTTAAAGAAAACACCAATACCGAGACATCAAATACTGAAGGCTCCGTAATTACTTAAGTGATAGACAAAATCCCAGGAGAGCTGTTCCCGGCTCAGACTTCCACTAGGGATGGGCATTGGCAAATATCGGTAATCAAACCACTTCCCTATTGTTACCGTTCACAATATCTCCGAAGATACACGATGGGAAAAGAAGCCATTGGGGACCTTTTATTATAACAATTGTCATTTTTACTAGGAATTTTCACTTTCTTTTCTATTATATTCGCAACTCATTTAATCATTGCATCATGCATGTGCTCTTAAATAGAATAAAAAATAGTAGCTCATACACATTTCGCCCAAACTGAACTTACTTATTTATTAAAATAAATATGCTTATGGCCTTTGATGGGCAAACATATCGCATTTCCAGATCTTATCAGATTTATTGACCCACTAAATAAGCCTGTTTTGTGTTATTTACAAGCTTATTTTTTGTTACACGAAAGAGTCATTAGTGCTATTTTTAAACAAAAAGGTGATTGCGTGAGAAATTCATACAAATAGGTACAGAAGCTTCTCAATATATTGAGAATTACGTATACAATTTGTTAAGAAATAATATAATTGTGTAAAAACTTAAGCGCGACATAACTAAAACCAGATAGCTGCATAATAAAAATTTTAAAGCTATTATAGCTGCATTTAATCCTTAATAACAACCCAATAATTATTTTTACTTAGCTATTCACTAGCTACTCTTTCTCTCTCTCTCTTTCTCTCTCTCTCTCTCTCTCTCTCTCTTTCTCTCACTCTCTCTTACACTTACACAATTATACATATACACTATCTCTAAAATGTTAGGCGTGAAAATGCGGTACATATGTACTTTTAAATCTGTATAGAATAAAAGCAGAAACCACATGACAGTTAATAATACTCATTAACGTATAAAATTTATAAAAATAAACCTATAAGAATTTAAACTACTCACTATCTCCCAAGCGAACACTTCGAGGACGGCCACACGAGCAAGGGAGCTAAGACGAAATGGGCTCTCCCGAGCTAGCTAATACATGATGTTGACCTTTATAAATATACAGAGGCAATGCTTTTAGCTGTAGACAAATGGTCCGCCGCTCAATGGGATTAAAATGTATGGAACTGATTCCGATTGATGCGCTCGGGATCGCTTAGCATAAACCTTGGGAGATGTGCTTGTGCTAACGTCAACTAAATACTTGAAGATTTGCTTTACATTTTTGAATTTTACTACGTTTAAATCCCTTTTCATTTTCTTCTAGTTATATGCAGTTGTGTTATTAAGTGCTAATGAAATCGTGAACTTGTGTGTGAAGAGTGGGAACTCAAACCGCATAAATAAATGAGCCGTCAAATGAAGACCGATATGCAGCTTCTATTTAATAACATCCTAATGGCTGAAGCTAAACTAAATCATCAGAACGCCGAATGTCAGAGACAAAAAAAGAAACAGTATTTTTCCTTTTTTTTTATTCCTAGCCAACTACATGAAGAAATACGTAAGAGTCGTCTAAGGACAAGCCCCTCGTAAGTCGCGTGATCTGTTCGACAAATATTGGAGCCGCCTTATTGCCCGCCGAACGAACGGTTCACTCCAAGACTCTACACCGTAGTTATGTGGAGAGCGAATTGCCGTTAATAGTTTGTTTTGAAGCAATTTTATACTTAGTTGTTTGTTTACATCGATTAACTGTCGTGATAAGAAAATATTTTAGAGGTAAGGGACATAAATAGGTTTTTTCTTCCTTCTTATTGAAAAATCATGTACCTACAGTCACTGAATGCCATAAAAAAAAATATGGACATAGCCGGCAAACGAGCTGACGATCCACCTGATGGTAAGTGGCTATCGTCGCCCATGGACTTCAGCAACACCAAGGGCATTACTGATGCGTTGCCGGCTAAGAAAGAGGGAAGAAAAAGAAAGAAATAAATAAAAATATAAATAACCCCAAGAGGTTATTAAAGAAACTGTCTCTTAGGTATTAAATCGGCTTCAACGTAAAAAGGCACATGAATTTTACAATTACAATTAAAACTACTACCTACAACAACTGAAATTTATTAAATTTCGTACGTAGAAAGTAAAGCATTAAATATCTCTAATTGTTACGAAAACGGCGTCATATTAAACAGATATCTATTTTATGTGTCTACGATTTACTTACCTTTACATTTTTTTCGTCCGTGATCTATTGGCATAGTCTATGGACCTCTCGAAGACGTAATTTGACCAATCACACTTTCCCGCGCTTTTCCGTGAGAAACTTCGCCCGCATATTGCAGAAAGATTGCAAACGAAGTAAGTTTCCTTTCCCGAGGAATATTAATTAAACGACCTTCTTCTGGAATTGCTTTTGACAAAACTGTTTTAATGATTTTGTAAGTGTATATTCTTATTTGTATTAACACAGATAACTGCCGACCACAATTCAATTTATCTTCCAATTGAATGCAAGCGATATAAGAATAACACACATGCAGAAATAATATAGGTGCTTTTGCCGATATCTAGACATGCGGTAGTGTGTAAAGCCAATTCCAAGCTAACAGAACTGGCGAGTAGCACCATGTGTAAAATTACACGAACCATTTGGAGCCACTTTTGACCCCCTCATATCTCAAAAACTATTCGACATAAACCTGTCTTTGGCTCCTTTATTAAGACTTGCAAAATACATACATATGTGCTCCAAATTTCATAAACACACCTCAAACGGTTATTTAGATATTAACGTCCGAAAATCGTCATTTTTATTACTGACTGACCTATAGATCAAAACTCTAACCCAGTTCCAGATGACCTAGAAACTTGATATTTGGCATCAAAGTAGACTATTAGGCGTATGTAAACGAAAAAATAAAAAAAACTCAAAATTATTGATAATAATAGAGTAATTTTACAAATTACAATAGGTGTATTCATTATCTATAAACACTTATAATTTGAAGACTAAAAGTAATGATATCTTATCAAAAACATAAATGTAAAATCAGAGCCAATTTCAAAAAAAAAAGAATTGAGATCTAAATGGGTGCCAATTTCTGTGTAGAAAAGCCTAAAATTTTAGTCATAAGAACATGTTATTCAAGCTTTACATTTGACTTGGCTAGTTTTCATTAGTTAGCAACCAACAAACCAAATTTTAAAAAAGTAACATTGGTATTACATCAAACATCAAACATCTAGGTAGGTACGTGAAAACTAATCAAGTCAAATGTAGAGCTTGAAACGTAGAGCTTTTTGTGATTAAAATTTTAGGCTGTTCAACACAGAACTTGGCACCCATTTAGACCTCAATTCTTTTTTTATTGGCTCTCATGTCACATTTATGTTTTTGATGAGATCTTTGTTTACAGAAGTATTACTACTTCTACATCCGTTATAATACGTTTGGCTTGGGAGCCAGTTCTTTATTTCTCCCTTTTTATTGGTCGGCAATGCACCAGTGTGTACTGATGTCCATGGACGACGGTGGGCAATTTCCATCAGGTGGATCGTCAACTCGTTTGTTGGTTATACATACATCTGTTCTAGAAACCAGCAAATATCTCTCAGTGATTTACTGTCACTTTTATCGATCTATTATACTTTAGTGAAGGATTTCTTTATCTCCATATCATCAAAACATCAGTGATGTTTTAGCTTAATTTTACAATACATATTTTGTTTGATAGAAGTCTTTAGCGCGTCGCATAAATGTCGCTTATCGGCAACGCATGCATCATTTTCCGGCACATTTCCTTATCACACGCAATCGCTCGTCTCAAACTGCTTTATATGAAATTCAGAATAACATTAAATGTTGTTGTCAAAAATGTTTACTTATTACCATTTTAAGTGCTGGAGTTTATTTACAAAATTGTTGTAATTTATTACTTATTACTTACGTTTGTTTGTCATCCATGCTCGGAAATAAATTTTGATAATTGTCAAACCATAGACCTAATGTGCACAGTCTCTCGACACTTTCAAAAAACAAGTTAAAGACTTTTATTTAAGAAATCCTTAATGGATAACCCTTACTTTCTTTTCTTATTACACTACTTGTCATTACAATTTATGAAACTATATTATTCTCTTGCTTCTTTTCGTACACCGCTACCCTCTATTCATGTATTCTGTCTTGTAATTGTAATCTATCGAAAGGCCGCCTGGAAGAGATCGCTACTCTAGCGATAAGGTCGCCCTTTGTATACCGTACTTTATGTTTATAATAATAATTGTGTTGGTGTGCAAATAAAGAGTATTTGTATTGTATTGTATGTATTAGGAACATAATCTAAATTTTACTAACAAAAAATAACCGACTTCAAATTACTCAAAAACTACTTTTCAGATCTCGTTTAAATTAATGTGGGACCACATGACAAGCACCTGCTTTCGATTAAAAAAAGAATCATCAAAATCGGTTCACCCAGTCGAAAGTTCTGAGGTAACAAACATAAAAAAATACAGTTTGAATTGAGAACCTCCTCCTTTCTTTCAAGTCGGTTAAAAATAGACGATATAAAATGATTAATGTATTATCGACATTTTTTTTACACAAATAAGTAAATGCTTGACCACAATCCCACCTGATGGTAAGTGGAGATGTGGTCCAAGGTGGTGAGCACATTAACTTAGTAGAAGCCTATTCACTCTTTTCTTGAAGACATCCACGTCATAGGCAGGCGTGAACGCCGACGCAGGCAAGTTATTCCAGTCCTTCGCGGTGCGTATAACGAATGACGAGGCAAACCTCGTCGTCCGTACCGGCAGGATGTTCACGACAAAAGGATGGATACCCGCCGTGCGTTGTGTCGTTCGATGGAGAAACGGAGATGGGGGAATTGTCTCAAACAATTCCTGTGTATGTACTGTGTACACTCTCCGAAGTGTACCCTGTAGACAAACCGAGACTCTGCGCCTTATTGAGTAGATATTGTTTAAATTCTACGAAGATAGGTGACGATAAAACAATCAATCATTAAAATTTAGGGCAGCCAATATAGTATTTAACTGCTTTCTCTTTCCATGAATAACGTAAGTAAAAGCAAGCAGTATAACCAAATCGCTGATTGCAGATTTTAATGCAGAATAGCCTATCTGGTAGGTAGTATACAATCATAGAAGTCTTTATCCTAAAGATGAGAGATAGTCTAGAGACTCTAAAAGTATAAAAGCATCTAAGGCTTTGAAAATGTCATAATAAAGAAACATGACTCTATTATAAATCAGATTCGTTATCAATAGGATGTAAATCGCGACTCGAGACGTATAAACTAATTACCGTGCAATGGTGCGATACGATCTCATTTGATTACCCGGCGACAGATGGCGCTTATTCTATTAAACATGGCGCCGCGGCCGTGATTTCCGCGCAAACTTGGAACGCCGATGAATAATTCGATTTTAACTGTTTTGAGATGAAATGAATGGTTTGATTCTGTTTGCCAATAAGTTTGTTAGGAACACTTGAATATACTTGTCGTTTAATATGTCCGTAATTGTTTTTATTAGCCTGAGCGACAGTATTAAAAGAAAAAAAGGGTGCGTGTACTTTTGTACGCGCGTGAGAAGTTATACTTCTTTGACATAATTAAATAAATATTTAATTTAATAACGTGTATCAGTTTTAATTATCTTTCAAAAACTATTTTTGTACTAAATAAAAAAGAATAAAATATTACTTGTGGTACTACACAAGTAAAAATTAGATGGCGTTGTTCACGAACCTGAATCACGCTGTTGAGACTGTAAGATTCAGGGACTTGTGTTCTCTCAGGGATTATTGTGTCATATTACTTATACTATGTATACTGACTTATACCTACTATGAATATGACAGACCAGTCTATCAGTCATATACAAGACATAATGCTAAAGAAAGATAGGCTCAATTTTGAGGGTAGATCCAAGTCCTATAGTCAACTGAAAGCTAAGAATGGATGCACTAGAAGCTTTCGACTACATTAATATTCCCAGCTATATTACCCCCAAACCTGTCTGAACAAGCTCCCTCCCCCAGGTGTGGGCTACGCAATCTGCATGATCGACATCTACATGGGCATGTACTATAACACCATCATCGGCTGGGCGGTATACTACCTGGTGGCGTCGCTGGCCTCCATCAACTCCGTGCTACCCTGGACCAGCTGCGACAACAACTGGAACACGCCACTCTGTATGCCCGTCACCTCGCCACAGATCAATCCCAATGCTAGCACGCCGGCTAAGGAATTCTTCGAGTAAGATCATTGATTAGGATAAAACTCTATTATGATCATACCATTGGAAGATCGAACCAGCTTCTGCTTTTTTGGTATCGTCTTTGTAAAATACAAAATTATCATCAAAATGATATCCTCGTGTACTACAGGCCAGATAGTATAGTTTTGTCTTTAAAGTGTAGGAAGCTAAATGTTTTATAAAATGCTACAATTGGATAATATTTTACAAATTCATTAAACAAAATTTCGAAGTCAAGAACCCTTTTACAAATTGAATTACAGTAGTGCGCTCTGCTTCGACTACAGCGCGGGTCGCTAGTTCCTTTACGAATGCTAATTGTATCCAGACGCAACGTCCTGGAGCAGCACCGCGCCAACGGGCTGGACGACATGGGGCCCATCAAGCCGTCGCTGGCGCTCTGCGTGTTCGGAGTCTTCGTGCTCGTTTACTTCTCGCTGTGGAAGGGAGTGCGCAGCGCTGGGAAGGTACGTGCTACACGCTATAAGTCCAGTAATCCATATTTTAGAAATGAGTGGCTATTATACATAAAACCATGACCCAAGAACATGTGGCCTGGAAACCAGTCCGGGACCTTTCGATGGACTACCACCGTTGTGTTCTTTTTATTATATTATACGAATCTTTATAGTTAATTAATATCTAAACTACATATAGAACTTTAGAATACGAAATCGAAGCGTGCAACCAAAAAAACTATGACCATAAAATGTTCAATGTCCACTAAATCTTTGTTTCGCCAATGGATACAATTCAATAACTTAAGTTACTTAATTAAGTTTTACTTAATTAAATAATAGCATGAGTTACAAAATTTCATATATTAAGCATTCGTCAACATTTTATGAATCAATTTGAACACAGGTGGTGTGGGTAACAGCTCTTGCACCGTATGTGGTTCTTCTGATCCTGTTAGCGAGAGGTGTGACCCTCCCGGGCGCAACTGAGGGCATCCGGTACTACCTCACTCCCGAATGGCACAAGTTACAAAATTCCAAGGTAAAATTACACTAACGTTCTTCCTTTCTTTTTATTCTCCCTTTCTGGGTACACGGTAAATTACCCATCCAATGTCCAGGTGTGGATCGACGCGGCGTCCCAGATCTTCTTCTCGCTGGGCCCCGGGTTCGGCACGCTGCTGGCACTGTCCAGCTACAATAAGTTCAACAACAACTGCTACCGCGACGCAATCATCACCTCCTCCATCAACTGCCTCACTAGCTTCCTCGCTGGATTCGTCATCTTCTCCGTTTTAGGGTAAGGTTTATTTAGGTAAAATGAGTTAATTTAGTTCTCATTTTTTTCTCATTCACCTTTCCTTGTGAATAATTTTAACGAAAGAAAACTATCTGTATAATTTTAGGATTCAGGTCAGTTTTTGGTTTCTCGATTTAAAAATTCGGGTCAGATATCTTATTTAAAAAATAACCAAATTGTCGTTGGAAATAATGTAACTAAATACTATGTTTAAGCAACGTATGTTAATAAAACAAAGTATTTTCTATAGAATAATTTAATTTATTGGCACCTTCACGAAGCTACACGATTTTAATCGGCACCGTCAATTGTTTCCGTCACTCTCCAGCTACATGGCGCACGTCCAGAACAAGAGCATCGAGGAGGTGGGGCTGGAGGGCCCGGGGCTGGTGTTTATCGTGTACCCCGAGGCCATCGCCACCATGACCGGCTCTGTCTTCTGGGCCATCATCTTCTTCCTCATGCTCATCACCCTCGGCCTGGACAGCACTTTTGGAGGTAATACCAATAAGAAGATTGCTTTTAGGTTAATAGAGCAAATGCAGACTGGAATGTAGTCCACCACGCTGCTCCAGTTAGGATCAGTACTAAATCCAAACTTTTATATCAAGTCATCAGGAGACTTACCTTGACTTCTAGCAAAGAAAAACAACTGGAACCGAGATTATCAACGTGAATAATGAAGCACGGAAACCTTCTATTTTAAGCATAGTAGGTCAAGTTGAGGTATAAGCGCTTACGGGTTCCTAAACGATCAAGCAGCATGACATGTTCTTAGACGATCTCTAAACACATGGGATGTGCGTGATCAATGATCATGCTGCATGATGGACTCTTATGCAAGCGTAAATAATACAGGGAAAACTAACCTGCACATCTGTCTGTATGTAAATGCATGTCATGGTGCATGATCGTCTAGGGACTGCTTCAGACCATAATGAAGTAAATAGAAACAGATCATCAAGGAGTGTTGTCGTTAGGTCTGGAGGCGGTGACGACGGCGCTGTGCGACGAGTACCCGCGCGTGCTGGGCCGCCACCGCGAGTGGTTCGTGGCCGGCTTGCTGCTCTTCATATACATCTGCGCGCTGCCCACCACCACATACGTGAGTCTTTGTGGTTATGATCATGTTTTAGGGGTTATGAGAAAAAAATATAAACGTGTGCTGGAATACATAGTGGAAGTAAAACTTCAATGGACAAAAAAAATATTAAAAATAAAAATTAAAAAAAAAATATATTTAAAAAAATACTTCTCCTTTCTCTCCGTCCGCTGCTACCGCCTCTCACCATGCATTATATCGTCTACTCCCTCCACGCGGCCGTAACGATTTTTCGTGACAGAAAAAATCCTAATAGAAATTTCAAAAAATGAATATTCTATTTACCTGTGACGATATGAAAATTCTGATATTCACTTGTCTCGACTCGGGACACATAACCCACATCTAAAAACAAACATTTGCTGACACAAAGGTCTGCCCCCACCGATACTCATAGATGCCACGCGCTGCAAGTTACTACTGATACATCATATGAAAATACATTATGGCAATACATGCACAACATCTTATCGAAACATGTTATTGATCGTGTACCAATAGCTTTTCAGATGTTAAAAAATTTGTCACAACAGGACCCGTACGAACGATATTTTAAGGCCAAGTTCATTGGTATAGTATAAGCCGGCGGTCACCGCGCCATGTCGGTCGTAGGGCGGTTATTCCCGATCCATATCCGACGTCCATATCTCCGTCACGTGACTGAGCGGCCTATCTCGGACACCGTTTACGGCCGTCAGCAGCTGCTTTATGACGGACCGGCTTCCAATCGAACGATTTATTTTCAATCGACTGCGAAGGTTGACTGGGTAATGGGAAGATCAAGTCACAATGAGCTTTCTTACATTATTATATTATCAATTCAATCTACTTTAGATATCATTGTATGAAGATATAATTTATAAATCTACTACTTGATAGTGGCAAAAATATCTATCTGAGTTACTTGGAAAACAAAATGTAACGACATGATTTGTTACAAAAAGCCCACTTTTATATTATGCCATTTGTTATTTGATTTAATTAATTCAATAGAAATAAATTAAATAAGATAAAGTTATGATAATGCAAGTCAGATCTAGACACGAGAGCCAAGTTCACGTTACATTATTCTGAGCATTATGGAGGCCATATACGATCAAGTGTACTTGATCAAGCGTCAAGCGGACTTGACGCGGCTTCCAGTATACTTGATCGTGTATAGCCACGGTATAGCTATCTAGTCATATAGCTACATATCTCATGCACACTGGATGGTGCGTCAAGTCAAACTGCAGACTTGATCAAGTACACTTGATCGTGTATGGCCTCCATTACATATTATTTTCTATCTTTGAAAAAAATGTAACAATGTGTCAGTATCAAACAGCTACGATATGGTTACGCTACGGTAACGCTACGGCTACGCGACAGCTACGCAATGTCTACGACACGTCGACGATAGCTACAGTTGCTACAAATACCACCAAGTACTATTATGTCACCAAGTATTATTATTTAATTTTTATTTTTATTGTTTATATATTTTGTTGACCTTTGTGTTGTTATTGTTTTTAATGTAATTTTAACTGTTTGATTTATTATTATTTATTGGGAAATTTTGTTGTACTTGAATATGTTTGACATGTTAATTGGTATAAGTGAATTATAAATTCGTTCTAATTAACAATAAGTAAATAAATAAATAAATAATATGTCTTCTGTGATACCACAAGAATAAAACAGAATAGGAAACAAAACACAAACCAAACCAGAATAAACCGGGTCATTCCGAAGACAAATAAAAAGAGTGGTGCGAGTTAAATGAACGAGCAGCGAACGGCCGCGTTATCTGGAATGTATTCATTGCATTATTCATACGGCACTTAGAGGGATGACCGCGGCCGCACTAGATACCGCTGATTCATTCGCCCCTCACCGTTTGAGCGATGTAACATGTTCAAATGCTCTCAGTCATGTTTGCTTTCTCTTGGAGCTTTGATTTGGTTTAATTAACACTTAAAGCAACCACAGTTTAAACATTTCATGCAATCGCTCAACGTAGAAATAATTACTTACGGGTGTGTATGATGACCGATGATACAAGAGACTTGTTGATCTGTGAAAAAACCTATCGTATTGTTCAACTAGCTGATCCGGCAAACTTTGTACCGCCTAACAACTCCCCTCTCTCTCTCTCCATCGACTGACAGTTATAAAATAAAAAAGTTATGTTGCTAAGGTTACATTAGAAAAGTTAATATGGTCGTTAAATTTTCTTAAAATTTCTAATTTTATGCGCAACTTTCTTAATTTTTTCTTACATAAGAACCTTCTCCTGCCAATAACGGACACAACAAACCAAAGGTAGTATGAATTCATTTTTTTATACATAGATTATTATTTAACATGAAATAACAAAATTTCTAAACGGTGTTTGGATTTCATTCGAATTCAAAAACGAAACAAAAAACAAAAATTCACTTGTAGAGATTTAATAATTTTGAAACAGTAATTTTTTGTGTTCCGGTCGCAAGAGTGTTGGTTGACGGTTACACTAATACAAGAAGTGACCATCTGTTGTCAGGGGTAGCAAGGCATCTGTGATCAACTAGAGTGGGACAATACTAACGATTAATCACTTGACGAAAAGTAATACTTACTAACTGGATTAACTTCCACAGTTTTCTTAGTAATCAATCATGATTGCCTAATTCTTAATCGACTACAGTCCGTCCCACAATCCTGCTCAAGGTTTGTCCCAGATGTCCATGGGTGGCAGGGATGGCGCACTGTAAGCTCATTTGCTGTCATGAATGTCCTTACTATAATTATGGGCCAACGCGTTACTTTGGTGAAGATATTATCATCGCAAACACTTAATATTTTTAACAGACTTCAAAAAAGGAGGAGGAATTCAATTCGACTGAATTTTTTTTATGTTTGTTACCTCGGAACTTTCGACTGGGGGAACCGATTTTGATGATTCTTTTTTTAATCGAACGCTGGTGCTTTCATGTAGTCCCACTTAAACTTGAGCGAGATCTGATCAGAAGTTTTTGAGTTATTTTTAAGTCGGTTATCTTTTGTCAAGAATTATAAATGCAACAGGTACTCACGAATTGTATTTCATAATACTGATATTTTAAGCCAGTTACATGGATCGCAGTCAGGCATAGGCTGCATAGGTCATGGAGCTCATGAGCTACAAGCTCCATGATTTATTACCGCGGTCCCTGCTATTACTGCCGTGCCTGCGGCGGCTGCGGCCCAGTTTTAGTTCGCGATCTCTTCTAATACGTTAGTACATTATACTTCAATGGAAGTACATGGTGTCCAGGGAGGAGTGCACCTGGTGAACCTGCTGAACGTGTACGGGCCGGGGCTGGCCATCCTGTTCGTGGTGTTCGCGGAGGCGGCCGGCGTGTGCTGGGTGTACGGCGTGGACCGCTTCTCGGAGGACGTGCGCTCCATGCTGGGCCACACGCCCGGCTGGTTCTGGCGCGCGTGCTGGTCTTACATCAGGTGATTGCGGTTGATGGTTGATGACCGCGCTTTTGACTCTCTTTTTGATCAGCAATTATTAACTATATCATCAGACATTTTCTGTGGGTCTATCCCACTCATCGCGTTGAGTTTTCCTGTGAAGGGATTGGTGCTGTTGCTAGTGTCACGTACACCGATGACCAATTACCAAAAAGCATGTTTACTCGTTTGGTGGCTTTTAAAGAAAGCAACTTTTTGATGATACTGAAGTTACCTTCTTGAGAGACTAAGATCACGACCAGCACATATCAGCCTCACGCCATGTCTCACGAGTTGCTCCTAATTTCAACCTAATAATTATTGCTTAGTTATTTTTTTTATTTTGTTATCTAAACCAGTATTGATCTGCAATATGTAATAACTACTATATAATAAATACTTAATAACCTGAAGATCTTGATCGAACTCACGTCCTTCCTAACGTCACCCAGTCCGGTGTTCCTGCTGGTGCTGTTCGTGGTGTCGGTGCTGGCGCACCAGGAGATGCTGGGCACGGAGTACGTGTACCCGCCCTGGTCCATCACGGTGGGCTGGGTCATGACCGGCACCACCGTGTCCTGCATCCCGCTCTACATCATCTACAAGTTCATCATCACGCCGGGGAGCTTTATGCATGTGAGTGACGTTTACATACGAGTAATGATGTGCTGAGAAGAATTGAAGTTTATAGGACGAATTAAGGTGGGAAGTAGGTGATTCTAATTCTAATTAAAATTATTTAATCGTATGGATTTAATTGATGCAATTATGCACAAAGGTTCTACCGCCGTTTCGGAAAAAGGCTTCGTCATGCAGATAGCTCAAGATCTCCTGACAATTCTAATATCCACAAAGTTACAATGAACTTGTCCAACGTAGAATTAAAATATAATATTTATATTGAGAAAAAAATATTCAAAGATATCCGATTAATCGTATCCGAAATGACACCAACTCCATTACTATTTCAGCGCATACGAACAATAAAGACGCCGGTGGAGACTTCAATACCGCCGTCGGACCTGTCACTGTGCAGCCTGTGACCTGACCCCCCGCGCGCCCCGGACCCCCTGGACCCCCCCAGGGACCCCCAGCTGCGAGCCAAGCCCCCCACCGTCGAATGGCTGGTGTAGACACACACTAACATACATCACTTATTATACGTATAATACATATAATCATTATTATAGTCATAATAATACACTTTCGTAGTGTCGTACACTTCGCTTATTATTGGAAACCTTATAGAGATGTATTTATTATTAACTTATCTAACAATGCGTACTGTGGTAAAAAATTAAATAAATCGAATGCTAC
Source organism: Thymelicus acteon (assembly GCA_951805285.1). Lineage (NCBI taxonomy): Eukaryota > Metazoa > Arthropoda > Insecta > Lepidoptera > Hesperiidae > Thymelicus > Thymelicus acteon. Next base: position 1,639,220 of record OX638226.1, on the reverse strand, counting down.
ACATTCGTAACGCTTTCTTCATGTTCTAGTTAATAATTGTACAAGTGCTTCATGCGTTAAATGCATTATTATTCATATAATACTACTTGAATTACAAATGTAATCTTTCTTCTACTTCAAAATATTCATCAAATCTTATTGCTATACCTATCAGTTCAGTTAATTTAACAAAATGAGTACCGATGTAGGTAACATGTAAATAAATCTATCTTATTAAAGCTAAATTATATTATGTAGGTCGGTGTTCCGCACAATGTCATTGTAAATTTAGACCTACTATTATAACAGTAATAATTATAAGAAAATACAATATATTATATTACATAGTTTAGTGCGCATTTATATCCTATATGTTATAAGAGAATATATATATATCCTAAATAATAGAATGTTAGTGTTGTTTATTATGAATTATAGAACATTGGGCGGGTTTTCCTATTAACATTAATTAACTAACAAGTGGTTAAATTATACTAATAATATTTTTATGATTTTACACGTATATAATATACAACGAAGTATATTTTTGTAAGTAAATCTAGAAGTAACGCTGTAAATACTTTGAACGATGCTGGACAGACTATAAAAGATTTAAAACGCTTTTATTTTTCTTGGAATCGTGTATTTTCAAGAAACAAAATAAAGCAAAGACGTATTTAATAATTGTCTTATTAGTTAATATTGGTAATTATTAATTACCTACGTTAAGCTATTTTTTGCTTTGCATCATATAAATTACTTACTGATGTTGAGTTGAAAACTTAGAATCTAAGTCTAGAACTTAATAATATACCTAACTTATAAAAACATATTACAACAAAGCTCTGATTTGGGGCTATAATATACAATGAAAACATTTCTGTGTTCTTGGGCAATGAGTACAGAAATGTTAACATTAGTTTCTATATCGTATACAATTATACTATACCTGTATTAAATGTTTGTACTGTAATCATTTTTTGACTCTAAATATCCACTTTTCGGCTTTATGTGAAAATGATTATTAAACTATAATGATAAGAGAGACAAAATAACAAATATAATCGATTATTGACATTATTACATTTGAATTTATTGTAATAAATATTGAAATTTACATTAAAATACTACGCTATTTATACTAAGCTCGCTATTTGTACTAAGTACTTCTATTAAATTATTATTATTCATAATGTACTTATTCAAAAAAACAATGTGTAGCGTGATTAGCAGCAATATAGTTAAAATATAATAAAAATATATTTAAATTAGGCTATAGGTACTATTGTATAATACGCCAAAACTATTCAAATCAAAATATTAATAACAGAAATATAAACTATTTTGGATGAATATTATTATTTGCATTATTATTATGTGATTTAAGATGTTTTATATCTTATTTTACGTATACAATTTAATAACAAAGGACTTTTCAAACTTCGTTTATAAAATGTTGGACATGCCTTCCTTATCAATCTAAAAGTTTTGGCGTCAAATTTAAATATCGTGCGTTTTAGGATAGAATACTAAGTGTTTTTATAAAAAAATATTATAAAAACGTAGTTCATATACCCACCTCGTTGTAAGTTGTAATTGATTTGATATTTTCTAATTATTTTTGTATGTTATATTTTGAGTAAAGATATATTTTGTAATGTATGTGATGTTTATGGTACTTTACCCGCGTTAGCTGAGCTGTTGGTATCTGTGGTAGCCGTAGCCGTGTTGTGGTGTTGTAGCGTTGTGTAGAAATAAATGGTCAAACGGCCAGACGTGGCCCGTGCCAGCCATCACGGGTCCGTCTGGACATTTGTATTAACATGGTGTTTTATTGATACCCCTGAACCCATCGAGTATGTTAATGGCCGGCTAAGGATTTACCTACTCTTATTGTGTTTGCCTTATTTAATTGTTTGCAAATTGCTCCTTTACAACATCTTTATAATGGCATTTTCAGTGAAAAAGGTTTAGCGAACCAACTTTAGTGGGTTTGGTAAAAAAAATTGATACAGTAGTTTTGTCCATGCTCTATTTTGACAACATTTTACTTCTTCATGTGTTCCGTGATCTTCTTCATAAACATAGATTTTTAATCTACTCATATTTGAAACAACATTTCGACCGTAGTGATTACGTACTCTGTGACTTTGACTATCTTGACTCAAATGTCAAATATGTCCGAATGGAAATTTATTTCACCGATTACACCGTAAAGCCCTCTAGATTTTTATTTCGTGTCAAAATGAACAAAAAACTGTAGAACACTCTAAAACTAAATACTTACTTATAGCTAAAGCCGAAAGTAAAATGATTTAATGATATGAAAATTGAAAATGCTAAAGGAAAAAGCAGTTGAACCTTGCCACCGGCGTATGTATGGCGGGCAAGTCTGTGAGCTTCGATACACATTGCGTAAGCTAACCAAGTGTCATCCGGATTTGCTGCGATCCCTTTCATAAACCATCATGCAGCATCATTGGCTAGGGACCGCATAGTGAACTCCACTAAAAGAAACGTAGCACCACCATTAGCGAGTAGGGTATAAATACGCCACGCTCAGTGAACGATGTTCACTTTGCGACTAACCATCGTAGAGTCAACTTACCCTGATGATGCTCCGTTTCGAGGCGAAACACGTGTTGGTGCTGGTATGTATGTTGGTATATACTTTTAATTATTGTAGTGCATGTTTCCGTTGTGGGAGGGAGGGAGGTGCCACGCATGTCTTAAAGTATATACCTACCATCATACATGTTATCCGCGGATTGTTGCAAAGTAGACTAATACTAACTTAATAACAATGGATTTCCGCAAAGTAACGCCTGATACTATTAACTATATGTAGCACCATTTATCATTGCAATTTTTATCTGTCACTGCTGAGCTCAAGTCTCCTCTCATAATATGATGGATACAGGCCACAGCTTACCAAGCAGGTCCATTGCGCGGAGACTGACTCTCACACACACTCCTTTAGAAGCATTATCAAGAAATCTTAGGTACGCAGGTTTCCTCACGATCATGAAACCATTCACTGAATGACTGAAGTGATAGTTAATTTCTAACACGCACCTAGTTATAAAAATTAGGGTTGCGTAGTTCCGAACCCAGACTCTGACCAGACTAACATCGTCTTTCTGAAAGAACTTTGAAATGTTTTACCGAATTTTAGTTGCGATACCGCTAGATAGTTATTAATTTTATTTATTTTTTATTGGTCGCACTCCTCCGAAACAGCTTGACCGATTTTTATGAAATTTTTTGTGCATATTTGGTATATATGAGAATAGGTCGTAAAGTATATTTCATACCGCTAGGGTGAAGGGTTTCCCTATTCAAAAACATTTTGGCAGAACAACATTTTCGAAGTCAGCTAGTTTCCCTATAAAAATCAATGATCAAAGTCTGTCCACACATATCCGACGCAGCGGTACATGGCGTTCAGTTCCCCACTATTAGTTCCGCATAGACATTGAATCCAACACAACGCATCCAGGATTTGTCGGAGTCCCAGCTGGAGTCAGTGGCGCGATGGCTGAGCTGCAACGGGGAGGTGTGGGGGATGGGCCCCACGGCGGTGTTCGCGAGCGCGGCGGCGCTGTTCCTCTACAACGAGCTGCAGGCGACGCTGTTCGAGCCCGGGGACCACGCGCGCGTCTCGCTCATGGAGAAGACCTTGGTTGTTAGTACAGCTCGTACCTCTAGTGTAGCTGTCTGTCAACTTTAGTTGTGTTTGTGTATGTGTGTGAGTGTGCGTGCGTTAGTTAGCAATGTTGGTCGGTAGGTACAGACTATAATGTGTGAATCGACAATGTTATTACAGTGCCTCCAACTTATCTGTGAACTGACGGAGGGCGCTGTCGAACGCATTGGACCAATTATTGGATGCAATTCGAGACGTAGTAAATTTCAATGAATGAACACAAATAACTTATGAATGAGGCGGCATTAGTTCCAATTTTCGCCATTTCCCAGAAGTTGGTCGCACTGTACTTGAACTTGAACAAGAGTGGGAGAAGGTTGTGAAATTGGGCAGTCTTGTGAGCTTGTGGCGCAAGGTCCAGATTGGACGTGTGTGTGTTAAGTGCGTGTCTGTATTGAGGGACATCAATAGTATCAATACAAACTGTTGTGTTGGGTTGGGTGCCATCCATAAATTATGTCACACGTTAGGGGGAGATGGGGTTGGTGTAGTGTGACATTGTGTGACAAGGGGTGGGAGGAGTCCTTAACGTGACGTCACATTTCAAAATCGAATAATTAGTATGTATAGGTAAATATTTTAATAATTTTTAGGTGTAAATTTCATATGTGACGTCACACTAGGGGGGAAATCTCACAACTGTGACCAGCTGTGACAAGAACGGGAGAAGGGGTCAAAAAGTCATAAAATTAGTGTGACGTAATTTATGGATGGCTCCTTGTGTGTAAGCGATTTAGGTATATCTATGTATTTCTACCTCTAAGAAAATATTTATATTCGCAGTCCACTATGATCCTCGGCATGCTGGCCTTAATGGTCCACCTGTGGGTGTGCTCCATGCGATTCTTCCAGTACTACCTGGACACCCTTATTAAAGACGTAAGTACCACCCATAGAGCTAACAGACATCACCCTTTTTGTGACATTTTGATTAAAGCTACACTCTTGCCTCATGATCATAGTTGTCCAGTTATGATTTCAACGTATTTAATGAATTAATTAGTATAAGTAACATAATGTACTACTTACCTAGCAGAAAGTGTTTTAAAATGGGCGGCTTATCAGTGCCCAGTGGTAATTGATCGATTGACCAGAAACTGATGTAATAACAGGAGCTCTGGTTTGGTAAATGCAGTTGCAAAATTATTTATGCAATCTCTTGCCACGGAGTTCATTTTAAATATCAGTCCATATCAGCCCGAGATTAGCGAGGACCTTCTTACGACATAAGAAGCTCCAACACTTGAGATAAACACGAATTCACACTGGAGCAGAATTGACTTTGATACTGCGTGAAGCTATAAAGGTTACTAGAGCCAACAAAACAACTGGGCATTCAAAACAAATCTACGGTGAAAGACATAGCTCCTGCCTCAGCACATGGTCCCAGCAGGCCACTAATGGGTTACCACCATACCAGAGCCCCAGCATGCTCCTGGAGATGACGACGGCGGGTCTCCTGGGCAGTCAGTCGGAGATGGTCCCGCTGGGGCCTCTGATGCGGTTCTTGCGCCAGCAGCAGCCGCAGATCCACATCACGGTGTGCTGGTTCCTGTCGCTATGCTACGCCGACTACGTCAGGAAGCACTATTGCCGCCGGTTCAACATGCCGTATTTGGATCAGTGGTTAGTACCTATTCGGTAGAGGTATTTTGTGGGGACCGGAATGCTTAATATAAAAAAAATTCTTCGTATTTACATTCGCACAGAAGCTTTGCCTGTAGATAACCTTTTATTCAAGGAAAAAGGAATGTATCCCATCAGAGTCAATAAAAGGTTCTTACGAGTAAGCCTCCCGAACACATTCGATAGAGCTAAAAAAAAAACCAAAAGCTTGAGAAGAAAATATTTACAGCAGGTTCTACTTTAGGTCACTCCACAGGGTCACTCATATTTTTTACTTAATAAAAACCACCTTCCGAACTTGAAATGTTACTAGATTTCTTTCACCGATGCGTTGCCGAAGAAAGAAAAAACAAGAAAACAAAGCACTGACTCACAACTCCCAAGCCGGAAACGACGAGTTCGCGGGAGACGCAGGACTCAAACAAGATGGTGATAGCTAGCTACTGTTAAGGCCAGCTTCATAAACTAATTGATTCCCTTGTCGTCCACCGGTGGCACCAGGCAGGCCGAGCTGCACGAGCGCGCGTCTCGCGGCCTGCACCGCACCATGGACAAGGTGAACAGCTTCGTGGGCGCCGTGCACCAGCGGCTGCGGGGCTCCACGCCGCCCTCGCCGCCGCCACCAGCGCAGGCACACGCCACGCCGCCACACAACACCACGACTGCAGACGCCCATACGTAATCATCACTCTTTTGATGACATGTTTGTGTTACGCTCGTAATTTGAGTTGCTTAGATAATCTTCTTTTAATAAAAAATAATAGACTTCAAAGAAAGTCCTCGAAAATCTATACAAATAAATAAAATTGGAGTGTCTGTTTGTAATATTAAAATAACCGCTTTTTACTAAGTGCATTAGGATGTATACCCGGTACATACATATAGCAAAACAACATTTTTTACAATTTTTGTCTGTCTATCTGTCTGTTTGTTCCGGCTAATCTCTGAAATGGCTGAACCGATTTTGACGGGACTTTCACTGGCCGTTAGCTGATGAAACAAGGAGTAACTTAGGCTACTTTTATTTAAGAAAAAAATAGTTTGTTAGGCGATACGAAGTTCGCCGGGTCAGCTAGTATTCAATATAATCTTCAGTATAGAGTTCCCTCAATTGAGAACCTCTTTCTTTTTTTGAAGCCGGTCAAGCTCAGAGCAGCTCCTGCCTGCTGATGGTCTTGCCTAGGTACCGCCGTACTCCCGACTATTTTAATTCGGAATTTGGCAATATGCAAACGACTTAAAACTTTAATCACGCGATTCAGATCGGGCGTGACGTCACAGATTGACGTAAAGTACAATGTCTGCAATGTCGCAACAAACCAACGCATATTTTAAGACATTCGGCCACCATATAGTACTATATCTAATGATATCTTTAGATCTGACATTGTTAACTAGAGTGGGGGTGTGTCGCCCCGGCGTCCATCGTCGGTGGAGGTCAGCCGGGCCACCAGCCGCGTGTCCTGGGCGCTGGGCGGCCGCAGCGAGTCCGGGCTGTGCGAGGGCCGCGCCGGGGAGTGCGAGGGCCGCCAGGAGATGGCCCTGCGGCTCGTCGGACAGTCGAGCGAGACCACCGCTGATGCGATCGAGAAACTCCGAGCATTTGTTAAGGTTGGATCTACGTAAAACCTAAAACACGACCATACGCATCTTCAGTCTATTTGCTTGCTGATGTAATCTGCCTAAAGACGTAAGAGTTTATGTCTTCTTGGTCCTTCTGAGGTTGCAGAGTTCTGTACAGACCAGTTTTATCCTAATGGTTAGGAACCACTTACCACCGAGGTCCGATTACTTTTTAACGGACAACCCCGTAGCCCAACCAACGGTGAACCTAACAGCGAAGCAAGAAGTTCCAACTGGACCCCCGACCGAAACATACATTCATGTAGCAGATAAATCCCGCATCACAGCTTCTCCCCCCTGCCTTCACTCCCTCTCTACGCGCATGCCACTATAGATAAACCTTATAACTGTACCAGGCCTTGGTCTCTATCTATAGTCATATATTATGTCATTCGTGGGTAGTTAAGTTAATAATAATGTTTGTTTCCAGCAAACAAGATGTCCGTGCGGCGGTGCACCGGACGCCGGCGGAGGTTGTTCTGGCGCTGCCGCACCCAAAGGAGATCCTCTATGACGAGGACTGCCCCTGGAAGAGCATGGTCGCTTTGTGAACTGCTGTTGCAAATCAACTGTGTATAAAATAATTATATTTTACTGTTGCAATGTCTTGTTATTTCTACGTATGTGTTGAGTTTTTATAACTATTGCCTAGTAGACCCCCTATAAATTATAATTATTTGTTTTTTGATAATGCCACGAGCAGCAGTTGGTATATAAAGACTCAGTTATGGATGAATATATACCATGTTTCTTACAAAGCCACAATAAAATTATTCAAAGCCAATCTTCCGGGAAGCATTTCTTATGTTCAATCTAAAAGCTGCTTTTTATATTTCTTCTTTCTTGCCCAGCTAAGAATCATTGTCTCAAATAATATTTGTCGTTGCTGGTATCCATGGGCGAAAACCATCAAGTGCGAACAAACGGATGATTCGCCTGCTCGTTTCTCGGATTTGTCCATTAGTTCCAATGGAACTAGGGTAAAATTAAAGTGACCTAAGTGGTAAATGGCTCCGGATATTCTGAGTTACAAAGCGTTAGTTGCTAACCAAAAGCAGATCTGCAACGGTGTCTGGCTCTATGATTTGAAGAAAGACCACCATTCACCATCTACCGAAGTCATAAACAAGTTATGTTTCCTTTAGGCTGACTTAATCTATACTAATATATAAAGAGGAAAGATTTGATTTTTTGTTTGCATTGAATAGGTTCCGAAACTACTGAACCGATTTCAAAAATTCTTTCACTGTTGGGAAGCTACACTATCCCCGAGTAACGCTATATTATTGTTTCAAAAAAATTAGGGATCCTTAATAAAACTCCAATAATGTAACCCAAGGTGTAAAAAAATAAGAAAACCGAACAAAGCGAGGGCGGTTACTCGTATTAAATATTTTATAAGATCGAGATATTTTATCTGCTGAAATATGACATGTTGTCATTGTGATTTAACGTACACCTACTCAAGATGTACATAAATCGTAAACAATGTAGTATTTCTATTAAATAATCATGAAGAAATAATGCTCTAAACCGTGTAGCAAATAAAGTAACTCAGAAGTATCATACTGAGGAGTTTACTGCAAATGATTTGTTAGTCAAAACAAAATTTTGGAATGTGGCCTCAATTCTTATGGAACTACCTGAGAAACGAGGGGTACCACGTATGTGTCTTTATTAATTACTGTTCGATTTTGACTTTATTAGTTACTGTACACAAAGACACATTCCATTGATATACGAGTAGAATGATTGGGCCGTACTGCGTGTTTACCCGTGCACCCACTGCATCAAGGTTGGAATTTTAAAAATATCGATTAAGGTAATCTAGCATTATGCAGGTTCATCCTGAGATTGCCTACAGGTTATTTTTAAAATTATTACAGTCATGAGGCAGGTTCCACAAAATATAGGGGTTGGATTGGCTTTAGTAAGTCACAACTGATTAAGTCTAAACATTTGTACTGTTGGATGGATGATCGCTAGTGGCAAAAATTTATTGAGCGTTTTCGTACTTCGGAGGGCGCATAAGCCGTCGGTCCCGGTTATCATACGATAGTCGTTATACCATGTCGACATGAAAACTTTCGACACTTGAATTGGCCACTAACCCCTCCACCAATCCGCTGGAGCAGCGTGGTGGAGTATGGAGTTTGCTGTAGGCGTCCTCAAGAGGCCCGTGCTCAGTAGTGGGCTACCACATTGCAGCTGGTGTCGTGGGCGCGCTGCGGCGACAGCAGCCTGTCGCTGGTGCCGACGGCGCTGTGGGCGCTGGGCGCGGCGGCGCTCGCTCACCGGCTGCTGGCCGCGCTCTTCCGCCGCTTCATCTTCAGGCGGGTGCCGCTCTGGGAGCTCATCTTGCAGGTGCCTGGATACACTGTCTGAGCTTTGTCAACCTTCATTTTTCTTCTCTCTTCCTTGGCCCTTGATGCCTTTGGTGTTGCTGATACCACTTTATTACCATCAGATAGATTGTCAGCTCGTTTGCCGGCTATTTCCATAAAAAAGATAAAAATAGGATCCGAAATTACCTAACTAAAACACGTGCGAGTACTTCTGGCATGAAGGTTTCATGATACGTGTCACTTCACATGTGGGAGGGTACCCTGCATTTTTGGAATGCATCGATGATTCCTTTAGTGTGTTCTAAGGGGGGCGGTCAAATTAAATTTAAAATTCAGATTCAAAATCAATTAGTCATCTGGGCATTTTTCAATATATCTACTTATGAACGTCGTTTGATTCTACTACCGTTTTGGAAGGTGCTTTGAGGAGAGTGTGCGTGTGGATTGAGGGCTCTTTTTTAAAAGTTACTCAGATTTTTTCAAAATCAAGGAGGAATTTAGGAAAAAATTGTGAAAACATCGTGGTGAAGATAAAAAATTTGTGCAACGTATGGTAAAAAAGTTATGGTCGATTAACTGGAGCTCTCAATCCGCTAACCTAAGAAATTACTGTAACCTCGTATCTCAAAATATACTACGTGTATGCTTAACTATTTTATATGGAAAAATTGTGCGTAATTTGTGAAAGCTATTCACAATTTCTCAATTGATTTTAACGGTTTACTTTGATTTTATAAAGGTTTATTTGGAGCTCTCAATCCTCCAATGTGTGGTTTGAGTGTTCCCAAAATTCTCTAACTTCGGCTGAATATTTGTTTATATTCTTACTCCTATTTCACGAGTATAATTAAGAGTGAATTTGTGAAACAAAAACCGTGACTTAAAACATAATAATTAAAGAGTAAATGAAAAAAATACTTTCTTATAAATGTCCCGTCTGAGAGCTCCATGTTTAAGCGTTTATTTATTGAACCCGAGCTTTTATAGAAATGATGGATACATCAGAAATAGTGAAAAAGTTGTCACTAAAATTTAACACGATTAATTTTTTTGTGAATGCTTGATTTAAAAAATAATCCACAATATTATATTTCCAAGCGACGAAATAGTGTAGGGTGGACATAGTATTGTCGGACACATTTTTCGTTTACATAATTACGCGTTTTATGGTTCCAAAGTAAAATCGGAACCCTTATAACTTTCTGTCCGTCCGTCTGTCCGTCTGTCTGTCTATCCGAAGCAAAGCGGCAAGATCCTTAGTGCTAGAAAGCTGTAATTTATCATGGATATACATAATTATTAAAACTCCAGAATCGTAGAATAAAATATTGAAAAACATTTTTTTTTTCTGGGTACCTCCCCTACAATTAACGTGAGGATGAATTTTTGTTTTGGGTATCGTGAAAAGGTTTTTCAAAAATATTATAGGTCTTCTAAGACCATTTTTGGAATTAGAGGTCCATTTGCACGAAATATTTGGCTTTAAAGTGCTAGGTTTGGTTAGAGTTACGTGTCTCTCCCCCCACCCTTCCTGCCGGCTAAACGGTCGGAGTTGGACTAGTGAAAAAATTCTCAAAAATACGTTGTTATATGATGAATTTACAAGGAAAATTATAACAGTTATGTTAGCATTAGTTAGTGAGTAATAGTCGATAAATTTACTGCTTCGGAACCCAACATTGCACGTGGAGTGATTTCCTGTTTTTATTCCTGTCATATACAGCAATAACAATAAAAACATTATTTGTGCTATAAATATTTTTTAATAATAATCATTTTGACATTATTTTGTTTTTTCTTCTTTTACATGCAAAATTTTAAAAAACTGAAAACGTAACCCGGAGCGGTATGACATGGGGTTCTTCAAAAAAGGTGTAAAAAGAGTTCTTCTTCAGGGCCGGCGTTGCAGTGGCGATTCCTCTGGTATTGCTCATATCCATAGGCGACGGTAACCACTTACCATCATCAGTATCATCATCATCATCTTTCCATCAAAATTTACAGAAATGCTTTACCTTAAATTTCATACTCATATTAAAAGCATTCTTATGACGAAAGGATATTACAAATTAGATGATTATTTTAAAGACAAGTCTGCTTGGACATGAGTTTTATGAATATAGATTGTAGTAGATGATAAGTGCTACCTGTAACTGTGAGCAGGAAAAAAAACCGGAAAATTCTTGCCGCTTCTTCTCTCGGGCCCTCTCACAGTAGGGCCTTGTTGAAGCATTGGCGTAACTTGCATGACTTTCAAAAAGTGTTTGTGAACTAAACCAATTTTGAATAAAAACATTTGATTTGATTTGATTTTGATTTGATTTGAATAATTTATTAAGACTTTGTTTTGTTGTTTTATTTCTACATATAAATATGTTTACGTTTTTATTTCCTGGATGTTGTGCTGTTAAAAGCCGTGAATAAATATTTTCCTTCTTTTCTTTCTTTCTTTCTTTCATAATTAATGTTTCACTTTTTCTAGTTTGTTTTGTAATAAAATATTTATATTTAAGTACGTTTTACTTTCTTAATGTACTATATGTATGGTCACCCTACATAATTTTTCTATTGAAAATATAATAATGTTGATTATTTTTAAAATCAAACGTTCACAAAAAATTTAATCGTGTTAAATTTTAGTGACAACTTTTTCACAATTTCTGATGTATCCATCATTTCTATAAAAGCTCGGGTTCAATAAATAAACGCTAAAACATGGAGCTCTCAGACGGGACATTTATAAGAAAGTATTTTTTTAATTTACTCTTTAATTATTATGTTTTAAGTCACGGTTTTTGTTTCACAAATTCACTCTTAATTATACTCGTGAAATAGGAGTAAGAATATAAACAAATATTCAGCCGAAGTTAGAGAATTTTGGGAACACTCAAACCACACATTGGAGGATTGAGAGCTCCAAATAAACCTTTATAAAATCAAAGTAAACCGTTAAAATCAATTGAGAAATTGTGAATAGCTTTCACAAATTACGCACAATTTTTCCATATAAAATAGTTAAGCATACACGTAGTATATTTTGAGATACGAGGTTACAGTAATTTCTTAGGTTAGCGGATTGAGAGCTCCAGTTAATCGACCATAACTTTTTTACCATACGTTGCACAAATTTTTTATCTTCACCACGATGTTTTCACAATTTTTTCCTAAATTCCTCCTTGATTTTGAAAAAATCTGAGTAACTTTTAAAAAAGAGCCCTCAATCCACACGCACACTTGAGGAGAAAGGGCGAAAGAAACTTCTCAGGTAGCCTTTAGCTTCTGCTCGAATGTCTGCTATTGACATTTCAAATGTCACCTGCTTGCGATTTGTTTGTCGGTTATTGATATTTTTACTTTAGGGGCCATCCATAAATTACGTCACACTAATTTCGTGACTTTTTGACCCCTCCCCCCCTTGTCACAGCTGGTCACATTTGTGAGTCCTCCCCCCCCCCTAGTGTGATGTCACATATTATGAAATTTTACACCTAGAAATTATTAAAGTAAAACAGCAGTTCCAAAATATAAGTATGATTTCCATTAATTGTTTTTTTAATATTTACCTACACATACTAATTATTCGATTTTGAAATGTGACGTCACGAAATTTAAGACCCCCTCCCACCCCTTGTCACACAATGTCACACTTCATCGACCCCCCCCCCCCTAACGTGTGATGTAATTTATGGATGGCCCCTTATTCTTTCACCTAAGGTGTGATTATTTTTATTTGTTTAGACTTTATACAATGTTATTTCAATCCCTGTGGGTATTGTTTGAAACTCCATCGTTCCATCACAATGGAAGTATCTATTTGTATTTACTACTAACCTTATGTACCTAACCGTACCGTACCTAACTTAACTATAACCAAAACTTATTCATTATTTTCAGCGTCTATTGTTTCTTTGGATGATAATATATAGTCTTCATTTCTGGGTCGTGCTCGTGGGAATTGTGAAGGTTTTCGTGGAGTATTGTTATGATAGTGTGAGTAAACAATCCTTACATCAATATAATTTTACAATATCATCCTGTTTCTACGTATATCTCGCTCCATACCACAAAAATAATTTAACAAACGATACAAAAGATACGTGAGATCCTTCGCTTCCAATATGATTTCATATATTCATTTCCTACGTATTTTATTGGCAGGACGAAACTTCAATAACGACAAATGAAGTAATACAGGGTCAGAAGTTCATGGAGCAGTGGATCATCTGGATGCTGGGGGCGGTTCCCCTGGCCGTCTACATCCAGACGCGGCCACGGCCCGTCGCCCCGCCGCTCATGATCTGGTATGTATATGGCATGCCAAGAAGACCTAGAGCATTCTCCACCACGCTAAACTAGTGCGATTGGAGGGGTACTAGCCACATTAGTGTCGGGAGTTTATATGCCGCTCTCATGCCTCGGACATGCCATAAGTAATGGTAACCAGGACCGATGGCTTTACGAGCCTTCGAAGCAGGGAAATGCTTTAAATTGTTGCCACCAGCGGTCACTCTTCAACCTGACCTTGCCTGCTGCTGCTGACTCGGCCGATCACTGCTAAGGATCATAATAATATAGCTTCAGGATAAGCCCCGAGCTATGAACTCTTAACATTTACTCATTCGATTACGAATCTTTTACACGGTCCTTAAGAAAATAAGTAAAAAAAATTGAAAGTAATAAGAAACTATGTAGCATGTAGGTTAAGTGGCGGAGCTACACTGGTTTTTTCCCAGTGGGCGCTGATATTTATTTATAAATATGGCAGATCTCGCCTTAGCATAGGAAGTACCTAATTTGTATTTTTTAATTTCCAGGATTACCACAAGTCCCTGGCTACGTCGAGAGATGGGCCCCTACGGATACTACCTGAACCGGCCGTTCCCCGACTACGACTCTTCTACGGAGTCTGTTCGAGAACAAACTTTGACCCTGAGAAGAGCCTTCAGCGACTCTAGGACTATCATAAAAGAACCTCGCAAGAAGAGAAGAAACTCTAAGTCTGTTTAAGAATCTTTGGCGTTTAATAAAATACATCAGAAATCAACGTCTTTTTTCTAGCCTAGAATAGAAGACCTAAACTTTAACATATCTAATTATTATGACACACATCGATACTAAACTATGAGTCTTCCTAATAACAGAAGAATTGTAGACTTCAAAGTCCTTGAATTGCCTCATACTTTCAAAAGGGAAGACCTACAGGGCAGATCTCCAAATACAAACTATGGTTCGTGAACCAATAACCTAGATCTATAAACATACAAGCATCAAGTCTCAGTACGAATGATTATTTCACTTATCTACAAACGACATTGTATCTATTGAAGTCACGGACGTAAAATAAAGACGGACGTAATCCCAAGAACAATTTCAGTGAAGCACCCATATGAATACCAACTCTGTATTCGTACAAGTACACACACTCACACATTGACACCATACGGCTACGACATTAACACCATGGCGAATCAAAAATTACAAAATTACGCACACATGGCAAGCGAGCTGTCAGCTGTCAGCTTCACTCTCGATTAGACAAGGTTACGTCCGTTCTTTTTTTATGTCCGTGATTGAAGTATTTTTAATTACAAAAAAATTGCATATCACCAGTGGGGACAACTTGGTGGGGATTTCAGGAATAAACCTAAATATGCATGCTTAACCTAAATAATGGACTTGTTTAATATCTGTATTTAAAATATCAATATTTACGTTAAAGTAAGCTTATTTTTTTTGGACTGCCAACAGAAAGTACACAACATAAATAATACAAATTCTTTCCTATAATCTTGCTAGTGCGCCTTTCTACTTATAGGCAATCACGGCTTATGAAAAATAGCCCACTACAAAATTCTTCATTATTAGCTAAAAATGTTAAAACATGATTATGAATAAAATCTGGGTAAATAATTATGTTATTAAAATTAAGATGACAAAATAAAATAAAATTAAAAATTAACTCCGCACTTATTTAAAAAAGGTTATCAGTTCATTATGCTTAGGTTAGGTTATAGATTAAAAATTAATTAATTAATTATCTGTAATGTTCAATTAAACAGTGGTTTTACGAGGTAAAATTAATTAATAAATTAAGATAATTCTCATAATCTTATTAATCTTATTAATTATCATCAATAAAATTATTTTAAATAAACTCATCTATTTAAAAAAAAATCCTCTTTCAAAAAATTTGTACAAAAAAGTTAATTTTATAAAAAAAACAGGCAAAAATTAGATCGCTCTTGACCTCTTCTCTGATATTTTTAACCTGGCAATTAATACAGTGCATTCTAATTACGTCAATAGATGTCACTGTACCGAAATCTACATCACGCTGTTGAGTTTTTTTTCAAAAGGTATATAAGGTCCGGACAGCTCGTCTTAAGCATACTAACCTTGCGTAGGGTGTACCGTGATCAAGAAGGCGGTTGCCCCGGATTGGCCCCGGCCATTGCACTCCGGCTGGGTTCCCGTCAGTCTGTGACTATCCATTACTGGATATGTCATGCGCGTAATTTTTGGTAGTAGGACTTGCGTACTGCGCGGTCCTTCTTAAAGATAAATAATATTGCAGTAGAAATTAACTACCTACTTAAGATGAACGTGACGTGCCTGAATATTATTGTTTAACCCTGCGAGTGGAAATATTTATTTAAAACAACACTCATACCCCATTTACACGCGCGCGCGAGCCACGAGACAATCCGCGAGACGCGCGCATACGCGCGCGTGTGAACAGGGCGCTCGCTGACCAGACCGCGGCGCGTCTCGCGCTCGCAGGGCTCGCGTCGGGAGCGGTTTTGTATGCGCGCGCCAAAGGGGCTCGCGCGAGCGCTCGCGTAGTGTTCACACGCGCGTAGGGGGCGTGGCTTACGGACGCGCCACGAGACGGTCCGTGACACGCGCGTGTAAATGAGCGGTGAAGTGGATTTTTTTATTTAATATAAATTACACGTTTTAGCAAATGGAACATTTTGACCGCTCATTTACACGCGCGTGTCGCGGACCGTCTCGTGGCGCGTCCGTAAGCCACGCCCCCTACGCGCGTGTGAACACCGCGCGAGCGCTCGCGCGAGATCCTTTGGCGCGCGCCTACAAAACCGCTCCCGACGCGAGCCCGCGAGCCACGAGACTTGCCGCGGTCTGGTCCGCGAGCGCCCTGTTCACACGCGCGCGTATGCGCGCGTCTCGCGGATTGTCTCGTGGCTCGCGCGCGCGTGTAAATGGGGTATGAGAATGGGACCTTTTGCGAATGGGACGTTAGGGTGCGTCCAGATCTGGCGAATGCATCGCGTACGCGCCGCGCGCGTTCCTTTGATGTTCACACGCCGTTCGCGCGCAAGCTGCGCGCGTGCAGCCCACGCGGTGCCCATGTCGCGCGCGGCACGTTCGCAGGCCGCAGCGCATTCGCCAGATGTGGACGCACCATTAGGACTAGTACACATGACAAGCGCTTAACGCGCGTTTTTCTAACACGCGCTTATAACTACATGCTTTTTATATGCTAACGCGTGTTACCCCACATGCTCGGGCGTTTAAATAAAGCGCGCGTTGAAACGCTGCGCTAGCGCTCGACTGTTGTCAGAGCGCGTCAGCGCGCGCTTTGAGTTCATTGGTTTTGTAATTTTTAATACCGAATTATTGACCGAATTACTTTAATTAGTGAAATCACAGTCACCAACAAACATTATCAAAGGCACCACCCAATGTGGTGAGTCGTCCCGCGCGGTACCGCGCGGTCTTTTGAATCTAGCTTTAATTAGTTTTGTAGCCCAGGAGGAGGCAAATCAAATCATTCGCAAATGGTTCCACGGTCGCATAAGGGCACGTTTAGATGACAGGCGTTCAGCGCGCGTAGGACGCGCGCTTAGTTTTTGCATAGTGTTCACATGGTGCGCGCCTGTCAGGCGTTGACCGCGCGTTAATAATTAATATATTTGAAATGAAATGAAATATCTTTATTTGAAGAAATTGACTGCGAAATTATTTTATATGGGCCTCCTATGTATTTTTTGGCTAACAACGTTAAGTGGTGCCTTTGATAACGTTTATGGGTGACTGTGATTTCACTAATTAAAATAATTCGCGCGGTGATCGTTCCGCGCGGTCATGTGAACGTAGCCTTTTATTTTGTTAGATCTTGTACCAGTTGTACCGCGCGGTGAGTCGTACCATCGTGTCGTTTCATGCAGTATTCGACTAAAATGGGTAGGTACATCTATACAAATAAATAAAATTGGAGTGTCTGTAATATTAAAATAACTGTGCTTTTTACTAAGTGCATGTGGATTTATACACGGTACATATATCAAAACAACATTTTTTACAATTTTTGTCTGTCTGTTTGTTCCGGCTAATCTCTGAAATGGCTGGACCGATTTTGACGGGACTTTCACTGGCACATAGCTGATGTAACAAGGAGTAACTTGGGCAATTTAAAAAAAAATAGTTTGTTAGGCGATACGAAGTTCGCCGGGTCAGCTAGTATCAAATATATTTTATGATAAGCTTTTATTTTTAACTTGCAATGTTGTTTGGGTCAAATTTTGCTTTAGTCCCGATGACGATGCCTTTTTTATGCCAAAATGGAAATTAAACTTTATTATAGGAATTCTATCACGATAACTCTTTCTTATCTCCATCATAACCTAACTGCCGCTCTCAGGAGTGACTTTAGAGAAATTCTTCAACGGTAAACAGCTTAATCATATTTTTTTTTTGCTTTAGTGCATCAACATTACAAAAGCGTGTTTAAGTTTCTAAACTTAAACAAATCATCTGTTTTTAAAGGTCTGATAGGCCATTTTCCTGAAATTTAACTTTGGCAGAATGTGTACTTTAGTTCATAGAGATAATGCAATGAAGAGTGTTTGCATAGATTTTCTTTTATAGATATTGGATACGAGTTTTAAAACTTACGCTCATATACATATACCTGAAAAAAATGTTATTTTTAGTTTTTAATTTAAGTAATTTTTTAAGGTTATTTTTTTACAATTGAATGTTTAATATTTGCATAATGTAATCCTCATGAAAACGTTTACCTGTGCACAATAAACAATATGCGTTATTATGTGTTCTTGAACGGTCGGAGTTTTTCAAAACATGACATCACTTGTCTCGCTTGCTCGCAGCTGACTAAAATGCGATGGCACCACTTGGGGTCAATATAGGTGTCCGTCTTTTTAGTACTGAAGAGCCTGTCTAGTATAAGTAGTATATAATATATATATCGGTCTATGCATTTTTCTGATAATATATTTAAGTTACTGTGATCATCAATGACTGCAATGGTAAATTGATAAGAAAACGTAAAGCTAACATAACATAGCTCTAGGATCTGTGAGACCACCACACATGTGACTTAAGCCCAATGCATACGTAACGGGTTTTTTCCCCGTACGGGCCGGGGACGGGACGGGGCAAACATCGTTTCATAGAAAATGTATGCGATAGTGCATACGCAGCGGAAGCGAAACCCCGTCAAAAACATCGTCGCCGACGATGTTTTCAAAACCCCGTCACGTACGTGCCACGTTCCGTACGGGACGGGGTTTCGCTTCCGTTGTGTATGCACAGTCACCCCGTCCACGACGGGGAGAAAGTAGTGATGCACGTGAATTATTATTATGTGTTCCGATCGACGTCCGAAGTCCATTATGAGAGAGTACATCGTTTCCGTCCCGCTTTTTCCGCTAGATGGTGCTGTTTTCTATACTTTACCTGCGCCACAAGCGCCCTCTATCTAATTAGTGATCTAAATTTGAAATCTAAATTCAAATTACATTCGACAAGCCACGATATTATTTTGTCATTGTTGCGTTGTTTTTCGAACCGCGCTATTCACCGCTAAATATAAATTTTTACAGTTTGACTTTTGAGAGAAAAGTAAAAAGTTGAATTTGTTATAATATTTTTTGTGTTGAAAGCAAATCCGGGACGGAGAATTTCGGCTTAAAAAAAAAAAAAAAAGAAATTTTTCAGAAAAAATGAGGGGGGGGGGGCAAAACAATAAAAGCGGAGGAAAATGGGAAATCGCCATAAATGACTCACCGACTTTTCAGGCGGTTGTCTGCGCCTTCACTCAACCACATGGAAGCATTACAAACCGCCAAAAGCTTCCCTAAAAGATGGTTTCGGGTGCTCAAATACCTTTCGACCAAACGCCACCATTAATTATGCCGACTCTAGAAATTCTAGAAAAGTTTCACATCTCCGTTTCCGCAGACATGACGTCGGCAATACAGGAGATGTTTCAACAACAGATGGTAGAGCTGACTCCTCTCACACCGTCTTTCATTTCCCCACTTTCTCTAATAAAGAAGAGCAATGGGAAAACTCGAACTATTTTTAATCTAAAGGCTTTAAATCAGTACATGACTCCGAAACATTTTAATTTATTTTACTATCAACGAATGCCGGAATCTCTACAACCGACCGATTGGATGGTCAGGTTAGACCTCAGCCAGGCTTATTGTCACATTCCGATTCAACACAGACGTTTCCTTCGGATCAGTTACAATGGTTGTCTCCTACAGATGACATGCTTACCATTTGGCCTGGCCTCGGCGCCCCTAATGTTCACCACAGTCACAAACTGGACCGCCGAGATGCTACGAAGGGTCTTCATTTAATAGTTTATCTGGACGACTATCTATCATAGCACTATCGATTAGCTCATCAATGCGAGACTACTCTCAGAGCTCACGTGAAGATCGCGGTAAAGTTCCTATCCAGTTTAGGATTGTGCGTAAAGGAAAAATCTGTCATCACTCCGACGAGGACAGTAGAATATCTGGGCATCTGCTGGGACACCGCTACCAATACAGCGTCCCTTCCCCCAGAGAAAGTGAGCAAAATCCGCCAGGTTCTATTGAGCCTACTCGCTGCCGGCAGTTGGACCCTCAAGCAGGCGCAACGCCTCTTAGGATGTCTCAATTACGCGACCTTCATCACCCATCGGGGAAGGTTGCATTGCCGGGCACTGCAGCGTCATTGCAATCGCCTTCGCAGAGAACCCCTGAACAGCCTTCACTTCACCGAAGAGGTTTTAGTCGAGTTGAAATGGTGGTTACAGAATGTAAACCGGACGAGACCGATACACGTAGTGGCTCGACCTGCAAACTATGTCATCACGGATGCGTCAGACCTCAGATGGGGTGCAATAGTGAACAACAAAAGTATTTATGGAGAATGAAATCATCATCAAAGGGAGTGGCATTGCAATCTAAAGGAGATGTTTGCAGTGATGGCGGCGATAACAACGGAGGCTGCTGTTCTCAGGAACTCGACAGCCATCGTTCAGAGCGACAACAAGACGTTTTTGTTCTATATAAAGAAAGAGAGAGAGGGACAAGGTCTCTTCCCCTATTGGAAATGACCAAGAAGCTTCTCAATCTGGCGGACGATTTAGATGTTGTACTCATTCCTCACTACCTTCCCGGAATATACAACACGGAGGCCGACAGCCTCTCGCGAGGTCAGGTCGCCTCAGAATGGCACTTGAAGAAGGAGAGATCAGAAAGAATCTTCAACCTTTGGGGAATCCCCGATATAGATCTCTTTGCCTCAAAAAATGCTCACGTGTTTTCGAATTATGTTACAAGAGACTTGTTAGACTCGAACACTTGCTTTCACGACGCGGTCAGCAAGTCCTGGACGTGCGATCTAGCTTGGATCTTTCCTCCACCGGCACTGATTCCACGGGTGCTGCGTCATTTAAACACTGTCAGAGGACGGTACATAATAATTGCACCCAGGTGGACGAAACCCTTTTGGCGTCCCGATCTCAAGAGCCGTGCACTTACGCGGCCAGTGAAAATACACAATCTATAGCATAACTTGATAGACTCTGTAACGGGACGGCCTCCCGCTCAAGTGTGCAGCCTGCACCTGGAAGCCTGGCTTATTTCGGGTGGAATACAATAACAAATGACTAGTCTATCCAGGAGAAAGAATTTCTGTCATCGTGCTGGAGACCGTCTACTTTCCGGACCTACATACATGCCAGTATGGAAAAAATGGTTACTATGGTGTCAACACAATAATATAAATTTCAGCTCTCCTAGCCCTACCGATACTTAGCCTTTCTCTACCTATCCGAGAAACTAGCATATCGCACGATTCTTGTTCGTAAGTCCACCATATCATCCATTTGTGAAATGTCAGGTGACGTAAAAATATCGTCAAGTCCCATTGTTAAGTATATCTTAAAAGCAATAGCCTTAGCAAAACCAGTTCCCCCTAAAGCACCTATATGGGATGCCAGAATCCTCATTAAACATCTCAGAGATACTAATCTAGATTTAATCTATTTATATGAAGTTTCCAGACGTACCGCGACTTTGCTACTGCTGTGTTCAAGCCGTAGGGTCCATGACCTGTCACTTTTACATTGTGATCCGAGTCACTTTATAGATAATGGTGATAGACCTTACATCCCGCGTTCGGTTCCAAGACTGATTCATCATCTAATCAACAATCTAGTTGGGTATTACATAGATCTCCTGATAGAAATGTTGATCCACATTTTTTTGGCTTAGGTCCCTTATTAGCCTGTCTAAAGGCTATCGGAAACATATATCTAACCTCTTCCTTGTAACAAGAGAGAATGTCAGAGCAGCTACTCCAACAATTATTGGAGGTTGGGTTAAGCGAGTTCTAGTAGAAGCTGGCATACAGGCTTCACCTGGTAGCTTTAGGTCAGCAGTAACTTCCTTAAAAGGGGATAGAAAATTAACCCGTTAATGATATTTTGACCAAAACGAATTGGCAACATGAAACAACTTTCAGAAAGTTTTATCATAGACAAATAAATCAATCCAGTCAGAACAAAACAAAAATCCCTTGCAGTATATTTTTCAGTTTGTTAATTCTTTTGTAGGCGCCCTTATTATTGTAATAAACGCTTTAAAGTTTTATGCATTTATTGCTAGCGTTGATTTACTACTATTTGTTTTCATTTACTGTTATTGTTACACTGAGTTGATTATTAATTCAGTTCATTTAGATCTTTCAGACGTTTGTTATATGCTACTAAAACGTATTAAATTAATTGAGTCTTCACCTTGTTGCGTTTTAATTCAAGCCACCAGGAGATACCAAACAATTCTCTCATAATGGACTTCGGACGTCGATCGGAACACATAATATAAAAATTTTACCTTCCAATAAAATTGTTATTATGTTTCCATAGACGTCCGAAGTCCAAACAATGTCTTCCTGGTGTTCCTCTCAGCCATTTCTCATTATGAGCTGAACAATGACAAAATAATATCGTGGCTTGTCGAATGTAATTTGAATTTAGATTTCAAATTTAGATCACTAATTAGATAGAGGGCGCTTGTGGCGCAGGTAAAGTATAGAAAACAGCACCATCTAGCGGAAAAAGCGGGACGGAAACGATGTACTCT